>JAVQMF010000058.1:6257500-6882500 GCA_032878935.1 Erythrophleum fordii
TAGGGAGGTCCAGGTAAAGAATAGTTTGGTCACTTGTCACACCTGCATCTCCAGGGCCAAATAACTTTTGCAGTAAATATCTTGTTAAGACCTGCATAGTTATTGACAAGACGCACATTAGAATCTTACCAATTACCGGATGTCCTAACATGAAATTTGATCAATACAGGGATACCATAGTGGACTGGAAAATGGACTTGGCCTCTGAGGGATCAACTTTTACAGTGCTGATCAACAGAGCATGGATTACCGCAAAAACGCGTAAAAGTAAAGTCGTTCAATGTATAATTCCAACTTTTGTTGAAAGGAAGAAATATTAATAAAACTATCAAATTTCAACTAAGACCAAAGCATTAGTCATAGTCCAACCATAACGCGCACACCACCAATTACTTTCGCGTTTTTCACACCTTCTGTTTTAGGGCAAGTAATGTCTTCATTTGCGACTAACAAGATATCCTCTTTTCAAGAAATCAGAAATAATATTACGTTCTTTAAGGACCATTTATACAGAGGGTACCAATTATCAGTAAATCCTTTCCGCATCAGTCATAGATCCCCTGCAACAGAGCTAACATATGAAAGCACACCCCCATGAACAAAGAACAATGGCTTTCAGTTTTTAATAAAATTAATTATATTTTTTTAATCATATATGCAAAATTAGCTTTTCGGCATACACAAGCAATTTTCATTAGTGGCTTACACTTGACATGATTGAATCAAACACGTGAAAGAATAAGTTCAAATTCCCTAGTTGGGGAAAAAAAATATATAACCACAACACCACCAAAAAGAATACTGATGCCGATTTAAGTTTTATTTAAAAGTTCAATGTCAAGGGTTAGCATATTACCCCAAGAATCCCAAAAACAGCTAAATGAATAAGACATGAGGCGTAGTCAAGTGACTCTGGCAACCCTTTCTCAGGTTCCTGAAAGTAGAAACAACAAATAATGTTTAGCTTGCATCATTTGACCAAAAGTAAACTAAAATTATTTTGTAGCATCCACCATAAAAGCTCACTTGCTTTGAGTCCTCAGAACCCACTATTGCATTGGTGGGAAGAGGTGATATGGTGTCAGGGGGTAAAGGAGTAACAGAGGAATTCGAATTTCGAAACACAGGGTGTGGCTCCAAATTAAGATCTTCTGTAATGGAAGCAGCAACTCCGTTTTCAAAGCTGGGATCAAGGGACAAGCGGAGGCTGCTGCTCGCACTGTACCTCCTGCTGGGAAGAGCTCGATCCCCAATATCTCCAGCCTCTGAAACACTATCACTCTCTGTATCATGTTGTATTTGATGGCTTCTATGACTTGATATGCTCAATGAACGCCGTCTCACTGAAGAATTCCCACTCCCTGTTCGCTCCATGGGAATACCAAGCCAACCTCGGCCACAAGGAATTGGCTCTGCTGAGTTAACGAAAAAACAACGTTAACGATACAACCAGATATCAGAATGACACATGCAGGCTGCAGCTACCATCACTGACCATGTTTTTATCATATATATATATATATATATATTTTAATAAGATAGGGGTAGGATGGCTCTACGATGACAGAACACAAACATGTGCATACAAGTTAGATGATTGAGATGGAACTATTCCATCTCCAGAAAACTAACATAAATGGTTCTCGTGAATCAACTACTACGCGCCGAACAATAAAAACAAACCTCGAAAGTTCCAATAAATGAACACATTAAAAAAGAACTGATAAATGCGTGTTGATAAATAGATTGCATTGGGACATCTTACGGTTACGTTCCCGTGTCATGGGTCTGCGCGTACGCAATCACATGCGAGGCAGAGGTTGAATGTTAAGCGGAGAGAGAGAGAGAGGTGACGACAACAGTTAATGTGGTGTTTAATAACTGCGGTCAAATAGGTTGGGACTTGGGACCGCAAAAGAACAATCTTGTCAATCACTTAATTGAAAAATTTGGGTTGTTAAAATTGATTTGAACGGTTGGAATTTAAGTTTATTATTTTTTTATTTTGATTTTCTTTTTATTTGTTTTAAAAGAAATAGAGTAAAGAATAAAAATGATTTTTTAATTATAAATTTAAAATAAAATAATAATTTAAATAAAAATAAATATCTTAAAATTTAAAGTATCTAAATTTGATGTAAGCTTTTTAATTGAGCAAACAAAATCGTTGAAAAAAAGATCCAGATTGATTGTAACAGCTTTTGAAATAATAGAGTTTCCCAAGGCACCACCGCCAAGTATCAGCCTCAATTCTTCTTCAATTATCCGTTGTATTGGACCTGAAGGGCAGGCAACTGCATAGGGTTTTGGAAAAGATGTGCAGGGCTGCGTGTCTTTGAGTGCTCTCCAAGGAATTTACACCTCTCATTGCTTTTGGAAAAATTCCATCAGTCAAATACTGAAAAGTGATATTTATTTTTGGAAAGATAACTTCGACGAAGCAAATAATAATAAGGAAAAATTAGTGTACCAGGGAACGTGACACTGACACGTGCCCTGGTAGAGGGGAATAAAGTATCTTTGCTTTCACACGTATTTGATGAGTGTCACGTTCCCTGGTAGAAGGGAATAAAGTATCTTTGCTTTCACACGTATTTGATGAATGGTTGAAGACTTGAAATGGACTGGTAGCCAGTGGTTCCTTATCTGGCGAATTCTTTTGTACTGGGTAGCACGCATATATCCGGCGTTCTCCAATTCAGTCAACCACGTGCTTTTACTTTTGACAAAATATTTATGTGCACATAATTATATTTTTATTATTAGACTTTTTTAATTAAAATATAATAAACATATGATTTTTTTAATAATTATATAATTTTTATAAGTAATTATATAATTGATCAATTAAATTATATATTTGATATTATAGAAAAATCACATATTTGTTATATTTTGATTAAAAAATTTAATAATAAAGATATAAAAAAATTATATCTAAATTTAATTCTTTATTTTTTTAGTTACCAATAACAAAAATAAATCTAAAGAACATTTATTACGAAAAAAATATTAAAAAAATATAAAATGAGTAATGAATAAATAAGATTAGAAATGACATTTATTTTTTATTTTAAAGAAATAGAAAAGCAAAATAGACATTAACAAATAATTTTTATAATAGCGAAATAAATATTTTCTAAATATTCCATTGGCGTGATGTTGATTGCTTGGTACCAAACTTGGCAGCAAACGCAGCTCCTAGACCAATGCTCCAAAGAATGGTATAAGAAAGACGTCGTGTCTATTAATATTTTTCTTTTGCCAAAATCTAAATTCTTGACACTACTCCCTAATTTCTGACCCACTGTTACCTAGAGATAAGGTTTCTATGGAGCAAAATTATTTTTTCTTAGTCTTAAATAAATATCCAAAATTTTTCAGGTATGGTGACAACTTTTATGTTTCAAAGGAGTTTATTTTCAATATTTTTGTAACACTAATTAATGATATTTTTGTTGTTTATATATTGTTATGTAATTTTTTTAGTCAAAGTCACGTAATTTGATTTTAAATCATGATCAAATTGAATCTAAATTTTAAATAATAATTATTTATTTGTCACAAATATAAAAGAAATGATAGTTCTTCACCCCTAATCTTTGTAATCAATTATAATATCTTTTTTTAATTTATAAAAAGTTGTAATTGGCCTAAATAATCTCATTACAATAATTTCTCTTTTCTTTAAATTAGAGGTGTGATGGGTGTCGAAATCACCAAAAATAAATTCCTACTCTCAAAATAATATTTCTTGCGAAGAGGGTGAGTAGGGTAGTACTCCACAAGGACTAGCTAAATTATTCAACTAAAAAATAGTAAAATAAAATGATGAGGATTTTTTTTAATAAAAAAATTAAAAATAAATAAATTCAAAAAATATTTTTAATAGAGAAAACTTTATTGCAAACAATTCCCAATCAAAGTTTATTTCAGATCTGACTCAACCAATTTGATCATTGAATACCCAAAAAGTAAAAATAATAATAATTTCTCTTTTAAAATAGACTGGTTATGAACATCAACAAGCTCTGATGTTATGCTCTTCCTTAAGAATATTTAAAAGGAACAAGCTCTCCAATTAAACCTCATTCTTAAATCAATCCCAAATAAACTCTTGGAATTTAAATCTTGAATAGCATTAAGAATAAGAAAAGCAACCAATCTCCATTAACAATACATAAGCTTGTATGTTTAAAATGGAAGAAATATTCTCTTCAACACACAATGATAATTTTGATTTATCAAAGGTATTGAATTACTATTCTACTGAATCAAATGAACGGTTAAGGATTCAAAAATTCGGATAGCAGTAATTACTCAACTAAAATAAGGTACTAATTAAATTAACTGAATAATAATGTCAGAATAATAGAAAATATTTCAATATTTAAGAAGAGAAAAAAATTAAATCAAGACTCTCACAAATTGATCATAGAGTTAGACCCTAATAACCTTGACTAGGAAAGACTCAAAGATTTTTTTTTGCTCAAAAATTTTGAGAAGATGAAAAAAAAAATGGAAAAAGAACACAGAGAAAATAATGAAGGAGAGAAGCTCTCTGATCTCTATGTGTTTTTCTGGTTCTTCACCCCTCCTTTTATAAACTTTTTTCGTGTGAATCTGAGTAAATCTGTACTAAAAAAAAATCTGCGTAAATCTCTCTCGTTAGCTTTCCCACGTCGTCACCGTATGTCAAATCTGCTTGCCGTCAATTTTAATTCATTTGCTACGTCAAACCCCTTGCCCCATAATCCTTTTCTCTTTCTTGATTGTGCGGGGCCCACATCCTTTTTTCTCTTCATCTCTTGTATTCTTGTATTTCCTTTTCTCTTCATTGATTACGCAGGGCTCACCACTTTTTTTCTCTTTATTTTCTTGCGTTTCTTTTGACTTTTGATTCCCTTTTTTCTTTATCCTCTCTTTCTTTTATTTTTTTAATTCTTTTCATGATAAAATCATCTTATCTGATCCTGCAGATAAATATGAGAGAAGATATAAGATCAATTAAATAGATATAAAATATCTATAAATTATAATAGTTAAAATCTCAAAATCACAACCATTTAAGTAATTAAAATATATTTATCAAGGTGAGATCAAAGTCTAACTAAATAAAATTGTTACAATACATTATTATTTTTTTAAAATACCCAGTTAAGCCTCTTTCATTGTCCCAAATTCCTTATCTCATCAACACAGCAACAGGCAAAATGTAAACCCATTATTCCGTTGCTGCATGTTGTGTTGTAAATTGCAAAATTCCAATAATTAAAGGCAAAGCCGAGAAATTTAAAATAGCACTTGCTCCCTCAATATTCATTGTTAAAGCAGTAAGAACACCTTTATCTAAACCCTAAAGAAGTTAAAATACCAACTAGCACAAGAATAGTAGTAGCTTCAACCACTCTTTGGTGATTAATGGGAAGTAAGAGATGTCTGAAAATTGCAACACATCATTCTTGTCACAATTAGCTCATTTTATATTAATCCATATTTACGGCAACAAAACTACATCCGCTATATTATTTTAGATTATGAATTTTGACCCATTTACATATTATTTGTAATTGTAGAGATTAGAATTTTAATTCCTCTTATCTTTTATTTATATTTATCATAGACAAGTTTGCTTAAACTTATAAAATCAAGATATACAACCCATTTGCATAAAGGAGTCATTTGGCCCATTTTTAACTTTTTGACATATTAGAGATTTAACTTTAAAAATTCATAGTTGGGACTACGTAACTTCAATTTACATCATGCAAAAAATTCATGATGTAAACTTAATGTTATAAAAGTTTCAAGTAGAATTGAATTTATTTGGCCCCTCAAAACTTGCGTGAATAGTGGTTGCATCAATATGAACAATACGTGCCAATTTTACATAATTTTATCAATTTTAAAAATTCATAAAATATTCTATATAACTCTAAAAATTCTTATTCTTAACTTGCTAAAAAACTCTATAAATTGTCTAATTGCATGTTAAATTTCAGCTCCAAACTCAATCATTTGGATTGTCAAGAGTAAAGGTGTAATTTATAACTTATTTAGATCAAAATTTAATTCTAAAATGGTCCAATTAATCTCTAATATGCAATCTCTTCGCTTGAATAAATTTCAATCTATATATACATTATTGCCATAAGTTTCATTACATGAAATATGGCTTGCATAAAAAATCAACCATCCCACGTCCATTTATGCATGTAAATCATAAAGCATTTCATATATGGAACCATGTACCAAAGGGCCAATTATGCATCCAAATGTCATTCCTATGCTCATATGTATGTTAACATTACATTTGCTTGCCATATACAAGATGGCTCATCATTAATGTGTCACATACATACTCAAATACATAGTTACAATAAAAACTTTTAATACATGACTTCTAAACTCTATAACTTCTCTTTTTTCTTCTCTATACTTAAAGACTCTAAAATGGTTAGTAAAAGGAACATAGATGAGATTCTAGAGAGAAGTTCAATAGCTAATCTTAAACATATATACACTTACATGAATATCATGAGGAAATGTAATGCATGTGATGCAAACATGTAATTCATATGCATCATGTAACTTAAACATACTCCTACCATGAAAACTCATTTCTCATCAAGTTATAACATCAAAACATATTAGCTGGTTTTAACTAAACTCAACTCTAAGCTAAAAAAGAGCTACTACACTCAATTCCTCACCATAAAGAACTAAGAGCAAAAAACATACTAAATATAAGCATATAACTCATAATAGAAACCATAGCAAAGTATAACTCATAAACAAATATAGTAACTATACATACAAACATCTTACCTCATCCAAATATTCAAATGCATATAAGATAGGAAGATAAAGTTACTTTTTAGAGTTAGGAGTTTTAAGCTATTACTAAATCTTATAACCTTTTTATTTCTTTGGTTTATAGCAATATACCATGCAAAATAATTCATAAAAAACCACTCCAACCCATATTATCACCTTATAATCATATTAGAACTTAATATGCTATTTCATCTTGTAATCACCCTATAATCATATCAGGCTCCTGAAAGTACAAACAAGAAATAGTTTTTAACTTACCTCATTTGAACAAAAGTAAATTAAAATTATTTTGAAGCATCCACCATAAAAAGCTCAGTTGCTTTGAGTCCTCAGAACCCACTACTGCATTGGTCAAAAGAGGTGATTTGGTGTCAGGTGTTAAAGGAGTAACAAAGGAATTAGAATTTGAAAATACAGGATGTGGCTACAATTTAAGATCCTTTGTAATGGAAGCAACAACCCCATTTTTTGAGCTGTGATCAAAGGACAAGTGGAGGCCGATGCTCTCATTGTATATCCTGCTGGGAAGAGCTTGATCCCTAATATTTCTAGCCTTTAAAACACAATCACTCTCTATTATCATGATATATTTGATGGCTTTTAGGACTTGATATGCTCAATGAACGCCGTCTCACTAAAGAATTCCCACGCCTTATTTGCTCCATGTGAATAGCAAGAAAACTAGAATAAATGGTCCTGGTGAATCAACTAGTACACATCGACAAATAAAAACAAACCTTGAAAATTCCAATAAATGAACACATTAGAAAAGAACTAATAAATACGTGGTGGGACATCCTATGGTTACTATTCCATGTCATGAATTTGCTCGTATGTAATCGCATGTGAGGCAGAGGTTAGCTCGTTTAGTATTTAGGTATAGAAAGTGAAAAAAAAATTATAAATAAAAATATTTATAATATATTTATTTTTAATAATTAAATATGATTAATAAATAATATTAAATAATAATTATAAAAATAAAATTAATATTTTTTTTTTACCTTTTTCTTCCACACACCAAACGAGGCTTTAATGTGGCATTTAATAATAATATTCAAATAGGTTATGAGGACTTTTGAAATAAAAAAATTACAAGGGTGTAAATTTTATAAAATTTATTAATAAAAAATTTAAAATTATTTTTAAAAATCATAATTATTATCAATTTTTAAAAGATTTACTATTAAGTTCAAAGGATTTATTATAGAGTGTAAAAAAATTTATCATCTTTTTATATCTAATAATAAGTTTTTTTAAAACTTGATATTAATTATATTTATTAAGAATACTTGTAATTTTTACATTTTTTTATTATAAATTTTATAAGATGAGGCACTGCCACCAAGGATCCGCCTCAATTCATCGTCAACTCTCTATTGTATTTAACTGTAACACTATAAACCACAGGCAAGCAATTGCTAAGGGTTGTAAGCCGAAGTACTAAAATATGGGTATCTCTAGAATATTAGTTTAATGAGTGAAGAAAAACATTTGGTGTGATGTACAATTTTTCATTATAAAAAATGTTACATATAAAATTAAAATAAAAGTAACACAACTTTACGATTCATAATTTTATATGAATAAATATATAATTTAATCATTAAAAAATATATTTTTTTACACTTTAATTTTTATATTCAAATTATTGAGTCAAAATTTATAATTTGTTATCGACGTATTACTAATAAATTTAAATCATTGTTAAAGCATTTTTTGTCCAAATTCTTGTGTTGCCAAATGGTACCATTTACTAAACAAATCACAGGAAAAGATGTGCAAGGCTGCGTTGCTTTTAGCACTCTCCAAATAATTTACACTTCCCATTGGTTACCAAAATGAGTCTTAAGAGAATGACATCTATATTTATCTGGTCCAAATGAGTCTATTTAAAATTTGCTTTATTTAGACATTAAATTTTTAATTCATAGCATAAAATTATCATACCAAATTAAAATTTTAATTGAAAATAGTTTCAATAGTCTATCCTAATTGAAAACAACTCATCATGCTTGATATCAGAGTTTAAGCGAGGTCTGCAACTCTAACTCTAGCACTAGGATCGAGAAGTTCCTCAACATAGGCAACCACTAGAAATTGAGCAGCAAGGTTTCCCAAATTTTACATTAGAAGCAGTTCTTCTTACAAAATTTGTGACCTTTGTCCTTTGGACTTCTTAAACTTTAACCTCAAAATAACCATTTTAAGCAAACATCACTCCAGCTAATAGCAGTAGCATTATCACCTTAGACTCAACATCACCAGGCACCTCTCATATTTGAAGGGATATGAGATGCAGGAGCAAAACCAGCATCTCTTCCCATGTATCTTAATACAAAGCCCATTGGCCCAATAGGCATATTATATATCAAATTCATCACCTTGTAGAGTAGCTATACGCATAAAAATGATTACCAAGACCACTCAAAACTACCAACTGATGCTTGCATCTGGCCACCTTCCAGTTGACCTTATAGATACAATTTTCACTTCCTAAACTCATCTTTAGCTTGTAAAGAAGCCACCTAAAGCCTTTGGCTGTTTCTACCCCAAAGATGATGGAAAAGGCAACAAGAAATAGGCCTGCAAAATACCAATCATTCACAAATTCCTGTTATTAAATAGAACATGCTGAGATAAAACTGAAATAGAATTCAAACAATTTAGGATAAGAATCTGAATAGAGGAATTTAAAAAGAAAAAAAAAGGGCAAAAGATGAGTGAGACAGCTATGCCGAAATATTTTTCATATCAAAGGTGCCAAATTACCTATTAGAAAGCTAAGTATAGAGGAAAGCCAATATCTAAAAACATTGAGTTCAAGCATTTTCTGATTCCAACCACTGAAGGTTGTTAGGCTTCCCAAGTAGCCAGTTTTTAATGCAATGGCTAGATGTTCTGATGTGCTAGATATATCTTCTTTAAATACAACACCAAACCATCCCATTAAAAAGGAACCAACCTAAAAGAATTTATACAAAATTTGTGTCAACACGTTATCTAAATCGACTTCCTATGAATAAAGCTAAACAAAAACAATGTTATTAAACAGCAAAAAAGAAATAGTAAGCAGCAACTTCTAATGTGAGCAGTACAATTTCTAAAGATCAAACTGGACTACTATGCCATAGAGATACAACATTTCTAAACTAGTGTTCTGTCGTGAAATAAGACAAAAGACTTGCATGAAGACAAAATGGAATAGAGATTAGAACATAAATAATAAAGGAGACTAACGTAATATAAGATGTCAAAATTTTACATTTAATAGTATGAAATGTTTAATAGAGTATTTAGATAGGTTTGTTCTATTATATTATTAGCTAGCTTTTAAAGAGGATTCCCCACCTTACTTGACTACCTATCAATTAATATTAGAAATGATGATACATGACTTCGAAAAGATCTCCCTGTAAAAGGTTTTGATCAGTAAAATATCAAGTGAAGTGTCACAAAGTATAATCACCAAAATACCAACTTTCCAAAGGTGGCCAATTGATAAAGATCAATGTAATATAAGATAACAAAATCCCACATTAAATGGTATAAGATACTCAATGGGATACTTAAATAAAGTGAATCTCTTATACCTCAATAACTAACTTTTGAGAGAAAATTCCCTATTTTACTTTGATGCCTATCAAACACCAAATAAAATAAGGATACCTTGATATAACTTAGTGAAATAACTCAATATAAGTTTGGAATAAAAAACAATCCTTTTCATACATTTTACACAAATAAAAATAACAAAAAGAACTTAGAACAAATAAAGAAATTGCCATAGTATTTGCAGTGCTCTAAATAATACTAAAGAAATTCATCTCACTATTCACTACCAACTAGTTATATCTTGTATAGATAAGTCACAACAAACCCTTGAGGCTCAGAACTCGTTATTAATGGTTCCACCTTAACCTCGAAAAGGCATGACGAACTTTCTAATTTTCACAAAAATGCAACCAAGATGAAAAATTCCTAATACACAGTGCCTTGATACTTATAAATGAAAATTCTTGATTTCAGGCACATTAAAACAAAATAAAGACTTAAAATTTCTTATACACCATATAAATGATTATGCAATATTCTGTTTAGTGCTTAATAATCCATAATTTAACAAGGATGTCACCATCATGAAAACTCTCTATAGTTACTAGCATAAAATGCTAAAATGACATTTTCAGAATGTCAATATCATGAAAATTAACTGTAATAGTATACAGTTAATTTTTTCTTTTTCTATTTTTCCCTTTTAGCAGAACCTAATCAAGTTTTAGCTTTCGAGATATTTTTTTCCCTTTATAAACATGTCGTTTCGGGAGCACTCAAGGCTTTTGTTTGATAATCTGTGCATGAGAGATAGAGGAGGAGAAGGACCATATTAGAAGGCAGGTCAAGGTAAAGAATTGTTTGGTCATTTGTCACACTAGCAACTTTGGGGCCAAAGAACTTCTGCAGTAAATATCTTGTCAAGACCTGCATATTTATAATGGTAAATGGTGTATCAGTATTGGCCTAATTACTGCACGTTTTAACTTGAAATTGTTCAGAAAGAGACCATCAATAATTTTATTGTTGTTTGGAACATGAAATGTACCCCAAGAATTCCAAAAATAGCTAAATAAATTAGAGATGAAACATAGTCCAATATCGTTGGCAACTCTTGATCAGATTCCTGCAAGTGAAGACCAAAAACAAAATCTGTGACTGCCATAATATAAGCGCGAGGAAATTGAAATGTTTTGAATTATTCATCTTATAAACTATCGTTAACAAAGTTAGAAACCAGAAACTCCACAAAACAATTGCTAAAGAGAGCTCACTTTTTTAATGTCTTTAGAACCCACTTTCCCATTAGCAGAAACAGAGTTCATGAGTTGACCTGATGTTATTACATGGGAGATAAAATTCGATGCTGGAATGGGGACAATAACTCCTTTTTCTGGCGTGCGGTCATGAAAAGGCAAGTGGAAGCTGCTACTCTCACTGTTCCTTCTCCTATGGCGAGCTCGATCCCCTATGTCTCCTACCTCAAAAACACTCCCACTCTCGACTTCATCATCTACATGATGGCTTATACCCCCTGATAGGGTCAAGGAGTGCCTACTAACTGAAGAACCCCAACTGCTCATCCGCTCCATGAACCGCTTGAAAGCAAGACGAATTGTTAATTTCCTCCTGAATTAACTACAAATGTGCCATAGAACCAAGTAGAGCTCAGCATGAATGATCCAACAACCACCACAAGTCCTTTTTTTTTTAATTCTTTTCCATTTCTTTTTTGACCGGGAAGTATGAATCCAGGATGACAAATCATTTACCCGATAAGTGATATCTTTAATTGACAACCATCCACCGTGAAGAAACTAGCAACATGGAAGCAAAATAAGTGCTACTAGTGATGAAGAACAAGCTTTAAAATTTCAAAGTTTTCAACTAATGAAGAAGGAATATTAAGCAGTAGTTCACTTATTAAGATTGTCAGTCAGGATATAAGAGAGATCAAGAGGCAATTACAGCCTCCAAAAGGAATGAAGCAGAGCATATTACAATGGATTAATTAACTCACTTTTTTTAAACATGCAGTGCACGCATCAAACTGTACTAAAATAATTAGTGCCATCTTTTGAATGAAAGGAGTTCAAACTTCAAAAGATTCGCGGGTCACTTTAAACAGTTTGTTTCTCTTTTCTCTAATGGCTTCTACTTTAAACCATAAAAAAAGAATAATAGGTTGACGGGACCATGGAGATGCATGCACCAGCCATCCGTGGGCAATGGGGACTTTCCGTGGCAATGTTAAAAGTTACCATAAGGCATATAGTAGAAGTTTGGTATCATCTTGACCCTCACAACGTCAAAGAGGGACGGCTAAAGCTTAAAAGCTACTCATTCCATGCTATTGCTAACGTACTTTTACGTTAGAATCCTAATTTGATACAATGTTAGACCAAAAACGACAGGCAACTTGCCTTAAACGAACTGGAAGCCACGCAACAAACATGAAACAAGAAAAAAGTGACAGCTAAAGCTTACTGGCCACTCATTCCATGCTAAAGTACTTTTACGTTAGAATCCTAAACCAAAAGAATATTAGGTATTTTTATTCGAACTTTTTAATTTGAACGGAAATTCAAATTGAAAATTATTTTTTAATTACAGAAACATACCTTTCTACGTACTACACTTATTCTATGCTTTTTTTTAATTTGTATTCAATAAACAAAATTAGACAATTTAAAGAAAATTAAAAACCAAAGGAAGAATTAAAAAATCAAAGCAAATGCCAAAACAATTAATAAACTAAAATTAAAGTAAAGGTATGAGAATTATTTAGTATATTAAAAATAAAAAGATAAATTATTTAAATTTCTATAATTCAGAAAATTTATATTATTTTAATATAAAAGAAAATAACGCAGTATGTACTTTTTTTAATATAAAAGGAATAACAAACAAAAATGTATATACCCGTGAGGGGTGCGTGTAGGAGTTATCTAGATGTCAAAAATACAATTCGAGTGAGATTTTAGATACCATTAATCTTCCCCCTTCTCAATACTAAAAACTAAAATTTATCTGTTAAATTTAATTAATTTTTGGGAAGATAAACAAATAAAAAAAAATTAGTGTACTAGGGAATGTGACACTGACACGTGCCCCGATAGAAAGGGCATAAATTACCTTTACTTTCATAGGCATTTTGATGAGTGGTTGAAAACTTGAAATGGCTTGGGTGGCAGCCAGTGGTTCCTTGTCCATGGAACAATATTTACGTGCAGCAATTTATGTTTTTGTTATTAGGTTTTTTAATTAGAATATAATATATATATATATATATATAATTTTTTAATTAAATTATATATTTATCATAATATTATTAAAAAATTATATATTTATTATATTTTGATGAAAGAATCTAATAATAATGATATAAGAATCATATTTAAATTTAATTTTTTATATTTTTAACCATCAATAACCAAAGAAAAGCCAAGGAATCTACAAAATCAATCTTTCTCCTCACCTTATATTCGGCACGCAAGAAAAGAAATTTAAGGAATAAAAATAATAATAATAATAAATAAGCGAGATTAAAATTAACATTTATAGTTCTATTTTATAAAAAATTAATAATAATAAATAAGCGAGATTAAAAATAACATTTATAGTTCTGCTTTAATAAAAAATTATTAAATGAGATATATATTATTAGATAATGTTTATAAAAGTAAAATAAATATTTTTTGTTTTTCATTTTTTAAATTTAGGTTCCCTCAACTTTGGTCACTTGGGACCAAACATGTCGTCGTGCTCCTGTATCAATCTCCAAGTAATGGCATAAGAATGACGTCGCGTCTACATACATTGGATATTTTCCTTTGCCAAAATTTAAGTTCTTGCACGACTCATATTAATTCTTGACTCATTATTTCCTAGAGATAAGCTTTCTAATAAATTATGGAGCAAAACTATTTTTCCTTTATCTTAAATAAATATCTAAATTTTTTTAGGTGTGGTGACAACTCTTAAGCTAGGTTTGAGAGTTTCGGAAGGAATAAAATGGAACAGACATTAATGAAATATAATAGAATGAAACAGAATGGAGTAAAGTATAACGGAACGTACTATAGTTTGGGAGTTTTACCAAGAGATGAAATGGTTTCATTTGACTATTGTTTGGGAGTTATTATAAAATAAATAAAATGGAATGAATAAAAATTATTTTTTTTCCAATGTTATCCTTATAAATTATTTTAGATAAATAATGTTAATAAATTCTCAAAACTTTTCTCATGCTACATAATAATTAAGTAAAAATATATTTTAATAATAATGATGATGTGATAAAATTCATAATGTATGAATTTTATTCATATTATTTTTATGTTTATACAAGATCAATTAGTTTACAAATTAAAAATTGTCAAGATAATTAATTATTATTTAAAATTTTTGTTATTGGTTGTGAATTCAACACGCGTAGGGAAGACTTGCGTTGTAGGCTTGTAGTGTAGTCAAGCGCACTGGGTGGGTCTTGAACAAAGAAAACACATTTATCCCCGTCGAAGCGGTTGGAGTAAACTGACGGAAAAGGGATCCTGGCCCGTTATTCTAATCAAAATTAACCAACGTCTAAATATTTAAACACAACAATCGTCTTCTGTCTTTACTCTATTGGAATTTGCATTACATATTCTCATCAATGTTTTATTGAACTCGATTAGTGGTGTGAATTGTAAAACATTTGTAGACTGGATATCATGAGGTTTTTTAACTTAATTAAATGTCAACGAGCGAGAAAGGAGAAAGAAAAAATAGAATATATTAGAGTATGAAACGTGAATCATCTGAGCAGTTTGAAGCTGCATCCTAGTTATTGTCGTTTAAAGACAATATCTGGGAAGAAGAAAACTGAATGTTGCAATAAAAGGTATATATGAATGGACAATACCAGGCAGTAACGTGTTGGCATGCCTCTGGTCTGTGCTCCATGATGGTAGCAGAAATGTAAGTATTCGAATGATCTCTATCAGTAGGACCAGATACATTATGCTCAAGTGGGGAATCACAAATACAATTGTTCTTGTTCCATGACTTTTGCGTCTTGTTTCACACTTACTTTCTTTAGAGAGGGTTTCCAGCATGTTACTTTTGCCACGACAAATTTAAGAAACCGGATTTGTATTGTCAACGGCATATATGTCATAGCCCAACTGGAATTAACGCACCTCAGCCCAAGAATTTTCAAAGTGAATTGCTTTGGCATGTCCACCTATACATCTCCTGGAACTATGTTATTGTCGTTATTACTTTAAAAGGGCGGAAGGAAGATTTGCCCCATTGTTCTTGTTAGATACATTTAAAAATTTTAAGTAACTTTTGATACACACTCTAAAACTCTGTCCAAAAACCAAAAAAAAGAACACACTCTGAACTTGGTGTGATATGCACAAGGGTATGAAAAGAAAAACGAAGAAAACTTGAAATGCAAGGGTTTTGTTGACAAAACGAATCATTGTGGAGAGTGAACAGGAGCTTGAACATCCATCCTCAAATATACATAGCTTTGTAGCACTGTAGATGAAACTTTCAGAATGGTTTGGAAGAAAGGAAGTAGTGTGGTGTGGGCCAATCGCTGTGATAATTATTGGAAGCACTTCAACGTCATCTTGCTTGTGTCCATATTTTGAACTGTTGCTTCTGATAAACTGCTCTTTACAAGCAATCTTCCTAGACCTGTCTTGAAAGTAATGTGGACCATGGCCAAACAACCACACTCAGCATCCACCATATTCTATTCTATCAACGCCTCACCCTCCAAAATTCTTCACCCCAGAAAGCAAAGAGCGAATGCCAAGTTGTCTACGAAACCCATATGCTTGGTTTTTATCAAACTAACCATATTTTGTGTTATTTCAGTAGTTTTTTGGCTGAAAAAATATGGACCTCAAACCTATTTAATACGTAAAAAATTAAGAAGAAAATAAAAATAAAAATAAAGAGTAAAAAGTGATTTTATAAATAAAAAATATTTAATATTTTTTGTTTTTAATAATTAAATAATTATTATAAAGATAAAATTATTATTATTATTTTTTTCTCTCCTTCCCAGCAAACCGAACCAGAGACAATTTGTTGCTACCGACTTGACTTGACAGGAGTAGTCTGGTATTGTTCGAAGTTCGTGCTGTCTTTATTGTGAAACTTTTCTCGCTTGTTACTACTCCTCTTGACTTACTTTTCCTTGCTTTTTTGTCATGATTATTTTTAGAAGAAAAATATAAAAAATATAAAATAATATTTAGTGCAAGTAAATAAGATAACAAATAATTTTTTATTTTTATTTTTTTAAAAATAATTTAATAATTAAAATAATAATTAAATAAATAAAAATAATAAATATATAATAAGCATTGTATAAATTATATAAATAAAATATATGCACATGGTGATAAACCAAACAAGCCTTTTATGTGCTTGGATTAACGCGTGATCATCTACATCATGAATTTAATATTACTTGAGCAGAATGTAATTTAAACTGTTTATATTAAAATTAGATAATTTAAATGTTTTGTTTTATTTTATATATTTTTTAATGTTAATCATCATTTTTAAAAATATTTAGTTAAAAAATTATTTTTATTTTACATTTTGATTCCTTTAAGATCAAAAAATTTTTAAAAAAATAAAAGTATTTACCTTTTAAATCCAATTTAAATGATTCGAATTACATGCTTTCTTCTCCGTTATTTCTACAAGCAAGAGCAACGTGAAACGGTGCGCATGAAGCGCAGTGTTTCATGCAACGATGCGTTTCATGCAGCCTTTTACCTCCTTTTCCTGTTTTTTAATCAATCACGGCCGTGGAGTTAATCCCAGCCGTCCACATCCGGATTGTCGCTAGTCACCGTTCCTCCTTCCTTCTTCAACCATTTGCCCTGTACCGAAGGCGGGAAAACAGCTGTTGCATAACCAATTCCTGCTTTATTGTGCTTTTAACTTTCAACAAATTATTTGAAGAAACTCTAAACTAGATGACCAGGGCCAGTGAGTGCATGCAGTTATTCTATCCTGTAAATTCCCTAAAATTGAAAAACAAAACGAATGATAAAAGATAAAGTAATCCAAACTCGTTTATTTCAGCAAAAAGAACAGCTTATAAAAAAACCAAGGGAAAAGCAGATGTTACAGATCGAAGCAAGTGCCGGGATTTCCATGCCTGTCGAAACGAGTTGCGAGTGCCATGACGGAGAGATGAACACAGCGTTTCGAGTTCCAGATCGAAGCAGAGATTAGATGGTTGAAGGAAGGAGGAAGATTTCAGCACAACAAATTAGGAAAGTGACAATCCAAACGTGGACGGCTGGGATTAACTCCAACAGCAGACGGCCACGATCGATTCTGTTTTGAAAAGAGAAAAAAAAGTTAAAACCGCATGAAAAAATAAATACTGGTTTCATGCACAGCGCACAGTGCTGCAGACAATCCGGGCGTCCATTTAATATGGAACGATGGACCTTTTCTTTCTTTTTCTTTTTTTCTAAAGGTGATTTTTTTGGCTGGCAATTAAAGAGTGGGGTCATCCCATTGAAATTTGCAGATTGGATGGCTGGTCAAAAAGCACCAACCCCCTGCGGATCGCCTGATTCAATGATCCACAAGAGAAATAATTGAGCCATCTCCATGAAAC
Source organism: Erythrophleum fordii (assembly GCA_032878935.1). Taxonomy (NCBI): domain Eukaryota; kingdom Viridiplantae; phylum Streptophyta; class Magnoliopsida; order Fabales; family Fabaceae; genus Erythrophleum; species Erythrophleum fordii. The sequence goes on from JAVQMF010000058.1 coordinate 6,275,541, forward strand.
CTACTAGACAATACCGGACATGGAAGGTTCTTGAGAAAAATGAGTACTTGTGGTTTGTACCCTACCATCTGTTCGTAGATATGCCTTCTCACATCACTACTTCCATTTGCGTTTTCATGATACACAAGTTTCATGTTGCTATTTCACTCTCAACACTAAAACTTTACCTATGTCGGAATTTCTCTTTCCCTTTCCCCAACCATCTCTGCTTGTGAGATTGGGCATACTCTTCAAGTCTTTTTCTGTGTTAGATGTAGAGAAAATCTAGGGTGCTTTCTAAGCTTCATGGATTTCAACTGAGCATCCCATATGATTGCTATCATAGCTTATATGGACGTTGTAAGTTGTAACCATTTTTCTTGTTCAGCGTCATAGATAACTTTAAAGGACGATGCCATACGCCCATTCTCCCACCGATATGCCCTTTTCGTTTCAATTGGGTGGTGGAATTATAATTTTTTGGGTTAAAGAAATTATATTTAAAATTTTTAAATTAAAAATATTTATATTAAAAGATTTTGAATTTTAAAATTATTTTAAAAATTCAGCAACAAAAAAGTTTTAACTTAGATCCTAAATTATAATTTTTTTTGTAGTTTAAATTTTTTATTCTTTAATACTTATGAAGAATTTTAAAATTTAAGGCCTTCAAGATAAATATTTTTAATTTAAGATACTCATCTATACTTTTTTTTTTTTTTAATTCTTTCCCCTACTAGATTCATCTCTGTATCTATACAGCGCAAATTCATCTACCTATCCGGAAATTATGAATAAATGGAATGAGAAACAGAGGGGATAGAAGACAATAAGTAGCGGGTAAAGTTTCAAAAATTTCTGATGTTCATTATGGTTGTCGTCTGGGATAGTGTACAAAGAAGACACATCAAATTAGATAACATCCATTTTTAGTTGTGTGGTAAGTGACTGAATAGTACGCTTAGTGTCATGCCCACGGGGAATTAGTCATAGGTGAAGAGTGCACCTAGAGGGGGGTGAATAGGTGCTCTCACAATTTTTAATGCTAATAATTTAATTAAAAATGTAGAACAGAAAACCTTGTAGATGAACTGAGATCTTGTCGACAGGATCTTAGAAATTTGACTTGTAAAGAGAAGATCAAAGAGGCAGGAAGAGATCTTGTCGACAAGGTTTAGTTCAGTAGCTGAAAAATTAAAAGGCAAGGTAAAGGAAGAGAAACACCTGGTATATCCTGGTTCGGTCCTCAAGACCTACGTCCAGTCCCCTTGATGCACGACAAGGGATTTCCACTATAATCTTACAGTATACAACCACAGAACCTAGGTTTTCAAGCTTACCTAGAACTTTTACAAATTTTGCAGCTCACACTCACACAACCTTCCTTTGTTTCTTTACAAGTGCCACACCATTCAAGACTCTTACAGAGTATCACTAATCAGCACAAATCTCTCAGAGAAGATTTTTACATGCACCAGACACTTACTACAGAGAATAAAAACAAATGAAAAAGGATCTCTTTTTTTTGTTCGCTGGTCTGTGTATTTACAGCAGACCTCTTGCACTTTTATAAGCATAAAAAAAATAACCGTTGCTTCATCTTCTTCAGATTTGAATGTTTGAAATGAGTAGACTTTGAGCAGCAACCAGTTAGCATGATTCCAGCAGAACAGAAAGGCTTTCTCAGCGGGACAGGGAAGCTTTCACAGCAGAGCATAAAAGCTTTACTTAATTGACTCTGAACTCTTTTCATCATTTTAGCATTTGGTCATCATGTCGAGGAGAGCCAACAGATTTATGTTTTCAATAAGAGAACAGAAGGGAAAGGGTTGACTTGTAACATAGCAGGAGTATGGTCAGAGTCAGCTTTTACCTTTTCAGAGTAGCAGAACATAGATATACTTTCTGCAGACTATATAAAAAGCAACACCAGAAGTTTTACTTGATGGGCTTTTATCTGACTTGGGCTTTTGGAGTTATCAAACACAAAGGGTTGAGAGACTATTGGGCCAACAATCTCCCCCTTTTGATGATGACAAAAGCCAAGTGATAAAAGTTTCTCAGATAATTACATTAGACCATAACTCCCCCTGAATATGTGCTCCCCCTTAATAGAAGGATTTGTGACAGAGACCAAAGCACAAAGGCAAAAAAAAAACATGAAATACCTTTAAATTATCAGTGTATATTGTCTGTTGTCAGCAGCATATATAATCAAGATCAAAGTTAAGCATTAGACCAGTAGAGATATGTCCAGAATTTTAAATTTAAACAAATAACCAGATCACAGCAGCAGATATATCCAGAATTTAATCAAGTAACCAGAACAGCAGCAGATATATCCAGAATTTAAAGTTTACACAAAATTATTCTCCCCCTTTTTGTCAGCAGCAAAAGGGAGACAGAGTAAAGAGACATAAGCAATAGAAGAAGTACAGCAGGAGGAGAGGGGCAAAAAGACACCATCACAAGCCAGTCAGCAGAGGAAGACCCAAGAAGTTAATGGCGTCGGCAGAGGGCTTTCAACACTTTAAGGGAGTCCATGATAGCAGTATCAATATCCTGAAGCCGATGATCAAGAACAGTGGCCTTAAGATTGACACTGGTCTTGGCAGCCTGGAGTTCCTTATGGACAGCCTGGAGATGTTGAGGAAGAGGGCCATAATCCTCAAGAAGGCTACGCATAGTGCCAAGATTAGCGGTGAGGTCACCCATTTGATCAGAAATTTGATGAAGCTGACCTTGAAGGGTATGAAGGGAAGTAGCAAACATTTGGTTAAGGGAAGTCTGAGCTTCAAGGATACGATGGAGTATATCAAGGGAGGCCGGGGAGGAAGAGGAAGGTGGGGCAGAAGTGGAGGGAGGAGCATGACCAGGAAAGTGAGGAGGAGAGGAAGAAGCAGGGGCATGACCAGAGGGAGGGTGATCAGAGTGGGCCGGCGAGGTAGGGGGTGTCGTGGGGTCAGAGAGGGGAGTGGCATCAGAGGTGCGAAGCCATCGATTATCAACGAGAGTGTAGTGCATTAAGCGAAAGGTGGCTTCAGTGTAGGTTGTGTCAACAAGGATAGAGGGGTAGTGTTTCAAACTGACATGATGATCCTTGAAGACACGGGTAAGGAGCATACCATAAGGAAGACTGGCAGAAGGGTTGGAAATGGTAATGGATTCGGCCATGAACCGTAAAATCCAAGTGCCGAGATCAACAGGCGTGCGGTGGACGAGGCAGTATAGAAGACAGACGTCCCGTTTGTTGAGGGACTCTAATGAGCGAGAGCGGGGCAGAAGACATGTGCTAATGATATGGGCCATTATACGTCGTTCAAAGCTGAGTGCAAGGCCATTGAGGCGCCCGGGAGAAAGAAGATCAGGGCGCTCGACCAAAGAGTCCCGGGCCTCGGCATAGGTAACGGGAAAATCCTTGCCCCAAGTTTTGTGGAAAAAATAGGAAGGCCCCGAGAAGGAAATCCCCAAAAGCTTGCTGAGCTTCCTCTTGTTGAGTAATATCCGGCGACCCTTAATAAAGGATTCAAGAGACAGACCGTCATCCAGGATGGACAGATTGGCATAGAAGAGGCGAACAAGATCTTCATAGACCTCTTCCTGAAGTTCGAGCATTTTGTGCCAGCCCATGGCCTCAAAAGGCTCCTTGAGATCACAATGGATGGATTGGAGTTTGGCCAGGGAGACGGTTCTGCCGCAGGCAACAGAGCGGCGACGAAAGTTGGATTCATAGCGGACCTTTTCTTTAGGCGACAGAAAGTCTTCAGCATCGGTGGAATCGCCGGAGTCAGAAGGAACGGTTTCAGGAGAGTCACTTGACGGCCGGTCTGGGGAGACACGTTTGAATTTCTTGCCTTTCCCGGAAGACGAAGGTAAGGCGGATCCTTTGGGGGGACGAGCATCGGAGGTCTGTGGGGTGTTCGAAAGAGTGGGAGGCTCAGGAGGATGAGGGGATGACGCCGGAGGTGGTCGGGAGGGAGAATGGTGAGAGGAAGGTTGTTTGAGGGGGTCAGACGCCGAAGGTTGGGAGCGAATAGCCCGTCGGGATCGCCGGGAGTAGGTAGAGACAGAAGACGATGGGACGGGATGCTGGAGATCATGGTCTGTCGGAGATTGTCCGGATTCAGAGTCGGAGATAGAAATAGGAGTGGTTACTGGAGATTTATGGGCTATTGTCTTGGTACGAGGCATGGGGAGGCGACGGAGGAGCAAGATTGGGCGCTGCTAGGATTCGAGGGGGTTCAGGGAAGAGAAAGCATGTGGTCGAATAGGGGGCAGATGAGACGGGTACTGAAGAGGCTAAGCCATCATATCAGGTATTAATGTCAGGAGAGAGAAGACAATATTTGGCTGACACTTGTGCCTTATGCGCTGCTTTTCATGAAGTTGCAGAAGAGAGAGACTATTGATTTGAACTATCAGACCATACGCCACAGCCTGATTGGAGAAGAAGGTGATACAGTGTTTTTGGCGCGGAACTTCATGGGCAATGGTCATTTGACTTTTTTTATGACCTCAGAGATCTTGTCGACAAGGTTTTGGAACCAGTCGACAAGGTTTTCGAAATTTTTAGGAAACATGTAGGATAAGCAGTCAAATAGAATTTAAACATTGCTAATTATGCCCAAACTAGTTCTTAACATAGAAAATCGATGTTCTAGTAGAGGTTTGGTAAAAATATCAGCTAGTTGTAAATCAGTTTGAATATATTTTACCTCTATGTCTCCTTGCTGTACATGATCTCGAATGAAGTGAGGTTTAACTTCAATGTGCTTTGTACGAGAATGATGTACTGGATTTTTGGTTAGACAAATAGCACTGGTATTATCACAGAAGATAGGAATTTGCTTGTATGTAAGTGAAAAATCGGCTAGTTGTTGCTTCATCCATAAGAGCTGAGTGCAACAGCTCCCTACTGCCATATACTCAGCCTCAGCAGTTGATAAGGCAATGGAGCTCTGTTTCTTGCTGAACCAAGATACCAAAGCAGGTCTTAGAAATTGACAGGTTCCAGTGGTGCTTTTCCTATCAAGTTTATCTCGTGCGAAGTCAGCATCTGCATATCCTACTAGTTCAAATTTGTTAGATTTTGGATACCACAAGCCAAGGTCTTGTGTTCCTGCCAAGTATCTGAAAATTCTTTTTACAGCAATGTAGTGAGATTCTTTAGGATTGGATTGAAATCTAGCACATTTGCAAACACTATAAATTATGTCTGGTCTACTAGCAGTGAGATAAAGCAAGGATCCAATCATACCTCTATATGTTTTTTGATCAAAATCTTTACCTTTTTCATCTTTGTTAAGATTTGATGATGAACACATTGGAGTACCCATAGGTTTTGCATTTATGAAACCATATTTCTTGAGCAGCTCTTTGGTATATTTGGCTTGATTGATGAAGTTTCCTTTCTCGGTTTGCTTGATTTGCAGACCAAGAAAGAAATTCATTTCTCCCATCATACTCATTTCGAATTCTCCTTGCATAAGCTTAGAATTCTTGACAGAGAAGCTCGTTAGGACTACCGAATATAATATCATCCACATAAACTTGAACAAGTAATGAAACATTATCATTTTTTGATGAAGAGTGTGGTGTCAATTTTTCCTCTAATGAACCCGTTTTGAAGTAAAAAAGTGCTCAATCTTTCATACCAAGCTCTAGGAGCCTGTTTTAACCCATAAAGAGCTTTTGAGAGTTTGTAAACATGATTGGGCAAGTTTTTATCCTCAAAACCAGGAGGTTGTTTGACATATACTTCTTCGTGAATAAATCCATTTAAGAAGGCACTCTTAACATCCATTTGAAATAATTTGAAATTCATAAACGAGGCAAAGGCAAGTAACATACGTATTGACTCTAGTCTAGCAACTGGAGCGTAAGTTTCATCAAAATCAATACCTTCCATTTGAGAGTACCCTTGGGCCACAAGTCTAGCTTTGTTTCTTATGACATTTCCTTGCTCATCAAATTTATTTCGAAATACCCATCTTGTCCCTATTATTGAGGCATTTTCAGGAGGTTTTACCAAATTCCATACTTCATTTCTTTTGAACTGGTTGAGTTCTTCTTCCATTGCAGCTATCCAATCTCCATCCTTTAAAGCTTCTTCGGTAGTTCTGGGCTCAATTTGTGAGAGAAGAGCTAAGTTGTTTTGTTTGAATGAAGCTCTTGTTCTTAATCCTTCATTGGGATCTCCAATTATGAATTGCATAGGATATGAGGAGGAGTGTCTCCATTCCCGTGGAAGCTTCAAATCAGTTCTGGGTAGGTCAGAGTCTATAGCTTCAGGTTGATTTGCAGTTCCTCTTTCCCTGCCTATATCTTGTTGACAAGGTATGGGATCTTGTTGACAAGATCCTTGACTGAGCTCCTCTTCAACTTCTTTGCTTTTCCTTTCTTCTCCATCTGTATCAGTCTTTTCTTTTATATTTCGAGATCTGTTTGGACAATCTGCATTTTCCTCATCATCCATATTCAAGTTTTTCTTCAAGGAGTGGTTAGAATCATCAAATACTATATGAATAGATTCTTCAACTACTAAGGTTCTTTTGTTAAAAACCTTATATGCCTTGCTTGTTGTTGAATATCCTAGGAAGATTCCTTCATCACTTCTAGCATCAAATTTTCCTAACATATCTTTACCGTTATTATGTATGAAGCATTTACATCCAAAAGTATGAAAGTAGCCTATGTTCGGTTTTCTTCCTTTCCACAGCTCATATGGTGTTTTCTTGAGAATAGGTCTAATGAGATATCGATTTAAAATATAACAAGCAGTGTTTATGGCTTCAGCCCAAAAGTATTTAGGAAGATCATTGTCAATCAACATGGTTCTAGCCATATCTTGTAAAGTACGATTTTTCCTTTCAACAACTCCATTTTGTTGTGGAGTTCTTGGAGTAGAAAAATTATGAGTAAAACCATGTTCATTGCAAAAGTTTTCAAAGAGTTTATTTTCAAATTCTCCACCATGATCACTTCTAATACTAGAGATTAAATATCCTTGTTCTCTTTGGACTTTTTTACAAAAGACCTCAAAGTTCTTAAAGGCTTCGTCCTTATGAGCTAGAAACAAGACCCATGTAAATCTAGAGTAATCATCAATGATAACAAATGCATAACTTTTTCCTCCAAAGCTTCGAGTTTGTGTGGGTCCAAAGAGATCCATGTGCAATATTTGAAGTGGTCTTGATGTAGAAACAAATTCTTTAGTTTTGAAAGAGGATTTGGTTTGTTTACCCAATTGACATGCATCACATACATGATCTTTTTGAAAATCTAGTTTAGGAAGTCCTTTCACAAGATCAAGTTTTGATAGTTTGGAGATCACATGCATGCTTGCATGTCCAAGTTTCTTATGCCAAATCCAAGGATCATTACAGATGGAGGAAAGACAAGTTATATTCTTGGAAATAGCATCTTTAGAGGTAAGAACATAAATGTTTTCAAATCTTTGTCCAACAAACAGAGCTTTGTTATTATTGTCAGACACGATGCAATGTAAGGATTTAAACTCAACTTTATAACCTTTGTCACACAGTTGGCTAATACTTAGCAGATTATGTTTGAGACCTATGACAAGACACACATTATCAATGCAGCAATTTTCATTCAGACTAATTTTTCCAAATCCGATAATTTTGCCTTTACCTCCATCTCCAAAGGTGACAGAGCCACCATCTTTGTGGGTGAATGATAGGAATTTTGAGTGATCTCCTGTCATATGGCGTGAACAACCGCTGTCCAGGAACCAGTCATTTTTTGATATCTTCCCTTTGAGACATACCTGCATGTTGAATCACTTTTTCTTAGGTACCCAAATCTTCTTGGGTCCTTTATGGTTAGTGAGTGTTAAGTCTATAGAATCTGTGTTCTTGGGAACCCAGACTAGTTTTCCAGATCTGTTTTTACACTTATGGCAAGTATGACTGAATTTTTTACAGTAAAAGCATGTGATAGCAGTTTGTATGCTATTACTTTCTTTGACAAAGAAATTTTTGTATAGCTTAACACTATCTCTTTTATTATAGCCTATACCAGTTTTATCAAACATGCACTTCTGCTGTCCTAACAGTAGCTTTAGGTTCTCTTCCCCTTTTACAAAATTAGCTAAATCCTTTTCTAAGATTTTAACCTGAGTTTTTAACTCATTTATTTCTTTTACAGTGGCTGCTAATTTTGCTTCCAAGTTACTTGCGTTCTTTTCTAAACTAGAGTTGATCTGAATAAGATTTTCATATTTTCCAAACAATTTTTCAAAATCTATTAGAAGATCATTAAAGTCATTTTGTAAATCAGAATTTTCTGTTTCTAGAATTACCTCATTCTCAGCAGCCATGAAACACATATTTGCAAATTCTTGCTCTATCTCAGCTTCTTCTTCTTCTTCGTCATCGCTCCATGCAGCCATAGCCCTTTTTTTGACATGTAGTTTAACTGATTTTCTTTTCATGAATGGGCATTCTGATATGATATGACCATTTCTCCCACATTCATAGCATGTAATCATGTTTTTGGCAGCTTCGTCGCGTCTTGTAGTATTGTTTGAGGAAGCACCTTTGAATTTTCCCATCATTCTTTTTCTTCTAGCATAGTTCTCTAACTTCTTCGAGAAGAATGCTATATCTTGTGCATCTATTTCTCCATCTTCTTCAATAAGCTGTTCTTCTTTTGTCATAGCTTGCAAGGCAAGAGCTTTTCGTTTTTGTTCTAGCTCATGCCTTTTTAGATGATTTCTTTCGTAGGCAATGAGGTGACCACGTAGTTCGTCAGAAGGCATTTCAGCAAGATTCTGGCTTTCGAGGTTATCTACCTTTGATTGCCATATGGGAGGAAGACATCTCAGAATTTTTGAATTTTTCTCCATACTTGAGTATGTTTTTCCTAGGGCCTTCAGATCTCCTACAATTTTAGCAAATCTGTTGAACATTTCTTCAATACTCTCATTCTCCTTCATGTGAAACAGTTCATATTCATAAACTAGCACGTTCATCTTGCTTTCCTTGACTTTGGATGTTCCTTCGTGCGTCATTTCCAGCTTTTTCCACATTTCCTGTGCTGTGTCACAGCTAGAGATTTTATCATATTCCTGGCCACTCACAGCACAGTATAGAATGTTGATTGCCCTGGCATTACTTTCTACCATCTTGATATCATCATCTGACCATTCATCTCTGGGCTTGTCGACGATTTCTCCTTTCTCATCTTTCTTTGAAGGAAATTTTGGACCCTTCTCCATGATTTCCCACACTCGATAATCTGTTGATTGAATGTAGATTTTCATTCTTGCTTTCCAGTGGGTATAATGATTTCCATTGAAGTACGGAGGTCTGACAGTTGAGAACCCTTCAAGAAAGTAAGACCCTTCAAGTGGTTGTTGGCTCATTGTCCTGTAAAATAAAAGATCTTTTCTCTAGGCGGTTAAGCACTAAAATCAGTGAGACCAGCTCTGATACCAATTGAAGAGTGCACCTAGAGGGGGGTGAATAGGTGCTCTCACAATTTTTAATGCTAATAATTTAATTAAAAATGTAGAACAGAAAACCTTGTAGATGAACTGAGATCTTGTCGACAGGATCTTAGAAATTTGACTTGTAAAGAGAAGATCAAGGAGGCAGGAAGAGATCTTGTCGACAAGGTTTAGTTCAGTAGCTGAAAAATTAAAAGGCAAGGTAAAGGAAGAGAAACACCTGGTATATCCTGGTTCGGTCCTCAAGACCTACGTCCAGTCCCCTTGATGCACGACAAGGGATTTCCACTATAATCTTACAGTATACAACCACAGAACCTAGGTTTTCAAGCTTACCTAGAACTTTTACAAATTTTGCAGCTCACACTCACACAACCTTCCTTTGTTTCTTTACAAGTGCCACACCATTCAAGACTCTTACAGAGTATCACTAATCAGCACAAATCTCTCAGAGAAGATTTTTACATACACCAGACACTTACTACAGAGAATAAAAACAGATGAAAAAGGATCTCTTTTTTTTGTTCGCTGGTCTGTGTATTTACAGCAGACCTCTTGCACTTTTATAAGCATAAAAAAAATAACCGTTGCTTCATCTTCTTCAGATTTGAATGTTTGAAATGAGTAGACTTTGAGCAGCAACCAGTTAGCATGATTCCAGCAGAACAGAGAGGCTTTCTCAGCGGGACAGGGAAGCTTTCACAGCAGAGCAGAAAAGCTTTACTTAATTGACTCTGAACTCTTTTCATCATTTTAGCATTTGGTCATCATGTCGAGGAGAGCCAACAGATTTATGTTTTCAATAAGAGAACAGAAGGGAAAAGGTTGACTTGTAACATAGCAGGAGTATGGTCAGAGTCAGCTTTTACCTTTTCAGAGTAGCAGAACATAGATATACTTTCTGCAGACTATATAAAAAGCAACACCAGAAGTTTTACTTGATGGGCTTTTATCTGACTTGGGCTTTTGGAGTTATCAAACACAAAGGGTTGAGAGACTATTGGGCCAACAATAGGGATCACAGAATAGCCCGTGGTCCATTTAACGGACCATAGGATTTTGCAATTTACACTTTCAACTTTACAAGACGAGTAGACGATCGATTTGAAGAAAGCCATCAGGAGGGTCAAGGACATTTTCCATCTTTGCAAGCAAAGGATTTGAGATAAGCTTTGAGGATTAGTTAATGGTAACTTCCTGAGCATGAAAATTGAACTTAGAGCCAGGTCTTCTTCCAACACCATGGATCTTCCACTTAAGTCTCTGTCTTGTCTTCTTTCCTTAATACATCTTCAACTGCAATTATGGGGGTACAATTATTGTAGTGGATTTAAATTTTCTAAAGTAGGTTCTCTTATTTGAAAACTAAAGTGGACGTGAATAGTGTTAAATAGAAATCAAAGGAGTCCAACCAAATAGTTTCTTTATGGTAGTTTATTTAGCTTTCATTTTACCCTTTTAAAATAAATCTTCCATTTTTCTTACGAACAATTATCTATTGTACTCTACTCGAAAGCCAAATCATAGAAGAATGGTTCAGAAGTAAAAAGTCCATTATAGCCTCCCCTCAATTATTTAAAAATAAAGAGAGAAAAGAAACAAGTAAGCCCGGAAAAATTGCAAGGTACGTAGTTGCATAACAACAAATGATTAATTAGCACACATAAGTTCTAACTGTAAGTAAGTCCGTATAGGGGGTGGCCGTGATTGCCATCACACCTTCTGCTGAAACAATCAACAATAGCCCATGGCCTCTTACAGTGAAAAAAAGGGGCAACAAAAGGGAGAAAAAAGAGAAAAAGAAAAGTTACAAAAGCCAATCTCTTTACACACAGTATCACATGGAGTGAATCTAGTAATTATGCCTTATGAGGGGGACACTGATAGCACTTGGCAAATAGCCCAAATGTGTTAATTTGCCGTGTGAAATTTAGCATGCTTGCCCATCCTCCCAACCCAAATCCTACGACTAAAACCCACACCACCACAAGCACGTTCATGGAGTACGTTCCTACCCAACCTCCGAAAAACGATGGTGGTCTCTCCACAGCATTCTGTCAAGAAAAAAATAGATATTATTAGATGTTGGTTGGTTTATACTTCATAAGCCGTAAAGGAAGCATTGCATATGCATAATGTAAAAATGGTTAACCTCTCTAGCCGGGGCAGAAGCAAAGGTGACCATGTGTGCCATGGCAGGAATAATGTAAACGGTAAAGCTGACCAAGAGAGATCCAACAGTTGAGTTGATGGGCCCAAAGAAAGGGAATATGATTGCAAGAAACCATATTGGAACCACCACAGGAAGTCTAGCCAACGCCCTTTTGAACAAGCTCTTCGTTTCATGCACTCCAATGAATTTTTCCCACACAAAGTACAGAGGAGTACAGGCAAATCCAAAAGTTATGAACTGCAAAAAGCGCCAATTTTTAATAAGGGTCGTTAGATGGTTTCAATAGTTTTACATATCTGAGAAGATATTTATTGAATGGTCAGAGACCTGGTGAATGAGCATGAGAATAATAGCGGTATCCCTGAAGCCTGTCCTTGGAAGCAAAGAGAGGGCATTGGAATGAGTAAGGAGCATGTCCCCGAATGCCCAATACACTGCTGCTGCTGATGGTAAAGTTAAGGTCAGCACATACAGTGTTGCCAACAGATATATCTGCCATTAACCACCTCTTCTGGCCGAAGAATCCTCCTTCTTACAGGTTTTTGCTTTCCCTCTTTCATATCTTTGAGATTATAATAAAGACATTCATAAAATATTTTAAGCTTTTTAATAAATATGGTCTTCAACATTATATATATTTGAGCGTCTTAAATAAATATAAGATATGGTGAGTCTATGCTATATATCCCTATGTTCAACTCAGAACTTTTAATGTAAAAAAGTATGTTAGATTAAAAATTATATAATAAAATTATTCATAAACCTTCACTTATCAGATTATACATTTTAATTCAAATGGTCATATATTTATCTCAATGGAATTCTAGTAATTAATATTATTATGCTGTTATTTTCCACCTCCTCTTAATTATGATCTCTGGATGAGTATTCCGTGTCATACACATCCATCACCTTGTCACAAGTCACATGCATCCACATATTGAAGGGTCATGGGATTATTGAAGAAAAGTGGGAGACAAACGAAAAAGCAAATATGCTTCCCTCATGACTATAAATATTATTTTTGGAAAATTACCAAAAACTGTTCCAATATACAACTGAACACAATTTTTGAACGCAATTTTATCAAAGTTGAAGTAGCTCCTTATACTGAATAATTTTGTTAAGCTAACATAATGGCACTGTCCATATAATTAGGATTATGTACATTAATGTCAGAAAAGGAATAGTCACGGACATATTACAAATTTTAAACAGCCTCGTTATTAATGAAGTAAAGCCAAAGAGATCAATGATGAGGGTACATTAAATTAGAACCCAACGCGCTATTGCTGACGTTAATTTTTAGCTGAAAAAAAGAAGGCTAGTTGGTAAGCAGGCGCAGGGGAAATTAATATATATATATATATATATGACTTTTTCAAATATATTTGTCGTTTTTCATATATTTTTAAGGAAAAAGATGCAGAAGCCGTAGCAAGATCCTATACATTTTTAAAGTTGATATTGTATTGTAGAAGTCAAGTATGTGTTGTGAAATAATTAAGAAATTAATTCAAGGTTGGGATATATATTAAATTAAACAAGAAGATCAGATGTAAACGGAATGGTTGAGTTTAACTGAATTGAATTGGTGGCGGCAGGGAGGCTAACGAGGAATATGTGAAGTACTTGCATGGCGTGGTAGATAAATTGTTTAAGAGTCTGGCAAAAGGTTTAGGGCTTGAAGGACTTGAACTATGGGAAGCCTCAGGTGGTGAAAAATTGGAGTACCTTCTGAAGATCAATTATTACCCACCTTGCCCACGTCCTGATCTGGCGCTTGGGGTCCCAGCTCACACAGACATGTCCACCTTCACCATTCTTGTTCCCAACGAGGTCCCGGGCCTTCAAGCCTTCAGGAATGGCCTCAACAAGATTCCTCAGTGATTTTATATTTTGGTTCTGTGGCGTTCTTCCCTTATCGCGTTGTTGTTCAAAATATATCTACAGAGAATAATGATGTTAACCCATCCTTTGGATAACCTTGCTTTAATACAAAATAAATGTAAAAGATAGCTTCTGTATGACTTGGTAAATTTAATATAGAATGAGCAGTGTTTTAATATTTTACACTTGCGTGGATTGGAGGTGAAGCTTTGAATAACTTAAAAAGAAAAAAATTTAGATTTAAATATTTGTGTAAATATTTGACTCTAAAATAGACAGATATGAATTTGCCCTTTCTGCACAAACATAAATAATATGGCTATGCATTGTATGTAAAATGTTATCTTCCATAGCGTGGAATAGTCAACAATTCATTTAATTTAATAGGGATAACTGTCAAACTGCACTCTTTTCCACATTGATTACGCATATATATGACAATATTTTTCAATGGCCATTTAGTATTTATGCAACATGGGCAATGTTTTCTTTCATAAATGAGGACACGTCTTGGTTATGTGAAGTTATCATTGGACCACCAAACATGAAGTGGCACCACAGGCGACCCAGAAGAAGAACCCAGTACACCTCCTTCCTCCGAAGTCCAAACAAAAAGGAAAAAATTAAATTCCTATGTTGATGTTTTATAAATGAAGTTATTTTTGATTCGTTCTCAATAAATTATTTTTTAATTAAAAAATGAATGTAATTTTTTTAACTAAACTTAAAATATAATTTTTATATTAGATTCTCAAATAAATATGTAACATATATAAAAAATTTTGTTAAAAGTTCAATCTTGTGACACTCTACTGTAAAAACCATATAATTATATGAAAAAAAATCATACAATTATCATATCTTTATTTAAAAATTTAATAATAAAAATATAAAAACTCAACCTAATTTTCCCCCCTCATATTCGTCGTTATGTTAGTTTGTGGCTAAGTCAGCGTAAATACTAATAACAAAGAAATGAAGTAAAAGCATTTACCATTGTCGACCAAAAACTCTTGTCATTTGATGAGCTTGTGAAAAATATTTATTGTAATTTTGTAGTATTGAAAAATTGAGTATGTTAGTTATATTTTGACAAATTAACAATCATTATCTAAATTTAAAATTCAACACAATTGTAATTTAAAAATCAATTATAAAACAACATACAAATGACAATAGTACTATTATTAATACTACAACAGTACAGAAAATAAACTCAAGTTTGTGCATTTTTGCACCAATAGATCTTAGTAGTCTCTCTTTCTCTCTCTCAGATTGAGGAAGAATTAAACAATCACAAAATTCAAAACCTGAAGATAGAATAAATTTCAAGAACAATACCAATTGAGCTAGTCACTACAAGTCTACAATAATTGACTGTGTTTCCCATTAGCTTCTTGTTGTCTCTTTCGGTTTTGCAATCTATCTTCAAAGAGATTTGGGATGGGTCCTTTAAAACTGAATCATTTGATTGCATTGACTTCATAAATCAGAACCTATGGTCCAAAATCAAGTTTATAAATAGGCAATTGAGAATGTGATAAGTGCCCCTATAGGATTATGCATTGACATATATTCAGATCAAATATATTTATTTATTGTTACTAATTTACTTATTAGAGATAGAGATTAGTGTATCATACAACCCTCCATGCATTATAATCGAAAATCCATGATAGAGATCAATCTGAATATCTTGGATTAAAGTCCTTCCTGAATCGTGTCCCCTATTTGTCATATTTATGGTGAGAAGGCTGAGACAATGGAACACTGGCTCTTGTAATTGAGCAAAAGTGGCATGGTTCAATAGTTCAATTACCCTCAAGATAGAGGAAAGCAGTCTTACTTTTTTTTAGGGTTAGTGCTTAAACCTCTTTGTCAACTCAGCTGACGTTGATGATTTTGCTAGGAGCTTTATTGCGATTATGTGTTGGATGATTTGGAAGGAGAGATGCTAGGAACTGTATCTGAACATTCCAATTAATCCTATGTTAGTCTACTCTAAAGGTCAAGCACTGATTTGGGAGTTTTGGAGTGCTATGTCGAAAAAGGACCAATAGTGTGATTGCTCATAACCACTTTGATTATGTCTTCAGCTTCATCAAAAAAAAGGGTATTTGAAAAATTTATGTGGATGGTTCTTTCCTGGATTCTCATTCTGAAGCAGGCACTAGAGTTGTGATTAGAGACTTGAATTGGAAAGTGATTAATGGCTGCAGCATGTGTATCATCATAGATTTCTAGCTTATTTCATAACATTCTCATGTATCATATCATCAATTCCATGAAGGAAGTGAGAAAAGTTCATTAAAATAATGCATTTAATCGCGTTGCATCGTGTATAAAAATTATATTCGGTGTCATATGGATCATATGAGCTCATACAATGCGTTCTCATATTTATTTACATGAATACAACTCATTTGAATCATAAAATATGGCCTACAAATCAAGAATCACAAAGGGAAGTCTAAAATATGCATATTAAATTTCAGTCAAAATTTGCCCCTTTCTTGACCAAACTTTGGAAATCTATAACTAATTCTAAAAAAATTAAAATCATGTATTCTTCACCATTCTAAAACGCTACATATTTCTAATCATACTAAAAATATGTCCAGACCAGAACATTCATCACAGAGGACATTTGACATCCGAAAAGTTTCAGAGGTTGAACTACCCACTAATGCTGTCATAGATTTCTATAGCAAATTTTGAAAATGTCCAATTAATTTCACAAAAATCAAATCCATACAAATAATATTAATCTAGAAAGCTATGGATGTTAGCTAGAGGGAAAAAATAATTCTAGATTAGCTTAGGAATTCCCAGACCTCGAAATTTAATAGAATAGTAACTGAGGTCAGGTGAAGTTTCTGATACTGGATAGAATTTTTAAAAATTCATATCTCCCTCTCTAGACCTCTAAATGAGGTGCTTCTAGTTGGCAAAAGTCACTAGGAATGTCTAATTTCTCTGTATAAAATTTTGTGGTAATTAAGCATCATTTGAGCCCTGTGTGACAGATTTAATTTTTGAACCAGTATGAACAGTATCATTACCAAAACCAAAAATTTTGCCAACTTTGAAAACTCATCAAATATTCTGCAGACTTCCAAAAATTATGATATTTGACTTCCCAAAAATATCTCAACTAGCTCTAAATGCATGCCAAATCTTAGATCAAGAAGAGCTCATTTGGACAAAAAGTGACATAGGATTCTAAGATAGCAAATTTATGCCCCATATAGGGTACCAAAATGTCCAAATGGCTTTTCTCAATATTTGGCACCTCTTAAGTAAGTCTAAAAGCATGAATATGACTTGTTTGAACTCCCCAAGTGGTCCCAAACCTCATACATCTCAATTTGGCCATGCCACCTCCACATATACACTAGTGCATCAAACTTTCCAGAAGTAAAAATGGCCATTTCATACTCATTTTACATTCTAGTACTCACATGCCATAATCTCTTATTCATACATGATACATTAACATATTTATGCATATTCATGACCTCATAGAACATATATAACCATGGATTATAAAATTTGCCATTCATATGGCTTTAAAGTAGCCAATTTTATGCACTTTAATGTCCTACTCTCTTTTCCCAAGGGGTTAGCTTCTATTACCTTACTCTCTTGGTCCACTTAGTATGTTAGAATATTGGAGAGGAGGGAATGAGATTCAAAGAATCTCAATAGCTTATCTCCTATTCAATCATACATAATATATGCAAACAAGTCTCATAAATGCATGCATGGCATGGCATGTGGACATGTGCAAATATTCAATAATCATTTTCATCATTCAAGAAAGTCATACATAGTATACAAAGGCTTGCCAAGTAAGTGGATTGGCCTCACCCAATTTTTTGTGGATTTTAGACTTGCCTCACCCACTCTTTAATGTATTCTTGGACTCAACCATACTCTTAGAAGTCCACTTTGTTTTTAGGAGATTCTTTGATTTGTCTCAACTAATCTTAAGGGTTTTTGGCTCATCCTCACCATAGCTAAGAGTTCTTGGCTCATCCACACTCAAGCAAATCCAAGCACACATTAAAATATCATATGAAATATAATATGTCATCATAAAATCATGGCATATGAAATCATACTATCATACTTTTCATGGTTTAAAAATACACATACACACATTCTAAGACAAGCTAAGCATACATTCATACATGAGAGAAGGTGGAGAGAGCTACCTTGTACACAATTACATACTTTTTCTCTTGAAATTCCCTCCCTTACTTTGGCCACACACCCATAAAAGTGTGGGAAAGATTTCTCTTGGCCTAAACACAATTTATGGAAGCCAATTAAATTTATAAAACAATTTCTAAGGTTACACAATTTGCTTAGATACTAGGTTGTTCTATAAACCCCATTATGGTTCATAAATGCACTTAATGAAGCAACACCCCTCAAATAATTTCTAGGTTCTATTCTTTCCTTTCAAATATGATTCTTGACTCATTTTACGCCTCTTGGAGCCATCACACAATTAAAACAAAGAGCCTAACTACATGTTATTTCTTTAGGTCATAATATGAAACCTAAAGCACCAACTCACTTTTTATGAGTTCTAAATTTTTTTCCAAGGCCTCTCCTCATTTTCATTCATCATATATAACTCAAGAATAGGTTTAGAAAAATTTAAAACTCTCCCTAGCTATAGTATCCTTGCTTGGCCGAAGCTATGGAGGCAATGGAGCTCCTTGGAGTTTACTTTGTTTTCTCAATGGAAGAAGTATATGGGGAATCTCTTAGGGATCTAAGGAGCTCATTTAAACTCTTATTTAGGCCTAAAAATTATCATGCAAAATTAGATTTTATAAGGTGTAATTGAAACCCTAGAACTTGCATCTTGAAATTTAATAGTTTTTTGTTAATTCCCTTTGCATATTTTTAATCTCCACACTCTTTTTCCTTAAATTCACCCTTGGTTCTACCTAAAAATCAAGTCCTCTTAGGGTTTTCTCATGTTAGGCGAAATGGAGGAGGAGGAAACCAAAGATGACAACCATAGGAAGAGAAATTACCTTGTTTTCTTACTTTTTCTCACTTGAATCTTGTGTTCTTTGAGCTCCTCTCTTCAAATCCGAATTTTTCCCTCAATTTTTCTTTTAAAATAGATCCATATATTTCATTATAATTATAAAAAATAAAGGAGAATGAAGGAGAAGAGGTTTAGAAGAGAAAGAGCATGAAAAACCATGAAAATCTATACCTTTCTACCTTGAATTTCTCCTCATTTTCTTCCTCTTCTTGTGCACCCCATCCCCTAGGGTTTTCTTTTGGTTTTGGGTAGAACATGGTTATGCATAATGAAGGGAGAAGAAGGGTGCATCATATATATAGGTGGGAGGAAGTTACACTTTTCAAAAATTTCTATTTTGCCCTTCGTTCTTGGCATTTTCATTTCTCTTTCGTTTTAGCTCTTTTTTTAGAACCATCTTTTCCATTATGAAATTTAGGTTCCCAATTTTGTGAAATGCCTTTAGAATCACTCAAATTGGAGCTAAAACTTTCCCGAATGAATCCGTCAAAGTTCAGGTGCACTGACATTGAAAAACACCCCCCAGAGGAGCTTTAGCTATCCTGTGCCTTCCCATGGTTTTTAGAGCCTCTGAGAACCCTGGAGAACTCAAAACTTTCATTTAAAAAGCCCTCCTATGTAAATTCCAAATTTTACTCAAAATTACAAAAATGCCGTTATGTTTCGTAAGCTTTTCGTAAGAAACTGTTTCTTCATTTTAGCTCTTTTTTTCTTTTCATATGAGCCTGGGATTCTCATTTTTAGAAGTCTTGAATACTTTTCAAATTTTTCAAGACCTTAACTATCTCATTTCGGGGGATTTCTTTTTGTATCAAGTGGATTTCGTTCGTTTACTGAGAAACCATACGTTACGTTTCTCACGTTTTCTCTAGTTTTTAGAGAACCGGATATTACAGCATAACTGTAACAAGATCTGTCTCCCTTGGTCACTGAAGATATTGCCTTAAGAATTGCCAGCTGATCTTTAGCTTTGAAATGTGACAGTTGAAATTGATTGCAAAGAACTCTACAATGCTGTTATGAGAAGAAAGCAATCTACTGATTAGAGGTTAGGTGTTTCGATTGAGGATATAATCTATTTGATTGACTCAGTTAATGGTTTAGTTCTTTCTTTTGCTTTGCATCAAGCTAATAAAGCTGCTAATTAGTTAGCGAAGATGGCTGCTAGGAGGATGTGCCCTTATGGTGGATTATTAAATCCTCATCCCTGTTGGCTAGGATTTTGGCTTTGGATGTTGCTACTTTGGGTTCTAGTGTTCAAGATCGTTCTGGTACTAGCTAATGGTTTGAAGTTGTTTGCTTTTTGTCTTGCTTTTATTTTGTTGTTTCTGAACTGTGTTGTCCTTTATTGTTTTAGGGTTATTGAGTCTTATTGTTTTAGTTTGTAGTTTTGTTTTATTTTGTTGCTATTGAAAATAAATAAGTATTTTTGGTCAAAGGAAAAAAACTCTTCCTACACCATAGGTAATTTTATACTAATTTAAAATAATTGAATAGTGTTTACATGACCAACTATAACTACCAAAAGCAATGGAATTCCCTTGTGATCATCATGCTTGATTGGGGTTTAAGTAAGGCCTGTGACATTAAGTCCAAGTGCAGAATTGACAAATTCTTTAGCATATAGCTTAATTCGCCAAGTGAAAATTTTCAGTTGCTGTGTTGTTATTCCTTTGGATCCAGAAATCATACCACTCTTTGAAGCCACAACCTCTTTATCCTGATACAAATACCTCCATAACAAAATTTTAATAGTTCATCAATATTTATCAAAAGAATCAATGGGCTTATTAACTCGCTAGTTACCCATCTCAGTTTTAATAGAGCTTTTTAATTGACAAAACTAAATGAATTTTGTCCTTAAACAGCCTGGTCCTTCTGAGAGTACAAAAATAAGTTGCCTTGTCGTGGGGAAACTATGACTTTTGAAGTGCTAAAACAAGGTTATCTTCCATGCCCACTTGCTATGTGTCAAAGTCCAACCCTCTAATCCAGACAGGCACACAATAGATTAAGATCCCAAGAGCAAAAGACACACAAATGGTAATCATGGCATAGGCATATGCTCTCCAAGGATGCTTGCTTTCTCTCATTGCATTGAACTCAGCAGCGAAGGTAGACACAGTACTCAGACATCCTAATAGACCAAAATCTACCCCTGCCACTACAGTATCACAATTCCTTGTGTTCACCTGCATCAAACGGCTAATACTAGTCATGATCTCCGAAATCAAAACAACAGAGATGAATGATGTTGTACAAACTTACTGCTTTCTTGATAGTAGCAAGAGCAGCCATGATACAAGCAGCAAAAACATTAGCAATCAGAGTCCCAAATGCAACTCCAAAGGCTTTCAAAATGACACAGCTATACCTTTATTTTACCTATTAGAAAGCCAAGCACAGAGAAGAGCCAATGCCCAGAAACAATGAGCTCGAGCATTTTCTGATTCCAACCACTAAAAGTTTTGAGGCTTCCTAAGTAACCAGTTGTTATTGCTATGGCTAGATGCTCTGACACGCATGATATGTCTCCTTTGAATACTACACCAAACCATCCCATAAGAAAAGAACCCACCTAGCAGAATACATACAATATTTGCATTAGCAAATTATGTTGATTAAGTTTCGTAATGAATGAAATTCAACTTAAGTGTCATTTAACATCAAGGTTAAGACTTCTATTAGATTGGACATGTTGAAGCAAGATTTAAAACTAATTTGCAATTACGAAACTCTAGAAGTTGATGCATACGCCCTGGAGATTAATTCTTGGAGGGCACAATTCAAATGAAGAAGCTTCTATTCTTTTTATGAGAAAAGTAATAAATTAATTATTCAAACTCAAAGCTAATAATACGAGTCATCATATAAATCTTTAGGCTAAAAAAGCATGAATGTTTGAGTTTACTGACATTTTAGAAGGGTGCCACAAAAATTTCACTCTTGTAAAAATTTCTTAATATGTAGCATGTCAAATTAAATTTATGTATCTATGACAGAAAAATTAATCAAAACAGAGAAAGGGGCAGACCATGTTACTAGGGAGGTCCAGGTAAAGAATAGTTTGGTCACTTGTCACACCTGCATCCCCAAGGCCAAATAACTTTTGCAATAAATATCTTGTTAAGACCTGCATAGTTATTGACAAGAAGCACATTAGAATCTTACCAATTACCGGATGTCCTAACATGAAATTTAATCAATACAGGGATACCATAGTGGACTGGAAAATGGACTTGGCCTCTGAGGGATCAACTTTCACAGTGCTAATTAACAAAGCCTGGATTACGGCAAAAACGCGTAAAAAGTAAAGTCGTTCAATGTATAATTCCAACTTTTGTTGAAAGGAAGAAATATTAATAGAACTATCAAATTTCAACTAAGACCAAAGCATTAGTCATAGTCCAACCATAATGCGCACACCACCAATTACTTTCGCGTTTTTCACACCTTCTGGTTTAGGGCAAGTAATGTCTTCATTTGCAACTAACAAGAAATCCTTTTTTCAAGAAATCAGAAATAATGTTACGTACTTTAAGGACCATTTATATAGAGGGTACCAATTATCAGTAAATCCTTTCCGCATCAGTCATAGATCCCCTGCAATAGAGCTAACATATGAAAGCACACCCCCATGAACAAAGAACAATGACTTTCAGTTTTTTATAAAATTAATTATATTTTTTTAATCATATATACAAAATTAGCTTCTCGGCATACACAAGCAATTTCCATTAGTGGCTTACACTTGACATGATTGAATCAAATACGTGAAAGAATAAGTTCAAATTCTCTAGCTGGGGAAAAAAAATATATAACCACAACACCACCAAAAAGAATACTGAAGCCGATTTAAGTTTTATCTGAAAGTTCAAGGTCAAGGGTTAGCATATTACCCCAAGAATCCCAAAAACAGCTAAATGAATAAGACATGAGGCGTAGTCAAGTGACTCTGGCAACCCTTTCTCAGGTTCCTGAAAGTAGAGACAACAAACAATGTTTAGCTTGCATCATTTGACCAAAAGTAAACTAAAATTATTTTGAAGCATCCACCATAAAAGCTCGCGTGCTTTGAGTCCTCAGAACCCACTATTGCATTGGTGGGAAGAGGTGATATGGTGTCAGGTGGTAAAGGAGTAACAGAGGAATTAGAATTTCGAAACACAGGCTGTGGCTGCAAATTAAGATCTTCTGTAATGGAAGCAGCAACCCCGTTTTCAAAGCTGGGATCAAGGGACAAGCGGAAGCTGCTGCTCGCACTGTACCTCCTGCTGGGAATAGCTCGATCGCCAATGTCTCCGGCCTCTGAAACACTATCACTCTCTGTATCATGTTGTATTTGATGGCTTCTATGACTTGATATGCTCAACGAACGCCGTGTCACTGAAGAATTCCCACTCCCTGTTCGCTCCATGTGAATACCAAGACAACCTCGGCCACAAGGAATTGGTTCTGCTGAGTTAACGAAAAAACAACGTTAACGATACAACCAGATATCAGAATGATACATGCAGGCTGCAGCTACCATCACTGACTTTTTATCATATTTTTTTTTTTAATAGGATAGGGGTAGGATGGCTCCACGATGACAGAACACAAACATGTGGATACAAGTTAGATGATTGAGATTGAACTAACCCATCTCCAGAAAACTGACATAAATGGTCCCCGTGAATCAACTGCTACGCGCCGACCAATAAAAACAAACCTCGAAAATTCCAATACATGAATACATTAAAAAAGAACTAATAAATGCGTCTTGATAAATACTAGATTGCATTGGGACATCTTGTGGTCACGATCCCATGTCATGGATCTGCGTGTACGCAATCACATGCGAGCCAGAGGTTGAATGTCAAGCACAGAGAGAGAGAGAGAGAGAGAGAGAGATGACGGCAACAATTAATGGGGCGTTTAATAACAGCGTTCAAATAGGTTGGGACAGCAAAATGGATACCTCAAAAGCAATCCTGTCAATTACTTAATCGGAAAATTTGGGTTGTTAAAATTAATTTGAACGGTTGGAATTTAAGTTTATTATTTTATTATTTTGATTTTCTTTTTTTGTTTAAAAAGAAATAGGGTAAACAATAAAAATGATTTTTTTAATCATAAATTTAGAAAATAATAATAATTTAAATAAATATAAATATCTTAAATTTAAACTATCTAAATTTGATGTAAGTTTCTTAATTGAGCAAACAAAATCCTTGAAAAAAGATCCAAATTGAATGTAACTGCTTTTGAAATACCCCTTCCAGTCTCCAATATAAGTCACTTATTGGAGAATTATCTTAATTCAAAATATAAGTCACTTCTCCAAATTATCTTTATCATTAAATAACTTTTTCCTTAAATACTCCTAATTAAATAGAAAATTATTAAGACTAATATAATTTACTAAGAATAGAGGTAAGATCTTTAATTAGGGGCAAATATAAAAAAAAATTTGCTCTTTGAGACAAATTAGTTAAACTACTTTTAACCAATTTTTTTAATATCTATGAAGTAAGTACTAATGACTTATATTAGAGATCAGAAATAGTAATACAGTTTGACAAGGCACCACCACCACAAGTACCAGCCTCAATTATTCTTCTTCAATTGTCCGTAGCTGCTAAAGTACTACATCAGATTAAAGTTTATTGTATACCTATAATATTTCAATCAACGAAGAAAAAAAACTTATGTATACCTAGAATATTAGTTTAACATATAATTTTTTATTATAAAAAATTAATATAAAAATAACACAACTTTGCAACACATAATTTTATTTGAATAAATATATAATTTGATCATTAAAAATATATCTCCTCACACTTTAATTTGTATAAACAAATTAGTGAGTCAAAAATTATAATTTGTCCAAACTCTTGCGTTGCCAAATGGTACTATTTACTAAACAAATTACGAGAAAAGATGTGCAGGGCTATGTGGCTTTCAGTGCTCTCCAAGTAATTTACATTTCTTATTGGTTATAGAAAAATTCCATTAGTCAAACTTGGCAAACGTCACTAGAAAATAACTCCAAATCAAAGTATGATAACTATATCAAATTTAAATGAGTGCCAAAAATTTATTCTAGTTAGACATTAAATTTTTAATTTAATGCATAAAATTATCAAATTAAATTAAAATTTTAATTGAAAATAGTTTCTATAGTCTATCCCAACAGAAAGCAACTCCTTAGCAATCATATGCTTAAAAAGTTTAAGCAAGGTTTGCAACTCCAACTCCAGCACTAGGATCGAGAAGTTCCTTAATGGATGAGCAAAACCAGCATCTCTTCTTATGTATCTTAACTCCCAAGGCCCAACAACCATATGACATATCAAATTTATCACCTTGTAAAGTAGCTATACGCACAAAAATGATTACCTAGACCCTTCACATCCTCCAAATAGGTATGCAATATAATAAGATCTCAAAACAGAATGAAACACATATTGTAATTATAGCATACAAATATGCTCTCCAAGGATGCATGCTTTCTCTCATAGCGTTAAACTTAGCAACAAAGGTATAGACAGTACTCAGACAACCCAACAGACCAAATTGTATGCCTGTTACAATAGTGTTACAATTCTTGGTGTTCAACTGCATCAAACACGTATATGTACTCAGATCCTTAAAATTATCATGTAGATTATCATATTTTCGTGAAAAATAAGGCCTCATGGTCAAAAACGAAAAAGGCAAAACAATGTAGGAGTAGGAGGGCAAGAACAGATATTTAAAGAGTTAAATACTAGTAAAATTATAAAATTTGACAAGAATATGGCCACAACATGTGAAAGGAGATGATATTCTATAGCAGAAAAGCATAGAGAAATCCAATCATCCAAGGGAAATAATACTCTCTCAAACCAATTCTAATCCTATAACTAATGGCTTAGAGCTCAACCATTGCAGCAAGATAAAAGGAATAAAAGGGCATAATGATGTAACTTACTGATTTCTTCACAGTAGCAAGTGCAGCCACGACACAAGCAGCAGAAACATTAGCAATTAAAGTCCCAAATGGAATCCATTTGAACAACCCTTCAGCTCCTAGTCCACGACCATTGAGTCGTGCTAATAACCATCTAATCCACACACCTAGAGGTCCAACCACGCAAGATAACCACAACTGAGCTACATCGCCGCCATGCTTGAACTCAGCCACTGCCAGTGCACCGCTGACACCCCATAATAAGCCTAACATTATCAAGAATACCACAATAACTACCAATTGATACTTACATCTGGCCACCTTCCAGTTCACCTTAGAGATGCAATTTTCACTTCTTGGACTCATCTTTAGCTTGTTAAGAAGCCACCTAAAGCCTTTGGCTGTCTCTACCCCAAAGATGATGGAAAAGGCAATAAGGAATAGGCCTACCAAATACCAATTGTTCACAAATTCATGTTATTAACTAGAACATGCTGAGATAAAGCTGAAATAGTATTCAAATTATTTAGGATAGGAATTCAAAAAAAGGAGGGAGTGGGCAAACGATGAGTGAGACAGCTATGCCAGAAAATTATTCATATCAATGTGCCAAATTACCTATTAGAAAGCCAAGCACAGAGAAGAGCCCATATCCAGAAACACTGAGTTCAAGCATTTTCTGATTCCAACCACTAAAGGTTGTTAGGCTTCCCAGGTAGCCAGTTGTTAGTGCAATGACTAGATGTTCTGATACATTGGACATGTCTTCTTTAAATACAACACCAAACCATCCCATTAGAAAGGAACCAATCTAGAAGAATTTATACATAATTTGTGTCAACACGTTATCTAAATTGGCTTCCTATGAATAAACCTAAATGAAAACAATGTTATTAAACGACAAGGAAGAAATAGTAAGCAGTAACTTCTAATGAAAGTAGTACAATTTCTAAAGATCAAATTGGACTACGCTGCCATAGAGATACAACATTTCTAAACCAGTATTTTGGTGTGAAATAAGACAAGTGACTTGCATAAAGACATAATGGAATAGAGATGTTTTTCAAGATACACCTCTATACCTTTTTAGGCCATAAACACCAAATAAAATAAAAGATATCTTAGCATGCTCTAGCGAAATAACTCTATATAAGCTTAGAATCAAACACAATCCCATTCATACATTTTAGACAAGTAAAAAAACATAAAGAACAGGGAAACAA
Organism: Erythrophleum fordii; assembly: GCA_032878935.1. Taxonomy (NCBI): domain Eukaryota; kingdom Viridiplantae; phylum Streptophyta; class Magnoliopsida; order Fabales; family Fabaceae; genus Erythrophleum; species Erythrophleum fordii. The sequence continues at coordinate 6,302,286 of JAVQMF010000058.1, forward strand.
ATAAAGAAACTGCCACAATACTTGCAATGTTTTGAATAGTATCGAAAACATTTATCACACTACTCATTGCCAACTAGTTTATGTCGTACATAAATAAGTCAAGATGAATCCTTGAGGCTCAAAATCTGTTATTAATGGTTCCACCTTAACCTTGGAAATGTATGACAAAATTTCTAACTTTCACAAGAATGCAACCAAGATGAAAATTTTTTAATACATAGTGCTTTGATACTTATAAATGAAAATTTTTTATTCCAAGCATGTTAAAATAGAATAAAGACTTAAAATTTCTTATATACTATGCAAATGACTCTATAATACTCTATGTTGTACTTAATAATCCATAACTTAACAACAATATCACCATCATGAAAACCCTCGTTAGTTACTAGCATAAAATGTTGAAATGGCATTTTCAAGATGTCAATAATATCATGAAAATTAATTTTAATAGTTTACAGTTAATTTTATTCTTCTATTTTTCCCCTCTAGTAAAACCTAATCGTCTTCTTCTATTTTTCTCCTCTAGCAGAACCAAATCAAATTTTAGCTTTCAAGATATTTTTTTTCCTCTATGAACATGCCATTTCGGCAGCACTCAAGGCTCATGTGTGCATGAGAGGTAGAGGGGGAGAAGGACCATATTAGAAGGCAGGTCAGGGTAAAGAATTGTCTGGTCATTTGTCACACCAGCAACTTTAGGGCCAAACAACTTCTGCAGTAAATATCTTGTTAAGACTTGCATATTTATAATGGTAAATGGTGTATCAGTGTCGGGCTAATTACTGCATGTTTTAACTTGAAATTGTTCAAAAAGAGACTATCAATAATTTTATTGTAGTTTGGAACATGAAATGTACCCCAAGAATTCCAAAAATAGCTAAATAAATTAGACACAAAACATAGTCCAGTATCTTTGGCAACTCTTGATCAGATTCCTGCAACTGGAGACCAAAAACAAAATCTGTAACTGCCATGATATAAGTGTGAGGAAATTGAAATGTTTTAAATTATTCATCTTATAAACTATCATTAACAAACATAAAAATGTTACAAATCAGAAACCCCACAAAACAATTGCTAAAGAGAGCTCACTTTTTTAATGTCTTCAGAACCCACTTTCCCATTAGCAGAAACAGGGTTCATGAGTTGACCTGATGTCATTACATGGGAGATCAAATTCAATGGCGGAATGGTGACAATAACCCCTGTTTCAGGCGAGCTTTCAAAAGGCAAGTGGAAGCTGCTACTCTTATTGTGCCTTTTCCTATGGAGAGCTCGATCCCCAATGTCTCCTGCCTCAGAAACACTCTCACTCTCAACATCATCATCTACATGATGGCTCATATCGCCTAATAGGGTCAAGGAGTGCCTACTAACTGAAGAACCCCAGCTGCTCATCCGCTCCATGAACCACTCGAATTAACTACAAATGCACCATAGAACCAAGTAGAGATCAGCATGAATGATCCAACAACCACCACAAGTCTTTTTTTTTTTGTTTTTTTCCATTTCTCTTTTGACAAGGAAGAATGAATCCAGGACGACAAATCATTTACCCATTAAGTAATATCACTGATCGAAAACTATCCACCATGAAGAAACTAGCAACACGCAAGCAAAATAAGTGCTACAACCAACTTAGACGGTAATGAAGACCAAGCCTAAAAATTTCAAGGTTTTCAATAATGTATAAGGAAATATTAAGCAATAGTTCACTTCCTAGGACTGCCAGTCAGGATATAAGAGAGATCAAGAGGCAATTACAACCTCCAAAAAGAATGAAACAGAACATATTAGAATGGATTAATTAACTCACTCTTATTTAAACATGCAGTGCACGCATCAAACGGTACTAGTGACATTTTTGAAATGAAATGAGTTAAAACTTCAAAGATTCACGAGTCACCTTGAACAGTTTCTTTCTCTTTTTTTAGTGGCTTCTACTTTAAACCATCAAAAAAGAATAAAAGGTTGACGAGGCCATGGAGACACATGCACCAGCCATTCGTTGGCATGGCAATGTTAAAAGGTACTATAAAGCATATAGTAGAAGTCTGGTATCATCTTGACCCTAATATCTTAAATATCAGGTCACATATAAGATACCTCTGTCTGCTGTCCTGGTATCTGCATATCATCTAAAATATCATGGTGCTATTTGATAACACCATTTTCTCGTTCCACTCCAAACCCATAGAAATCCTACATCACACTACTTTTAATTTTATTGACTTTTGTAAACTCAAAATCCAAAGTGATTTGTTCCAGAAACGGAAAATAAGAGTGAAGTTAACTCCAAAGCAACTACGCATTAAAATTAAATACTTTAAACTGTGAAAACTGAAACCTTTTCCATATTTTATCTTAAATAATTAAATTAGTTGAAACTTGAAAGTGACTTGTCCCTGGCTATGAAAGACCAAAAGCAATTAAATGACACCACTACTTGTTAGATATTTTGTCTTTACTCTACAATCTTTTATTAATACGCTTCACAGGAAAACTATGTACTGCCCATATTTGATGGTTCCCACTTCCCATATCTTAAGAAAGTTGTGTCCCATTCGACAAATATTAATTATCACTTTCCATTCGATCATGCTTTTCAAACCCCACCAACAAAACCCTTACTTGGCTAGTTAAGTAAGTTGAATCTTTTATTTTGACTATTCGAGTTCAAACTTTGGAACCATCATCACAAAATTTTATTTTCCTAAATGTAGCATACTGATGTAGGAGGTAAGTTAGTCCAGAAATACACTCACCATACACCCAAAAAAAAAAAAAATCACTCATGTATCTTTCCCTAAAACATAAAAGAAATTAAAGCAAAGTTCTCCTCTGCTTCCTAGTGAATTCAGAAGGACAATGTTATGAAAAGCTCTATCTAACTAAAATATATATATATATATATATATATATATATATAATTTAAGTCACTATTGGCTGATATTTGCAAAAAGCCTTTTAGTTGAATTGAAAATACATATAAGTTCAACCCGTGAGTTTCTAAGTCACTAAAATTTATCCTGCCTATCACAATCAACGTTGGGAGTAGTATTAAAAGAAAACATCAATGAGGAGAGGAAGAAGGGAAGAGGGGGGCTTTAGGTACCGCAAGAAGGACGTATTGTGTAATATTGGAATGGAACCCGAACCGTGGCGTCAAACGGGCATGGAGCTTGGCCGAATTTTGGAGGGTTGCAGCCGATGGAGGAGACGTCTGATGAAGGAAGGAAGCGAGATGATTATTTGCGCAGAATGTGAGGGAGGAGTGAAGCAGAAGAAGAATAAGGAAGGTGATTATGGCGGTTTCCGACGGGCGCACGACTCCGTGCTTTAATAGGGGAGAAAAGCGGGGCACGCAAAAAGGCCCATTTTTTATTTTTTTTAGCAATAAAATTAATTTTTTTGTATAATATTAATATTACTGATGAAAACAAGTTGATATTAAATTTTAATATGAAACAACCTCTTATTTTTAATATAATAGTAGAAATAATTAAATTATTTTTTTATTCTTTTTTCTTGACCTTAGGCCTTCATAGTTTATCCAAAAAAACAAGATAGTTAAATAATTTTATTTTAAAAAGAACTAAAAAAATTACTTTTGTTAATAAAAATAAAATAAATATAAAATTTTTGTAATTATCAAATGTCAAAATGAATTAAATATAATTTTTAAAATAAAAAATAAAATGTAATATAACTTAATTTTAAAATTTTTAAATAATTATTCAATTTTCGTGGCCGTTCCTTTCAGTAACAACAGGCAACTTAGCCGAAACAAAGCGGAAGCTGCGCAACAAACGTTAAACAAGAAGAGAGTGACAGCTAAAGCTATAGCCTATAAGCCACTGCAATTGCTATAGCCTATAACAAACAAAAAATATATATATTCGTGAGGTGTGCGGGTAGGAGTTACCTGGACGTCAAACACGCAAGCGCGTCCATCCAATTTGAATAATATCTTCCCCCTTCTAAATACTGAAAAGTGATATTTATCTGTTTAATTTAATTCATTTTTGGGAAGATAACTTCGATGAAGCAAATAATAATAAGGAAAAATTAGTGTACCAGGGAACGTGACACTGACACGTGCCCGGGTAGAAAGGGAATAAAGTATCTTTGCTTTCACAGGGATTTGATGAATAGTTGAAGACTTGAAATGGATTGGTAGCCAGTGGTTCCTTATCCGGCGAATCCTTTTGTACTGGGTAGCACGCATATATCCGACGTTCTCCAATTCAGCCAATCACATGCTTTTACTTTTGACAAAATATTTATGTGCACGTAATTATATTTTTGTTATTAGATTTTTTTAATTAAAATATAATAAATATATAATTTTTTAATAATTATATAATTTATTAATTAAATTATATACTTGATATTATAGAAAAATCACATATTTATTATATTTTGATTAAAGAATTTAATAATCAAGATATAAAAAAATTATATTTAAATTTTAATTCTTTACTTTTTTATTTTTAAGCTACCAATAACAAAAGTAAAGCTAAAGAACATTTATTATGAAAAAAAAAGATTGAGAAAATATAAAAAAGAGTAATGAATAAATAAGATTAGAAATGACATTTATTTTTTATTTTAAAAAATAGAAAAGTAAAATAGATATTGGCAAATAATTTTTATAATAGCAAATAAATATTTTTTAAATATTCCATTCGTGCGATGTTGATTGCTTTGTACCAAACTTGGCACCAAACCAGCTCCTACACCATTGCTCCAAAGAATGGTATAAGAACGACATTGTGTCTATTAATATTATTCTTCTGCCAAAATCTAAATTCTTAACACTACTTGTTAATTTCTAACCCACTATTATCTAGAGATCAGTTTCTTATGAAGTATGGAGCAAAATTATTTTTCCTTAGTCTTAAATAAATATCCAAAATTTTTCAGGTGTGGTGACAACTCTTATGTTTCAAAGGAGTTTATTTTCAATATTTTTGTAATACTAATTAATGATATTTTTGTTGCTTCTATATTGTTATGTATTTTTTTTTAGTCAAAGTCACGTAATTTGATTTTAAGTCATGATCAAATTGAATCTAAATTTTAAATAATTATAATTTATTTGTCACAAATATAAAAGAAATGATAGTTCTTCACCCCTAATCTTTGTAATCAATTATAAGATCTTTTTTTTAATTTATAAAAAGTTGTAATTGGCCTAAATAATCTCATTACAATAATTTCTCTTTTCTTTAATTGAGAGGTTAGATCAAAGTCTAATTGAATAAAATTGTTAAAATACATTATGTTTTTTTTTAAATACCCAGTTAAGCCTTTTTCATTGTCCCAGATTTCCTATCTCATCAACACAGCAATAGGCAAACTGGAAACCCATTATTCCGTTGCTGCATGCTGTGTTGTAAATTGAAAAATTTCAGTAATTAAAGGCAAAGCCGTGAACTTTAAAATAGCACTTGCTCCCTCAATATTCTTTGTAAGAACAACCTTTATCTAAACCCTAAAGAAGCTAAAATACCAACTAGGGCAAGAATAGTAGGTGCTTCGACCACTCTTTGGTGATTGATGGGAAATAAGAGATGTCCAAAAATTGCAACACAGCTTTCTTGTCACAATTAGCTCATTTTATATTAATCCATATTTATGGCAACAAAATTACAACGGCTATATGATTTTAGATTGCGAATTTTGACCCATTTATATATTATTTGTAATTGTAGAGGTTCAAATTTCAATTCCTCTTATCTTTTACTTACATTTATCATAAACAAGTTTGCTTAAACCCATAAAACCAAGATATACAATCCATTTGCATAAAGGAGTCATTTAACCTATTTTAAACTTTTTGACATATTAGAGCTCCAATTTCAAATATTCATAATTAGGGCTATGCAACTTTAATTTACGCCAATTAGGTATCTGCGAAAAACTCATGATGTGAACTTAATGTTGTAAAAATTTTAAGTAAAATTGAATTCATTTGGCCTGTCAAAACTTGAGTGAATAGTGGTTACATCAATATGAACAATACATGCCAACTTTACATAATTTTGTCAATTTTAAAAATTCATAAAATATTCTATATAACTTCAAAAAATTTTATTCTTAGCTTGTTAAAAAACTCTATAAATTATCTAATTGCATGCCAAATTTCAACCCCAAACCCAATCATTTAGGTTGCCAAGAATAGAGGTGTAATTTATAACTTATTTAGATCAAAATTTGATTTTAAAGTGATCCAATTAACCTCTAATATACAATCTTTTCCCTTAAGCAAATTTCAATCCATATATACATTATTGCCATAAGTTTCATTGCATGAAATATGGCTTGCATCAAAAATCAACCATCCCACATCCATTTATGCATATAAACCATAAAGCATTTCATATATGGAACCATGTACCAAAGGGCCAATTATGCATCCAAATGTCATATAATTATGTTCCTATGCTCATACATATGTTAACATTACATTTCCTTGCCATATACAAAATGTCTCATCACTAATGTGTCACATACATACTTAAATACACAGTTACAATAAAAACTTTCAATACATGACTTCTAAACTTTATGGCTTTTCATTTTTCTTCTCCATACTTAAAAACCCTAAAATAGTTAGTGGGAGGAACATGAGTGAGATTCTAAAGAGAATTTTAGTAACTAATTTTACCCATATCCACATATACATAAATGCTATGAGAAAATCTAATGCATGCAGTGCGAACATGTGATTCATATACATCATGTAACTCAAACACACTCCTACCATGAAAACTCATTTCTCATCAAGTTATGACATCAAAACATATTAGTTGGTCTCAACTAAACTCAACTCTAAATAAAAAAAGAGTTACTGCACTTAATTCCTTGCCATAAAGAACTAAGAGCTAAAAACATATTAAACATAAGTATATAACTCATAATAGAAACCATAGCAAAGCATAACTCATAAACATATCAAACAACTACACATATAAACATTTCAACGCATCCAAATATTCAAATGCATGTAAGATAGGAAGATAAAGTTACTTTGTAGAGTTGGGAGTTTTAAGCTACTACTAACTCCTATAACCTTCTTGTTTCTTTGATATATAGTAATATACCATGCAAAAGAATTCATCAAAAACCATTCCAACCCATATTATCACCCTATAATCATATCAGGCTCTTGAAAGTACAAACAACAAATAATTTTTAACTTGCATCATTTGACCAAAAGTAAATTAAAATTATTTTGAAGCATCCACCATAAAAAGCTCCCTTGCTTTGAGTCCTTAGAACCCACTATTGGATTGGTGGGAAGAGGTGATTTGGCGTTAAAGGAGTAACAGAGGAATTAGAATTTGAAAACGCAAAGCTCGATCCCCAATATCTCCAACCTCTAAAACACTATCACTCTCTGTATCATGATGTATTTGATAGCTTCTAGGACCTGATACACTCAATGAATGTCGTCTCATTGAAGAATTCCTACACCTTATTTGCTCTATGTGAATAGCAAGAAAACTAGAATAAATGGTTTTGGTGAATCAACGAGTACGCGCTAACAAATAAAAATAAACTTTGAAAATTTCAATAAATGAACACATTAGAAAACAACTAATAAATACATGGTGGGACATCCTATGGTTACGATTCCATGTCATAGATCTGCATGTATGCAATTGCATGTGAGGCAGAGGTTGAATGTTAAGAGTAAAGAAAGAGAGAGAGATGAGATAACTCGTTTAATACTTAGGTATAGAAAGTGAAAAAAAATAATTTTATAAATAAAAATATTTATAAAATATTTATTTTTAATAATTAATAAATAGTATTAAATAATAATTATAAAAATAAAATTAATATTTTATCAAATTTTTCTTACTCTTTTCTTCTTCACACCAAATGGGACTTTAATATAGCATTCAAATAGGTTACGAGGGCTTTTGAAATAAAAATTAATTAATTTAATAAGGATAAATGTCAAACTGCACTCTTTTCCACATTGATTATGCATATATATGATAAAATTTTTCAATGGCCATTTATTATTTATGCAACATAGGCAATGTTTTCTTTCATAAATGAGTACACGTCTTGGTTATATGAAGTTATCATTGGACCACCAAACATGAAGTGGCACCATGGTCGACCCAAAAGAAGAACCCAATACACCTCCTTCCTCCCAAGGCCTAACAAAATGGAAAAAATTAAATTCCTATGTTGATGTTTTATAAATGAAGTTATTTTTGATTCATTCTCAATAAATTAATTTTATAATTAAAAAATGAATGGAATTTTTTTTACTAAACTTAAATATAATTTTTATATTAGATTCTCAAATAAATATATAATATATATAAAAAATTTTGTTAAAAGTTCAATCATATGACACTCCATTGTAAAAATCATATAATTATATGAAAAAAATCATACAATTATCATATCTTTATTTAAAAATTTAATAATAAAAATATAAAAACTCTACCTAATTTTTTTCTCTCAAATTCGTCATTGTGTCAGTTTGTGACTAAGTCAATGTAAATACTAATAACAAAGAAATAGAGTAAAAGCCTTCACCATTGTCGACCAGAAACTCTCATCATTTAATGATCCTGTGAAAAATATTTATTGTAATTTGGTAGTATTGAAAAATTGATTATGTTAGTTATATTTTGACAAACTAACAATTGTCATCTAAATTTAAAATTCAACACAATTATAATTTAAAAATCAATTATAAAACAACATACGAATAACAATAGCACTACCATTAATACTATAACAGTACAAAAAATAAACTCAAGCTTCGGCTTTTTTGCACCAGTAGATCTAAGTAGCCTCTCTCTCTCTCCCCCCTGATCGAGGGAGAATTAAACAATCACAAAATTCAAAACCCAAAGATAGAATAAATTTCAAGAACAATACCAACCAAGCTAGTCACTACAAGTCTACAATAGTTGGTTGTGTTTCCCATTAGTTTCTTGCTGTCTCTTTTGGTTTTGCAGTCTATCTTCAAAGAGATTTGGAATGGATCCTTCAAAACTGAGTTATTTGATTGCATTGACTTCATAAAATCACAACCCATAGTCTAAAACCAAGTTTGTAAATAGGCAATTGGGAATGTGATAAATGCCCTTGTAGGATCATGCATTGACATCTATTCAGTTTAAAGATCTTTATTTACTGTTACTAATTTACTTATTAGAGATAGAGATTAGTGTATCATACAATCCTCTATGCATTATAATCGAAAATCTAGTACTGGCTGATGGTTTGAAGTTGTTTGCTTTTTGTTTTGCTTTTATTTTGTTGTTTCTGGACTGTATTATCCTTTACTGTTTTGGAGTTATTAAGTCTTATTGTTCCAGTTTATAGTTTTGTTTTGTTTTGTTGCTGTTGAAATGAATAAGTATTTTTGGTCAAAGAAAAAAAAATCTTCTTACATCATAGGTAATTTTATACTGATTTAAAACGATTGAATAGTATTTACATGACCAACTATAACTACCAAAAGCAACGTAATTCCCTTGTGATCATCATTTTTGATTGGGGTTTAAGTAAGGCATGTGACATCAAGTCCAAAAGCAGAATTGACAAATTCCTCAACATATAGCTTAATTCGCCAAGTGAAAATTTTTAGTTGCTGTGTTGTGGTTCCTTTGGACCCAAAAATCATACCACTCTTTGAAGCCATAACCTCTTTATCCTGACACAAACACCTCCATAATAAAATTTTAGTAGCTCATCAATATCTATCATAAGAATCAATGAGCTTATTAACTCACTAGTCGCCCATCTCAATTTTAATAGTACTTTTTTGTTGACAAAACTAAATAAATTTTGTCCCTGAATTGCCTGGTCCTTCTGAGAGTATAAAAATAAGCTGCCTTGTCATGGGGAAACTATGACTTTCGAAATGCTAAAACAAGGTTGTCTTCCGTGCCCATTTGCTATGTGTCAGAGTCCAACCCTCTAGTCCAAACAGGCACACAATAGATTAAGATCCCAAGAGCAAAAGACACACAAATGGTAATTATGGCATAGGCATATGCTCTCCAAGGATGCTTGCTTTCTCTCATTGCGTTGAACTCTGCAGCGAAGGTAGACACAGTACTCAGACATCCTAATAGACCAAACTCTACCCCTATCACTACAGTATCACAATTCCTTGTGTTTACCTGCACCAAACAGCTAATACTAGTCATGATCTCCAAATTCAAAACAATAGAGACAAATGATGTTGTACAAACTTACTACTTTCTTGATAGTAGCAAGAGCAGCCATGATACAAGCAGCAGAAACATTAGCAATCAGAGTCCCAAATGGAATCCATTTCACGAGGCCTGCCCTTCCTAATCCTCTTCCATTGAGGCGTGCTAAGAACCACCGAATCCACACACCTATAGGTCCAACCATACAACCCAACCATAACTGAGCAGCACTTCCACCATGCTTGAACTTAGCCTTTAACAATGCACCACTCACACCCCATAATAAGCCTAACATCGCCAATAACACCACCATAACTCCTAACTGACGCTTGCAGCTATTCACCTTCCACTGCATCTGGCATTTATTACTTATTGAACTCTTGTTGAGAAGCCACCTGAAACCCTTGGCTGTTTCTTCCCCGAAGACGATGGAAAATGCAACAAGAAACAAACCTGAAAATTGCACTTGTATTTTTTAAAATTATGTAACTCCAAAGGCTTTCAAAATGACACAGCTATACCTTTATTTTACCTATTAGAAAGCCAAGCGCAGAGAAGAGCCAATGCCCAGAAACACTGAGTTCGAGCATTTTCTGATTCCAACCACTAAAAGTTGTAAGGCTTCCTAAGTAACCAGTTGTTATTGCTATGGCTAGATGCTCTGACATGCATGATATGTCTCCTTTGAATACTACACCAAACCATCCCATAAGAAAAGAACCCACCTAGCAGAATATATATAATATTTGCATCAGCAAGTTATGTTGATTAAGTTTTGTAATGAATGAACTTCAACTTAAGTGTCATTTAATAGCAAGGTTAAGACTTCTATCAGATCATCCATGTTCAAACAATATTCAAAACTAATTTGCAATTATGCAACCCTAGTAGTTGATGCGTAAGCCCTTTAGATTAAATCTTGGAGGGCACAATTCAAATGAAGAAGCTTCTATAATTAATTATTCAAACTCAAATCCAGTAATACAAGTCATCATATAAATCTTTAGGCTCAAAAAGCATGAATGTTTGAACTTACTGACATTTTAGAGGGGTGCCACAAAAATTTCATTCCTGTAAAAATTTCTTAATATGTAGCATGTCAAATTAAATTTATGTATCTATGATAGAAAAATTAATCAAAACAGAGAAAGAGGCAAACCATGTTACTAGGGAGGTCCAGGTAAAGAATAGTTTGGTCACTTGTCACACCTGCATCCCCAGGGCCAAATAACTTTTGCAGTAAATATCTTGTTAGGACCTGCATGCATATTCATTGACAAGAAGCCCATTAGAATCTTACTGATTACCGGATGTCCTAACATGAAATTTGATCAATACAGGGATACCATAGTGGACTGGAAAATGGACTTGGCCTCTGAGGGATCAACTTTCACAGTGCTAATCAACAGAGCATGGATTACGGCAAAAAAGCGTAAAAAGTAAAGTCGTTCAATGTATAATTCCAACTTTTGTTGAAAGGAAGAAATATTAATAGAACTATCAAATTTCAACTAAGACCAAAGCATTAGTCATAGTCCAACCATAATGCGCACACCACCAATTACTTTCGCGTTTTTCACACCTTCTGTTTTAGGGCAAGTAATGTCTTCATTTGCGACTAACAAGATATCCTCTTTTCAAGAAATCAGAAATAATATTACGTTCTTTAAGGACCATTTATATAGAGGGTACCAATTATCAGTAAATCCTTTCCGCATCAGTCATAGATCCCCTGCAACAGAGCTAACATATGAAAGCACACCCCCATGAACAAAGAACAATGGCTTTCAGTTTTTAATAAAATTAATTATATTTTTTTAATCATATATGCAAAATTAGCTTTTCGGCATACACAAGCAATTTTCAGTAGTGGCTTACACTTGACATGATTGAATCAAATACGTGAAAGAATAAGTTCAAATTCTCTAGCTGGGGAAAAAAAATATATAACCACAACACCACCAAAAAGAATACTGAAGCCGATTTAAGTTTTATCTGAAAGTTCAAGGTCAAGGGTTAGCATATTACCCCAAGAATCCCAAAAACAGCTAAATGAATAAGACATGAGGCGTAGTCAAGTAACTCTGGCAACCCTTTCTCAGGTTCCTGAAAGTAGAAACAACAAACAATGTTTAGCTTGCATCATTTGACCAAAAGTAAACTAAAATTATTTTGTAGCATCCACCATAAAAGCTCACTTGCTTTGAGTCCTCAGAACCCACTATTGCATTGGTGGGAAGAGGTGATATGGTGTCAGGTGGTAAAGGAGTAACAGAGGAATTAGAATTTCGAAACACAGGGTGTGGCTCCAAATTAAGATCTTCTGTAATGGAAGCAGCAACTCCGTTTTCAAAGCTGGGATCAAGGGACAAGCGGAGGCTGCTGCTCGCACTGTACCTCCTGCTGGGAAGAGCTCGATCCCCAATATCTCCAGCCTCTGAAACACTATCACTCTCTGTATCATGTTGTATTTGATGGCTTCTATGACTTGATATGCTCAATGAACGCCGTGTCACTGAAGAATTCCCACTCCCTGTTCGCTCCATGTGAATACCAAGCCAACCTCGGCCACAAGGAATTGGCTCTGCTGAGTTGACTAAAAAACAACGTCAACGATACAACCAGATATCAGAATGACACATGCAGGCTGCAGCTACCATCATTGACCATGTTTTTATCATATATATATATATATATATATTTTAATAAGATAGGGGTAGGATGACTCCACGATGACAGAACACAAACATGTGCATACAAGTTAGATGATTGAGATGGAACTATTCCATCTCCAGAAAACTAACATAAATGGTTCTCGTGAATCAACTACTACGCGCCGAACAATAAAAACAAACCTCGAAAGTTCCAATAAATGAACACATTAAAAAAGAACTGATAAATGCGTGTTGATAAATAGATTGCATTGGGACATCTTACGGTTACGTTCCCGTGTCATGGGTCTGCGCGTACGCAATCACATGCGAGGCAGAGGTTGAATGTTAAGCAGAGAGAGAGAGAGAAGAGATGACGACAACAATTAATGTGGCGTTTAATAACTGCGGTCAAATAGGTTGGGACCGCAAAAGAACAATCTTGTCAATCACTTAATTGAAAAATTTGGGTTGTTAAAATTCATTTGAACGGTTGGAATTTAAGTTTATTATTTTTTTATTTTGATTTTATTTTTATTTGTTTTAAAAGAAATAGAGTAAAGAATAAAAATGATTTTTTAATCATAAATTTAAAATAAAATAATAATTTAAATAAAAATAAATATTTTAAAATTTAAAGTATCTAAATTTGATGCAAGCTTCTTAATTGAGCAAACAAAATCTTTGAAAAAAGATCCAGAATGATTGTAACAGCTTTTGAAATAATACAGTTTCACAAGGCACCACCACCAAATATCAGCCTCAATTCTTCTTCAATTTTCCGTTGTATTGGACCTGAAGGGCAGGCAACTGCATAGGGTTTTGGAAAAGATGTGCAGGGCTGCGTGGCTTTGAGTGCTCTCCAAGTAATTTACACCTCTCATTGCTTTTGGAAAAATTCCATCAGTCAAATACTGAAAAGTGATATTTAATTTAATTTATTTTTGGAAAGATAACTTGGATGAAGCAAATAATAATAAGGAAAAATTAGTGTACAAGGGACGTGACACTGACACGTGCCCTGGTAGAAAGGGAATAAAGTATCTTTGCGTTCACAAGTATTTGATGAATGGTTGAAGACTTGAAATGGATTGGTACCCAGTTGTTACGACCCGTTCGAAGGGAGCAACACGAAGGAGGTCTTAGAGTGTCTAGAATCTTTCAGAATCTTTTAGAATGTTTCAGAGAAAACTAAAATACTCTTGAACCTCGAAGAACCTAATAAACTCTAGAAAAGTGTACATAAATATCTCTTGTAAATATCTTATAGAATATTCTAAAATTCAATATAGGCCGTTGGATGTAATCAATCTCAACCGTCCATTAAGGAGGTGGGAAAGTTCTAGAAATTGGGAGAGGCCTATAAATACCTCCACCCACCTCATTTGTACACATCCAAGAAAGTGAGCAATACAAGTTCTCTCTCAAGCTTTCCTTATTACTCAACTTGTCTACTTGAGGGTTTGGCTGACTTAGCAAGATCAAGAGTGTTGATCCAAGCTAAGGCCGGCACGGTTGAGGATTTGGGATAAAAGTTCCAAGGCTATGACAACATGGTATTAGAGCTTTGGTTTGAGGGAACCTAGTTCTACCACTGGTTCGAGGGAGCCATATTTGTAGGCAAGGATGTCTGGTACAACTGAGGAGGTTGCTGTTCGCGTGGAAGGAAGGGGAAGGGAGTCCCAACCGCCATACGAAGGAGGCAAGAAAGGGCGAAGCTCAAGCAAAGTTCGTGCGGAAAACTTTACACCTTGTCCGTGAAAGTTTCTGCCCTAGAGGATGCCATGCTGGAGATGGCTTCTAGGGTAGAAAAGGTTGAAGGTGACTTGAGTACTCTTGAGGCTCATTCCTTGAGAGAACTCGAGGGTCTGAAGACAAGCGTAGATTCCTTGCACAATGCTGAGGAGCAATGTGCTGAATCCATGCGATCGTTGGAGGGAGTGGTGATGGATGCCATCACCGTTATGCAAAATCAATTAAATTCCCTTAAGGTTTCATTAGAAAGTCAAGGGAGGAATCCATTGGTGGCTGGAACTAGTGGACCGAGGGAAATGAGGTTGGATCTTCCCAAACCAAAGGAGTTCAAAGGAGTACGCGACACCAAGAAAATGGAGAACTTCTTGTGGCAAATGGAGCGCTACGCTAAAGGCTTAGGGTTGAATGATGACCAAGCAAAGGTACGCACTGCTTCTTTGTTCCTCACTGACAATGCTATGCTGTGGTGGCAAAGAAAGCATGCAGATATAGAGAAGGGCCTTTGCACCATCAACACATGGGAAGAGTTCAAAAAGGAACTGAAGAGGCAATTCTACCCGGAGAATGTGGTATATGAGGCACGCAAGAAGCTAAGGGAGCTCAAACACAAGACCACTATCTCCGAGTACGTACGAGAATTTACAACACTCATGCTGCAAATTCCTAACTTGAGTGGAGAAGATTTACTCTTCTACTTTATCGATGGCCTTCAAAATTGGGCCAAGCATGAGTTGCAACGTCAAGGGGTGAAAGACGTGGATGAGGCTATTGCCATAGCCGAGAGTCTTACCGAGTATCACAAGGAGAAAGGTGACACCTCCAAGCCAAAGTCTTCCAAACCTAACCAAGGAAAAGGTGGGGGAGACAAGGGTAAGGTAGTGTACAAAAGTGGCGATGGCAAGCCTCCTCAGAAGAAGTAGTTTGATATTCAACAAAAGAAGAACTTTAGTAGCTCGACCGGGTGCTTCATGTGCAAAGGTCCTCACCGAATGAATGATTGTCTTAAGTTAGGGACACTGGCAGCCATGGCCGAGGAATGAGAAGCTCAAGAGGAAGAAGAAGAGAAGGCAAGAATGGGGTCACTCCGACTCCTTCATGCCTTGAAGGCCAAGCCTGCCCCTAAAGTCCCAAAGGGTGAGGGGCTACTTTATGTGGAAGCTAGGTTGAATGGAAAGCTTGTTAGCATCATGTTGGACATTGGGGCTACCCATAACTTCATCACGCCTGAAGAGGCCAAGAGGGTTGGTCTCAATGTGCAAAGGTCCTCACCGAATGAATGATTGTCTTAAGTTAAGGACACTAGCAGCCATGGCCGAGGAATGAGAAGCTCAAGAGGAAGAAGAAGAGAAGACAGGAATGGGGTCACTCCGACTCCTTAATGCCTTGAAGGCCAAGCCTACCCCTAAAGTCCCAAAGGGTGAGGGGCTACTTTATGTGGAAGCTAGGTTGAATGGAAAGCCTGTTAGCATCATGTTGGACATTGGGGCTACCCATAACTTCATCACGCCTGAAGAGGCCAAGAGGGTTGGTCTCAATGTGGCTCAAGGAGGAGGATGGTTGAAGGCTGTCAACTCTTCCCCTACCCAACTTCGTGGGATAGTGCGTGGAGTTAAGCTACACCTTGGGAGTTGGTGTGGCAAGGTGGATTTCTCAGTCATCCCCATGGATGACTTCAAAGTAGTACTTGGCATGGAGTTTCTGAGGAAGGTAAATGTCTGCCCCATGCCTTATTATGATTCTGTCTGTGTTCTTGAAAAGGGGTCACTTACATGGTGCCTGCTTCAAGGGGTAGTAGTAGGCCTCACTTATCTGCCATGCAAGTAAAGAAAGGCTTCAAAAGAGGAGAAGTCACCTACTTGGCTGCCCAAGGGAGGTGGATCCTAGGGAGGAGCCAAGTAAAGAGATCCCTCATATCATCAAACATGTTCTAGAGGAGAACCAGGACATGATGCTGCCTGAGTTGCCTAAAAAGCTCCCACCTCGTCGTGAGGTGGATCATAAAATAGAGTTAGAGCCAGGGACAAGGCCACCCGCCTTAGCCCCATATCGCATGGCATCGCCAGAATTGGAGGAGTTGATTGATGTTGGGCACATTCGACCCTCCAAGGCACCTTATAGAGCGCCGGTCTTGTTCCAAAAGAAGCAAGATGGATCGTTATGATTATGCATCGACTACCGGGCTCTCAATAAGGTAACTATCAAGAACAAATATTCTATTCCTCTGATAGCTGATTTATTTGATCGATTAGGGAAGGCGAAGTACTTCTCGAAGCTAGATTTAAGGTCTGGGTATCATCAAATTCGGATTATCGAAGGAGATGAGCCCAAGACCACCTGTGTGACACGATATGGGTCTTTTGAGTGGTTGGTGATGATGCCTTTTGGCCTAACCAATGCACCGGCCACATTCTGCACGTTAATGAATGAAATCTTTCATCCATACTTAGACCGGTTCGTAGTAGTATACTTAGATGATATCATCATCTATAGTAGTACCCTAGAAAAGTATGCTGATCACCTAAGAGCTATGTTCAAGACCTTGCGAGAGAATGCACTTTACGTGAAGAAGGAGAAATGCTCTTTCGCAAGGGAGGAGGTGCACTTCTTGGGACATGTCATCTTTCAAGGGACCCTACGTATGGACGAGAGGAAGGTGCAAGCTATCAAGGAATGGGAACCACCAACCCGAGTGCCAGAGTTGAGATCATTCCTTGGGTTGGTAAATTATTATCGGCGGTTCATCAAGGGCTACTCTGCAAGGGCAACCCCACTTACTGAGTTGCTAAAGAAAAATAGATCATGGGCCTGGACCATGGAGTGTCAAAAGGCCTTTGAGGATCTAAAGGCGACTGTGATGGAAGAACTGATGTTAGCTCTCCTGGATTTTTTCAAACCATTTGAGGTGCACATGGATGCGTCAGGTTTTGCAATAGAAGGGGTCCTAATGCAAGGAAGGCATCCAATCACCTTTGAAAGTCACAAGCTGAATGATACCGAGAGAAGGTACACCGTGCAAGAAAAGGAGATGACCGTGGTGATCCATTGCTTGCGTACTTAGAGGCACTATTTGCTTGGGGCAAAGTTTGTGATCAAAACTGATAATGTGGCCACGAGGTACTTCCAGTCCCAGAAGAAGTTGACCCCCAAGCAAGCTAGATGGCAAGACTTCCTGGCTAAGTTTGATTATATGTTGGAGTACAAGCCAGGAACATCTAATGTGGTGGCTGATGCACTCAGTAGAAAGGCCGAGTTCGCTGCCCTAAGTCAAGTGGAGGGAGACTTAATGGCCAAAATAAAGGAGGGAATGGCTCAAGACCCCTTAGCCCAACAGTTGGTGGAGTTGGCTAAGGGAGGGAAGACCAAGAGGTTCTAGGTTGACGAGGTCTTCTTTATACTATGGGAGGACGGATCTTTGTCCCCAAGTGGGCCAACCTGAGGAAAGAGTTAATCAAGGAGTGTCATGACTCTAAGTGGGCTGGCCAACCTGGGCAAAGGCGAACTTTGGCACTACTAGAGGCTACCTATTATTGGCCTCACATGAGAGAAGATGTGGAGCTTTATGTGAAGACTTGTCTTGTTTGCCAACAAGACAAGGTTGATAATCAATTACCTGGAGGATTGTTGAAGCCTCTACCCACACCAAGTCAACCTTGGGAGAGCGTCTCCATGGACTTTATATCGGCTTTGTCGAAATCCAAGGGGTTTGGATCCATCATGGTAGTGGTGGATCGATTTTCCAAGTATGCTACATTTATTCCTACCCCAACTGATTGCACCGCCGAAGAAGCTGCCTAACTATTCTTCAAGAATGTGGTAGAGTACTGGGGGCTTCCAAAAACTATCATCAGTGATCGAGATCCTTAGTTCACTAGGAAGCTGTTGATCGAGTTATTCAACATGCTGGGGACAGAGCTACACTTCTCAACAAGCTTTCACCCACAAACTGATGGGCAAACTGAGAGGGTAAATGCCTTGTTGGAATGCTACTTGAGGCACTTTGTAAGTGCTAACCAGAAGGATTGGGCCAAGTTGCTTAATGTGGCTCAATTCTCTTATAACTTACAGAAGAATGAATCCACGGGGAGGAGTCCATTCGAGGTAGTAATGGGGCAACAACCACTCACTCCCCATGCTCTTGCCACTACCTACAAGGGCAAGAGTCCTGGAGCATTTCACATGGCTAAGTCTTGGCAAGAACAAGCGGACGTGACATGATCCTTCCTTGTCAAGGTAGCCAAAAGGATGAAAAAGTTCGCTGATAGGAAAAGGCGCGCAACGGAGTTTCAAGTGGGAGATCAAGTGATGGTGAAACTTCTCCCACCACAATTCAAAAGCCTTTCGGAAAGTTCACAAGGGCCTTATTCGAAAATATGATGGACCATATAAGGTGATCAAGAAGGTTGGGAAAGTTTCTTATAAGTTGGACCTTCCGCCTCACTTGAAGATTCATCCTGTCTTCTATATAAGCATGCTCAAACCCTTCCATGAAGACAAGGATGATCCTGATCGAGAAGTGTCCACACGAGCACCACCAGTGACGATCAAGTCCTATGATCGCCAAGTTGAGGACATCCTCACCCATCGAGTTGTACATAGGAGAAGGGTACCAGCAAGTACCCAATACTTGATCAAATAGAAGGGACTGCCAGAGAGCGAAGCCTCATGAGAAGTACAAGAAGACTTTTGGCAGTTTGAAGACCACCTACGCCGGTATAGAGATGAATCTGTGACGAGGGCGTCACCGGAATAGGTGGGAAAGAGTGTTACGACCCGTTCGAAGGGAGCAAGACGAAGGAGGTCTTAGAGTGTCTAGAATCTTCCAGAATCTTCCAGAATGTTCCAGAGAAGACTAGAATACTCTTGAACCTCGAAGAACCTAGTAAACTCTGGAAAAGTATACATAAATATCTCTTGTAAATATCTTATAGAATATTATAGAATTCAATATAGGCCGTTAGATGTAATCAATCTCAACCGTCCATTAAGGAGGTGGGAAAGTTCTAGAAATTGGGGGAGGCCTATAAATACCTCCACCCACCTCATTTGTACACATCCAAGAAAGTGAGCAATACAAGTTCTCTTCAAGTTCTCTCTCAAGCTTTCCTTATTACTCAACTTACCTACTTGAGGGTTCGGCTGACTTAGCAAGATCAAGAGGGTTGATCCAAGCTAAGGCCGGCACGGTTGAGGATTTGGGATAAAAGTTCCAAGGGCGTGACACAGTGGTTCCTTATCCGGCGAATCCTTTTGTATTGGGTAGCACGCATATATCCGGTGTTCTCCAGTTCAGTCAACCACGTGCTTTTACTCTTGACAAAATATTTATGTGCACGTAATTATATTTTTGTTATTAGGTTTTTTTTAATTAAAATATAATAAATATATGATTTTTTTAATAATTATATAATTTTTATAAGTAATTATATAATTTATCAATTAAATTATATACTTGATATTATAAAAAATCACATATTTGTTATATTTTGATTAAAAAATCTAATAATAAAGATATAAAAAAAGTATATCTAAATTTACTTCTTTATTTTTTTAGTTACCAATAACAAAAATAAATCTAAAGAACATTTATTATGAAAAAAAATTGAAAAAATATAAAATGAATAATGAATAAATAAGATTAGAAATGACATTTATTTTTTATTTTAAAGAAATAGAAAAGCAAAATAGACATTAACAAATAATTTTTATAATAGTGAAATAAATATTTTCTAAATATTCCATTGGCATGATGTTGATTGCTTGGTACCAAACTTGGCAACAAACGCAGCTCCTAAACCAATGCTCCAAAGAATGGTATAAGAACGACGTTGTGTCTATTAATATTTTTCTTTTGCCAAAATCTAAATTCTTGACACTACTCCCTAATTTCTGACCCACTGTTGCCTAGAGATAAGGTTTCTATGGAGCAAAATTATTTTTCCTTAGTCTTAAATAAATATCCAAAATTTTTCAGGTATGGTGACAACTTTTATGTTTCAAAGGAGTTTATTTTCAATATTTTTGTAACACTAATTAATGATATTTTTGTTGCTTATATATTGTTATGTAATTTTTTTAGTCAAAGTCACGTAATTTGATTTTAAATCATGATCAAATGGAATCTAAATTTTAAATAATTATTATTTATTTGTCACAAATATAAAAGAAATGATAGTTCTTCACCCCTAATCTTTGTAAACAATTATAATATCTTTTCTTAATTTATAAAAAGTTGTAATTGGCCTAAATAATCCCATTATAATAATTTCTCTTTTCTTTAAATTAGAGGTGTGATGGGTGTCGAAACTATCAAAAATAAATTCCTACTCTCAAAATAATATTTCTTGCAAAGAGGATGAGTAAGGTAGTACTCCACAGGGATTAGCCAAATTATTCAACCCAAAAATAGTAAAATAAAATAAGGGGGATTTTTCTTAATAAATAAAATTAAAAATAAATAAATTTAGAAAATATTTTTGATAGAGAAAACTTTAATACAAACAATTTCCAGCCAAGGTTTATTTCAGATCTGATTCAACCAATTTGATCATTGAGTACCCAAAAAAAAAAAAAAAGTTCTCTTCTAAAATAGACTGATTATGAACATCAACAAGCTTTGATGTTATGCTTTTCCTTAAGAATATTTAAAAGGAACAAGTTCTTCAATTAAACCTCATTCTTAAATCAATCTTAAATAAGCTCTTGGAATTTAAATCTTGAATAGCATTAAGAATAAGAAAAGCAACCAATCTTTATTAACAATACATAAGCTTGTATGTTTAAAATGGAAGAAATATTCTCTTCAACATAATGATAATTTTGATTTATCAAAGGTATTGAATTGCTACTCTACTGAATCAAATGAACAGTTACGGATTCAAAAATTCGGATAGCAGTAATTGCTCAACTAAAATAAGATACCAATTAAAGTAACTAAATAATAATGTTAGAATAATAGAAAATATTTCAATATTCAAGAAGAGAAAAAAATTAAATCAAGACTCTCACAAATTGTTCATAGAGTCAGACCCTAATAACCTTGACTAGAAAACGAAGAAATTAGCCACTCATGGCTTTGGAAGACTCAAAGATTTTTTTTTGCTCAAAAATTTTGAGAATATGAAAAAAAAAAATGGAAAAAGAACACAAAGAAAATAACGAAGGAGAGAAGCCTCTTATCTTTATGTGTTTTTTTGGTTCTTTTACCCCTTCTTTTATAAACTTCTTTCGTGTGAATCTGAGTAAATCTGTACTAAAAAAAAAAACTGTGTAAATCTCTCTTGTTAACTTTTCCACGTCGTCATCGTGTGTCAAATCTGCATGCCTTCAATTTTAATTCATTTGCTACGTCAAACCCCTTGCCTCTTTTCTGATAATCCTTTTCTCTTTCTTGATTGCGCGGGGTCCACATCCTTTTTTCTCTTCATCTTTTGTATTCTTGTGTTTCCTTTTCTCTTCCTTGATTGCGTGGGGCCCACCACTTTTTTTCTCTATATTTTCTTGCGTTTCTTTTGACTTTTGATTCCCTTTTTTTTTATCCTCTCTTTCTGTTGAGAAGATATAAGATCAATTAAATAGATATAGAATATCTATAAATTATAGTAGTTAAAATCTCAAAATCACAACCATTTAAATAATTAAAATATATTTATCAAGGTGAGATCAAAGTCTAACTAAATAAAATTGTTAAAATACATTTTTTTTTTTAAAAAAAAAAAACCCAGTTAAGCCTCTTTCATTGTCCCAAATTCCCTATCTCATCAACACAGCAACAGGCAAAATGTAAACCCATATTCCGTTACTGCATGCTATGTTGTAAATTGCAAAATACCAATAATTAAAGGCAAAACCGAGAACTTTAAAATAGCACTTGCTCCCTCAATATTCTTTGTTAAAGAAGTACGAACACCTTTATCTAAACCCTAAAGAAGTTAAAATACCAACTAGCACAAGAATAGTAGTAGCTTCGACCACTCTTTGGTGATTGATGGGAAGTAAGAGATGTCCGAAAATTGCAACACAGCATTCTTGTCACAATTAGCTCATTTTATATTAATCCATATTTACGGCAACAAAATTACATCCGCTATATTATTTTAGATTATGAATTTTGACCCATTTACATATTATTTGTAATTGTAGAGATTAGAATTTTAATTCCCCTTATCTTTTATTTATATTTATCATAGACAAGTTTGCTTAAACTCATAAAATCAAGATATACAACCCATTTGCATAAAGGAGTCATTTGGCCCATTTTAAACTTTTTGACATATTAGAGATTTAACTTTAAAAATTCATAGTTGAGACTACGTAACTTCAATTTACATCATGCAAAAATATTCATAATGTAAACTTAATGTTATAAAAATTTCAAGTAGAATTGAATTTATTTGGCCCCTCAAAACTTGCGTGAATAGTGGTTGCATCAATATGAACAATACGTGCCAATTTTACATAATTTTATCAATTTTAAAAATTCATAAAATATTCTATATAATTCTAAAAATTTTTATTCTTAACTTACTAAAAAACTCTATAAATTGTCTAATTGCATGTTAAATTTCAGCTCCAAACTCAATCATTTGGATTGTCAAGGGTAGAAGTGTAATTTATAACTTATTTAGATCAAAATTTAATTCTAAAGTAGTCCAATTAATCTCTAATATGCAATCTCTTCGCTTGAATACATTTCAATCCATATATACATTATTGCCATAAGTTTCATTGCATGAAATATAGCTTGCATCAAAAATCAACCATCCCACATCCATTTATGCATGTAAATCATAAAGCATTTCATATATGGAACCATGTACCAAAGGGCCAATTATGCATCCAAATGTCATTCCTATGCTCATACGTATGTTAACATTACATTTTCTTGCCATATACAAGATGACTCATCATTAATGTGTCACATACATACTCAAATACATAGTTACAATAAAAACTTTTAATACATGACTTCGAAACTCTATAACTTCTCGTTTTTCTTCTCTATACTTAAAGACTCTAAAATGGTTAGTAAGAGGAACATAGGTGAGATTCTAGAGAGAAGTTCAATAGCTAATCTTAAACATATATACACATACATGAATGTCATGAGGAAATGTAATGCATGTGATGCAAACATGTAATTCACATGCATCATGTAACTTAAACATACTCCTACCATGAAAACTCATTTCTCATCAAGTTATGACATCAAAACATATTAGCTGGTCTTAACTAAACTCAACTCTAAGCTAAAAAAGAGCTACTACACTCAATTCCTCACCATAAAGAACTAAAAGCAAAAGACATACTAAATATAAGCATATAACTCATAATAGAAACCATAGTAAAGTACAACTCATAAACACATATAGTAACTATACATACAAACATCTTACTTCATCCAAATATTCAAATGCATATAAGATAGGAAGATAAAGTTACTTTTTGGAGTTAGGAGTTTTAAGCTATTACTAAATCTTATAACCTTTTTATTTCTTTGGTATATAGCAATATACCATGCAAAATAATTCATAAAAAACCATTCCAACCCATATTATCACCTTATAATCATATTATAACTTAATATGCTATTTCATCTTATAATCACCCTATAATCATATCAGGCTCCTGAAAGTACAAACAAGAAATAGTTTTTAACTTACATCATTTGAACAAAAGTAAATTAAAATTATTTTGAAACATCCACCATAAAAAGCTCACTTGCTTTGAGTCCTCAAAACCCACTACTGCATTGATCGAAAGAGGTGATTTGGTGTCAGGTGTTAAAGGAGTAACAAAGGAATTAGAATTTGAAAATGCAGGATGTGGCTACAATTTAAGATCCTTTGTAATGGAAGCAACAACCCCATTTTTTGAGCTGTGATCAAAGGACAAGTGGAGGCCGATGCTCTCACTGTATATCCTGCTGGGAAGAGCTCGATCCCCAATATTTCTAGCCTTTAAAACACGATCACTCTCTATTATCATGATATATTTGATGGCTTTTAGGACTTGATATGCTCAATGAACGCCGTCTCATTAAAGAATTCCCACGCCTTATTTGCTCCATGTGAATAGCAAGAAAACTAGAATAAATGGTCCTGGTAAATCAACTAGTACACATCGACAAATAAAAACAAACCTTGAAAATTCCAATAAATGAACACATTAGAAAAGAACTAATAAATACATGGTGGGACATCCTATGGTTACTATTCCATGTCATGAATCTGCTCGTACGCAATCGCATGTGAGGTAGAGGTTAGCTCGTTTAGTACTTAGGTATAGAAAGCGAAAGAAAAAAATAATTTTATAAATAAAAAATATTTTTAATATATTTATTTTTAATAATTAAATATGATTAATAAATAATATTAAATAATAATTATAAAAATAAAATTAATATTTTTTTTTTTTACCTTTTTCTTTCACACACCAAACGAGGCTTTAATGTGGCGTTTAATAATAATATTCAAATAGGTTATGAGGACTTTTGAAATAAAAAAAATTACAAGGGTGTAAATTTTATAAAATTTATAATAAAAAATTTTAAAATTATTTTTAAAAATCATAATTATTATCAAATTTTAAAAGATTTACTATTAAGTTCAAAGGATTTATTATAGAGTGTAAAAAAATTTATCATCTTTTTATATCTAATAATAATTTTTTTAAAACTTGATATTGATTATATTTATTAAGAATACTTGTAATTTTTAAATTTTTTATTATAAATTTTATAAGATGAGGCATTGCCACCAAGGATCTGCCTCAATTCATCGTCAACTCTCTGTTGTATTTAACTTTAACACCATAAACCACTGGCAAGCAATTGCTAAGGGGTGTAAGCCGAAGTACTAAAATATGGGTATCCCTAGAATATTAGTTTAATGAGTGAAGAAAAACATTTTGTGTGATGTACAATTTTTCATTATAAAAAAATGTTACATATAAAATTAAAATAAAAGTAACACAACTTTACAACTCATAATTTTATATGAATAAATATATAATTTAATAATTAAAAAATATATCTTTTTACACTTTAATTTTTATATTCAAATTATTGAGTCAAAATTTATAATTTGTTATCGACTTATTACTAGTAAATTTAAATCATTGTTAAAGCATTTTTTGTCCAGATTCTTGTGTTGCCAAATGGTACCATTTACTAAACAAATTACAGGAAAAGATGTGCAGGGCTGCGTTGCTTTTAGCACTCTCCAAATAATTTACACTTCCCATTGGTTACCAAAATGAGTCTTCAGAGTATGACATCTATATTTATCTAGTCCAAATGAGTTTGTTTAAAATTTGCTTTATTTAGACATTAAAATTTTAATTCACAGCATAAAATTATCATACCAAATTAAAAATTTAATTGAAAATAGTTTCAATAGTCTATCCTAATTGAAAACAACTCATAATGCTTGACATAAGAGTTTAAGCGAGGTCTGCAACTCTAACTCTAGCACTAGGATCAAGAAGTTCCTCAACATAGGCAACCATTGGAAATTGAGCAGCAAGGTTTCCCAAATTTTACATTAGAAGCAGTTCTTCTTACAAAATTTGTGACCTTTGTCCTTTGGACTTCTTAAACTTTAACCTCAAAATAACCATTTTAAGCAAACATCACTCTAGCTAATAGCAGTAGCATTATCACCTTAGACTCAACATCAACAGGCGCCTCTCATATTTGAAGGGATATGAGATGCATGAGCAAAACCATCATCTCTTCCCATGTATCTTAATACAAAACCCATTGGCCCAATAGGCATATTATATATCAAATTTATCACCTTGTAGAGTAGCTATACGCACAAAAATGATTACCAAGACCACTCATATTCTCCAAACAGGTATGCAGTATAATAAGATCCCAAAACAGAATGAAACACATATTGTAATCATGGCATACAAATATGCTCTCCAAGGATGCATGCTTTCTCTCATAGCATTAAACTCAGCAACAAAGGTAGAGACAGTACTCAAACAACCCAAAAGACCAAACTGTATGCCTATTACAACAGTGTCATAATTCTTGGTGTTCACCTGCATCAAGCAAGTATATACATATCAAAACCTTTAAAATTATCATGCAGATTATTAGACTTCCATGGAAAATAAGGCCCATAACAAAAAACGAAAAAGGTAGAATAATATAGGAGCAAGAGGATAAGAACTAACATTTAAAGAGTTATATACCAGTAAAATTATAAAATTTGACAGGAATATGACCACAATATAAGAATGGAGACGCTATTTTCTAGCGAAAAAAGAGAAAGCAATCCAATCATCCAAGGGAAATAATACTCTCTCAAACTAGTTCTGATCTTATAACCAATGGCTTGGAGCTTGGCCATGGTAGCAAGACAAAAGAAATAAAAGGGCATAATGATGTAACTTATCGATTTCTTCACGGTAGCAAGCGCAACCATAACACAAGAGGCAGAAATGTTGGCGATTAGAGTCCCGAATGGAATCCATTTGAACAACCCTTCCCCTCCTAGTCCACAGCCATTGAGTCGTGCTAATAGCCACCTAATCCACACACCTAGAGGTCTAACCAAGCAAGCAAACCATAACTGAGTTGCATCATCGCCATGCTTGAACTTAGCCTTTACTAATGCACCACTAACACCCCATAACAAGCCTAATATTATCAGGAATACCACAATAACTACCAACTGATGCTTGCATCTAGCCACCTTCCAATTGACCTTATAGATACAATTTTCACTTCCTAAACTCATCTTTAGCTTGTAAAGAAGCCACCTAAAACCTTTAGCTGTTTCTACCCCAAAGATGATAGAAAAGGTAATAAGAAATAGGCCTGTAAAATACCAATCATTCACAAATTCCTGTTATCAAATAGAACATGCTGAGATAAAACTGAAATAGAATTCAAACAATTTAGGATAAGAATTCGAATAGAGGAATTTAAAAAGAAAAAAAAAAGGCAAAAGATGAGTAAGACAGCTATGCCAGAATATTTTTCATATCAAAGGTGCCAAATTACCTATTAGAAAGCCAAGTATAGAGGAAAGCCAATATCCAGAAACACCGAGTTCAAGCATTTTCTGATTCCAACCACCGAAGGTTGTTAGGCTTCCCAAGTAGTTAGTTGTTAGTGCAATGGCTAGATGTTCTGATGTGCTAGATATATCTTCTTTAAATACAACACCAAACCATCCCATTAAAAAGGAACCAACCTAGAAGAATTTATACAAAATTTGTGTCAACACGTTATCTAAATCGACTTTCTATGAATAAACCTAAACAAAAACAATGTTATTAAATAGCAAGGAAGAAATAGTAAGCAGCAACTTCTAATGTGAGCAGTACAATTTCAAAAGATCAAACTAGACTATTATGCCATAAAGATACAACATTTTTAAACTAGTGTTCTGTTGTGAAATAAGACAAAAGACTTGCATGAAGACACAATAGAATAGAGATTAGGACATAAATAATAAAGGAGACTAACGTAACATAAGATGTCAAAATTTTACATTTAATAGTATGAAATGTTTAATAGAGTACTTAAATAGGTTTGTTCTACTATATTATTAGCTAGCTTTTAGAGAGGATTCTCCACCTTACTTGAATACCTATCAATTGATATTAGAGATGATGATAAATGACTTCGAAAAGAGCTCCCTATAAAAGGTTTTGATAAGTAAAATATCAAGTGAAGTGTCATAAAGTGTAATCACCAAAATACCAACTTTTCAAAGGTGGCCAATTGATAAAGACCAATGTAATATAAGATAACAAAATCCCACATTAAATGGTATAAGATACTCAATGGGATACTTAAATAAAGTGAATCTCTTATACCTCAATAACTAACTTTTAAGAGAGAATTCCCTATTTTACTTTGATGCCTATCAAACACCAAATAAAATAAGGATACCTTGATATAACTTAGTGAAATAACTCAATATAAGTTTAGAATAAAAAACAATCCTTTTCATACATTTTACACAAGTAAAAATAACAAAAAGAACTTAGAACAAATAAAGAAATTGCCATAGTATTTGCAGTGCTCTAAATAATACTAAAGAAATTCATCTCACTATTCACTACTGACTAGTTTATATCTTGTATAGATAAGTCACAACAAACCCTTAAGGCTTAGAAATTGTTATTAATGGTTCCACCTTAACCTTGAAAAGGTATGACAAACTTTCTAATTTTCACAAGAATGCAACCAAGATGAAAAATTCTTAATACACAGTGCCTTGATACTTGTAAATGAAAAATCTTGATTCTAGGCACATTAAAACAAAATAAAGACTTAAAATTTCTTATACACCATATAAATGATTATGCAATATTCTGTTTAGTGCTTAATAATCCATAATTTAACAAGGATGTCACCACCATGAAAACTCTCTATAGTTACTAGCATAAAATGTTGAAATGACATTTTCAGAATGTCAATATCATGAAAATTAACTGTAATAGTCTACAGTTAATTTTTTCTTCTTCTATTTTTCCCCTTTAGCAGAACCTAATCAAGTTTTAGCTTTCGAGATATTTTTTTCCCTTTATGAACATGCCGTTTTGGGAGCACTCAAGGCTTTTGTTTGATAATCTGTACATGAGAGACAGAGGAGGAGAATGACCATATTAGAAGGCAGGTCAGGGTAAAGAATTGTTTGGTCATTTGTCACACTAGCAACTTTGGGGCCAAAGAACTTCTGTAGTAAATATCTTGTTAAGAATTGCATATTTATAATGGTAAATGGTGTATCAGTATCGGCCTAATTATTGTACGTTTTAACTTGAAATTGTTCAGAAAGAGACCATCAATAATTTTATTGTTGTTTGGAACATGAAATGTACCCCAAGAATTCCAAAAATAGCTAAATGAATTAGAGATGAAACATAGTCCAGTATCGTTGGCAACTCTTGATCAGATTCCTGTAAGTGGAGACCAAAAACAAAATCTATGACTGCCATAATATAAGCGCGAGGAAATTGAAATGTTTTGAATTATTCATCTTATAAACTATCGTTAACAAAGTTAGAAACCAGAAACTCCACAAAACAATTGCTAAAGAGAGCTCACTTTTTTAATGTCTTCAGAACCCACTTTCCCATTAGCAGAAACAGAGTTCATGAGTTGACCTGATGTTATTACATGGGAGATAAAATTCGATGCTAGAATGGGGACAATAACTCTTGTTTCTGGCGTGCGGTCATGAACAGGTAAGTGGAAGCTGCTACTCTCACTGTTCCTTCTCCTATGGAGAGCTCGATCCCCTATGTCTCCTACCTCAGAAACACTCTCACTCTCGACTTCATCATCTACATAATGGCTTATACCCCCTGATAGGGGCAAGGAGTGCCTACTAACTAAAGAACCCCAACTGTTCATCCGCTCCATGAACTGCTTGAAAGCAAGACGAATTGTTAATATCCTCCTGAATTAACTACAAATGCGTCATAAAACCAAGTAGAGATTAGCATGAATGATCCAACAACCACCATAAGTCCTTTTTTTTTTTCCTTTTTTTATTCTTTTCCATTTCTTTTTTGATAGGGAAGTATGAATCCAGGATGACAAATCATTTACCCGATAAGTGATATCTTTAATTGACAACCATCCACTGTGAAGAAACTAGCAACATGGAAGCAAAATAAGTGCTACAACCAACTTAGCTAGTGATGAAGAACAAGCTTGAAAATTTCAAAGTTTTCAACTAATGAAGAAGGAATATTAAGCAGTAGTTCACTTACTAAGACTGCCAGTCAATATATAAGAGAGATCAAGAGGCAATTGCAGCCTCCAAAAGGAATGAAGCAGAACATATTAAAATGGATTAATTAACTCACTTTTTTTAAACGTGCAGTGCACGCATCAAACTGTACTAAAATAATTAGTGCTATCTTTTAAATGAAAGGAGTTCAAACTTCAAAAGATTCGTGGGTCACTTTAAACAGTTTGTTTCTCTTTTCTCTAATGGCTTCTACTTTAAACCATCAAAAAAGAATAATAGGTTGACGGGACCATGGAGACGCATGCACCAGCCATCCGTGGGCAATGGGGACTTTTCGTGGCAATGTTAAAAGTTTCCATAAGGCATATAGTAGAAGTTTGGTATCATCTTGACCCTAACAACGTCAAAGAGGGACGGCTAAAGCTTAAAAGCTACTCATTCCATGCTCTTGCTAACGTACTTTTACGTTAGAATCCTAATTTGATACAATGTTGGACCAAAAACGACAAGCAACTTGCCTTAAACGAACTGGAAGTCGCGCAACAAACATCAAACAAGAAAAAAGTGACAGCTAAAGCTTACTGGCCACTCATTCCATGCTAAAGTACTTTTACATTAGAATCCTAAACCAAAAGAATATTAGGTATTTTTTATTCGAACTTTTTAATTTGAATGGAAATTCAAATTGAAAATTATTTTTTAATTATGGAAACATACCTTTCTACGTACTACACTTATTCTACGCTTTTTTTTTTTTAATTTGTATTCAATAAACAAAATTAGACAATTTAAAGAAAATTAAAAACCAAAGGAGAAATTAAAAAAATCAAAGCAAATGCCAAAACAATTAATAAACTAAAATTAAAGTAAAGGTATGAGAATTATTTAGTATATTAAAAATAAAAAGATAAATTATTTAAATTTCTATAATTCAAAAAATTTATATTATTTTAATATAAAAGAAAATAACGCAGTATGTACTTTTTTTAATATAAAAAGAATAACAAACAAAAATGTATATCAGTGAGGGGTGCGTGTAGGAGTTATCTGGATGTCAAAAATACAATTCGAGTGAGATTTTAGATACCATTAATCTTCCCCCTTCTCAATACTAAAAATTGAAATTTATCTATTAAATTTAATTAATTTTTAGGAAGATAAACAAATAGTAAAGAAAAATTAGTGTACTAGGGAACGTGACACTGACACATGCCCCAATAGAAAGGGCATAAATTACCTTTACTTTCACAGGCATTTTGATGAGTGGTTGAAAACTTGAAATGGCTTGGGTGGCAGCCAGTGGTTCCCTGTCCATGGAACAATATTTACGTGCAGCAATTTATGTTTTTGTTATTAGGTTTTTTAACTAGAATATAATATATATATATATATATATAATTTTTTAATTAAATTATATATTTATCATAATATTATTAAAAAATTATATATTTATTATATTTTGATGAAAGAATCTAATAATAATGATATAAGAATCATATTTAAATTTAAACAAAAAAAAAAAGAATCATATTTAAATTTAATTTTTTATATTTTTAACCATCAATAACCAAAGTAAAGCCAAGGAATCTACAAAATCAATCTTTCTCCTCACCTTATATTCGGCACGCAAGAAAAGAAATTAAAGGAATAAAAATAATAATAAATAAGCAAGATTAAAATTGACATTTATAGTTCTATTTTATAAAAAATTAATAATAATAATAAATAAGTGAGATTAAAAATAACATTTATAGTTCTGCTTTAATAAAAAATTAATAAATGAGATATATACTATTAAATAATGTTTATAAAAGTAAAATAAATATTTTTTATTTTTCATTTTTTAAATTTAGGTTCCCTCAACTTTGGTCACTTGAGACCAAACATGTCGTCGTACTCCTGTATCAATCTCCAAGTAATGGCATAAGAATGACGTCGCGTCCACATAAATTGGATATTTTCCTTTGCCAAAATTTAAGTTCTTGCACTACTCATATTAATTTCTGACTCATTATTACTTAGAGATAAGCTTTCTAATAAATTATGGAGCAAAACTATTTTTCCCTTATCTTAAATAAATATCTAAATTTTTTTAGGTGTGGTGACAACTCTTAGGCTATGTTTGAGAGTTTCGAAAGGAATGAAATGGAACAAACATTAATGAAATATAATGGAATGGAACAGAATGAAGTAAAGCTTAACGGAACGTACCATTGTTTAGGAGTTTTATCGGGAGATGAAATGGTTTTATTTAACTATTTTTTTGGAGTTATTATAAAATAAATGGAATGGAATGAATAAAAATTATTTTTTTCAATGTTATCCTTATAAATTATTTTAGATAAATAGTATTAATAAATTCTCAAAACTCTTCTCATACTACACAATAATTAGGTAAAAGTATATTTTAATAATAATGATGATGTGATAAAATTCATAGTGTATGAATTTTATTCATATTATTTTTATGTTTATACAAGACTAATTAGTTTACAAATTAAAAATTGTCAAGATAATTAATTATTATTTAAAATTTTTGTTATTGGCTATGAATTCAACCTGCGTAGGGAAAAGAGTAGGAAGAAATATTAGAACAAGGAAGAATAATGAGAGAAGATAAAAAAAAGGAGGGAGATGTAGAAGAAATAAAGGGAGAAGAGGAAGAAGGGAGGAGATGCAGATATTTTGAAAATAATTTTTATTATTCAATATTAGATTTTGAATTAATACAAATATAGAGACTTATATTTATATAAGCCTAATTCTAATGTTAATGAAAGATAACTTCTAATAATAAAAGAAAAATATAGAACATCCTAATGTTTTCTAGAACTAATAATTTTAATATATCTATATTAGAATTTTTATAATTTTGCATCAGTTAAATAAGGTTAAAGGATAATCTTATAATTTAAATATTTAAATTTAGTCATTCTATTATTAATCTCCCAAATTGGGAAGACAAAAAAAAAAATGAGCTAGGGATGGCTTAGGAGGCTATCTCTTGCTGTTCCACTCATCCTTAAATAAAACTTCCAAACAATTATTTAAGTCCTAAATCCATTCCATTTTACTCTGTTTCCCTCTAAAAAAAAATTCCAAAACATACCCTTATGTCTTAAAGGAGTTTATTTTCAATACTTTTGTAATGCCAATTAATGATATTGTTTATATATTGTTATGTAATATTTCTTTTAGTCAAAATCTTAAATTGAATTAAATCTAAATTTTAAGTAATAATTATTTATTTGTCACAAATATAAAAGAAATGATAGTTATTCACCCTAATCTTTGTGATCAATTATATCTTTTTTCAATTTATAAAAAGTTGCAATTGGCCTGAATAATCTCATTGCAATAATCTCCCTTTTGTTTAAACTAGAGGTTAAATCTAACTCTAATTAAATAAAGTTGTTAAAATACATTATGTTTTTTAAATACCCAGTTTAGCCTCTTTCTTTGTCTCAAACTCGGAATCTCATCAACACAGCAACAGGCAAAATGGAAACGCATTATTCCTTTTCTGTGTGTAAATTGCAAAATCCCAGTAATTAAACTAAAAGAATGGTCGAGACTTTTAAAATACCTTTTGCTCCCTCAGTATTCTCCGCTAAAGTAGTACGAACAGCCAACGAATCTGTGATGAAATCAGCATTATCTAAACTCTGAAGAAGCTAGAATACCAACCAGCCCAAGAATAGCTCTAGCTTCGACCACACTTTGGTGATTCTTAGGAAGTATGAGATGTCAATTGCAACACGGTATTCTTGTTCCCTCAAATTATTCCTTACTTAGTTACCTCTACTGAAGAATGAAGAGTCTCTAGGTTTTCTCTTACTAATTTCCTGTATGGTTTCACTGAATCAAGATAAAATATAGTAGCGGCTGCAATTTGGCAGGCTAGGATTTTAGAACATATCAGAATATAAGGTTGTGCATGGTTGATGATATCAGGAATTTGGGATGAAGAATAGGGCAAATTGACTATTAAAAAATAAGAAGAGTATTTTAATAATGATATATGATTAAAATTAAATTTAACGTTCAATTTTTATATAAAGAATAAAACGTTATTGCGACAAGATTAATAAGTAAGGATCAAGTGTAACTTTTCTTAGATCAAAAGGATATTGCAATTTGGAATAAAAATCAACCATAGTAACTGTAATTTCTCCCAAAATGTAAACAAAAGAAAGAACTCATTTCTTCACTACTAGATGTTTCCCTTCTAAAGGCAAAGAAACAACCCCAAATAGAGAATACTAATTGCCCAAAAATGGCAATATGTACTCCCCCACCGGATCTCTTACCATTTGGTATTGCTTCTATCATAATTTGAAAAAGAAAAAAAAAAGGTTTAGTTGTAATTGGACTCCAAAAGAAAGAGAGGGCATATGATCAATTTAAGATTTTATTATTATACATAAGCTTAAATTTTTAAGCCAATTGAAACTAATCATTTTTTGTTGGAAAATCTTTTGTAATTTTGTTACTTTAAAATAACTTAGCACACAATTATCACATCAGCATTTTCACTTTTTTATTAGGGATGACAATGAGGCAAATATTTTATTATTTATCCTTGTCCCGTTTACTTATAACTTGCCCTATTCTTGTTACATATCCTTATGGAGCTTTTTTTTTTTTTCCTTTTATATACAAAGCTCGTGGTGATTGGAGCAAATGGGATAGAGCAAGACAAAATACTTATTCATAATAAATCTAATAGATGAATAGAAAATACTTATAAGATACAAGACTAAAGTGGAGAAACATAATGACAAAGAAGACAATTCTACTTCTATATGATTATATGATTGTTTACACAATGTTATTATGTTAAAATTTAAATAAAATTAAAATAATATATATTTGTATATTAAACAGGTGGGCTTAGGGTGGTGAATGGATTGCAACATATATACCCTGACCCCACCCTAAAGCCAAATATTTTTATTTGAATTCTTTTTAAATTTGTCTCAATATTCAATCAATCTTTAAATTATCCACACAAAATTGATCAGGGCAAGTATGGTTGAAGCAAGCTGGGCCAAATTTGTCATGCTTACACCACACTCTCTTTTTGAAAATGTGGTTGAAGCAAGCTAGACTATCCATATAAAATATGGTTATGAATACACATGAAACAATTATTTAAACATTTTTCTTATTAATACTAGAAAAATATTCGATAGTAAAATTTTCTTAAAAAATATTCAATAATTCTACTTCGGTTACATGTATATATTATTTTTGTTTAGGAAAAAATGTAAAAAATTTGTCTTAAAATTTTGAATTTTTAACTTTTGATAAGTAAATGTTTCTATCCAATTTATTCTTAACATATTAATTATATTATTACCACCCAGTGACTTTCCCAAAATTTTCAATGTTAGCTTGTCATTAAAAAATAAACAAGAAACAAGTACAACAAGGTTATTTTACAGAAGATGGATGGATTATAAAAGTATTTAAAACTAAATTAAATTGATTGGATCAAACTAAATTTATTCGAATCAAATCAATCAAACTAATATGGAATTTGATATTTTATTCATTAAATTTACTAATTTGATCATTATGTATATTTAGCATGCAACTTTGATAAAAACAAAAGCAATTTTTGTATGGGTTTCGACAACGAGAAGAATTAAACCCGAAATTCAAGTGATATAGTGACTATAATAACCCCTTAGTTCAGAGAAATTTTGAAAGTTATTATTTGAGACGAGAAAATGCAGAGATAAGAAATCTGTTTAATTATTCAATTGTTAGACTTGGGTGGCTATCATGTGAGAGATAGACAAGTTTTCATCTCTCGTTAAAACAACATAAAATATTTATGAGCAAAATGCTTTGAAAATTCAGCATTCTGCATGGGCTTCGATTTCAGTCATCTAGGGATTTCATCCTCTGATTTGGTGTGATTCGATGCAAACTTGTGGATGAGGCAAAATGGAGCAAATTTCCAACTAGGGTTCTTCATTTGGTAGATTGGGAAAAATTAAGCATATGGATTTACTTTCATTAGTGGGGCACGATGGTATCAATTTTGTTTTCTTTTAAATGACAAGCTAGCGTTAGGAACTCTAATAGTTAAGACCTGAAAGTATGAAGTAATAAGATAGTTAACGGTTAAGAACTTATTCCTCTTTAAGTTGATTTAATTTTTTTCAGTAATTATACAAAAAATACCTTGATTTAATTATGCAAATTTGTTACAATGTAAGCATTCCAGATTTATGAATTATTTTTACTGTTTTTTCTATTTAATTTTACATTTGTTACCATACTGTTCTAATATTTGGTTATAATATGAATTTGTTACCACCTAAGCTTTTTAAAATAACAAATGACTATGTATTTTTTCTACCAAAGTTTATATTTATTATCATCTTGATTTATCAATCTTATATTATATACATCACTCATAAGTAAGGTAAACATTTTAGAAGAATAAGGTGGTAAGTAGAAAAAGTAGTAAAAATTATTTGTAATTTTAGGAAGTTTGAATAATAACAAATTTGTATAATTAAATAAGAATATTTTGTTCTATCATAAAAAAAATGAGATATTTAGATTCTCCAAATTAATTTTAAACTCCAAAATTTTTAATAATAAGTATCTTCAACTTATGCTCTTAAATTGTAATATTTCCTAATTTTTTTAAAGTTCTAAAAAACTTTAGATTTTTCCCTTTTATTTAACTCAAACAAGAAATTCTCCTATCATGCAACCACATGAAACTTTGGATCCGAAGAAACTTCTAGGTAGTTCTTGAACCTTCTCTTCTATTTTGTAGGGCCATGGTTGAGACTTGGAGATCGACAAATGGTTCAATGCACAGGAGGGTTTCCATTTCATAGCTCCAAATGAGGGTGACGAGGATCTCTTTATGCATCAGACTTCGATCCAACCCGATGGCTATAGGACCTTATATGAGGGTTAGGCTATGGAGTTCCTTGTGGATTATGGTGAAGATGGACGTACCAAAGTTGTCGATGTGATAGCCCTCGTTAGATCTTGCCATTTTGGCGGTGGTCATCTAGGCAGTGGCAGAGGCAGAGGCAGAGGAGATAGGTTTAGTGGCTAAGGCAGACACTATAACGGAGGGAATGGTCGTGGTGATGGCTTTGGGTATGGTGGGGGTCAAGGCATTGACCTTGGCAATGGTTATAGGTAGGGTACTGGTAGAGGTGGACAGAGAGGCAGAGGCTACGATGGCAAAAGCGAAGGTGGCAGAATTAGGGGAGGCGTTGAATGTTATAATTATGGGCGAATGGGTCATTTGGTAAGAGATTGTCATGAGGGTGCTAGTGGTGGGAATTAGAGATGCAGTGGTGGAGGTGAGTGTGTTTACTGTGGGGAGGAAGGGCATTTTGCAAGGCAATGTCCCAATGTTGCATATTCTATCTTGCTCTATATTGTGAGTCCTACTGACTGATATATGATTCTCCCAATTGTCTCATTTGATGATGCAAGGCGTAGAGGAAGATGGGCTAGAACAGAAGTATTTCACTATTTTTGTTAGCAGTTGTTTCTAAATAATAGCATCTAAGTTAAAACTTATTTTTCAGGATATGGTAATGCTTCATTATTTTATTAAATGTGGTCTTTTTTCAAGTGATTAGTATTATTCTCATTATTGGAAAGTCGCTCGACATGTTGAATAGGAAGCAATGAAAGGCATAATGATTAATTAATTATGCAATATCTTGTGTTTGCTACTGGCATTGGTTGATTTAGGAAGTAATTTCTGTCCATTTAGTTCTTTTGTTTCATATGTATAGGAATACGCACATGTATTGTCATTTAAGTTTCTACTTTTAACCTAATTAGCCTGGTATTTGCATAATGGTCCTACCATTTGTATTGTTTATCTTTAAAAATAATAAATCCTGAGGGTGCTCTTTTTTTAATTTTCTTTTCCTTAGTTCTTTGGCGATTTCATTGGGGGTGTTATTCTTAGAAATTTATAATTTAATGGTAAGATGTTGGTCATATACATTTTATACAAGTTCTAAATATATGAAAGAAGATTTTAGAATTTTCTTTAAAAAGAAGTTGATATTCTTTAATATATCATACAATCATGTCTATCTGGGCTTCATCTCATGAACCTTTTTTCTCTTTGTAACCATTGTTCTTCCCCATTGAATCTTGATAAGCTATTTTCTATAAATTCTTAAGCATTTGGATTGGCCATTCTTTATGATGCTTCCATTTTCCACTGAGTTGACATTCGTAGTTACAGTCCTTAATTTATGTGATTTCAAATGAAACTTTTGGTAGTTGTTTCTGGTAAATGATAAGCATGCTACACTTTGATAACTTAGTCTCGGTGCTAAGGCATGGGTGATAAGTGATAACTAGGTCGGTGATGATTTGATAATTTTATCATAGTTGCAAGGAACACATGGGTTAGACTCAAAAGTGGATAATGATTTTTCCCTTGCTCATGGTTTGGCAATGAATTGGAGGTTAATCCCTTGAAGACCTCACTTCACTCCAAATCTTGCAAACGTGATGCGTGATACCTTAAAAATCGGGATAGTATCCTGAAGTCCTTTTTCATTGCTCAACAATTAGATACAAGGTGGATATATATATGAGAAATTTACTTCACCTAATTTGGTTGTGTAATGTAAATATATATATATATATTTATATAATTGTATGTAATGTCTATTATATCTTTATAATTATTACTTATCATTACTTAATAATATTTATTATTTTTCAAATTCAAATTAAAGTTGGGGAACAAAAGTCTTTTCCCATATATAAAATCAAATTTTTTCTCTATAATCTCTATTCCATTTACAAAACCAAATGGGTCCTAAGCGGTTTTAATCATGGAATATCTTCTTGTTTTACTTTTTCTTTCTACACGTCAATGCTTATTTTATTATTTTCTTTTGAATATTTAGGGTATGCTATTATTAAGATCGATCAATGCTCATATGATAGTTAAGTTGATGAATTTCCTTTGATCACACTTTTATATGGCTTTTGTCGTTTGAGTTATATTTAGGCATCACTAAGGAATCCTTGAATGTAATGGTTTGTTGAAGACTGTCTTTTTGAGGAGTCTCAATTGGCTGAGCCTTTGCTCTGATAATATCATTTGTATTGTTTTCTGTATTTTAATATGCTAATTCTCTATTGGATGAAAGTTAATTCTCTATACTAAATGAAACAAAAATGACGCAAATAATATATATACGACTGATAGGAAATTCTCATAATTTTCATTTAGATTTCTAATGGTAGACAGGGGATGATCGACTCTGATGAATGCGAGGCCCAAACTGATTTTTGGTTTTTGATCAATCATTATCTATAGTGTTTCGAACTTTTCCTTTTAACGAAAGTTTAACTGGTTACACTGAATAAATTAATCTTGTAAATGTCCATGTTAATTTTTTTTACTTTGGATATTAGTATCTTCCTTCTCTTTAACAAGTTAAAGAGTATAATTAAGTGGTCACCGATCCAATCAAAGTGTTAGGAATTTTTTTCTTAAGGTTACAGGAGTGTTATTTTACTATTATTTTCAGAAAGACAGGTTTTCTTTGGTCGATGAGGAAGACTTGCGTTGTAGACTTGTAGTGTAGTCAAGTGCACTGGGTGGGTCTTGAACAAAGAAAACACATTTATCCCCGTCGAAGCGGTTGGAGTAAACTGACGGAAAAGGGATCCTGGCCCGTTATTCTAATCAAAATTAACCAACTTCTAAATATTTAAACACAACAATCGTCTTCTGTCTTTACTCTATTGGAATTTGCATTACATATTCTCATCAATGTTTTATTGAACTCGATTAGTGGTGTGAATTGTAAAACATTTGTAGACTGGATATCATGAGGTTTTTTAACTTAATTAAATGTCAACGAAGGAGAAAGGAGAAAGAAAAAATAGAATATATTAGAGTATGAAACGTGAATCATCTGAGCAGCTTGAAGCTGCATCCTAGTTATTGTCGTTTAAAGACAATATCTGGGAAGAAGAAAACTGAATGTTGCAATAAAAGGTATATATGAATGGACAATACCAGGCAGTAACGTGTTGGCATGCCTCTGGTCTGTGCTCCATGATGGTAGCAGAAATGTAAGTATTCGAATGATCTCTATCAGTAGGACCAGATACATTATGCTCAAGTGGGGAATCACAAATACAATTGTTCTTGTTCCATGACTTTTGCGTCTTGTTTCACACTTACTTTCTTTAGAGAGGGTTTCCAGCATGTTACTTTTGCCACGACAAATTTAAGAAACCGGATTTGTATTGTCAACGGCATATATGTCATAGCCCAACTGGAATTAACGCACCTCAGCCCAAGAATTTTCAAAGTGAATTGCTTTGGCATGTCCACCTATACATCTCCTGGAACTATGTTATTGTCGTTATTACTTTAAAAGGGCGGAAGGAAGATTTGCCCCATTGTTCTTGTTAGATACATTTAAAAAATTTAAGTAACTTTTGATACACACTCTAAAACTCTGTCCAAAAACCAAAAAAAAGAACACACTCTAAACTTGGTGTGATATGCACAAGGGTCTGAAAAGAAAAACGAAGAAAACTTGAAATGCAAGGGTTTTGTTGACAAAACGAATCATTGTGGAGAGTGAACAGGAGCTTGAACATCCATCCTCAAATATATATAGCTTTGTAGCACTGTAGATGAAACTTTCAGAATGGTTTGGAAGAAAGGAAGTAGTGTGGTGTGGGCCAATCGCTGTAATTATTATTGGAAGCACTTCAACGTCATCTTGCTTGTGTCCATATTTTGAACTGTTGCTTCTGATAAGCTGCTCTTTACAAGCAATCTTCCTAGACCTGTTTTGAAAGCAACGTGGACCATGGCCAAACAACCACACTCAGCATCCACCATATTCTATTCTATCAACGCCTCACCCTCCAAAATTCTTCACCCCAAAAAGCAAAGAGCGAATGCCAAGTTGTCTACGAAACCCATATGCTTGGTTTTTATCAAACTAACCATATTTTGTGTTATTTCAGTAGTTTTTTGGCTGAAAAAATATGGACCTCAAACCTATTTAATACGTAAAAAATTAAGATGAAAATAAAAATAAAAATAAAGAGTAAAAAAGTGATTTTATAAATAAAAAATATTTAATATTTTTTGTTTTTAATAATTAAATAATTATTATAAAGATAAATTATTATTATTATTTTTTCCTCTCCCTTCCCAGCAAACCGAACCAGATACAATTTGTTGCTACCAACTTGACTTGACAGGAGTAGTCTGGTATTGTTCGAAGTTCGTGCTGTCTTTATTGTGAAACTTTTCTCGCTTGTTACTACTCCTCTTGACTTATTTTTCCTTGCTTTTTTGTCATGATTATTTTTAGTAGAAAAATATAAAAAATAAAAAAAATATTTAGTGCAAGTAAATAAGATAAAAAATAATTTTTTATTTTTATTTTTTAAAAAATAATTTAATAATTAAAATAATAATTAAATAAAATAAAATAATAAATATTAATAAACATCATATAAATTATATAAATAAAATATATGCATATGGTGATAAACCAAACAAGCCTTTTATGTGCTTGGATTAACGCATCGATCATCTACATCATGAATTTAATATTACTTGAGCAGAATGTAATTTAAACTGTTTATATTAAATTTAGATAATTTAAATGTTTTGTTTTATTTTATATATTTTTTAATGTTAATCATCATTTTTTAAAATTTTTAGTTAAAAAATTATTTTTATTTTACATTTTGATTCCTTTAAGATCAAAAAATAAAAAATATATAAAAGTATTTACCTTTTAAATCCAATTTAAATGATTCGAATTACATGCTTTCTTCTCCGTTATTTCCACAAGCAAAAGCAACGTGAAACGGTGCGCATGAAGCGCAGTGTTTCATGCAACGATGCGTTTCATGCAGCCTTTTACCTCCCTTTTTTTTTCCCAAACCAGAATCAATCATGGCCGTGGAGTTAATCCCAGCCGTCCACGTCCGGATTGTCGCTACTCACCGTTCCTCCTTCCTTCTTCAACCATTTGCCCTGTACCTAAGGCGGGAAAACAGCTGTTGCATAACCAATTCCTGCTTTATCGTGCTTTTAACTTTCAACAAATTATTTGAAGAAACTCTAAAACT
Source organism: Erythrophleum fordii (assembly GCA_032878935.1). Taxonomy (NCBI): domain Eukaryota; kingdom Viridiplantae; phylum Streptophyta; class Magnoliopsida; order Fabales; family Fabaceae; genus Erythrophleum; species Erythrophleum fordii. The sequence continues at coordinate 6,344,766 of JAVQMF010000058.1, forward strand.
AGATGACCAGGGCCAGTGAGTGCCTGCAGTTATTCTATCCTGTAAATTCCCTAAAATTGAAAAACAAAACGAATGATAAAAGATAAAGTAATCCAAACTCGTTTATTTCAGCAAAAATAACAGCTTATAAAAAAACCAAGGGAAAAGCAGATGTTACAGATCGAAGCAAGTGCCGGGATTCCATGCCTGTCGAAACGAGTTGCGAGTGCCATGACGGAGAGATGAACACAGCGTTTCGAGTTCCAGATCGAAGCAGAGATTAGATGGTTGAAGGAAGGAGGAAGATTTCAGCACAACGATTAGGAAAGTGACAATCCAAACGTGGACGGGTGGGATTAACTCCAACAACAGACGGCCACGATCGATTCTGTTTTGAAAAGAGAAAAAAAAGTTAAAACCGCCTGAAAAATACTGGTTTCATGCACAGCGCACACTGCTGCAGACAATCCGGGCGTCCATTTAGTATGGAACGATGGACCTTTTCTTTCTTTTCCTTTTTTTCTAAAGGTGATTTTTTTGGCTGGCAATTAAAGAGTGGGGTCATCCCATTGAAATTTTGCAGATTGGATGGCTGGTCAAAAAGCACCAAACCTCTGCGGGTCGACTGATTCAATGATCCACAAGAGAAATAATTGAGCCATCTCTTTGAAACCTGCTAGACAATACTGGACATGGAAGGTTCTTGAGAAAAATGAGTACTTGTGGTTTGTACCCTACCACCTGTTCGTAGATATGCCTTCTCCCATCACTACTTCCATTTGCGTTTTCATGATACACAAGTTTCATGTTGCTATTTCACTCTCAACACTAAAACTTTACCTATGTCGGAATTTCTCTTTCCCTTTCCCCAACCATCTCTGCTTGTGAGATTGGGCATACTCTTCAAGTCTTTTTCTGTGTTAGATGTAGAGAAAATGTAGGGTGCTTTCTAAGCTTCATGGATTTCAACTGAGCATCCCATGTGATCGCTATCATAGCTTCTATGGACGTTGGAAGTTGTAACCATTTTACTTTAAAGGACGATACGATACGCCCATTCTCCCACCCATATGCCCTTTTTTGTTTCAATTGGGTGGTGGAATTATGATTTTTTTGGTTAAAAAATTATATTTAAAATTTTTAAATTAAAAATATTTATATTAAAAGAATTTATATTTTAAAATTTTTTTAAAAAATTCAGCAACAAAAAAATTTTAACTTAGATCCTAAACTATAATTTTTTTTATAATTTAAAATTTTGATTCTTTAATACTTATGAATAATTTTCAAATTTAAGATTTTTAAGATACTCATCTATAATTTTTTTTTTTATTTTTTTCCCCTACTAGATTCATCTCTGTCAGATATACAGCGCAAAGTAATCTACCTGTTTCCGGAAATTATGAATAAATGGAATGAGAAACAGAGGGGATAGAAGACAATAAGTAGCGGGTAAAGTTTCAAAATTTCTGATGTTCATTATGGTTGTCGTCTGCGATAGTGTCCAAAGAAGACACATCAAATTAGACAACATCCATTTTTAGTTGTGTGGTAAGTGACTGAATAGTACGCTTAGTGATAGAGATCACAGAATAGGCCGTGGTCCATTGAACGGACTATAGGATTTTGCAATTTACACTTTCAACTTTACAAGACGAGTAGACGATCGATTTGAAGAAAGCCATCAGGAGGGTCAAAGACATTTTCCATCTTTGCAAGCAAAGGATTTGAGATAAGCTTTGAGGATTAGTTAATGGTAACTTCCTCAGCATGAAAATTGAACTTAGAACCAGCTCTTCTTCCAAAACCATGGATCTTCCATTTAAGTCTCTGTCTTGTCTTCTTTCCTTAATACATCTTTAACTGCAATTATGGGGGTACAATTATTGTAGTGGATTTAAATTTTCTAAAGTAGGTTCTCTTATTTGAAAACTAAAGTGGATTTGAATAGTGTCAAATAGAAATCAAAGGAGTCCAACCAGTTAGTTTCTTTTTGGTAGTTTATTTAGCTTTCATTTTACCCTTCTAAAATAAATCTTTCATTTTTCTTATGAACAATTATCTATTGTACTCTACTCGAAAGCCAAATCATAGAAGAATGGTTCAGAAGTAAAAAGTCCATTATAGCCTCCCCTCAATTATTTAAAAATAAAGAGAGAAAAGAAACAAGTAAGCCCGGAAAAATTGCAAGGTACGTAGTTGCATAACAACAAATGATTAATTAGCACACATAAGTTCTAACTGTAAGTAAGTCCGTATAGGGGGTGGCCGTGATTGCCATCACACCTTCTGCTGAAACAATCAACAACAGCCCATGGCCTCTTACAGTGAAAAAAAGGGGAAACAAAAGGGAGAAAAAAGAGAAAAAGAAAAGTTACAAAAGCCAATCTCTTTACACACAGTATCACATGGAGTGAATCTAGTAGTTATGCCTTATGAGGGGGACACTGATAGCACTTGGCAAATAGCCCAAATGTGTTAATTTGCTGTATGAAATTTAGCATGCTTGCCCATCCTCCCAACCCAAATCCTACTACTAAAACCCACACCACCACAAGCACGTTCATGGAGTACGTTCCTACCCAACCTCCGAAAAACGATGGTGGTCTCTCCACAGCATTCTGTCAAGAAAAAAATAGATATTATTAGATGTTGGTTGGTTTATACTTCATAAGCCGTAAAGGAAGCATTGCATATGCATAATGTAAAAATGGTTAACCTCTCTAGCCGGGGCAGAAGCAAAGATGACCATGTGTGCCATGGCAGGAATAATGTAAACGGTAAAGCTGACCAAGAGAGATCCAACAGTTGAGTTGATGGGCCCAAAGAAAGGGAATATGATTGCAAGAAACCATATTGGAACCACCACAGGAAGTCTAGCCAACGCCCTTTTGAACAAGCTCTTCGTTTCATGCACTCCAATGAATTTTTCCCACACAAAGTACAGAGGAGTACAGGCAAATCCAAAAGTTATGAACTGCAAAAAGCGCCAATTTTTAATAAGGGTCGTTAGATGGTTTTAATACTTTTACATATCTGAGAAGATATTTATTGAATGGTCAGAGACCTGGTGAATGAGCATGAGAATAATAGCGGTATCCCTGAAGCCTGTCCTTGGAAGCAAAGAGAGGGCATTGGAATGAGTAAGGAGCATGTCCCCGAATGCCCAATACACTGCAGCTGCTGATGGTAAAGTTAAGGTCAGCACATACAGTGTTGCCAACAGATATATCAGCTTGAACTTCTGTGGCTTCCACATTGCATGCATAATTTCCCTGCAATATAAATCAAGTTCATGCTTTACAACTACAATAAATGCAATAAAATCTGTGTGTTTATGAAATTGATTCAAGTTTCGAGTCCTCACACTGTGACAGCATGTCCACCGAAAGTGTAGAGAATGTTAGTAGCCCCAGTAAAGTAGAGAACCAATTTGGTTGGGCCCGAGTGCTTCACACCCTCAACCTTCAGAGAGTACATCACACGATTATTATGCAAAGCAATTACTGACAGTAGGTTCAGGTGATACGATTTGCTTTTTTATCATGATGAGGCTTGTGAATTGGACTTTACCTGTCCGTGGAGAAGGGAAGCTATGGTGAGATACCATGCAGTGTAACTGGTCATCATGAGGCCCAAGAATGACCAAATTCTGTAATTGTGGAAAGAAGGGATGAACACTGTTGTCGCACAGCAGGCGCCAAAGATGTAAGTCCAGGTTCTTTTGTCGAGATTGTCGTTTATGTAGTATATGTTACTAAGGCATTTATTATTACAAAAAAGAAACACCCAAATGTTAGCTATTATATAACCTATAAAGAGTAATTATACATACATTCAGAGTCATAATCAAAGGCCCACCTTGCGCAGGCAATTAGTTGAATCACTGATCCAAACAGAAGAAAAGTGCAATTGAAAAAGAGACCTATATTTCTCCAATGTTTGCCTAGGAGTCCATCAAGAACTTCAAACCACTGCAAAACAAAGAGGATTACAAAAAGAACCTAAAGTAACCCATAACATTCATTTATACAAGGGCGCCATGTAGAATATGAAGGAGCCAAGAAACTATTGAACATAATTACCTGAATCACATGGTTCCTGAAATCAACCTTTTCTCTCTCCTTTCTGGTTCTGTACTCAACATAAAGGATACTGATAAGGTAAGCAGTCCAGCTCCCCATCAACCCATAAAAAAGCTGAAATAGAATCCCAGATAACATCCCCAGTTGTGAAAACGAATATGGTAATGTCAGTAGCACTTGTGCAACCTGCATTAATTACAACACACAATTAATTAATACCCAAAAAAAAAAGACACTGCTTTCTGTCGAACTAGAAAATGAAATAAACTATGATGGTTCATGATTGAATAAGTGCCTGATTAGAAGCACAGCTAAACCATGCATCATAGACCGAGCCACCATGCCAGAAGAAACTAGATAGCCTGCTCTTAGCTGACTTAGAATCTCCCAGCTCCTCTCTCTCCATTTCTAAGTAGTTTCCTGCAACCACAGTCTCAACCTTCTCAGAAGCCATGGTTGTAGCTTCAAGAATTGTGGGGGAGAAGACAAGGAACCAAGTGACTAAAGATAGATAGGAGAAGTGTTCTTTTCACCCTCCCCTTACATCCTATGCAGCTTCACTTTCCTTATATAAACTTTTTCGTCACCAGTAAACTGAACAACCCTTTTGTGGGGACCTTGCTGTGTTCACCCTAAGCTAAGGAATGTATGTAACCATAACATGTAGTCAACCTTCTTCGTAATTTTTCTGTCACCAAGGTGCAGCTTCAGCGTCAGTTTTGAGGGTGATATTTCACTTTCAACCACTGATTATTTTCAATAAATAACACTTCAATTGTTACTTGGAGTTTTGATGGGGCCAGGCTAGCTGCACTGCACGAGGAGGATGGCCCATTACGGGCCTATTCTTTTTTCTTTAATCTGAAAGAGCTCATGCATATCGATTGATCATGAATGTGGATAGGGAAAAAGCCAGAAAAAAAGAGAAAAAATTTTGTACAGAAGAATAGAAAAGTTGGAGTGTGAGTGTTGGTGTCTTTGTGGGGGATACTGAGATGGAGTGAATGATTGCTTTTGAGAGAGGGCTTGGTGCTAATCATGATTAGTACCACACGTGTTCCAACTGGCTTTACAAAAAATCTAATGAAACCCCTCTTTTTTATTTTATTTCTTTTTTTTGTTTTTCCATTATTTTCTCTTTTAAATGATCTAAATGTTTTGTATATATGGGCCATCGATGTGGCATGGGCTAATGATGATGTTGAGTGCCCCGTGAAGTCACAATTAGTTGGCAAATTTAATTTTGCCATATTGTCACATAAAGAAATTCCATTGTTTTAAATATTTCCAGGTTTTAATAGTGGCAGAGTCAAAAGTATTCGTTTGTTCAAAGTTTCTAGCGAATATTTTCACAGGTTTAATAACATCAACGATAAATTATAGTTGTAATCCTTTCGGATATAATTACGAGATGATCCTTATCTCGTGGTAAAAAAAGTGCAATATCAACCCAGAATGAAAAGAAATTAAAGTTTCTTGAGGCAGGCGTTACGTTGCATCATCTATGATAAGGCGGTCAAACTCGGTCAGCATGGCCCAATATTTACCAATCCATCAGGCCCGTTTCCAGAGAAATGTTCGATCCCCCTCCCAACTTAAAACCAATGCCTGTTTAATACGAGGGATTCTCCTTTTTTTTGCCCTAATCTTTATTATATTTTTATAATTATTTTTTAATAGTTATTATTTTTTGTTAATTTTTTAAAATAAAGACACAAGATACAATGTTTATTCTCAAACTTATATTGTTATTTTATTTTTCATTCTATTTCCTTTTATTTTGTATATCAAATGAGTCCAGATTTTTTCATGAATTCTTTCTTGTATTTCAACGTTGTATATTTTTAATATATGAAACTCTAGCACTCCCAAGTACATTAAAATCTCCACAAGAAACAATTACTACACCAAGTTTTTAACTTATAGTTGTGTCTATGAACAATACAACTAGTGCTAATGCTTTTGTTTTCTGTTTAAACATATATAACTTTATTTGATGAATGATTGAAGTATGCTGTTAAAGTTGCAAATTGACAGCTGATGGTTGAATTGAAAGGGGAGCTTTAATCATAACGTGAGGCTTTATGTATCCGTTACAAAAATGATTATGAATTATTTAACTTTAATTCGATAAACCAAAAGTAATCAGCTTTATTTCTCAGATTAGGGTGAATTCGTATCCTATGGGCAATCATTGAAGTTAGCACAATATGAAAACCACGTACGTGAAGCATTGCTTTCTCTGAGATGCTTCCAAGATAGTTACATAACAACAGTCACCGTTCAAAAAATTTTTAAAAAAATGAAGTAATAATCCAACAATTGGATGGCCATTCTCAATCAATGGAAAGCTCGACTTTGATGGCGATGGCATTGATAACCTAATCTTCACTTTTGCATGAATGGGTAGGTTCTAACCCCCACCATGGTATGGGATATGGAGGTATGAGAATGTCACTGCCTTCTTTTTTTGATTTTTCATCCACAGGGGACCAACAGAGGACACAAAAAGCTTTAAAAAGTGATATGAAATACCCCACTGGTCATCGTATACGTACATTAACTGCCTCTTCCCACAATTTTTCACGTGATCATTATATTAGATGATGTCATTTGATTGGATCCGCAAGAAAAAAGCCATGTTGGTGAGCCCTGGATATACTTGATGATAACATCAGTTTCATGCTAAGCAGTGAGATATGAAGAAAGTTTGCTACACATGGTAAAAATGATCAATGATAGGCCTATTCTTCTTTGTAATTACTTTAACTTTTGATATACAGTGTAAAGATTTCATTTCATAAATATTTGTTAATAAACACATCTATACAGAAGTTAACATCGAGAAATTTCGTTGTGAGCATAGCAACGTGAACTGATAATACTATGAACTTAGAAATATTCTGTACTCTCATGCAATAATTTCAAAAATAAAACAATATTTTATTAAATTTTCAGGCTTAATTGCTTCAAATATTAACTTGTCTAATAATTAATGGCCTTAAATAAAAGTAATTTATTTTTTGTTTAATTAAGAAGTATAATTATAGTTAATAAATATAATAAAATTTTCAAAATATCATTCCATATTTAATAATATTTATTAATTATTACATCATAATTAATATTTTATGATTCATAACATTATCACTTTTTTTTTTAATTTAATGCAAATGTGGGTAGGTTATGGGTTTTTTCAAAGTTGTAACAGCCCAACACAAGAATCAGAAAGTAAAGCTACAACTTGGGCCTGAGTTGGACACTACGAACATCCGCCGTGAACACTAGGTGCCTGTTTGACAACGCGCTGGAGAATCATGTTTCAGCAGAAGCTTCAATTACTTGCTTCATAGGAAACGTGATTTGGAGAGGCAGCACCGCTTTCCCAAACACACTATAGGTAGTTGGGCAATAAGCAGTTTTGCTTGCATTGCTGTTGTCGTTTTGGTTTACTAGAACATCAATCACATTGATAATGATAAGCCCAAAAGTTTGGTCCATCTTTAGTCATGAGAGACACTTGTAGGGCAAGAGGGTGATTGCATCACTCAACTGTTAGATCTTATTTGAGTGAATGCATAATTTGACTTGATCAAGTTGGCTTCTGACTTGGCAATAGGCATAGCAAGAAAGCCCGTGTGCAACATTGAGTAAAGTTTCAACTCCACCATTTTAAGAAATTGCGAGAGGCGAAGGAAAGGAATCTGCTTCTTCGGTAGAACTAACATCAAAGCTCAAATAAACAATTTAAAACCACGGATTGATAAAGCCTGTGATGGAAGTAAGTAGAGTTACTACCCACGTATGATTTGGGCGGCACATCATGCGTACAGCTCCACAACTACGGAGATGTTTAAATTTAAAATATAAGTTCTGAAGAATAGAACCTGCATAAACTTGCAACTGAGTATTAGGAAAAGAATCATCCATTCTTTCCCCAAAATGCATACCTTTTGCTTCTTTGATTCACTTATCTTCTTTCCCCACTTATTCTCTCTACCAACTCCTCCTCCCCCTTTTATATCCATGATTGCATCTCCATCCTTCCATCTCTGTCTTAATCTTTTAACCCCAAAGAGATGGCGTTGCTGCATCTCCAAATGATTTTACCAATCTTCCTGATTCTCATTCTAGCAATAATTTCATCAGGTAATAGCAATAGCAATGGCATTGTTTAATTTTTCAAATTCATGTCTTTTTTATTTGTTTCTAATGCTGGCTTCAATGGAGGACAGGGCCGCACACGTGTGAGTCAGTTAGAGTCTTCACCATAGTAAACAACTGCAAGGAGACAATCTGGCCCGCAGTCACACCAGGGGAAAACTTCGACGGTGGAGGCTTCGTTCTAAAACCACACGAATCCCGTGTCTTCACGGCCCCCGTCGGGTGGGGGGGCAGGATCTGGGCCCGAACCGGATGCAAATTCAACTCAAATGGAAACGGGTCATGCCAGACCGGAGCCTGTGGGTCGTCCTTGAAATGCGCAGCCTCAGGAAAGCCCCCCGCTTCACTTGCCGAATTTACCCTCTCAGCGGTGGATTTTTACGATGTTAGCCTCGTTGATGGCTTCAATGTGCCATTAGCTCTTATGACCATTAATGGAAAAGGAAATTGTACTAAAGTTGGGTGTGACTCTGACGTGAGACCCAAGTGTCCGTCAGAACTCGCCGTGAAAGCCAACGGGAAAGTCATCGCCTGCCGGAGTGCATGCGACGTGTTCAACTCCGATGAGTATTGCTGCAAAGGGGTTTATGGGAACCCCGTTACGTGCAAACCTACGTATTACTCCAAGAAGTTTAAGGAAGCGTGCCCCAATGCGTATAGTTATGCATATGATGATCCGACTAGCATTTTCACTTGCTCGGAGAGTGACTATGTCATTGCCTTCTGCTCTTCCAGGTTTGTAGTGCTCTATTCTTTTAGTTTTGTGATAGAAGGGAAAATATTAACATTTTCTTGTGGGCTTCATCTGCAGGAAGCAACCAGTGTGCGCCTACCATGACCACAAACTGCACTGCAGTGGATCGAAAAGCCTAAACTCGTTGATTGGAAGCTGGATGTTCGTCATGCTTGTGGGATTTTCGATGCTTAGTTCGTGGAATCTGTTCTAAAACTTGTTAATATATATAGTCAATCCTTCTGATCCAGTTCGTTTGACATGAATGATTTTAGTGTGAAGAACCAACTATTTTCTTTGGAAGGATGTTAGTCGACTATCGGAAGCTGTTTAAGTTTGCTGCAATTATTTCAACAATTTGTCGATATTCTTTTCCTTCAGTTCAAGGAAAAATAGGATGCGCAAATGCAATCGTGTCTTTCTTGTATATTCTCTGCGTTGTTCTTCTACTTCTTTTTCCTGATGACAAAAAATTCAATCAGGCCTAGCAAAATCTTTCGAAGCACCTCTGGAGCCTTCATGGTCAAAAGTCAAACTTTACACGACAGGAAGGGCGCGCGGCTAAAAGTTGGTGGAAGAAAAAATTTATACACAATTTCTTATTTTTTATTATTAAATTTTTTAATCAAAATATAATAAATATGTAATTTTTTATTAAATTATACACTTAATATTTTTTATTAAAAAAACGATAAACATTTATATTTTAATAAAAAAATTTGACAATAAAAATATAAAAAACTACTCTGAAGTTTAATCCATTTACTAATTCGCCAAAGTAAATATCCATTCAAAAGTGAAACGTATTCATTTAAAAACAAAAACTAAAAAAACCCTTGATGCATATTTCAATTTCTAAAATTATGATATTTGAGTTATTTATCTTAATGATTTTAATTTATTATCACATTTAGTTTTCATATTTAAAAGAACATTATGTTAATCTTAACATTAATTCAGTTAAAAATAAATTGATAATAATTAAAAAAAATTTTAGATCAAGACTAAATTTGAGATTTTTCAAGTAGAAGGGGAAGGGAGATAGAGTACGAATACGGGTCAGAAGGATTCTTATTCTTTTCATTGATTTGGATAAAGATTTAGAAATCTAATTCCCTCTCGCTAAGTAGGAAGTGTTTCCGATTGCATGTTACCACCTAATGCCAATATAATAGTTTAGTCTATTTGAAAAATAGATAAGTTGAAGTCAAACTATAATAAAATTTGAAGATTTGGTAGCATAATATTAATTATAGGAAAATTTTAAGAAGAAAAAATTAAAAGTTGGTTAAACTACGTCCAATACTTTTTTATTTTAAAAATATCGTTTGGTTCTCTAAGGTCATATATATTATAAAAAAAATTTAATTCACTTTCCGTTAATGAAATTAATATTTTATGTAATATAAAATTATAATTTTATTTTTAATATAATATAGTTAAATTGATACTACATTTTAACATGTACTTATAACTTCTTCTTTTTTTGGTAGAATGAGGGGCCAAAAGATGAAAAAAAAGAAAAGAAAATACACAGAAACAAGTCTTGATAATTACACCCTCTAAAATCAATAACAAAAAGCAAAGTTAATTAACTTAGTGACTATTAAAAATCTAAAAATTATGATCAAGATTAATGTTATAGATTGCCAACCAATTTACAGTTTTCTTAGTTTTCCGTTAAACATGACAAAAATCAATTTGGTAATCTAATTTTTTAATTCTATTAAACAAATAATTGTTATTAGGAGCAATTACAAATGACATTAATATGATTCTTGAAATCATTTTTCACTTGTAGAAATTTAAAACCCAAATTCTAGTTGCGAATCTTGTAAATAAAACTTTTAATATAATTGCCAAGATGATAAAGATAATATGATGGTAAAGATAATAAGTAATTTAAAAATTAATTAAGATGTGATTTTTAAAAAAAAAAGGCTTTTGGTATCAGTGCATGTGGTGCCACGAGTCGATTCCGCAAGTATGCTGTTGTCCCACGGAATCTCATTGAGCATGTCGTTTTAATGCTGGAAAGAAGAGGCATCATCATCTGGATGGCCAAGTAATACGACAATGGCATTATAAATACGCAAACGTGACGGTTGCAGGCAGATTTATATAGCGGTCGCTGGGGCACTGAACACGAAGAGGGCCTTCAGCAGAAGTGAAATATGGCCGGTGGTGGAAAGGTCTCCTTCAAGGTCACCCTCACCTCCGATCCTAAGTTACCCTTCAAAGTGTGCGTAATTTCCCAGATCCTTGTATTTTCTCTTCCTGGCTTCGCTTCTGAGCTCCGAATTCCAATTCCTTTTTGGTCGCTTCTTACTCTCTCAATATCCTGGTTTTCTCAATTTCAGGTTCAGCGTTCCAGAGGCTGCCCCTTTTACTGCCGTTCTCAAATTCGCAGCTGAAGAATTCAAAGTGCCTCCCCAGACCAGCGCAATTATCACCAACGGTAATTGGCATTAGAGTCTGCCTTTGAGATTTTTTTTTTTTTCTCTATCGTTGTGTTTTTTCTAACTTTTTCCTCTTCTGTTTCTTGATTCTTAGTGGGTAGATTAAACTTCTGTTCATATTTTTTGACAATGTGATCAATGATCGGATCATCAGATTAGGGTTATTGATTTTGCAAGTTTTAGGTTTATTCAGATTACATTTCAATTTACACACAGTTTTTCCAATTCGGAATTGTGTTTTGATTGTCTGGTGGATAGATGGTTTTGCACTCAGAAATTTCCGCTGTCCTGAAAACTTTTTGCAAATACTCTGCAACAGAAAAGCACTTTATCATAATGTTAGGCCAAATTTATCTATCAACTACCCGAGCCCTTAAAAAAGAAAAAAGAAGGTAAAAGATAAAGTGAGGAAGGAGGGAATCATATCATTCCTGACATTGAATTTACAATTGTGTTCTAGCACACCTTAAAACATAATAATTTTATCAAATTGCTCTATTGTATGGGAATTGTCTTATCTAAGGACTACGTAGAGCATAGCCAACATGTTTAGTGCAGCTCAGAAATATTTTCTTTCTTTGAGACACAGGCTTAGAGCTTCTCAGCAGTCAACTTATCTCTTTCATTATAGATGTCTAGTGTGCGTTGGCACACTTTTTTCACAGCTTACAAGATTTTGTTCATGGTATAACCTTGATGTGTGCAGCCAGCCTGCTGTTGAGTCCATTGAAAATAGGTGCCCCATTTAAACAATCCTGCTTTTCTAAAATATAAATAAATATTTATGTTTTTTAATAGGTTTATGTTGCAACTGGAAAGAATGATTTCTATCAAGAAAGTCTTAATTTTATTTGAAATGTGCTGCAATATCACTCCATTATGTGCTAGGCGTCAATGATTGTGCTGAAACTTCACGAGTGGAACAGTTCCTAAAAATAGATAGGGAAAACTACATATAACCCACTTGAACTATATACTAATTATATGAACTTTAAAACGTAACAGTTTTACTCCCCTAAACTATCACAAAAGTGAAAATGTTACATATTAGTTAATATTAATGTCTAAAAGGTTACGTTATTGTCAAATGATAGTTTATATCTCAATCATCTTCTTCCCTGCACGATTTTTGACCCGCATTTTCCCTAAATTCCCAATTTCTGAGACCTTAATTGTAACTTATATGTAATGAGTTCACTTTTTGTGATAGTTTTGGGCCATAAAGTGTTACATTTTGAGATTTATGTAATAGACTATAGATTAGGAGAGATATATGTAGATTTTCCAAATAAATACCACATCCAAAGTCATGTTTAATATAAACTATATCTACTGTCACCAAGTGCATATTGCCTGTGGATACCATCCATTTATCACTTCAGCATCTTCTCTCCTGCTCTTCCACTTTCTAAGTACTAGTATCTTGCTTTCACCATCCCACCGTGTTTATGCTTCTGCTGGTAGGCTCTTCTAGTCCCCCAAGTAATTTTTTCTAACAGACAGATAGAGCATCTGGACTCTAGCCCACAAAAGGTGCTTTTTGTGATCCGGTCATAATTGTCTGACACTTCGCTTGGACACCAAAGTGACTTGAATGTGCACTGGTGAACTTTTTAAACCCTAGTTACTTAACTGACCTGCCATTGCAATACCAAGGTTCTGCTTTTAAGAATGTTGTGAAAGAACGTGCGCATGAAACATAAACTTGTAACTTTTTTCCTTTTTTTTTTTTGGGGGGGGGGGGGGGGGAATTGTAGTTGCTACTTGCTGTAGTGGACTGTTATTGAGTGAATCTAACCTTTACAACATCAACTATCCATATGAGAGCTGTCTGTCCTGCATTGCTTGGGGTTACCTTGGCTTGCTTCTGGAACAATAGGAATTAATCTCTAAAAAGATGAAAATCTTCATTAATGTTCCTGTATAAATTGAGACGCAAACTTCATTTTCTTTCTTAACCTTATTCATGTTCACTTCTTGATATAGATCAAGAATGACTGTCCTCTCTTTGATTTCTACTTCACTTTATATGGAACAAACTATAACACCAAAAATCCATTCCTTCCTTGGCATGAAAAAACTTCTAGTAGAAGATGCATGGGACTTTGATGATATTATTAGCCCGATAAAATCTGAAATTTTACTAGGTACGGTGTAACCCAGATAATGTTGTAACTTTTGATGCTGTAGTCTAGTAATTAACATTTTATGTGATGTGTCCTTTGAATTAAGATTGATTCAAAGAGGTTTGCTCTTTAGGTTGTTTATAAATATGCTCTGACCAAGAAGGTGATATATCCAATATTAGAGTTCAGAGGATTCTTAGTAGCAACATAGTCATGGGTTATTTTGATCACTGTATCATCATTTCTCAACAGTTTGCCCAATTATACCTTTATACAAATGGAACCCCTGTCATTCCAAAAGAAAGGTGCAAGACTGAAAATAAATAGATATTGAGATTTTATTGGGGGAAACTGACAAGTTAAATATTTGATCTTCTAAATTTTGGATGGCTACTTATTAGTTGGTGAGCCCATCATTCATTGTCCCCCCCCCCCTCCTTTTTTTTTGTTTGGGCTACAAGCCCATCATTCATTGTTCCTTGGCTTTGTTTGGCACTAAAGTGTGTATTTCTGTTGATTAGAAGGAAAACAGAAATACAGAAGTGAATACCAAAACGACAGAATTCAAAGTATTATTGTGTTTGTTTGGCACTAAAGTGTGTATTTCTGTTCATTAGAAGGAAAACAGAAATGCAGAAGTGAATACCAAAACGACAGAATTCAAAAGTATTATTGTGTGCATGCACTTTTAATGAATTTAAACTGTTCCCTTGTTGGCTGTCAGCCTTTAGCCGAAATTATATTCTGTTTGTGTCCCTGAATTATTCCTTACTTTTCAGTCATTTCTTATGATTTGTGTGACTAGCGACTGGTTGAAATTTTAGATTTACTCTTTCATCTTTCTTATTAGCACCTTCATCTCAGATGTGCTACGAATCATATTTATTACTTCTTTTTGCATGCAGATGGTGTTGGGATAAATCCTCAGCAGAGTGCAGGTATGTCAAATTGTCAATGCTTATTTTCAGTCCACTGAGATTTTATTTTTATTGTATGTCACATATTTGTCAATACCCGTATAATAAGCGATGCACAAAACAAGAAAAAAAAAACTCTGTTGGTTGAACATTTGGGAGGACGTTATTCTTAGGGGCAGAATGATATTGATGTGGGCACTATACTTAAAATTTTATGTTGAGTGTTGAGACCGCATGATTCACATGGTTGTGGGTTGCAATTTATATCATGACGGTGAATCTAATATGCATAATGAATTAATAATAGGTTGCTTACAGTTGATGAAATCTTTGGTCTGACATACATTTCAATGACTTATTCAGGTAATGTTTTCCTTAAGCATGGTTCAGAGTTACGTCTGATTCCGCGCGATAGGGTTGGAGCCTCTGACATGTTGCAGAATGTTTGAGTGGATACCGATCTTTTCAGTTTTACTAATCTCGACTGTTGTAGCTTCCTAGATACTATGAGTACTGCCGACGTTCTCATATATTCGAGTGATACTGATTTCATGTAATAGAAAATGTTTCGTTGAATAATGAAATAAATTTTTAGGGAAAGATAATGTAAACATCCCCGTCGTTCTAGTGCTTTCTGGGTTTTGGTGATGTTTAGCTGCAAGAAATCCTCTTTATTCGATCGCTTTAAACATGGGGGAGCTTTTCCATGCGCAACCCCACCCGAGGCCGCGGTAAAGGAATATTGCAAAGGAGCAATTTTTTACACTGTTATTGTTAAAGTTTCTCAAACAAAATATGATAAGAATATAAATTTTTAATAAAAATATAATGAGTATATAATTTAATTAAAAAATTATATTATTATTTGTAAAAATTATATATTTATTATATTTTAATTAAAAAAATATATGTTCGTCATATTTTGTTTAAAAAATTTAATAATAAAAATATAAAAAATTATATATAAGTTTTTTTAACTATAAAAAAAAAAAAGTAAAGTTATTGTCGCATTCTAATGGAGGATTCCTGTTGTACCTTCTTTTTTATTTTTTCGGGGGTCAATGTTGGTGTAGGAGATGAAGATTGCTTAATGGTTGATCTAGAATCGATAATATGGTAATATATAGTCATTAAGTGCCTGTGACCAATGATCTCCCTTGGCTCGTTACTTGTACTATCACGTAATACTTCTGGTATTAGCGGTGTTCAAAGATTCGATTTTGAATCAAAATCAAATCAAATCAATTTAATCGATTTAGTATTTTGTTAAATCTTGTTAGATTTAAATTTTAATCGATTTGATTCGATTTTTATTCAGTTTGATTCGATTTGATCCGATTTGGTTCATATTTTTTTTTTGCCTAAAAATAATTTTTTTTAAAAAAATTTTATTCCTTATAATATGTAAAATTTAATTTTTAATATCTCACATCTCTTAAAATTATGACTAATAATAATTTTGAAATAATTTATTATTTTTATCTTTTTTCTTTATCTAAAAAAATTTTATACATTTACAAAAAAAACTTTAAAAAATGAAAAAAAAAGTAATATCTTATAATAAAATAATATAAATAATTTGTATATTTCTTGAACCACGTTAAGAATGTAATTTTGATACAAATTTAATTAATAAAAAATCTCATTAATCTAAAAAGAAACAAGATATTAAATTTTAATTAATTACAAGTTTAATGATTCGATTTGATTTTGTTAACCAAACTAAATATAAAAAAAATTGACAATCAAATCAACTTAATCAATTCTACAATCACAAAAATTAATTTAATTTAATTTTTAATAATTTAATTTAATTTAATTGATTTGATTCAATTTAATTCACATATCGCCCTCCATTAAATGGAATAAAGTGAGGAGAGCATGGCGCAGGGTAAGGTAACCATACTGGGTGATGGTCCGCCCATCAGGGAGTTGGGAGAAGTAAAGACAAAGCATTTAGGCTTTGTATCCAAGCTGAAATGGCACGTCATAAATTGACCGACTTACTGCATATTGCAGAACTGGTCCCATAACATTTATTTACTGTCTCCCCAACAATCCGTCAACTTAAATAGATGTATACAAGATAAGGCTTCCCCTACCCAACTTCCCGGCGTCCCCAAAGTTAATCCTACTCGAACACCCAATTATTAGGGGCATTCAATTCCATTCTCAGTTTCTAAAAACTTCTACCAATTACGTGACCTGAAAATTATTTGACAATATAGGTGTCAAACGCTTGTCTAATTTCTTGAGTTATAAAAAAAGTATGATGCGGTAAAAAATATATATGTAATATACTTGAACATTTCTTAATTGCACGCTTTTTATTTTTTATTTTCTAAGTGGTAAGAAAGCGTATATTATTCTCATACATATCGTTTATCGTAAAATTCCCAATTAGCATAATACGAACACCCCCTCCACAAATTAACTTAATGATTACCATGCCATAGGGACAATCAATCATGGCAACACCATTCAATAAATTAACTTTCCTAAAACAAACCTCTTCCGTACCTCTATGGAAAATTTCAATCAAGACAAGAAAAGTGAACATAAAGGTGAGGGTCTGGTAAGGCGGAGTAAAATTTGTTGGCACAATGAAATTAAGAGACTGACCCATCTGAGCGTTTGCGTGCCTACTTAGGATGTAAAAGAGGGTGCAATCAGCCATCCAAATTTATGGTTTTACATACACTTCCGTTTTCCCAAATGCCTCTATTACCTGCAGTTACGGTGCAACCTTACAAAAGTCACTCTAATAGGATTAAGCTTAAAGCACCAAACACACGCTTTACAATCAGATAACGACAGACTCCGAAGCAGTTGAATAAAAATATGGAAGTTGCGAGAAGCCGTGATAAAATTGGATTAAATTATTATCACAGATGAATACGCTCAGTAAAATGGTATAAGAGTGTGAGGAAGTAGAAACACCATCTATTCTTTTTATTGTTTCCTTGGTAATCGCTAAGCATAAAATTCCTCACCACGTTGTGGATATTGGAGAATCACACTGTTCAAATGACAAATCTTGTGTCTGCCTCTTTTTTTCCTGTTTTTACTGAAAAAGAGAAACTAAAAGGATACTTGAATAGCCTAGCCTATATGGCAAACATGGTTGTGATCCAAGATAACATCTGAATGCTAGAAACCCCTGCACATGCAAGGTCGATTGTCTTGTTTTTATATTCTATGGGAACTCGTTAACAAGGATGAATTCCTTTTATGTTTATTGTTTCCTACGTAAACTGGTGTTCTTCTGCCCTTAATTTGAATGCCTACCCGGAGGTGGTTTTAGTAGCGTGAAGTCTTCATAAATCTTACAAAACAGTAAAGGGTCAGCGTCATAAGAAAGCCTAGCCTGGGACTCTGTCACAAACTTTGAAGATAATCAACAATAACTGGAGTAAGAGGTTGAAGATCCAAAGAAAGTGTGTGATCTGGAAGAAAAATAAACTTTGGCAAAATGGCAAATAGAGAAGATAATGGGCAATAAAATTTTTTTTAGTCCGGCAGAACAATAAAGGTTAACGTCGTGAGAAAACCGAGAATTTCGTCATGGACTTTGACACGAGAGGAGATAATCAATAATATCCAGAGAAAGTTTGTGATCCGGAAGAAAAATAAACGTTTGCAGAATAGCAACAAGAGAACATAATGAGCAGCAAAATTTGGTGTAGTTGTTGTAGGACAGGTTCAAATATTTACGGGAAATGAATGTTCTACAACCAATATTTACT
This sequence comes from Erythrophleum fordii, assembly GCA_032878935.1. Lineage (NCBI taxonomy): Eukaryota > Viridiplantae > Streptophyta > Magnoliopsida > Fabales > Fabaceae > Erythrophleum > Erythrophleum fordii. Next base: position 6,362,975 of record JAVQMF010000058.1, read on the forward strand.
CAAAAATCTCATATAACAGTACTTGAGACTATATATAGCATATTTCAGTGGTAGTGATTTTTTAAAGGATTCTTTTTTGTTAAAAAATCTCTCAAAACTCAATGTTGGTCAATAGTAAAAATATATTATCTTTTCATCAAAGATTAGGCTAGATTCGATTATGTATTCTTTAATTTCAAAATAAATGATCACCAAATCATTAATTGTACTAGTTGATTAAATACCAATCTAAAATTAAAGATCATTAATCGAAATATTTTAAAAATTTAAAATCCAAATAACAAGATATGAAATATCTTAATTTAACTTAATTTACACTATTTTAATATACCAACAAGGGGTTGGTCCAAGTGGTTAGCAGCTTGTCCCCTACAAGGATGAAGATACAAGTTTGATTTTCGAGAAGCACCTTTGTTGGGAGGGGAGCTATCTCAACGCTCTACACTTTCAAAGTGTTACAGATGTTGGATGAAAATATCAAAAAAAAAAAATTAATTAATTAAATTAAAAAAATATTCTAACAATAATTGGTCTAGAAATTGAGAAGCGAAATTTTCAATGGCATTCAGTACTATAGGTTTACTATAGGTTTGATCTGCCAGTCAGTGCAACACTGCAAGTCTAACGAATTTAGTAGGACAAGGGCAAGGAACAGCAAGGTGCAAGGGAAAAATTATGTAAAATGTTTTATTTTATTTTTAATATTTAAAAATAAAAATATTAAAGTCATTTTTTATCTTAAAAATTATTTTTTAAAATTTTTAAAATTTATTTTTATACCTAATTTTTCATATATCAAAACAAGCCGTAAGTCACTGGATGTAAATTTGAAAAAGAAGAGAAGAGGAAAACTGAAATCGTGAAAATCAAATTAGCCGAGGAGAAATAAATTGTTATTTATTATAATAATGTATTATATACTTAAGAAATACTGACATATAAGAATAAAAATATATATAAGATTTAATTTCTTTTTTATCAATTTCCCTTTTTTTAATTTCTAAATACATATTGCATATTTATTTAGTAAATGCAAAATAATAATAATAATAATAATAATAATAATAATAACAAATCCGAAGACAAACAGCTGACATTAGAATGTCAGCAGCGTGATTTGGTTTTACATAAATGCCCTCCCCAAGGTCAAACAACAACAATCTTGGCAGCCCCGGAATTGAAGGGCAGTTCCGTAAATTAAAGACAGACAAAGTGTTAGAGATCAACCGCATGTCTCGCCGGGAAGTTCACGGCGGCCCACCACCTCGGCACGTCTACCTCAAGCTCCTCATATTCTAGTGTTCAAATTCTTACCTCGCTCAATTTACCATTTTGCCCTTTATTTTCTTTTCTTTGTCAACAACCAATTAGTTATGGGTTACACTTACATCAAAGAGGTATTATTAGGGTTTGGTGAAAGAAAGATAATGGTTTAATATACTCCGTATCTTCTTTTTATGTTGTAAATAACGAAGATTTAATTACTTTTTTATGACTTTGGTCCCTCTACATTTCTACCATTTTCAATTCCAGCGAATACCATTCATGCATAACTCATGATTTTTTTTATCTGTCTATTTGAATTAGGTTTAAATACCTCTTTTTATGTATCCGTGTTATGAAGGTTTCACATTGACATTTGAGGGTAACTCAAAATCCAAGGTAACTTTTATGTAAATGTACCATGCAAATGACGGTTTTTGTCATTTCAAAAAGAGTATGACATGACTATCAAATTAAGAAGATGAGACGAAAGAAAAAGCAACATAAAGAGAGTTTTATAATATTTCTTTTGAGAATTAATTTATTTATTTATTATACGGATCAGAACGATTTTAAAATGGTTAAGTCTATGATTAGATTTAGAGCAACAGAACCGAGGCCTGACCTCCTCTGCCCTTCAAATTTGTCACCCCGTTCCGTTACGCTTTTACATCACACCCCGTTACCGACTTGGCGCTTTGTCTTTGTCCCCTCAATGACCCTTCTAATTTGACGTTTTTCTGTTCGCCGTAACTTGATGTTTTATTTTAATTTTACTATTATGGTGCTTCCCAATACGGCATCACCATTTATCCATTCTATAATTATCTAGAAAAGGAAAAGCATGATGAGCTATAATTTAATTTAATTCTCTTTTTATTCCTTGCTCTTTTTTTGGGTTTAATTTTATTCCTTACTTGAGTTGAGCCATTTTCAAATGCACCTCTGCTTTTGTGAGGATTGTCAACTCCTGCCCATCTATCTTTCATTTCTTCACCTGCAAGCCGTATTTCTCTTTCCAACCGCGATATTTCATTTTCTCTTAACGAATATGCAAGCACTAAAAATAAAATTCTTCTACTTTACTAAAAAATAATATTTTGTTTTAGTATCTTCGTCTTAAAACTATTTATTAGTACATATATAAAATAGAATATAATTTGCTTGTATTTTTTGTATTGTCTGTGGTCTCCTTATCATTAGGAATCCATTCCATTCCACGTATCACTAAATTATTAGAGTAAAAATGGAGAAATTCTTTTTCCAAATATAGTTCCTGTTTATAGGATAATGTTAGTATTTTTTTTATATTAATATATATGAGTTTAAAGTCTTTTAGTCATTGGTTTCAAAATCATATATATTAATAAAAAATAAAATAAATTTAGATATAACATAAACCAATAAAGAAGTACTTGTTGATAGAAGGGGAGAATGAGAAATTATTTAACTTCTTACTACCTATTTTTTTAAAATATTAAAAAAATAGTTGTTATTATTATTAGCATTAAAGATTTGACAAAATAGAAATAAAGAGATTTAGTTCAATAAAAAGAAAATGTGTTATTTAGAGCATGCACAGAATATAAGTTCTTCCTTTTATAAGTTAAGGGGAAAAAAGGATAATTTGTGGCCAATAAGGTAATGAATTATAGGAAATGATGAATGTTACCAGAATCTTATCTAAATTAAGTCTCATTTTCTTTTTGTATTTAAAAACCTATGTTAACTATTGTCAAATTTATTAGGATTACACAAAATTGTTCTACTAATATAGATCTCACAATATCATTTAAATTGTATTCTACCTATGAGAATATAAAGATATTAGGCACATGAGATAGATATCCATAACGATCATCATTTTATTTAATTTAAATAATTTATTTGAAAACAAATTAAAAAATATTGATAGCCAAGCCACAAGCTTATAAAATATGAACAGAAAATATAGGACGCAACAAAACAAATCCCGCTATTTCTCTTTTGTGCTTTCCCAACTGTCGCTTTCATCGGCTCTGCCTCAAGCCGAAGCCAAAGCCACCCCAGCTTGCTATGCTCACACGTACCCTCTCTCTGTTCTCTGTGCCTACTGTGTCCTGCTTTTCTTTTAATGGGAGGAGAAAAAAATCTGGCTGGTGGGAGTAGGGGCAATGAAGGCGCGCAGACTTCACTTCATAAGTCACAACTACATATACTAGAATTACAGACGCCCATCTTTTTCACTGACCTCATATCATTCGCTCCCTCGTAACTGTCTCTCTCTCTAGAACTCACCCTGTTCTCTCCCTCTCTCTCCTGTGCTAGAGACTGCAGAAGCTGAGGATCGCTAGCTTAGCTTGCCATGAAATCCAAAACCCATGTTCACAATGGAAATGGCTACGCAAGCGAGAGTGGTAGCAGCAGCTCTCCGAGCCCACCAAGGTCACCTCGCCGTCAATCCACCACCAACATATCTCATTGCCGCCGGCGATTGCGCCCCAAAGCCTTTTCTCATACTACCCACCGCCTAGAAAGCTTTGCCGCTGGTATCATTGCTCGCCGGAACCTCCGCTACTTCTTCCTTCTGCCACTTCTCTATATCTCTGGCTTGCTCATGTGCGTGGGCCCATTCTCTGCCCTTATTGGTCAAGCCCCTCTTCCCGGCTCCGTCTATCGTAGCCACGAGATTTTTCAAAAGCTTTGGCCCGATATTAGCTCTGATAATTCGTCTGCAGTGGAGGTTCGTTTCACGGGTTTTTCTTATTTGCACTTCATTCTCTGTTGTGTTCACGTTATTTATGATCCGTTTTCTGAAGGCAATGGAAAGAATACACTTTGTAAGCATTCAATTTACAAATCCTTTGCACTTGGGGTTCAGAAAGGGACAAATATATTAATGAAGGTAAAATTCACGAGGTATGCATAATGCAGCATAAGCCATGTGCTAAAATTGTTACTCTTCTGATCAAAATCAAACTAAAAGATGAAGGGGAATGTGAAGCTCTTTTGAAATCTCTTCTTCTCCCACTCCTTCCCTAGCTGCCAATGCTTGTTGGCAAAATTGAAGGAAAAAAGGGCTCTTTAATTATTTCACGAGGTAAGATCCTGTGGTTAAAAATAATAATAATAATAATAAACCGAGTTTTTTCTTGTTCATCATATTGTTTGCCATTATTTGTTAGGTTGCTGGCGAAGAAGTTGCATTTTAGAGTCTACTTACAGAATCTCACATTTAACTAAATTGGCTTTACCATCAAAACAAAATTTTTCCTTAATTTTTAATCTAATAATTTTGATTGTCACGTGTTAACTACTAATTTTTAATCTGATTTGTTTTTCCTCGTTTCAACAGTTATCTTCAGTGTGGAGGTACAAAAGAAAGTTGAGAGAGCACAAACCTTGTCCAAATATGACTGCAGTGCGACATGAACATTTTGGTATGCACTTAGATAACATGATATCCCATTTGATTGGGGTTGATTACTTAAATATTCCATAATTCTTTTAAGTCTTGCTGTAAAGTTTATGTTATTTGAGCTGTTTATCACCCTGTCCCAACCCCCCAACTATTCTTTTTAGCTCACATATCTGTTCTTCGACAATTTTATGTTGCAAAGTGGGATTTGCAAAGAATTAAACTTGATGTATGGCATTAAATCAATGCTTCTTTTCAATTTCAGTGTCTTCCGGCCATAATGGTTTCTTAATTGTGGAGGCTAATGGTGGTCTTAACCAGCAACGTTCTGCAGTACAATAGTTTCTTTTTCCTCTCGTTTTAAGTTGTTTTCTTTTCATTTAAGACATAAGCTGTGCCTATCATCATGCTTCTTAGTTTGTTATATTTTCTATCATATGTATCTCCTGCAGATTTGCAATGCTGTGGCTGTGGCTGGACTCTTGAATGCAATACTGGTTATACCTCACTTCGAATTCCACAATGTTTGGAGAGATCCAAGGTGACTGATTTACTTATTATCTCTACAATTGAACTATAAAAGATAGGCCTTAAAAGTGGTGCTTGAGAACTTTTCAATGCATAAACCTTGTGAATTATTAGGCTAATTTCATGGTTTTCAACTCTGTAATGTGTGGCTGAGAGGGAAAAGTTTATTGTATATCAGTTCGTAGACTTTCCTGTATCTGAGGTCTGAGTCGTCTGACAACTTGTTACATAGTTGTGAGGAAAATTTCTGTTTCTTCTGCTAATAGTTCCCTGCTATGTTAACTTTAGTATATGTCTTTCCAGATAAATGAGATAGAAAAGTGAAATATGTTTATACAATTGATCTCATTAACATTGTCATTGCCTTGTGTGCTACAAATTATCAGCTAGTTACACAGGCTATACAACCTAGGATTGGAAACTCCCACAATCTGATTTCTTTAGCCAATTAATTAGCACTTGTGAATTTTTGGTGTGTGATAAGTCAAGTTTTTAATTCAGTAAATGTTTTAACCAACTAGCAGTGATGACAAGATTAAACTAGACCTTACTGGGTTTGTGTGATATCCCTACAAAACGGCGAGAACGGGGATTTTTAATATTTAAATGCAATATAGTGAACATAGTGATGCTTCTTGTACCTATTTTGCTCCTGATATCTCTGGAGTCCCTCCCGATAGCTAAATTAATATTATTTGTCTTACAGTGAATTTGGGGATATATATGATGAAGATCACTTTACATCCACCCTTGAGGGTTATGTGAAGGTGGTTAAAGAACTACCTGAGGTACTATTGGAGAGGTATAATTACAACATCAGTAATATCACTACTGTCCGAGTCCAAGCTTGGGCCCCTGTGAGTTATTACTTGGGAGTTGTTTATCCAATCATGCAAAAGGAAGGGTATGCATTGGACAGCCTTGTCATCCTTTATTATTTATCTTTTTATAGTTTTTGGATTGGAAAATGTTGAATATATCATTTCAGAAATAAACTTTTTTTTAGAAAGATTGAATTCAGTATCCAAATTAGTCATTTAACACTATCTGATTTTAAACAAACAATTTGATAAGACTAAGAATTTTCTTTTGTTTGGGGCTTGATAAACCTTATGTAGGGTCATTCGAATATCGCCGTTTGCCAACCGTTTGGCAATGAGTGTCCCTCCTCATATTCAACTTTTAAGATGCCTTACTAATTATGAAGCACTGAGGTTTGCTTCTCCAATATCAACACTAGCTAAGAAACTGGTTAATCGAATGATTGAGAACAGCTCAAGAACAGATGGAAAGTATGTTGCTGTGCATCTCCGCTTTGAGGAGGTACTGATGCCCATTCTGCCATGTAGAGAGCTAGTTCTTGGTATCAGTACATTATGGTCAGGGGGTTTACTTTAATCAGTTTCATGTAATGATTGAATGTTTTTTCTGAACATACAGGACATGGTAGCATTCTCCTGTTGTGTATATGATGGAGGAGAGGTGGAGAGGTTGGAAATGGATTCAGTTCGCGAAAAGGGGTGGAGGGGGAAATTTAAGCGAAAAGATCGTATAATTGTACCTAACCTCAATCGAATTGAAGGAAAATGCCCACTTACCCCTTTGGAGGTATAATTCTCAGATCTTTCTAAATTATAAAAAAAGCTTCTTAATGTGAAGTTAACCAGATTTTGGTGCTAACCAAAAGCTATTTCTTCTAAATGGGGATTTCCATCTTTATATTCTTGTAGTTTCAATTTTTCATTCTAATGGCTTTTGTGTTCACTATTTGTATCTTTATTAATAGTCATGAAAGAGTAGCGTGATGAGAGAACCAAACAAATCCATGCAAGTTGAGATTGTGAGAAAGTTCATGTTACACAAAAGACTCATGTTTACTGTATACTGTTTTCTTCCACTTTGTAGGTTGGGATGATGCTGCGTGGCATGGGATTTGATAACAATACATCAATATATTTGGCTTCTGGGAAAATATATCAGGCAGAGAGACATTTGGCTCCTTTAATAAAGATGTTTCCCAATCTGCATACAAAGGAGTCTCTTGCAACACCAAATGAGCTTGCTCCCTTTAAGGTAAATCTTCTTAAGAGTGTATTTGGATAACAGCTATGGAGGAAGGGATGAAAAGATTTGTTTCCCATATTTGGGAATTGAATTGAGGTTGGGAGGAGATGGGGTTTGGAGAGGATGGGATGCCCCTTCTACCCACCAAAAAGAAAAAGAGAGAGAGGGAGAGAGAGAGGTATGGAGGGGACACATCCCACTTTTATCACCAGACACCAATCTACCCCCTAACTGTTTTAATGAAAAAGTTTGTGTAGAATGTACAAGGTTATATTGAAATTGAAAACTTATAATTTTTGCCATTCTTTTCCTTCCCTAGTTAATCATCCAAACAAGGAGAAGCTAGCTCCATTCCATGCTTTCTCTTTTCATTCCTTAATGAATTTTTCTATCCTCTCCCCTCTAAAGCTTCCAAATGGAGTGGACTTGTTAGCCTGAAAAATTGATCACGAATCTTATTCTTAATCCATACTGAATTTGATTGCTACAGAGTTATTCAGCCTTTGCAGCATTTCCTGTTCCAAGGATACCCTCGCTGGTTTAACTTTATTTTCTATTTGTTCCACTTTCAGCCATTTCAACTCTGCTTTTTTTCAGCATAAGTTTGTTCTTAACTTAGGTAGCAATACATCTATATTCTACACACATGAAGTAGTAAATTATCCATGTAATCATGCAGAACTATAATTGGCTTCAGATGTATGCAGGTATTACCTATATTTTAAATTAGTGACATAAAATTGCAGCAACTGTCCGTCGTTATAATTTCTTAAATATGTTTTATGTTCTTGAATTTAGGTTGGAACTTGGAACTCAGTCTATATCCATCTAAAAAGGCAATTTGTGGTTTTAAACTTCAATTGCTACAATTAATTTTTGGATTTTATACTTAACATGCCAACACCAAGAATGCACTACTGGATAGTTAACAAGAAAGTTATATGGCTATAATGATCAGGGATGTTGGTTTTTTACCCTTTTTATTTAATGTTATGGATTTCTCTTCAATTTCATGCAGTTTTTATGTCTTGCTAGTTTTTACTGCAATTTTTGGGAGGTTCAAATATATGGAAGGCATCATAATATCTATCATTGAGAAGATTAATTTCAGTTTTGTTGCTATTGGCCTATTACCTTCTTTTATAGAGTGTGTGCTGAATTTGTTATTGGGAGTTTTAAAATGCTCTGATGCTCAATTTCATCCTTCTTTAGGATTATTCCTCCCAATTAGCAGCACTGGACTACACAGTATGCTTGTTTAGTGAGGTTTTTGTTACAACTCAGGGTGGTAACTTCCCTCATTTTCTGATGGGTCATCGAAGATTTCTCTATGATGGCCATGCAAAGACCATTAACCCTGATAAGCGCAAGCTTGTTGTTCTCCTCGAGGATGCTAGTGTTAGGTATACTCTCTCCCCCCCTCTCCTCCTCTTTCTTTCTCTCTCATTATTTATAGGCCCTCTATGCTCCAGTAAAGCATTTCAAACCACTGATAGGAATATTTATTTATTTATTTCTGTATTTTATTCATGTTTTGATAAAAATATTGTAAAAATTAGATTGTGTTAAGTGTTACTTTATAAAATTATAATAGGTTATAAGTGTTGGACTGATTGTTTGCCATAGACTTGAAAGAGAACCTTTTGATATGTATTATAAAAGTGAAAAAGCAGATACAAGAGTGCTGGATATTCAACTTGTTCTAATTTTTTTAAAATTAAAAATAGGCAATACAACTTTAAATATGAAATTGAGTAAATCTGCCAGAATCTTGATCTGTGGTTTTGAGGGGTAGCATATAAGCTGGTGTGGCCATGTTGTCAAACTTGGTGATTCAGCAAGGGAAGGGAAACCAGGAAAATAACCCCCCCCCCCCCCCCCAAAAAAAACAAAATATACTAACAAAAGCCCATGGCATTGACTTCAGTATGAAATTTGTTGCAGAGAACTATTAATCAGGTCTTAAGTCTTAGCACGGCATTATCATTACAATTTCACAATGATTTATGTACTATAGTATTTATGGTCGAAAGCATTAGTTGGTCCATACAACTATATTTTTGTAGTTAATATAGTTGAAATCACAGTTGTGTTTGTGATGGGAAAAGACTGTAAAAGTTTAGCTTATTAACAAATATATATTGAATAAATTATGTAAACTTCTCTTGAATTTTGTTAAAATTTCATTGACCTCTCTTCTACTTTTGAAATATATACAGACATGTTTTGGGGAAAAAAAAAAGTTGTAGTACATTTTATTTCAATTTTAAAATTTTTGACTAAAATATTTTTCATCAACCTAAATATATATATTTTTGTTAAATTTAATAAAAGTAAAATCTACTTTTTTATTTTTATTTGTGTTTAATTGGATATAATACATATTTATATATCTAGATTAATAGAGGGTATTATTTTAGTAAAAAAATTTGAAATTGGACTAATGTGTATATTTTAAAAATAAAGAGGAAGTCTATATAATTTTAACGAAATTTAAGAGGAATTTGTGTAATTTACTCATTAATATTGTCTGGCTTTTTCAACTTTACGTCTTGCATAATTTGTGTTCTGAGGTGTAGAGGCAACTTTCTCAACAAGGTTTTTGTTTTATCACTATTATAGTTCAACTTGTTTGAGCTGCACTCTAACACTCAACTTCATATCTAATATATAATAAGATAAGTATGTTTAAAATAATGGTCACTAAAATTTAGGCTTGGGGCTAGGCTTTGCGAAAATTTGAAGATACTGGATGATAGAAGATATTTGCGTATTGGTTTTGCAGTTGGGGAACTTTCAGGGAGCAGATGGAAGCTATGCTTATTGACAGTGATCGGAAAGGAATCCTGGTACCCAGGGTTAGAAAAATTAACAGAAAAACTTCTGTCTACACATACCCATTACCAGAATGCAGATGTCTACAGGAGTTTCAAACTAGTCAAATTGACCACAATCTAGAAATTCCTGATAATTACATCGGGAGAAAAACTTAAATGGATGCCATGCTTCTGATGTTTTCCACGCCATTGTTATCATCAGATTTGCATTAGTTCAACACCTTTGGTGTTTCAACTTTCTGTGGCTAATGAAGCTATATGCTCCTGATTTTGAGGGCAAAGATGAGTTGTTACTGCCCTTTGGTCAAGATGTGGGAATTGCGTTTCTGATGACGAGAAATTCCAAGTCTGTGTGATTTTCTGCCACCGAATGAAGATTTTCTGTGCATATTACATGTTTTACGTAGTGTGGTAGTTTGCTGGCTTGCCATGGGAACGTGGAAATGGTAACACTGCACAACTTCGCTAGTGTTCCACAGAGGAGTATTGAAGAACTCAGGTACAGAGTTGTATTTTGACTTCTTCTAATCCATGTTTTTAGAATTGATACGGACCTTCTACATATTCTATTCCTTTTGTAAAATTATTAGGCTAGAAGAGGGAATTGAACAATGATCAGATTTTGCATTTTTGGATTCTGTCTACCAGTTTCAACTTAGTGAGAGATCCTCTAGGTCCTGTAGATGTGTAAGGTGGCTTATTCCCTCCTTCATCTTTGTAGATTTAATTTCATTTCTTCGGCATTTGTTTTTTTCTATCTTTAAAACTTTCTGGACTGTGAAGGTTTCTCTGATGATGATCTTTGAAAAGCGGGTAGTGAATATTATCCGAAAGGAGTTGACAATGCATGGATATTTACTGTGGATATGCGCTTGTCATGTCCTGAAACTGCTTCGCCCATGGATAATTAATTCTCATGCATAATTGTAAATAAACTCTAGCAGGGTTTTCCTGCCATCTAAGTTCTAAACCCTTCTTCTAAAATGCTTTTATTTCGCCGTCTCACTAAACCCAACATGTCAGGACCAAGGTGCCCTTGCAGTATTATTATATTTATGGGTTAATTCTCCTGTGCTCTTGGGGCATCAGAGAATCCACCGTATGAATGTGACTTGAGAGACTGCTAGGCAGCACTGGGGTCGGGGACTTACTGATTTTCTAATCACGAGGCAAAAGGAGGACAATAGTATACTGGGAAATCTTTTGTTGTTTTGTTTCCTCGTTCTACGATTACACGCTTAATATGTAGTCGGCGAATTGCAACAATGCTAAGTATTTGTGCCTAAAATCTTCCGAACTAGATATAACCTAGGAGGAAGACGTAAAGTGGTCCTATCAATTAAGCCCTGTCAAACCATCTGAGCCTGATCCATTAACAGCACTGTGAAACACCAGGAACATGGGTAGGTCCCACTAGAAAAAAGATCAAATACTTGCGAACCCCACGTCCTCACTCACTCATCATTATCATTGTAAGCTGGCTACACAAAGCTCCCACTCTGCTGTGTAGGTCAATCTCTATTCTTCACTAATCTTTAGTCCAAAAAACAAAAAACTCATTATGCTTGTAGTGGCACTCTGGTTGTGTTCTTCAGACAGCTCTATCATGCATGCTGATGCAAAGTTGATTTCTTTTGAATCATTTCATCCACTTCGTCTCCCAACTAAGTCTTCATTCTGACTTCCTGTGACCTTTTCTTTTTGTTCTTTCACAATCACAAGCGTAATATGTCAATTCTGATCTTCCTACTTTTTCCAATAGCTAGAAGCACACACTGCAAAAGTTACTCCGAAACTTCCACGTCAACATCCTTTTCCCCCCCTCCACTCTTTTGGCATGAGCAAACATGACCATTTATAACATGAGCAAATCCATTTCCCACTCTTTTGGCATCACATTCCCTCTACAGCTAAATGTTCGCTATATAATAATCAAGCATACCTTAACTACATGGCTTCTGATTATTCCCGAAGCAAGGTGTGCCAACCAAAACAATTGTTAAAATATTGTTTCTTGTGGAGTTAGACGCCAACTTTCTCTTATTTATATTTTGAATGATCTTGATATTGTTGGGGCTTGTTAACCCCATGCCGGCTTGCTTAACTTTAGGTAACAAATGTCAAAAAGATCCTAAATCATTACACAATGAGTACAAAACAAGAGTCAACTAACAGCACAACTGGTTCTGGAATCCATGGAATGGAAAACGCACCACACAAATCTAGGCCCCACGCGACCCCAGAATTGTACAAATGCACCCGCTACGAAAATGGTTTCGCGCTTCCGTGTCTCGATTACGAGCCCTTCTATTCCATTAGAATGTAGCATTTGTCCTTTTTTTTTTTTTGTATTTTGTAATAGCTTATTGAAAGTTGCTCTAACCAGCTATTTCTCTAGCAAAAGAGGTATTAAAAGAACCTGTTACAGTGAATGGCATAAGAATTCATATAAAAAGGGGGATAAAGTAGTTCTTATGAGTAATCTCCCAACGATCTTAGAAGGGTATTGAATTTTTAATAGATACAATAACCAAACATCCTATATGGTTTAAAACAATAAAAAGCTATAACATGTATACTATATTGTTCCTAAGTTTTGCAATGATGATAACTTCCACTGAACTTAATTAATCTTCACTTTTTGCAGTAATTAATGGATCAATTAACTCACCCTTAATGATAACACACGAAGATTCTCTACTTCCTCACATTTATGAGGTGTTGACTGGAAAAAAAAAGGGGGGGGGGGGGGGGGAATAATAATTCAGAACATTAAAGAAATTTTTTTCTTGAGTCTTTATTACTTACAATAATTCCATTTGTTAGTTTCTGCCTGAAAACTTTCTGAACCTTGGGTGTGATAGGAAATTGTCTATCTTCTTCCATAAATATCTCTTATCTAATTGGTAATGAAATTTGAGTGTAAAACGTCTAAGTCATTTTAGTACTTATAGAGAGATAGGATCTTGTTTTAATTTCCTATTTGATTGTTGCAGAAAACTTATTTATAGTTTTTAATGTAGGCTAAACAGTCATACATATGTTAATAAAGACAAGTTTTCATCAGGTTTGAATTTAACTAAAGGTCTGAAATCTCTTCTGCAAAAGGAAAATATTAACAAATGAAATCAAATAATAATATTACTATATTATGGATGTAACAGGATAATCTTTATCCATAAATTTTATAGTAGTAAGTAACTAAAGAAATACTTCTTTTTTATTGAAAGTTTCATAAAGAAATAGCTATTATCTAAAGCAGGGATGTCTGTATGCTTAGGTAAGACAAAAAGCAAAAGGGTAAATGCTAATACAGTAATATACAATTCTGGGTCAGGTGAGCCATCAATTGGGAAGGGAATGAGCGGTGATATCCCCCACTGCATACAAAACTCAGATTATTCCATCCTTCCCCACAGAATGCCATATTGGCACATACTAGTAATTTAACAAAGATGATTGGATAAAAAAAAAGCAAAAAAGAGCTAATCAAGCAAAGAAATTTATAGTGGGAAAGATTCGCTCCTAAGGCTCTAACCGAAGAAGATACATCAAAAACCAGTGTAGAAAACAACAAAGCAAGGCAAAATAGCTCTAGGATTGAACACATACAACTCTTCCAAATTGGAATAAGCCCGAACTTCCCCTGCAACCGAATCATACTCCTCCATACTTATAGTCCCTCCTCCTTCCGTATTTTTCTTCACCCTCCCTGCTATCACCCTGCATACCATCATTGCCCTCTTCACCTTATTATTCTCATCACCTGAAACCTCGGTTTTGTCGTGTGCTTTCCCACTTGTTGCCGTCGTCAATATCCCCTTTCCACCAGCGACCACCTTGAAGCCATTCTTGATTATGCCACACACATTGCACTGTGGTATTGAGTTACAGAGGTTAGAGGATCCTTTCAGACCCAGTGAGCATACTGAGGTCGTGCAATGGAACCTCAGTAGCTCGTTACCATCTGCTATGCAACGAGGATGCTTCTTGGGAAGCTTTGTGGCTTTGACTTTGATGGATTCTCTGTACTCTTCGAATTTGGTAATTGTCTTCTGGGTGTTGTGAACTTTAAGGATGCGGTCTATTTTGCAGACTGGAGATTGTTTCTTTAGCCAGCTTGAGTGGAATATAATTTCCACTATGTTCTTGCTTGTATCTTCCGGACCCAGTTCAGATACTGAAATTTGTAGCACAAGAGAAGGATTACAAAACAGATATCAAGTTATTATGCTATGAATTGCACATGTAACAGACCAGATCAACTAGCTCAGTTAAATAAAATCCCAAGCCAAAGAACAAATAATCAAAATTTTCCTTCTGGGAACATATCAAAAGTAATTATAAAATTACAGGATGATAATTCTTCAGTGGAGTGGGATTTTTTTTTTTTTGGGGGGGGGGGGGGGGGGGGGTTACCTGCATGTTTAACAGCCTGATGAAGCTCTAAATTTTCAGGCTTCATGAAGATCTCACCACAGTGAGGGCAAGGGCAAATGCTACTCCTGAGAGAAGGGTCTCTAGTGAAAGCAAGAAGAGGGTCAACCACCATTCGACACTCATAACAACCAGCAAGCCTCCTGAATGGCATTCCCCTAAAAGACCCACTCACAGAAGAATTAGAAGATACTGACAGAGAATTAGAAGAGGCAGACACAACCACCCCATTGAGTTCATGCAGAGGAGCTTTCATGGATCTGTTAGAATTAGAAGCATCATTGTTGGTAGTGTTACATGCACCCAGCGACACCTTTTTGATCTTGTGGATGTCAGGGGTCACTGTTTCAGGCTTTGCCATGACCTTGGTGTTATTACAAAGTGAGCCCGAACATCTCATTTTCTTGCATTTCTTGCCGCTTGCTTCTGGGACTCCTTCTTCTTCTTCTTGTAGCTTCCTTTGCTCTTGTTTCTGCTTTGGTTGTTTCAGTTCCGGCTGCTTCTGCTGCTGTTGAATTTGGATATTTCTACAAGTTAATAGGCCTCTTATCACTGCCCACGAGGCTTGTTTCTCTGTTTTCTCAGGCTGTTGATTTTGGTTTCGGTTGACATGGTTGGAGGCTTTCCTTTGGGTTCTGGGTTTGCTCATCGTAGGAAAAGATGGAAGTGGCTGGTTGCTTTTGGAATTATTTCACTACACTCCACTGGGATGTTTATAAGACTTGGAGCTTGCACTCTTGTAAGGGTTGGGAGTTGAAGCTTGCACGTGTCATTTTTATTTATAGATTCACGACATAATGTTATAATTTAAGATTATAAAGTTATTACTAATTTTAATTTCTTTATTATTATGTAATAAATTTATACTTGACACGTACATACCTATAAAGAAATATAACATAGATTATCTACTTTTCACAATAGAATGTAAATTTGATTCACTATTTGGGTCCTGTTGGAATGCCAAGGAGAGCAATTCTTGCCTGGCATAGTGTTTGTCTATACAACAATTATTTAAGATTGAAAGGTTATATGTGTAAAATTTAAGTCTCACATTGGAGGTATAAGATTTTAATGAAACTCATATAAACCTTAGGGCCTCTAATCTCGTGAGTTAATTTTCGGAATATAAATTTTTTTCAAAGATTCATGTCAGTAGTTCCACAGTCTTTCACTACCCTCCATTCCTCTTCTCTTCTCTCCTTCTCGCTTGTGTGTGGATGCTGGCTTACGGAGCCCTCTCTTTTTTCTCCTTCTTGTCTGTGCGTGGATGTATAGTTGCGAAACACGGTGAAATGTTATAACCATTACAACGTATGAGACCTTAGTCTTTCGTTAAAAGTATGAGAGTTTAATGTGGAGCATATATGAACTTCAGAATCTTCAATCTCTTGAACTAAATTTTTGAAGTATAACTGGTTCTAAAGTTCATATCAATCTACGTGCAGATTCAAACTCAATCATTTAAATGCAAAATACTGTATCACCAAAGAAACAAATGTCAATGGGACTCTTCTTAACTCTATCTGACCGTTGATTTTTGTAGAGGGAAGAGACTTGTTTAATTTGTAGAAAGACAAGGCCTAGGGGTCCCAGCCTTTCAATTTTTGCGCTTTTATGCAGGTTATGGGTCCTATCAACATATTAAACCTTCTGTAAATGCCATACTGATCATCGATGGGGTTCCCACCCGGAGTAATTGAATTTGATACGCATTTGGAATGCTTGAGAAATTGAAATTGGTTGCGCTTATCTTCTTTTGAAGCCAGTGAACCGCCCAATATGCTTTTTTTTTTTTTTCAACTTCCCCAGTTTGAGTGTGATTATGTCAGGTTTAAAACGAATACACATATTATCAAGTTGGGTTCTGCTTCCAAATATTCCTCTCCTTGTAATTATTATTTGGATAGAATTTAAGTGAACGAAAGCAGAAAGGAAAACTATATATATATATTAAGGAATTAGGAGTAATTTTATTATTCTTTCTTTCCCCTTGTTTTCCTCTTCTTATCAAGCAGGACATCATATTTCAAAAATAGTGGATCGCGTTGGTGCTCAAATCTATGGAAAAAAAGGTTGTAGTTATTTAAAATGTTAGAGAACAATAATTAAAGCATTATTTATTATCCGACCCAACCAACCTTTAGAACTTGCAAATATATTTATTCTCGGGTTGGTGCATTTATTTAGTTGGGTCCTTTTCGTGTATTGAAAACTATTACTTGTCAATTTTATAACTTATAAAGATCTGAATTACCATTTTCACGGGCTCTCTGAAACTATTCATTCATACAATTTTGGTAGATAGAAGAATAAATCCCTTTGCATCCGAAACGTTGGTTTAGGCATATTATAACAAAGTAATATCTTGGCTACGTGACTCTGTCATAGTGAAATGGACCATATATCTGGCATATCTAATAAATCAGTACATAAATTAATTCTACTTGATGGGACCATGCATTGATCATGGCCTTCTATATCAATAAGTGAATTTTATATCATATGTTGATAACTAACTAATACATATGAGTGTACTAACTAGTTCATTTCATTTTC
This sequence comes from Erythrophleum fordii, assembly GCA_032878935.1. Lineage (NCBI taxonomy): Eukaryota > Viridiplantae > Streptophyta > Magnoliopsida > Fabales > Fabaceae > Erythrophleum > Erythrophleum fordii. The sequence goes on from JAVQMF010000058.1 coordinate 6,380,060, forward strand.
ATACCCTAAAAGCAAGCACGAATATTGGGTGGTGGGGGTTGTCGTTTATTACAAGCCCAAGGTGAACCTTTTTTTGGGCTAAGCGCATTGCACTATTTGCAAGGTACTCTACTAATTACCCCATAATGGTGTCTTTTATAGAGAAAAGCTGTTAAACTTGATTCCTTTTGCCTCAAAATCATGTACGCCATGGAATAAAGCTGTGCATAAAACTCAACCATTTCCCCCAAAAAGTTTTCAAAACTTTGTTTAACGCTAAATTAGTTCATAATCCCAACCCATAGCTAAGGAATTATGAACGTAAAACATAGCCGTCGCAGAGTAAAATTTGTGTGGGTTCTTTGGTCCCATTCAAGTTTAAACTACACTTAGTCCCTCAGCCAAAATGCCAGAAAGGTATATATTAAAAATCTAAAGACTGATCACAAGCATCTAATTTTGCAGTAACCAATACAGCCTCGCGGGCTAAGGCTCGTGCTTTTGAATTTTACTTTCGCTGGGAAAATGAAAATCTTTTTAACTATGGAAAGCTGGCAGTCCTGCTTTCACATGTCCTTTTTTAATTTTGTTATTACCTTTTTCAGTGGGACAATAAGGCAAGAGCTTTATTTGTTGGTTTGTTTGAGTTATAAACAACGTAAAAGTTTGATAATACCATAATTAAACATATATCAGTTCAGGCATTAGAGCATAACGTTGATTTGAATTTTAAATCTGAGTCTCAGTTAAAGCACACTTAACAATATTTAACAGGTTAATTTGTGTATAACCCCTATAAACTTTAAATTATGTATAAATAATTTTATTAATTTTTAAAATTTGATAATAAACTCCCATAAAATTTTAAAATTGTGTAGATAACTTCTTTATTACATTATTTTACTAATTGAGTATAATATGTTAAGGAATTATCTGTACATAATCTAAAAGTCAGGAAATTATTTGTATATAATTTAAAGTTTAAGAGGATTATTTGCACAACATATAAAATTTAAAAGAATTCATTATTATTAATATATCACATCTTATAATAAAATGATAGATTAATTAATGGTAAGGAGATTATCTACATAAATTTAAAAATTTAAGAATTCATTGTCAAATTTTAAAAAAATAAAAAAATTATTTATATATGACTCCAAATTAAAAGAATCTATGCATTTTAGTCCATTTAAAAATTTAAAAAAAAAAAAAAGGGGAGGGTGGGGTGGGTTTGGGAAGTTTATTTTGGATATAATACTGGATTAAATGCAGGACACGACTCAACGACACTCCAGCTACAAAAATACAAAGTAAAACAGGAGAACAGGAAAATTAATAAATAGAGGAGGACATAAGAACCTGTGTTGAGCAGGAGACAGATACGACTGTGTAAGAAGAAATTTGATAGTATTGTCCACTCCAGGACAAAATGGCGACTGACAATAACAAGAAGTAGGAGTAGGATTCAAAGCCACCTAAGTGGTAACGGTGTGTACAAACGTACATGTTAGGATGTTTACTATCGAAATATATCCACTCTTGTTAACACACGTACCTTCCTCTTCATGGATTTATAGTAGAATTTCTAGAATTAGAATAAATAATTTTTAGTTAACAAGCTTATAGTTTACGTAGTTTTGATCTCAGTTTTTCAGATTAAAATGAGAACATATTATACTTCCTTAGCGTCCAAATTTAAAAATGTTATCTTTGTTTATATTAGACTAAGTTAAGAAAAAAAAAAAAGAATATAAACATATTAAAAGCAACATATTCGACCAAGCACTTTGCCTCGAGCATTATATCTCTAAGGCAGTGTTTGGTAGATTTTTTGGTGATAAAAATTGAAATAGAAAAATGAACAAAATGTAATGAAAAAAATTTTGTTTGGTAAGAATGGAAAAAATAAAAGGAATATGTTTATATTAGGTTATTTGATTGGATAAAAATAGAATGGAATAGAAAATAAAGATAATGAAATGATAAAAATAGCTTTACTTTATGACAAAAATGAATTGTTTGATAATTTTTTTAATAAATGATTATTTATTTTAATATTTTACATATATTAAGCTAATATTTATTAATATATTTAAATATATAAATAATAATAAAATTATTTTTGAAGTTAAATAATAATAATATAATTAATTAATTCAAAATTTCTAACTAATAAATTGGTCTAGCAAATTTAGTAAGAAAACATTAAAAATTTTTATTGATGAATTAGTCAAACAATTCTAACTAAAATTTAATCAAAAACACTATTTTTTCACTGAAATTCAATCAAAATTTTGACTGATGGTAAAAAATTTTATTGATAGATTAGTCAGATTTAATCAAAATTTTTGAACTCAATTGATATATTTTTTTATTTTTTTACATTGTTATAACAAATAAAAAGATTTCTAAGGCTAAGGGTGGGTTAAATGAGATAGAAAACTTATAAATACGTAAGAGGATAAAATTGTTAAAATATTTTCATTTAAAAGATGACAAGAAAAAATGGCACAATTTAAAAAAAAATGTATAATATTCTTACTTTTCGTATGTGTTTTAATTCTATATCATCAACGCGTACCAAATATATTTTTGTAATAGAATCCCTTTCTATTTTAATTTTCGTCACTTTATTTAACAAGACCTACAACATAAGTCGAAAGGCCTGTCTCAATAAAAAAAAAAAAACGAATGGCAATATATTCACATAATTTCTCTAAAAGTATTGGGTTCATAAGTTGGAATTGAAATAGAGCAAAGGCCATCGCCCCACAGTCACTAACCCCTTGTTTGGTTTGAGGGGAGGGGAGGGGAGGGGAGGGAATCCCCTCCCCTCCCCTTGTTTGGTTTGCATCTTCTGAGGGGAAGGGAGGGAAAATTTTATTAAATTTTCCCTCCCCTCCCCCTGTCTCTGCTCCCTCCGATTTGGAAGGATTGTGGGGAAGGCTGTCAGAAACAAGATATTATGTCTAAAATACCCTGCTTTAGTTTGCCGTTTTCAGTCTGATTATCCCTTCACTTCTTCATTCGTCCGTGTCTCGTCTCCCATTCCCGAAGCTTTGGTTACTGCAGAGATGGGAACCATGTTCCCTGAAAACAGCGGTTATATGGTTTGGGTTTCCTCAATTGGGGGTTTCAGCAAGGTTGGATGAAATGGCTAAGTGGGGTAATTGATAATGCCCTTTACCCAGTACTGTTTCTTGACTATCTGAAGTCAGCAATCCCAGCTTTATGGGGTGGCATACCGAGAGCTGTTGCGGCGTGGGGTTTGACATTTCTTCTCACTTACTTGAACTATAGGGGATTAACCATTGTGGGATGGGTTGCTGTTCTTCTACGGGTTTTCTCACTCCTTCCTTTTGTGGTTATGGGAATTTTGGCAATTCCAGACTTGGTACCTTCAAGATGGTTTGAGGCAAATTTAAATGATGTGAACTGGAATTTGTATTTGAATACTCTATTTTGGAATCTTAATTATTGGATGAGTTTTGTGTTTACTGGGAACCCGAAGTTTAAGTAGCTGAATTATAATTGATTCTGTACCCACATAAACATCAACGTAAAGTTCTGGCAATATTTTAAACTTTGGCCAACTAAATTCTCACGTAACTGTCTAAGCTATATTTTTTATATAGTTGTCTATAATTTTATTCTATTACATATTCTTTAATAAAATTATAATACATGTAAATTTTTTTTTTAATTGAATCATGTAATATTGAATCATAAAAATCATAAATTTGTTTGTGAAAATTACACATTTATTATATATTTATTAAAAAAATATCTCAAAAATTTTATTTAATTACAAATTTTATTTAATTATTTAATTTGGTGGTGATAATATTGAATTTTTAAAAATAAAAAAAATAATTAACAGTATTATTATTATTTTTAAAATACATAAGGGTAAAATAGTCTACATATTATTATTTTCCCTCCCCTCCCCTCCTGAACCAAACAATATATCTCTCCTCCCCTCCATTAAAATCCCTCTCCTCCCCTCCCCTCCCCTCCATTAAAATGAACCAAACAGGGCCTAAGAGAGAAGCGGGCAGTGTGCCCTATTTATCTCCGTGAGCCCTCACCATGAAAAACTCCACAATGCAACTTATGGGTCTGGAAGCAGTTACATGAGTTTTTCGTTCTTTTCAAATTTAAACCTAAATTAGTTGAATCAGAAAAAAAAATTAATGAATGGTCATTGAATTAATTTGATTAATCCATAAAATTAACTAATAAAAAATTGGTTGAATCAATTAAAAATCAACCAAATTAATCAAAAAGTATATAATTTTCTATTTTCTATATTTTTCTATCATACTTTATTTCCTAACAATATTTCTTTTAAATATTAAAGTGTTTGACTAAATTTATTCTTTTCTCTTTGTCAATATTTAAAATGTATTAATATTTATTATATTATAACTTTAATATATAAAATTTTTAAAATATATATTTAATTATTACTTATTCGAATACAATCAAATCAATAAATTATTAACTAATATTTTTATTAATTTAATAATCAGTTTAATTTTAAAAATATTAATATTTTCCATTTCTAGCACATTTGATAATAATTAATCATTTAAAGTAGATAATTAATAAAACACAACTTTTGTATTAATCCATGTAGAGTGAGGCATTATAATCACGATGTTCAAATTGTTTGTTTTAATTAATGTAAAATAAAACTAGGGGTTCTTGTTGCAAACCATCCTTCATCCCTTGGACACACGCGCCCGCGCCTCTTAGCCTGTAGTCAAGCAAAGATTGATGTGAAATTTTATATATTTTTATTTTATTATTAAAATTTTTAATTAAAATATAATAAATATATAATTTTTTAATAATATAATAAATATGTATGTTTTATAATTTAATGTCATATAAAAGAATTTTTTAAAAATTCTTTTACTTCAATTATAATTTTATTAAATAATTTAATAATAATAATATAAAAAGTTATATTTAAATCTAATCCTTTAATCAACTTTTTGACTACGCCAAAGCCACCTTTAATTGTTACTAGATTACTTAAACAAAAACACACCTTTTTATAGTTAAAATAGCCTCTAATTATCTATCAAAAAGAAATAAAAAAACTTATATGTAATTATCTATATTTTTACTCTCAAATTCTATAATTAAAATATAACAAACGTATAATTTTTTAATAATGTCATAATAAATATATAATTTTTATAAATAATTGTATACTTTTTAATTAAATTATAAATTTATCATGATATTATTAAAAAATAATATATCTTTCATGTTTTAATTAAAAATTTTAATTTTAATAACAAAAATATAAAAAACTATACCTAAATTTAATCTAAGAAATAATAGCCATTATTTATTTTACGGAACAAGAAAAACCAATAAAGGACTTCATTCACTGGTATTAGAAAAAATTCTACTTAAAAATTATAACGGGTAAAAATCTCAATTAAAGGCTTTAAAAATTAAAATTCTTTTAAAAGATTAAAGGAGTAAGTTGTCATTGCAATTTTTTAAAATTATCACTCATATTCACTAAAATTATAACCTAATATTTTTAATATTATAAGATTATTTTAAATTTATTACTATTCTTAAATGAAAAATCTGTTTTAACATGAGAAAGATAATACTATACTTTAAAGAATTTAAGTGATAATTTTTAAAAATATCAATAATAACTTATTCTTTTTTATGCTTTAAGAAATTTATTATTTTTAAAAATTCTTAAATAAAATTTTTACTAAGTTATGAAGTTTAGATATAATTTTCCGTTAATATTACATGGGTATTGAATTTCGAACGTCACATGAACTCTCGCCTCATCGTTGATCTAAAAGAACATGACGGGGATCGGTCATCCCCAGGCTGACACCTACGAGTAATAACGTGTCTGTGACGATGGCACAGGGAACGACTTGTGATCCAAAACCGTATCGTTTCTTCTATCCTCAAGAAACGTTTCAACTAGCTGAGGATTTTTGGGATTTGGCTGGAACGCCGGCGATTGATGCTGTCGTTGCTCTTCCACTTTGTGCGAAACCCTTCGTTGACTCCGTCGTTCTTCTCTTTACCGAAAGTAAGATTAGCAAACGCCACCAGGCTCTGCAATCTCTCTTCGTTAATGGCGTCTTCGGGTTCGTTCAGAGCTTTTTTTTTTTTTCTTTTTTTGGCTTTTTCTATGAATTTGTCCCTGATAATTTGATTAAAAAATAATAATAAGGGGAATGTTAGGTGAACTATTGGGAGGTTAAAGTTTAAGGCTTTTCTTTGACGACTGAATCAACAATAGTTATTGAATAGTATGAGTTTGAAATTATCTTTCTGCATTTTTTTTTTCCAGCTATGGACAGCAATTCACCTAGTTCGTTGGTTTTATGCGGGAAGTCACTGGCAGAGAATGAAATTGCTAAAACAATAAAGAGCAAGAACACTTTGAAGCTTCCTGACAATAGCGAGATTTCCATTATTTTGCAGTCGGAATTGGATAATAAACCTTTTAAAGAAGACTCCTTTGGAATTGATTTATTCATGAATTCTCTTTCCACTGACAAGTTTGGCAGGTTTCTCATCTGGTCCCCGTTGTTGTCTTCAACGCATGATGTGGTTTCACAGTACGTCTCCCAGAATTACATTCTTGCATTTTGTATCCTCTATGTGATTTAATATCATGTTATTCTAAATTCCAAATTATTTTTATACAGCAACTTTTGTGAGCTTCCCATTGGTACGGTCTGTGTTTCTGATGTTCAGACCAAGGGACGAGGTTTGAAATGGCAATGTTACTGGGTTTTTTTGTTCTTTTCTACTTACATTTTCGCTGTGTCAACTCAAATGGCTTAATTTCCATAAAATCTCAGGCCGGTCAAAGAATGTGTGGGAGTCTCCATTGGGCTGCCTCCTATTTTCTTTCACTCTACAAATGGAGGATGGGCGAGTTGTTCCTTTACTACAGTATGTAGTTTCCCTGGCTATCACGGAGGCAGTAAAGGATATCTGTGACAAAAATGTAAGCGTTTGATCTTTAACTACTGGCTCGATAACTTGTCTAATACTTTTTGAACTTTAAATATTCTCTAATTCAGTACCATCCAAGGATGTACAATTCTGTTAATGACTAAAAATGAACATTTGAATACTTTTTGAGAAAAATAATTATGATCTATGCACTTTGTGTTTTTTAACTTGGAAAATCTACGTAATAGATATCTGCGAGGGATATGTTATTAGAAAGAATTTCATTCTGCTTAGCTCAATGGCAGACCTTTTTTATTAGTCTTACTTTTAAAGATAATAAAAATGCGACTGCTAAACCTATTAAAAATGAAGTACACATTGCTATAAGTTTTCTCAAAGGAGGAGAAAGATTAAGTTCCGTATCTATAAAGTGACAATTAACTGGATGGTTATTGGTTTAGTAAGTTTGTATTGTTAAGAAACAAACCATTTTCATTGTGCTTGGTCAGTCACTTAAATTTGCATGCACAATTTATTGCAATACTTATTTAATTTGTGATTGATTCTTCTCTTAAATGTTTCTTCTTCCGACACTTTCCATTCCAGGGCTTACCCAGTGTTGATGTAAAAATTAAGTGGCCAAATGATCTCTACTTAAATGGGCTTAAAGTCGGAGGCATTTTATGCACCTCAACCTATCAATCAAAGAAGTTTAATGTTAGTGCAGGTAATTAGACAAACTCTTGAAATGCTACTCAATGGTGGCTGACCAATGACCACACTTACAAATAATTAATAAATCTCTGTTCTCTGCAGAAAATTTTAGGTTGTCTTAATGTCAATTTGGTATCAGAAAAATTGTTTTCAAATTTTTGCTCATACTAAGGATAGTAACTCATTCTATGCTCTTGTAGGTATAGGCTTGAATGTCAACAATGAGAAGCCAACAACATGCTTAGATACAGTTATGAGAGAATTGTCTGTGAAAACTTACCAATTTCGAAGAGAAGATGTTCTGGCAGCCTTCTTTAACAAATTTGAGAAATTTCATGATCTATTTGTGAATCAAGGTATTGTAATGAATACTTCAATTACTTTCTTGTTGTTAACATCTGAACTACCATTCCCAATTCCGGCCCCCCTTTTTCACCTGGGGGACACTCGCAGATGGATTATTAATTCAAATCAACTTGTGGAATGTATGCTTCCCATCATTGTCTGTCAATCACATTGAAAGATTGCAATGGCTTTACAAAAAGAACTGTCACAATTGGATATCTGATGATACTTGTAAATTCATCTCTTTATATAATTAAAATGGGTCATCTGGGCTGTCCTATATAGAGATGGAAATTTTGGAAACTTTCCAAGCATTTTGTGTGGTTATTCGTCTATCAAGACATGCCTGTAATCCCATCCACTGAACAATGTTGGCCCTTGTGGATTCAAAAGTTTAGTATCATCTATATCCTCTTGATAGGGTAATTTTATTCTGAGAGGCTTAACTTTTTTGTTCTGAGGACGTTGCTCTTGGCTTCTATTCAAGACAAAGAAGAAAAAGAAGAAAGAAAGAAAAAAAAACAGTTACAATCTTTGCTTAAAATTCAACATGACATGTTTTCCTATATAATTTATTCTTCTATCAATCCAGCTAGGAACATTTTAATAATTAAGTAGCCAAAATGAAGTGGCAACAGTTATGGTTTTATCATTGACTTGTTTCGAAACTGGCGATTTCTTACTCTTACTGTATCCTCTGTCAATTGGTAACTAATTACAAATCAATAATTTGCGGAGCTTTGTATGACTGGTGATTTCAAGTTCACTTGTTCCATGTGATGCAGGATTTCAAACCCTGGAGCAGCTGTATTATAAGACATGGTTGCACAGGTGACATGGATTTTAAGTACTCTTATTCAATCATTCTCATCTGTAGGTTTGGGTGGCAGAGTCATTCATTTTAAGAGAGTTAATGTTTACCTGCGGGCAGTGGGATGAAGAAAAACCTGGTCTGTCTACAGTAGCCTTTGTCTTTGAAATTTATGGCATGCATGCCAAGTGCACAGAGAGATTTTTTGCCAGTATTAATTGTACCTGTGGATGAAACCTGAAATTGGGATCCTGGCAGGATCTGGGACAGATAAGGATATGTGCATATGATTGCTTTAGCATGGGTAGAGTTGAAAGAGAAGTGAGTAGTGGTGACTTGAGGCTGCAAACTTGTAGTATATTAACAAAAAGGTGGTAGAATTTCTTGTCAATCTCCCTACCTCAAGTCAGAGAATTGTTAATCTGGAATTTTTCTTTTTCCTTTCATATCTCTAGATGACCAATCTAGCTTTCAGTGAATGAATGCATGTGGCTACATAGAGTGTTGAAAGTAAAGACTAATAATATTTCTACACTGGAACACCCTCTACCCTACTGTGCCCCAATTTCTTCGGGCTCTGCCAGGCTAGTGTCCTGGCACTAGCTTTAAACAAAAATTCTGAAAAAACTAGGTGGTTGGACGACTGATTTCTTCCCGATTGAATAGTATGAGACTTCAAAATGGCTAGTAGTTTACTTGCATATGTCATTCAAGCATGATAGTTTGACCACGAAGGAGTTGAACTTGTATCTGGATCCCTAAACATATATCACTAAAAGTTGAACTCAAATTGGTTGAATCTAGTTAGCAGTTGAATTGAAGTTTTGGATGTTATGCTGTATGCATTATCCTATTTATTCATATATGTGAAATGATTTAGTTTTAAGAGTATTCCAAATATTCAAAATGTCATGCAGTGGACAGAGAGTTATTGTGCAGGAAAAGAATGAAGACAAAGTGATTGAACATGTGGTAACCATTCAGGTAAGGCGGATATGAACTTTTTTTCTTTTGACTTGCTGCAACAAATTTCTGGAGTTGATTTTTAACAATGAAAGTAGATTTGTTGAAAGGCAAAATTATGTTTCATAACTGCAAGTAGATAGTATATTATCTGCCAGTCACTTACAGTTAAAGTGGCGTTGTAGATTGTTTAGTTTAGATTAGGTTTATGTCACTGTTGCTGGAAAGTGATGTATTATTCCTATCATTTAATTCTTTTATTATGTAGGGCTTGACATCCTCTGGTTACTTGTTGGCCGTCGGTGATGACAATCAAATGTGTGAGCTCCATCCTGATGGCAATAGGTAATGAATAGCTTTTTCTTCCAAGCTCCATGAATTAGTTGGGTACAAATCTCTGATGTTTGTAATTTCTTATGAATAGTCACCGAGAGGTTGTCTCCTTGTTTATTTAATTTCACTGAGTATCCTCAAAATACCGCTGAATTTTGGCCTATGGGCTTTTGAATTTTGCTCGCAAAGTTATCAGGAACAGGGGTCTCTCATATGGTACATTAAAAAATTAAGGGTAAATGACTCTTTCCTCTAATGCCTAATCTCTATTATGAAAAAATATAAAAAATTTTTATAAAATCAAAAGATGACCAAAATACCCTTGAAGATAATATTATTATTTTAACTAAAAATATAAATTAGAAAATTTTCATAACATTTAATTCCAATAATTTTGTATTGGAAAAATAAAAATTTATTCTAAATATTAGAAATAGATTATTTTACATTGATCAAATGCATATTTAATACTTGTTATATAAATAATAAAGGTATTTTGGTCAAAATATATGCATTTGTAACTTATCTTTTAATACAAAAAAGATCAATATAACACATATTCTGATTTTAGGAGAAGATAGTATAATTTTTCAAAATAAAAGAAAAAACTGTGTAATTTGGATATATCTTAAAGAAAGGGAGTGTAATTTACCCAAACAATAAACATTTCAATCAAGTTATTGCATTGCCTTGATTATAACCACAAGCAGAAATAAACTTATTTTCCTATTGTGGCTACAGCTTTGATTTTTTCAAGGGGCTGGTTAGAAGGAAACTTGATTGAAGAGAATCCTTAGCACATTCCACGCGAGGCAGCAACTCTTCCACAATGTGTACAACAACAGCACCAAGGTCCCATTTGCTACCCAGCAATCCTCTATTATGGAAAGAGAATGGAAATGAGATTCCCATAAAATCTTGTTTGGTTGGCAGATTAAACTTTTTCACTCCCATTCCCGAATTTACCCCACTCTCACAAAATAACTTACTGGCATTCCATAAAATGATGGAATGAGGAGCCTCTCCATGGAATCACGTGAGAAATGGCAGATTTGCCCCCAAAGGAAGATGTGTGATTGATGAACTGTATTATGTTGTGGTTTCAGGCTCTGAAACTGACACACAGAGATCTCGTCTTTTGCCTCTTCTGGGTTTTACTTGGCAAAATAATAATAAAAATTGAATATTTTAATATTTTTTACATTTTAAATAAATATATATTTTTACATTAAAGATATTATGGTCATTTATCAACTTTCTTTTTCATTCTTAAATTCTTTTCATTTAATTAAATACAAACATATAATAATATTCATATTCCTTATTATACTATAATAAGCATGTTTTATTATATCAAATGTTTATATTAATTTTTAATTTCATTTTTATTTTTTTAATTTATTTTTACGTACCAAACTTAGCATATGAGAGCTTGGCTATAGCACTAAATTTTCCAATAATCAAAACTTGTTCATTATATTTAGTTAGTGTGTACATTACAATCGGGATTACTTATGGCATGGCATGTAAAAACCTACATACGGTTGCAGCCAAAACGAAATAAATGAAATCTTTTTCTGCTCCTGATAGGACTTGAGTTCATGATTACTTTGTCAATCATTTGTAAGGAATGTGGTGGTCCTTTCCTCGCCAGCTAAGAAATCATTTGAACAAATGATTCTATTGTTCCTTGTCTTGCCCAATGTTGTCCTTTGCTTCCATATAAAGTGTGCTTAATTTTGATGCGTCATCAGATTGTGTTGACCGACACCCGTCCACCTCGACCCCATCGTAACCGAGGTGTTTGATTTCGTTTTAAACATCCAGGGCGCAATTTTTTTTTCCTTCTGTAATTAATATTTGGCTCTAGGCAAAGGAAGGGGATAATCATTTGGGGGACAATTGGCCCTCAGTATAAAACAAGAACTGGTAAGTGGCATGTTCTATAATTGTGGGGTACTTGCTCTTTTTCTTTCTGGGTCTGTGTCTTAATGTCTATATCTGCTTGTATTCCTGTGGAAGAACAAAAGAGTTCTCTATTGGCGCACATGCTCAACCCTCCTTATTTCAATAAAATGCCTAAGCGATATGTGGGATGAGGCCATACACCATGATAGATGTTTAATGTAACATCCAATGTCTCTGTCACTACGTGTAACCATAGTGGTTGAATGATTCTCAAAAGACAGCAAAATGGGAAGTGGCTGAAGATGAAGTTTCCATCTCTTTATCATTTGTGAAAGTTTCAGATATGCCAAAACCCCAAGTAGACAAAGCTTCCCTCATTTGGTTCAAATAACATTTTGATGATATCATTAATTAGTTATGATGTAGTTATATAAAAGACGAAATAATTTGAGTAAACTGCCAAACAAAAAAAAAGAAGTTTAAACTAGGTTGTCGTCATGTGATAAAAACAAACACTTTGGTAAATAAGATATAGCTGTCTATAGGAGACAGACCTTAATATAAGACTTGATATTTGCTGGTAGCCATGTTGTCACCCCGTCTCGAGCCCCATGGAGTTTATTTGCACTGGTTTGGGAAATAGGTCGGTGAATGTTAAAGCTAACTTGTCATCACGTCTCGAGCCCCATGGAGTTTCTTTGCGCAGGTTAGGGAAAATGGTTGGTATATGTCGCCATCAGATATCAATCTGTGATACTCAATAAGACCATAACAATTGATACTAATTATTTAAATACAAGGAAAGAGAAAAATTCAAGGTACCAAATAGTCTATCTGTCTAGAGAATAAGGCTCTTTACGGTACTGTTTAGAAGGTTTGTGATTGAAAATTTCACCTTCATTGTATGATTACGAGAGGCTTCAGGAAAATGAAGATCCTCAATAGTCAATAAATCTTCAATGTGGACAAAAGAAAAATTAGATTTTGAAATGGGAAAGATGGTTATGTGCTTTCGAGGTGGGGTTTATGAGCAAATGATGAGTCTATCAACACTTTTACACTGTGGATGATGACTTGTGCAATCATTATGTGAATGGTTTAAGAAACTGTGGAAATGTCAAAAGTGAAAAAAATGACACTGTTGAGACTGCTCGCGTACTGTTCTGGTCCTTGCAAGACATAAATTCCACACATAACAGATCTTTTCTATGCCCAATGCAAGATTAAAAGTGACGACAAATAATGGATGAAATAAAGTGAAAGGATTAAGAAGCATCTGACTCAAAGACAAACAGAAGTTATGGGATGGCGTTAGGTCCTGCAGGCTGCAGTATAAATTGGTGAATGATAATCCCATATGATTAATGCCAAAAGGGAGGAAAAGAAGATTAGTCAAAGATCCTTTAGATGATCACATGGAGGAGCAGGCTCGGTGGGCCAAAGTTGGTTGTGAAGGTGAATATGAGTAGGTTTGGCTGCGCGTTTGAGGGAAAAAAATCACGTTTGTAATTGCGTTTATTCAAAAGCTACAATTACTTGCTTCAAATAAAATTATATTTTCTTCTCTCCTAACACGATATCAAACATGCACTGTACTCCATTACAGAAGTAATAAGCGTTTCGGTAAGAAGTTGGAGATCGAATAAGACACTCATCCCTCAGCTTAAGATGCCATTGAAGGATGCTTAATATTGTGGGGCAGCTTTTCTAGACGTTCCCATATAAATTTGCAGTTTTTTGCTATGACACTTTTGATACGCATTATGGGGGATTATTAATTAAAGGAAAAATTTGAACCCTTGTGTATAAAAATACGAAAGTTCAGTTCCAATCCCTAGTTGAGCCAACTTGTATTAATAATTATAGGCATTATCAGTATTCTTATGCTTCTTTAACTTTCTTTCATATTTAAATGTTTATTATTGATACATTTACATTAACTTAATGATAATAAAATAAAATGTGTGCAAATTTTTTTTTCTTTTTGCTATTCAATTACCCGCGCATGAGACCAAAGACATAATTTCAAATGTACTTTCGAATTCCATATTCTACATTTTGTGCTGATAGAAGCGAGTGATAATCTCGCCATTATCGAAATAGATATGATGAATTCAATTATTAAATTAAAGTGAATGAATCAAGAGGGAGTGTGTGGATGATCCTGGGCCAAAAGAATAGTGGCTGAAGAAAGTGATATATATTGATTTTTCTACGCATGAGATGTGGAAATGGCTACACTGTCAACCACTTTTTCTGCATTTTTCTTCCTTATCTCGTGGGTGCATTTGGCAGTGTTATTTTATATAATTTTTAGACCAGATGAATTGGGATTTGCGTTAATACAAGGTGGGTGTGATGGGTGGTGAGATATTAGATTAAAATGAAGATTATGAGGCATTAGTAAAGATGGAGGAGATGGGTCCATTCATGTGATAAAAAAGATGATTGTCTGGCTGTCCACTTTGGACCATTTGGTCAGATGGAACTATTTTTGGTGTACTCGCAGTTGCAGAAGAGAGGGCAAGAAAAGAGAGAGGGGCAGGGGGGTTGGGAAAGCTCTTGTGAGAGAGATTATGAAACACTAAGATCGATTCACCCAATATACCTTGCCTTTTATCCTCGTACAATTAATTAATCATGGCGGGACTTGATGAGGTTTTTGTGACCATAAAATGAAGTCTAGGGATATATAGAGATTTCATATCCTATCATGACAAGTTATTAGCTAAGGTTGAGTTTCATACATTAAATAGCACATGGATTTGCATTTACTATAATGGTATCCAATCTACTACCGAAACTAGGCTTGAGATTTTAGGGATAGGTGAGGATCAAAACAAAGATTATCATATCCCCTTCTTCTTCTTTTTTCCTTTTATTTTATGTGAATTTAATTGTTCGTTTTTTTTTTTTCCGAATTTGATCAGGGTGGGTGAACTATGCGTTCCATGAACGGATCTACTTTGATATAATAATAAAAAAATACATCTTTTTAAATAAGAATAAAATGGGAATATTGGTTTTTTTTTTCTTCACGTTAATTGACTTTTTGCTAACCACTAATGTTCGAACCAATATTGTATAATTTTATAATTTTGGCAAAAATACATTTTTTCATCCATAAAGTTTAGAATTATTGTTAATTTTGTCATAAATATTTATTTTGTATCAAATTTGTCTTGTCTATTTGCCAAATTTTATAATGTCATCCTATAAATTAACTATGATAATTAAATTGACATAATTTGATGACATATTATTTCAAGTGCATAAATCAAATCCTAAGTCCTTTTATCAATTTTGATTTTCAGCTTGATTAAAAGAAAAATATTTGTTCAATAATAGAAGGTTAAAAATAGTAAAATAGAAATATAAAATAAGGGGCTAAAGTTGTAAGATCAAATAATGTAATGTCTATGTAGGCAATATATAATTTACTTCAATATAATATAATAATTGTTCATCTACATATAATAATACGTTATTACTTTTTGCCAATTTAATTAGCAAATATTGAAAATTTTGACAAATACATAACATAAATTGATGTAAAATAAACATTCAAGACAAAATTAATAACATCCTTAAACTTCAAAGCAAGAAAAAAGGAACAAAATTACCTATAACTTAACATCAGTTTAAATAAAGAAACGATTATATTAATTATATAAAACGAGGTCAGTTGCAATAATTCTTAATATATAAGTGGATGCGTTGAATGATGAGAAATCATTAATGATTTACATCCATACGAATTATATGTAATGCAAGAGATAATCTTATTTATTTTCTAAGTACTCTTTCATGATAAAAATAAGATCTTATTCCAACTTATTGGGGTAAATATAAAATACTTAATATCTTCTGTCAATTATGATTTAAAATTTAGTAATTCTTCTGCAAATACAATATTCCACTGGATTTAAACAATTTTGCAAGATTCCATGGTTGTGATTCTATGGAGAATTCAAGTCAAATTTTTTGTACTGTTGAATCTCGTTCAATGCAGGTATGAGTGTTGGATCAAAAATGGGTGAGGGTCGATGATTGAAGTTGAAAAAAAAAAATAAAAGAAAATTAAAATATGAGAACTTTTTGACAGTTCATTCATGGTGGACTGTGCACTTTTACAGTTGGAGTTCACATCGGCTTGTATCTTTTTTTTACTTTCGTTCACACTGTTTTTTATCAATTGTTATTAATTTTAGGGAAAAACAAATATAAAATGTTAAAATACATTATTTAAGTGGATTTTTTTTATTTTTCTACAATAATATATCACACATTTGAGAAAAAACAATACAAAGTTATTTTGTCTTCATTTTTTATTTTTTTCTTAAACACATGTTATGCATTTATTTATTGAATATAAACAATTTAAACTTTTTAAATAATTCCCACAAAATTAATTTAAAAAAAAAAAAGAGAAATCCATACTCTCAGATTTCAGACGCAACGGTACGCATCTGCAGTAAAACAGATTCCAGCTCCCAGGCCCCCCCAAACATAGTCCATAAATTTTAGAAAATAAATAAATAAATAAGAAACAAAGTACGTATTGTCCTCAATCAAACATGTTCCTCTACTGTTCACGAGGACTGTAGTCTGTACAAGCCAGCATGACCAATGACCGCACGTGTTTTGGTCAAACTCTTCTGATTCACTCTGTTCTCTTTTCCTGTACCCTTGTCACCTTCTTCTTTTCTTCTCTTTTACAACAACATTGAACTCAAGTTTTTAAATTCTTTATTACTTCATAAGCGACGTAATATATCCAATTTTATTTTAAGAATTAATTATATTCTACTTTTAAAATTATATACAATATCTATTATAATTATTATTTAATAATATTTATTTATTTTTAATATTTCTTTAAAATAAAATATTATCATTATTTTTTATTTAAAAAATTATCTCTTTTTTATTTTTTTTATTTTACATATCAAATAAATCTTAAGGTATATTTGATTGGAAGATTTAATAATAAAAAAATATAAAATGTGAATAAATAATGATAGATGAGATAAAAAATAATTATTTTATTCTTACTTTTAAAAATATAATTTGATCAAAGGAGTTTTAAATAAAAATAAAAAAACAAAACTTCAATCTTATTTTCTAGAATTCAAATTCTGTATCTTCTGTCCTCTTCCAATTTCTAATATGATTACGCTATCAGCCCCGTGCCCTATTTAAAACCCAATTCATTTTCCCTTTTTCCTTTTCGGCCATCAATTTAGAATTCCGTTCATTCGTTATACTGTTTCACTAAAGCGTCCAAAACCGAGTAAACAAATAGTAACTTCTTAAATAGTCTATCAATTAATGTTTCGAATAGTCTATTTTTTAAATAATAAAAAAATTATTTATTAAAATTGTCAAAACACAAAAATGAATTCTAAGACGTGGGGATATTCTAAATGGAAGATGCGAACATTCTTTCTTGTTCATTTTGCGATATTATTTGGCTCTGGATACAGAGAAAACCAAGGTATAGCTATCAATCACACTTGCTAATGGATACGTCAACAAGGAAAATTCCTAGTCGGATTTGGTTTAGAATGATTCTAAGATTCCATTAAATTCTTAAATCTAATAATTTTCCACCCAATGAAGAGGAATTAAAAGTAATCATCTCAGGAGGACCCTCAGTCACTCAACTCTATGTTCCTCTTCCATGATCGCCTTTAAACCTCACGCCCGGATCTACAATCCATTATAGTCATTATAAATATTATGGAATGTGGATGCTACGTACCAAGGGCTATCTAGAAGCTTTTATATTTAAACTTCAGATTATTTCTATTTATACAACAACGTCAATAATATGGTTGGTTAGTAATAATTCAAATAATTAAGAAGTAACCATCAAGGATCATTTTCTTGTGTAAATTTATATGATGTGCCATTTAGTTTGTCTGCTGTACTAATGATGCAAATTAATAACTGATTTGATATTTTAAAATCTGATTTCACACGCAATAATTATTAATAATAAATTCAAATGCGCTTCTTTAAATGTTTATTGTTAATTATGATATATCAGTAGTTTTATGATAGACTTTGATTCAAACTTGTTAATTACGTAACAAAAAAATGATAACATATAAAATTAAAGAGTTTTCTTTTTTAATTTCTTTTTTAAAAAGACATTAATATGCCACTAAATTGAAGGGAAATAAAAAACCCACATGCATATCATTATATTATTAAAAAAAAATTCATAACAAATATTTAAAACAGTGTCTTTAAGACTTTTTCATATATATATATATATATATATATAACTAAAAACATATTCCTAATAGTTCAACGTTTAAATAGTATTTGTGACCATACGTGCATACAAATGTCTCAAAAATGAATAAATATTAACAAGAAGTAATATTATATAAACACTGTTCACAATTAACCACAGCTGTGTGTAGATATCTCAATTTCTTTTATTTATAACCGCACAAACCCATGCTTTATGATATGAATATGTCATGTTGCACGAGATTAAATAATTTTTAAATTATTTATGCTTTTAAAAGTAGGGGGAAAAAAAAGAGTGCATTGTGAGTCTACCTAGATGCTATACACTTAGTAAATTGCCTTACCTGGGAGGCTAAGACTAATAAAAAATAATTGTTGACTTAAAAAATATGCTTAGATATGCAAAAAGAGACTTTAATGGAGTCAAAGTGATCATGGTGGTGGTGCCGAATATGATTGTGAAAATATTGCGAGATCAACGTTTGATTATATTAATGCGTGGAACCCAGTTTTACTGTTTTACCACCTCTGCTGAAGCAAAAGAATATTACTCAACTTCACTTTTGAATGCACATTTTTATTTTCAAAAGGTAACATATAGTTGTAATTCGTCGCTCACAGATCACAATTGGTTGTGAGCAACTTGTCATGTTGGAATTACACATATTCCTTATTCACTAACAGTATTTACAAAGACCCAAGTTTATATTTCAATCATTTTGTAACTTCTATATTAAAAAATAATAATAATAAAACTAAACTTGCTATCTAACTATGACTTAGGAGGCATTTGGTATATAGATACTGTTAATATAAATATTATGGTTTCCTGCATACTATGATATGCGAGATGCTACAACATAATATATCATGTAATTCATAATATTTATATTTAGTATGATAATTGGCAGTGTGTATATATACATACATAACACACACACACACACATCTTACATTTCAAAATGTAAAATACATATGTTTGCCTGTACATACGTTAATCAAGCTATTTTTCCCTTTGAATTTTTAAATATATCCTTTTAGTTAAGTTTATATAAATTATATCTTATAAATTTCTGCTATTTTACTATTATTTGTGTGTAAAAATATAATTTTAAAATATTTAAACGTTAAAGTGTAATTTTTTAATTTTTTATTCATATTAAAAATAAAATATAATGAATTTTTCAAAAGCTTGTGTACTATACTTTTTGCATGCTTGCTATAATTTTTTATAAATTAAAATCTGTATGGAGTTAATCGTCACCAAATTACAAGAGGAAATTTGTGAGATGTATATATGACTTAACACCCTCTATATCGCACGTACCTCGAATTTAAAATAACAAAATATTGATCGTCACCAAGCCGTCATAGTTTTTTGTTACGAGGCTAACGAATAGACGGAGGGGCGTGAAGAAAAAAGCGTGTCTCATAATTGACCAATGGAGGCTAACGATTGACAAGACGTTTTCCACGGCGTACTAAACTAACCAATCTGCCACCCCAAGCCACTACTTTCTACTTTCTTCCCATTCGTCTTCATTCGTTATTCCCCAAACATTTCCATTTTTATATATTCTCCCGTTCCCCACCTTGCCTTCTTTTTCTCCCAATTTCAATTCTTCTCAAACCCAACACCATTTGTGACGTTATTTGCACCTTACTATATTCTCTTCTTATTTTCTAACAAAATAACATATATATATATATTGTTTTTAAATCATTATAATTAAATAGATAAATGCTTACTATTATGCAAATAATAAGATTGAATCTTTGTGCTGTCTGACGCCATGATCTCTGGCTGGGAGTCTATTCTCAAAAAATTCTTGCCTACATTGTTATAATCAAATCTTAATTTTCCAGCGTATGTAGGGAAAAATTTATTGTCCATGATCCATACCCTTACCCATGTTTACGCTCAACAATCATCGTCCACGTGTCTCCCTATCGGTGAGCCGGCGGCTTTTTGCTCCCTGTGACCTCACCGCACCCAACCCTGACCCTCGATCCTCATAATTCTTCTCAACCAACCGCCTCATATTTAAAAAAGAGAAAATTTAAGAGGAAGAGCATCCAATTCCCGCAGCAGTCTTCTTCATTTTGTTTGCGTCTTCCTCTTCCCCTTCCCTTCCCTGCCACCTCATCCCACCGGAACTCCGATTCCTTTCCCCTCTCACCACTTTGCCACAACTAGCCCTCTCATATTAATTACTTTGGGCTTTTCCTTTTTCTGTTATATTTAGTTTTCTTAATTACACATAGCCCATAGTTTACTTCTTCTTAGACGTAACCGTTTTATCTCAATCCTCACACGAATTTCGCTTCTGGATTTCCTGTTACACTCCTCCCTCTCCATTCTTCTGATCGCTTATAGCATGAAGCTTCCAATCGTCGCTGCCTCCACCGGCTGCGCCATCACCGTCCATTCCATTCGTCTTTTGCATTAATTCCCAATGCATCCTTTTTGCTGCGTCTCCGCCGTTTCTGATCAGTCTTCCCCGGTCAAACCCTCTCCTACTCCCTTCCCTAACTTCAATATGCATCCTCTTCCCCCTGCCGCCTCTGCCTCTGTCATTCGATCCGATTCGATTTCCCGCCCCATTAACCACAGCCACACTCATAGTAATCACAGCTTCAGCGAGTATGGACGGCTGAGTCAGCGGGAGCAGCAACAACCAGTGGTGGACGTGAAGATCAATGACTTGGTTGGCAATGGAATCTCGGGGATATTGTACAAGTGGGTCAATTACGGCAAAGGCTGGAGACCTCGATGGTTCGTCCTTCAAGATGGCGTACTTTCGTATTATAAGATTCACGGGCCCGATAAGATCATCGTCAATTACGAAACCGAGAAGGGATCCAAGGTTATTGGTGAAGAATCCATGCGAAGGATCTCGCGCAACCGCAATTCTTATTCCCATCACCAACACTTCCTCCATCGACGAAAGCCCTTTGGGGAAATCCATCTCAAGGTTCTACTATCCATTCATAGATTTTTTTTTTCAATACTTGATGTTTATATATTTATTTTTGCTTACGTCCTTTTTTACCTATATATATATATATATTGTTCATTTTCGGGTGTAATTTGATTTCTGTTTCTCCTCCCGACTATTTAGTTCTGTTGATGATTGGGTCCTTGTAAGCGAAAAATGCTGGTTATCAAACTACAAATTTATGACCTGTTTCTTACATTTTTAAGAGATGAACCTTTGCCTATTCGATTATGGACTGGAATGTGTGATCAATTTTTTTGCAGGATTTTTCCTTTCTCATTCTAACAGGATATATTTGGTATTTTAACATGTTAACTTGTTCATGTGGGAAGCATCCTAAGGTTATGAGTAGGGGGAATTCTTGTATCCTGTTTCCTCAAGGTTCATCTCTATATGTCTGTCCTTTCTCCATTGAGTGTTAACTTTTTCTATAGGTTTCGACTATTCGCGAAAGCAGATCAGATGACAAGCGCTTTTCCATTTTCACTGGAACCAAGAGACTCCACTTGAGGACTGAGACACGCGAAGATCGAGTGGCATGGGTGGAGGCATTGCAGGCAGTGAAAGATATGTTCCCCCGAATGTCCAATAGTGAGCTAATGGCTCCGTTAGACTATCTAACGATTTCAACTGACAAGCTGAGACATCGGCTTCTGGAAGAAAGTATAAGTGAGGCAGCCATTCAAGACAGTGAACAAATTATGAGAAGTGAATTTGCAGCGCTACAAAGCCAGCTTGTGCTGCTGAAGCAGAAGCAATGGCTCCTGACAGACACATTACGACAGTTAGAGGTACATTTAATGAAAATTAGATTCTTTGGGCAATCAAATTGGGCATTCTTGTTTGGTTTCTACTACAACATAAAATTGCGGTCATTTTTTAATACTCTAAAATTCTCAGTGAAGAAGGGGGTAATGTCCGTCTTCTTTTTTAATAATACAAGAGAGGAGGGCTTTGATTCTTACGTGTGTATCAGCTGGCTGATACGTATTTTCTCGAGCCTTTTTTTCCCCTTGGATCATGCCTCTGTATCCTTACAACCGACGCCAAAACCTTAATGGCTTCTCTCCAGAGTTCATCTAAGATTTGAGACTTGAGAGTAACTGTAACTTTAACCAATATGTTGTCAGTATTATGTGGATTCTCCGTCCTTCTTTTACTGTGCTTGTGGATGTTGGTAGACAATTAGTTCCATATTCAAAATTGCCAGAATTCCGTTGAACTTAGTTTCAGAATCCGCACCTTCAATTTATTATATACACAATGGAATGCACAGTGCATCACAAAGAAATGTGTATAAGCTGTTTGAGACACTGTGATGATGTATTTCTGTGTCGTGTTTATTTATCTCACTCTAAATTTTAAACCAGTTAAAGGCCATGCAGACAATAGATTAAAATTGCTATAACTGATTTTGAGTGTTTATTAATGACTTAAAGTCCGTTTCAATCATAATAGGTTTCATAGTGGTTTATGGATCATAAATAGGCAAATAATGAGGTTGATGCTAGATTAAGGTTTTAATTCAGTCCTTGCATTCTTTGTTTGCAAGTGTACTAATTCTTAATAGGGAAACGCAGGTCTCTTCTCCTAGCATACAATGTGCGAACTTGGAATTATCTTGTATCGTGGGTGGAGAGCTAATATAGGCTCTAGATAGAAGGGTTTTCTTATTTTCGACCTAGAAAGATTTTGAGAGGGGGAATAGGGATGGACTTAGTTAATTTGGAAGAGAAGAATGTTTCAATATTGCTCGGGAATGAAATGGCTCTAAATGTTGTAACATATTGAATTGCCCATGGTATCTCCCTTGCCAAACATAAGATTTCATTTGTCCCAGAGGATGGTCTGTTTCATGTTTCTCTTTTCCAACTTGGCTTTCTTTTTTTCCATTAACATACTGATATTAGGATTAAATTCCTTTTTCCTTGTGTGGTAAGAAACTATTATTTATACTGCTTTATTGTAGACAGAAAAAGTTGATCTGGAGAATACAGTCGTTGATGAGAGCCAAAGACAGTTGAATGATCAAGAGACTTTCTCCAGCTTAAAGCAGGAAAAATTTAGTGGTAAGTTTTTGTATGATGACCTGTTTACTATCAGTTATTACTTCCTTATGCTCAATGGATTCTGTTTATTGCTTGATCAACACTCAGCCTACTTTTAGTTTAGATGTGTCGGTATGTTTTTCCTTTCATAGACAATAGTTAAGACATTTCAGCATTAGCAGGAATGCTAAAGTCGTTTTGTCATCAGTCTGGGGAAGCATTTCAGTCTAACTATAATTTGATTATGCCTTTTACAATTCTCTTTTCACTTTTTACTTTTTTAATCCAGAAGGAAGTGCAAGTGAATCTGAGGATGATAATGAGAGAAATGATGCTGCAGAGGAAGAAACAGACGACGATGACAATGCCTTTTTTGACACACGTGACTTTCTATCATCCAGTTCTTTTAAAAGTAATGGGTCTGATTATAGGGTTTCATCTTTCTCTTCGGACGATGAAGGGCTTTATGTGATAGAATCGGAGGAGGATATAGATCCATCAATTAAATCAGTTGGAACTAGCTATCCTTATGTTAAACGGCGTAAGAAATTGCCTGACCCTCTTGAAAAAGAGAAAGGTGTCAGTCTTTGGTCGATGATTAAGGATAATATTGGAAAGGATCTAACAAAAGTATGTCTTCCTGTTTATTTCAACGAGCCTCTTTCCTCTCTACAAAAATGTTTTGAAGAAATGGAGTACTCGTATCTCTTGGATCGAGCATATGAATGGGGAAGAAGGGTAATTTTGGACAATAACTCAATGCCATTATTTTATTTAGACTTGTTACTTGCTGTTAGTTCTTTCAATGTGCATTACATGCAACATTCCCAATTTTATATCATTGGAGATATCATGCAGGGTAATAGCCTCATGAGGATTCTCAATGTGGCTGCTTTTGCTGTATCTGGCTATGCTTCAACTGAAGGAAGAATTTGCAAGCCATTTAATCCATTACTAGGGGAAACGTATGAGGCTGATTATTCAGATAAAGGCCTTCGTTTTTTCTCAGAGAAGGTAATTTAACCCTAGATAATGACGTTTCTTATATATTTTCTTTTTCTTACTGACTTTAGTTATATCTTTGTTTATCATGTGTTAAATATTGACACTTTCATAAGGAAAACATAGAATAGTAGAAGAGCAAGAATGGGTTGCCGTGGTGCTTTTTTGAGTGGTTAAGTTCCAGAGGACTAAATTAGCCTAATAGGTTATAGATTTTGGTATTGAAGAGAAACAATTTTGTTTTTTAGAATCTATGATTGTTATGTGAAAGTATTAATATTTATTTTTCTTTTCAGGTTAGTCATCACCCTATGATAGTTGCATGTCACTGTCAAGGTACAGGTTGGAAATTTTGGGGAGATAGCAACTTAAAGAGCAAATTTTGGGGCCGATCAATTCAGCTTGACCCTGTTGGCATTTTGACTTTGGAATTTGATGATGGGGAAGTATTTCAGTGGAGTAAGGTATATTTAAACTGCTCCAATTGTCATTATGCCCTTGGTTTGGTTTATCTCAGTTGAGTTGTTCTGTCAGGTAACAACATCAATATACAATCTCATATTGGGGAAGCTGTACTGTGATCACTATGGTACAATGCGTATACAGGGAAACGGAGATTACTCGTGTAAA
The DNA here is from genome assembly GCA_032878935.1 of Erythrophleum fordii. Taxonomy (NCBI): domain Eukaryota; kingdom Viridiplantae; phylum Streptophyta; class Magnoliopsida; order Fabales; family Fabaceae; genus Erythrophleum; species Erythrophleum fordii. The sequence continues at coordinate 6,405,022 of JAVQMF010000058.1, forward strand.
CTGAAATTCAAGGAGCAATCTATAATTGATCGAAATCCTCACCAGGTGCTCTATTTGTTTCACGGATACTATCTTCTCAGTTATAGCATAAGCCTATTGTGTGTATATGGCTGAGTTACCTAGGCTCCATACGGACACCTGTGTGTGGCTGCCCCAGATTTCTTTCGAGTAATTTTACTCACACAACTAAAAGCTTTATGAAAGAAAAAAGCACTCCTGCACAGACCACAGGGTCCGCTGGATTTCTACAAGTTGTCCAATTAATGACCATGTGCAGTATTGTGTGTTTTTGTAAAAGAACCGATTATGACAAAAGCATTATTCATTTCTGATTGATAAAACAATGGGGTTTATTACTATACGATGGCCTTTTCATTTTGACTCTTGTTGTTACTTGGCATATTAACTTTTATACCAGAGGATTCTCTTATTGTGGTTTGATTGTTTTTTCAGGTACATGGTATAGTTCAAGATAAGAATGGAAAAACGGTGGCAACTCTATTTGGAAAATGGGATGAAAGCATGCGTTATGTTAGTGGAGACTGTGCCGTTAAGGGAAAAGGTTATGAATCTTTGTCAGAAGCCCGAGTACTGTGGAAGCGGAGCAAGCCTCCAAAGTTTCCCACTAGATATAATTTCACTCGCTTTGCCATCACGTTAAATGAACTTACACCTGGATTGAAGGTCTGTTTTTTCTTTTTTAATTGATACTGTCCTTTGTGCTGCAATCTATCGTTCTTCTTTTTCCTTAAAAAGGTATACTGAAAAACTTGTTGCTGTTTGAGTGTGTGTCTGTGTTTGGCATTTGTGCGGAACATTGATTTTTAATTGTACTTTAATACGCAGGAAAAGTTGCCACCAACAGATTCTAGGTTGAGACCAGACCAAAGGTATTTGGAAAATGGGGAGTATGAAATGGCGAATTCAGAAAAGTTGCGGCTAGAGCAGCGGCAACGCCAGGTGACTAATTTTCCTTATGGTCTCTATTTCTTTGCTATCTTTGGTTACAAAGTGGTTTAGCACTCAGAGAGTTTGGAGTAGGTTGTTTTGTGAAATCTGACAAGTGACATCGATAGCCATAAGCGATTAGCCTCTGTTTTAGATTTTACTTAATATGTGGCCACCAATGTAAGTGGGATGCAATGTTTTAATGGAAGAGAAAGAAGCTTTTAATGTGCTCAAACAATATCAGCATCATGATGGGTCTTCGTATTGGTTAGGGCGCAAGTTTTATTCAGCTGGAACCATTTTTAGAGGTCCTTGCATTCAGAGCAAATTTATCTTTGATTAGAGTCAATATATCTTTTTTCCCCCCTTCTATACCGCTCGCTCATTAAGCAGGAGCGTGAGAGAGGGACAATTTACATTCTTAATCGTAGTTTTGACAGTGTGACCTCAATCAGTAATGTAGCATCTATACTTTGCATGATCACTGGATGATTCATCGTTGGGCATTGCCTCCTTGGTTAGCTATAAGGTTGTCATGAACCACCAAGCTCGGAACCTTTTGATACGGTGCTTCTGTGGGGGAGGAAATTGGGTTAAGCAGATATGCTGGTGGTGTTCGTGTCATAAGCTTGGTCAAAATTAGTCTTATTAACTCAGGTTTTAATGGACCCTATGTGTGTTTGAATGGCATGCAGGCTCGGAAGATGCAGGAGAGCGGTTGGAAACCACAGTGGTTTGCCCTAGATAAAGCAAGCGGGACATACCGCTATTTGGGAGGGTACTGGGAGGCCAAGGAACGCAGAAATTGGGACTCTTGCCCTGACATTTTTGGTCAAATCCCCTCTGATCATCTTTCTGATTGAGCTCAAATTCCTTCTAATTTTTTACCATTTTTTTCCCTCTTGATGGGTGCCTAATGACTGCTAGTTTGGCAGTTATTGTATCCTACGATATTCATGTAATAATGTAATTCCCTTTTTTTTTTGGGGCCCCTCAATTCCCATTCTTTGTGCGCATTATTATTGATTTTTTGGTGACAATGAGTGAATGAAAAAGCCAGAACTCATCAACTTAGCACGATGGAAGCAAGTTCCCACTGAAGCCATAAACAATTAAACCTTACAAAGCACAAAACGAAAGACAGAGAATAGGACATGCTGCCTGGAGAGGCTTCATCAACGAATGCTTCACAGAGAATAAGCTTTAGGGAAAATGTGAAATATGTGACCTAGCTTGATTTCTAGTTTGCTATACCATGTTTAAAAGCAATCGTAGCCCCTCTTTCAAATCCCGAAGCTTGACCATCTATACTATGTCATCCCCCACAAGCCGAAAACCCACTAGCCAGTTTCCCAGATATCACAGTCCCTCATCAGAGTCCCAAGGTACCCGGCTAACCTCTTTGCTAATTCCTCCGTTTTGCGTCTAAGCCATCCTGGCTTTAATGCTTTGCAATGCACTTGAAAATTGAACCAGTGGATATGTAGGAATATTATTATTCTTCGTGCCTTGTGTGGTGGGATTGAAACCATTGCGAAGTTTTGAGTTGTAGGGCAGAACTTTGACTAGAACGCTCAAGTGGTAACTTGCGGGAACTAGTGAAACATTAGACATATTTTGCGGGCAGCTTGGCTGTATCTCTTTTATAAAGAAGAACTATACGTATCCATAATTTACTAATATTTCAAATAAATGGTGATATTAATTACTTGACTAAAATATTTAATTTCATGAAATAATAATATAATAAAGTAAAGATTAGATTCAAGTATAGTTACTTATATATTTACTATTAATTTTTTAATTAAAATAAGATAAATATTTAATTTTTCAATAATAACATACAATAAGTATATAGTTTAATTATAGAATTATACACTTATTTATAAAAATTACATATTTTTCATGATTTAATTAAAAAAACTAATAGCAAAGATGTAAATAATTGTATATAATTTTTTTTTATAAAGTAGTTTAAGTTAGTATTAAAATATTTTGAGTAGCTAAATTAATCAAGTAAATAACTAAATGAACGAAGTACACATTATTCATTACAATGGCTATGATGCTTTGAATCCTATCAATTTTGCGAGACCTAGTGTAGTGATCAATTAAGCATTATGGGCCATTTAAATTAAATTTAGATGACTCAAATTTTATTTATTTTTTTAATATTTATTTTTTTTAAGAAAATAAGATACAGAATAAAACTAATTTTTTAATTATAAACATAAAAAAATTAAAGATTGAAGTTAAAAGAAGTAAAATTTAATCTGTCCAAATAAAATATAGATGGTGAGCTAGTTTCAATTAAGCACTAAATCATTGCAATTGAAGGATCTGGATTGTGGACATGAACTAGTACTGGTGGTTGTCACAGTTTTTGTTGTATTCAATGTACGTCGACTGACAAGATATAAGTCCTACTTGCAAAATAGCTGAAGGTCGCGACTCAAACAACAAAGAAAAAGAGCAGTTTCGATTGATATCCTCATATTTCAGGTGTTAAAGACACCCTTATATATCCAACCCTTATAATTATTGCTTTTGTGAGACTTTTGTCTCTCTTTAGCTATTCGCTATCATCTTCCAGTTTTCTGAATTCATTTGAAATGTTGGTTTATGACTTGTGAGGATACTAAACTTCCTTCTTTTATCATTCTGATGTGTTCATCTCAAAAAAGGAAAAAAAAAAAAAACAACGCACATTTTAGTGACATTTAAAGAATTTTAATTTGAGATCTATCAGAGTTGGCATTCCTAAAGATTTTACTTGCTCCTTTGTGATGTGAGTTGCACCAGGGGAAAGCCCCAGATCTCAAATCAAATTGCCAGTTAAGGTTAAATAGGTAAACAGAAGGTAAGAAATTGTGACTTGAAGTACTCTGACTGTGGTAGAATGTGATGACCCGCTCCAAAAAAAAAACACTTGGGAGTGTGTCACATTATTGTTGTTCTTTTTCTTATCCGATGTGGGGAGCGACAATTTTAACTTGACGTCTATAGTTACGTGCAAAACTTGAGCATAGTTGAGAGAATATTCAACGATATAAATGATGACTTATACATGTACGTGCATGTAGGCCGACAATTTTAACTTGACGTCCGTAGTTACCTGCACAACTTGAGCATGATTAAGAGAACACCAACGAGATAAACGATACCTTAAATATGTACATGCATGTAGGCCCAATTAAGAGAAGTTATACTTCATTTTCTGCCACCAAAATTTCCTTCCAAATCAAATAGAAAGAGGAAAAAAGTAAAATGACATGCTTAGCAGGTGTAGAAACAAAAGGAAAATTAAGAAACAAGATAGAAACAAGTAATGCGAATTTTAGTGTCGTCTAGAATAATATAACGTGGACAAGAGACACAATAAAAGTATGCTGTTTCTGAGTATAGAACATTGTGGAAACGATAAGTCCTGGTTTACAGGTTGCACGAGAAAGCATGGATATTAGCTAGGGCCGGATAGCTAGCTGGTGAATTTTGGTGGCTCCGAGTCCGACACTTGACTTTGTTTTCGAAGGGAACAAATTAATTAAGGTGTATTATTATATATCTGTATTGGTAACATGTGCTGTTATTTTGAATATGAACTTGGGAGATTTTGACTTGTGATTTGTGAATGCACCGCCGACGGTGATTGCAGCGTAGCATAGAATAGAGCCAACTATGTCTACTAAATATAGACTTTTCTTCACACGCTAATCACACATCTCTTGCGCACTTTACGCCTTGAAAGTTCCTGTCATTGCATCTCCAGTCCAAACCAAGTTCTAATTTAACGGGCCAAGCAGAACGTCATCTGAAATACCTTAAACTGTAAAAGCACTGCGAATGTATGTATTTATTACTCTTCTAATCCCCATCTGCTGATCTGTATTTTAAGTTTCTGTTTGCATGGATTGTTCAAAATAATATGATTTTACTATTCACATTTTTCTTTTATTTTTTTGTTACATACCTTGTCTGTGTGTACATAAAAAGATAGTAGCCCAAATGATTTGATTTAAGTAGCATTTTCTTTGGACTTTCTGAAATATATTATATTAGTAAGTTTATTTCATTTCCTATCTTTACCCCCTCCAAGGTTTAGTATTTCTCTTATATCCAAAAAAATAAAATTACATTAATGTCCTTCAATATTTGGCTAAATTACATTTAATACTTCTCTTATTTAAAAAATTATATTGGACTTTCTTCAACCCTATTTTCTTCTCAATAAAGTTAACTTTTTACACTATATTTTTTTAAAAAATACAATTATTTAATTATATTTACTATCACATTAAGAATAAAATTATAGTTTTTATGTTTGAACTTATTATCAATTTAACTATTTTTATTATCATATTAAAAATAAAATGATGATATCATATGATGTAAAAAAATTAACTTTTTTACCGAAAATAAATTTAAAGAAATTTTTGTAATATATATCAAAATGTCAAGAGAAATCAAATATAATTTTTAAAACAAAACTACAAAAGAATTATCAGATGTAATTTAGCTAAATTCCAGAAGAGGCTAATGTAATATATCTAAAATAAGTTATTACACATACACACTTGTAGTTTTTTCTAATATTACCTTTTTAAAATAAAATATTGTTATGTGTATATATATATATATATATGAATAAGTTTCTCACTCACTGCATTTCACCACTTTCTCACATTTCACTCGATCTTCATTTCAAAATTTGATATAAATAAAAACTATGTGGTATTCCATCAATGTGTTAGAAAAATAACCTACAATAACTTTTTTAGTATATAAACTATTTGATTACGTAGATATTGTTTTTCAATTTTTTTTTTAATTTGTAATGCAAGATCAATATATAGTAATAGCTTTTAATTCAATGGTTGGACTGATGTGAAATTTTAATATGACTTCATCATTAAAACTTCTAATCTAACGGTCAATTTATTAAAAAAAACTCATTGTATAAAAAGTTATACAATAACAAGACTAATTTTAATTGGCATTAATATCATTTCATTTCTCTTTCTTATATATACATGAACAACAAAAAATATCAGTTCAAAGTAGAAAAGAAGGGGAGGAATTTGAGTGACATGTGATGGGCTAAAGTGAAGCGACTTGGAGTATTGGACCACTTCTTCAACTTTGAATAGCCTTCATTATCATCATATCATAACCACACTTTTTCAGTCTCTCTGTAAAATAGGATGACGCGGAGTAGGAGTTATGCATCCCATCATACCATAACCACAGAGACAGGATGCGCCGTCTCTCTGCATTCCTCGTTCCTCTCTTCTTGACATACTGAGATCAGACTCCCCACTCCTCATGCGTCATCGTATCACATTTCTAAGTTTCTATTTCATCTTTTCTCCAAAATTTTATCGCTGTTAGGTTCTGACTTCTGAGTAAATATTAGTCACTTTAAAATGTAGATTTTGAAGTATTTAAACCAGCATTTGTAATTACAAGTACTTAGAACAAACATCTAGCTCTGCTTGTCAATGTCTGTTTTGTGTTTAGTCATCTCAAGAAGCCGCTCTGTTCGTCCTTTTAAGTTTTAACAGTTCCTACTCCCAGTTTCATTTTGAGCCATTTCTCTTGTTTTGCCCATCACTTCTGTGACTCAGATTTGCCTTTTGAGGAAGTGATGCCTTCTTACGTATAAAGTATGGTAGGTCGGCTGTGTCATTCACGCTTCCCTCTAGCTACTTGGATCTATATTGATTTCTCTAGTCCATCATGTCACTCCACCATGAGATTTTAAGTTATTCCTGGGCCATATTAAAAAGATATAAACAACATGGAAAATTTATATTATAAATATTTTAAAACTAGTTAATCATATTATTACTATAAAATTTTAGTAATAGATCTCAATATAGTGTGTGAAACAGGACATATATAGTAGTTGAAAACGGGCACAAATGATTTCTATTCTATTGAAGGTTATTAATGGGAATCACCAAAAGGAAAACTAGCATGGCTAGTTGATTATCTATAATGGGTTTCCAATTGTATGAATGCTACTTTTACCAGCTTTTACAGGGTAAGATATAAAACAATGAATGGAACCACCAAGAATCACTTAAACAATTAAGCACTAATTAATTAATAAGCATGACCAGTCGAGTTAATTATGGCCGTACACTTGGGTATTAGGTGGAAAGGAGAAGGAGGAAGGAAGGAATAGTTGGAATGAGAGCAAGGACAATGGAACTCTAGCTTCAATGGTATCAGAGAATATTCACCTGCACTGATCACATTCGACGCGTCTACGGATATATCTATTTTATTTTAAACCTTATAATCTTATACTCGCCTACATGACTTGTGAGAGTCACTTTCCAGACAGTCCTGAGTAGTCCACCCAAACCTCAATGAACATGCTTCTACATTTCTTACTTCATTGCCCTTAATTCAATTATCTCTTCTTTTGGAAAAAAAAAAAAAAGGATTAAGATGGAATAAAACTGATCACCAAACATGCCTTCTGTATTATCAGACTAGGCTTTGAATTTATCTGAATCAAATCCGAGCCTAGTGATGTACACTACGAATGACGAACTCTACATATATATATTTCTCGTTCAAGTGAGGTGCTAAGAATTTTTGAGGTTGTGGAAGTACTGATAAGGATTACTTTTTAGGATACATGAGCATTCAAAAAGTTAAAACTAGTGTATCTTTGACGAATCCATATATAAGGATTCAGGTTAATACATGACTCCTGGGAAAAGGATGACCCACCAGAAACAATTGTTGCCTTAATCATTTCCTTGTTCTCGAAAATCTCGTGAGCTGCTTAGGGTGACACAGTTTTAATTTAAAGAGAAAGAGGAAACAGAGTCACATGCACATGCACCAGCTTAGGCAACCGACCATTTGCCCTTTTACCACGTATACCACTCCCTCCTTTGCCTATTATATATACTTTATGCCATTATACAAAAAAGACCAAAATTTCAATACAAAAAGCGTTCTATTTTATATATTATAGAATTTCTATGACTATCTCACAACCTTATCAACAGACCCAGTCATCTACTTTCTAACGATATTTTGCAATTTTTTTCGAAATAAAAATTGCATAGTAGATAAGGCATTTCAGATCAAGCTGGCAATGAGAAAAATATTCTTATCCAATGGTTATCTGCATAATTTATTTATTTGACTTCGGATGTGAAGATTTAATAATAAAAAGGTCCAGTTTATAGGGAGGGTGCTATTAACCCCGTCTCCAACCCCGATAAATATGTGTTTATATATCTTTGTCTCAAAGATTACAATTGAAATTCTTAAAAAAAAAAAAAAAAATTTAGCCGCCTCTTCCTTCAATTCACTTTTCCAAATTATTGAGACTAACCATTTTTAATTTATGTCGATTGTATGTTTGAACAATATTAATGGCAGTGAATTTTTTTTGGGTTATAATTTTATATAAATAAATATATGTAAACAGTAGCCTTGCCTTAGGAGAAAAATTATAAATTTTAAAATTTTTTAAGTAAATAAGCCCAAGTCCAATGATTTTAAAGATTCAATAAGGATAAAAAAGAAAATTAAATTTAATACCCGCTAGGGTATACTTCTGAGAATGAAAATAATATTTTTCTTTAAATTTAAGAACAAAAATTATAATACCTAACTCGTAATTATCTCTCCAACCAATAACTATATACAGTGTTTGTATTAGGCTTACAAAAAGATCATTTGGCTGCATATATTATTCGCATTGAATTATCATACTAACAAATAATGAGTTGAGGGTAAGAATGGAGTAAAAGCTAAGGTCCTATATAGGTTTAATTTTCTTAAACCCTTAAAATTACAGCTCTTTTTATTTCTACAGGTTAATTTGAATTTGTTTTCTTCTAGACTCCAATAGCGTGTAGGTGGCCGATATTAACTTTCCTTTAATTCTTATATCAAAGTAGTCGAGTGACTTTCTCACCCTAAAAATTTGTAACACTTCCTTCGTTGAAGAATAGCATTAATTGATTTGTCTAATAAATATAAACGTATAAGAAATTGAAGGAAATTATAAGGACTTTTAGATATATATATATATATACACACACACATAATTAATGTTATTAATTAGCCATTTTTCCTACTGCAGAAATTTGATAGGGAGAAAGAGAACAGGAACTTACATACTGTGGCAGTCTCTCCCTTATTTATAACGATATGAAGATAGAGATTGATATAAACTCTCTAAAGATTATGATAAATAGATAACTAATAATTCTAAATAATAATAAACTTAAACTTTAAATAAAGGTAAATTTTAAATTATACTCCTAATTTAAATCTAAATTATCTATAACAAAATTGGAGATAAAATTTTTAAAAGAGAGTAGCATATGAGTGTTTTTTTTTTCAAGTGAAAATTACGAATCCTTAGGGATAGAGAATGGAAAAAATAACATAACAAGTATTGGGAAAAATTATAATGCAAAACCTTGGAGATATTTATACTAAAAAATTTTAAATTTTAAAACTATTTTTAAGACCTATATTTGGGACCTAAAATTTAAATTATTAGAAAAAATTTCAACTTAATACTTCAAAATAAAATGTTTGACTCGAAAGTTATTTAAAATAACTTTAAATTTTAAAATATTTTAATATATATTTTAACTTTAATCTTTAAATTATTATTTTTCGGGGAGGTGTTAAGTCTGGGTACTGTTGAACGTAACACGAGATTTTTTATTACGTTGTCTCTACGAAATAAACTCCATTAAAAAACAAAACATGATCTCAAGACGCGGTTGGCAATGACTGCGGAGATTTCTAATCAGCGTCTAACAATGCTGGAAAGCCACCCTCGTGTGTGTGTGCGTGTGTACCATAATGTGCTTAACAAGGTGGATCATTTGGGGATCGCCACCTGTTTAATTACTAGCTAAATTATTGGTTTTAATTTTCATTAGGAAATAAATTACATCTGTCGTTCTCTGGTTTGACCAAATTTTTATATTTTGTACTCACATTCCACCTTATTTTAATATTATAATTTAATTCAATTATTTTTTACTCTAAGACGCCTCAAACTCTGATTAGAACAAAGTGGTTTGTGACTTATGATGCGATATACGATCTCCTTTTCTGGAATAAAAATTGGTTTCAATATTAAATATTTTTTAAAAAAATTTATTTTCTATGATTATTTAATCATATATATTACAAGTCGGGCTGTCATGATTATTTTCTAAAATTTGGTAGTATAACAATTACATAGTCAAATAGGCAGAAGAAATTTTCATAACATAACAGTATAGAATAAAAGAATTTATTCAACATAAATAAGGATTTCTCTGTAACTTGATTTTATAGCTTTAGCTTCTCAATAACTTTCACCGAAGGTCATGCATGTTAAATAACAAACTAATATATATATATATATAAAAACTTATCTGAGTGCATCTTATAATTTAAAGTACGGCCAGCATTTTTTTTCATCCTCCTTTCAAATGATCATCGATCCTCTCTTATTTTCTTGTTTTTGACTTCAATTTTGGACCGAATCAATCCTATAATTAAAAATACTAATGCCACATTGATTAATTAAGAGGTCATATTTTTAATATTCTAGAAGCCCAAACTATGTGATTGAATAAATCCTCCTCTATTTGTTGTGGGTCGAGGACTCCTTCCCTTTCTTCAAACTCTGATTCATATTTTTCATAGAAAAATCTCTGATTAACTATAGAATAAGATCCATTTTAAATCATATTTAAGGGATTCCTTGGTTCGGGCCAAAGAAGCAATGTCACTCGATCATTATCAAATTGACTGCAATCTTTCAAAAATATAGCCCTCCCTACCCCCTCACGTCAATCCCACGAGCCTCTTATCCATTCTCAATTCTCATTCGATCACGGCAGGGGAGCAAGTCAAAATAGAAAAACTCACATTGGGTTTAGGGATAATCAGGCTCGAACTGATGACTTCCACCACGTCAAGGTATTTGCTTTAATACGTTATTCACAACAACCGAATTTTCGGCGAGACATAATCAAAGGATCTAGATGAGCTCAAAAACGTAAAACTGTTACTTGAAAACTCTTTCAAGTTGTTTAATTAAAATGTCATATTTTTACGATGAATGATTAAACAGTCAACTTTATATACGTTATTTTTATTTAAAATCAAAACTTATGTGACAATGGATATTACTACTAAATGAAAAAGTCTGAAAGTCCATCTCAAGAAGTTGTTGTCACGACCACCACCCCGCCTTCAATAATTGATCACAAATATCATTCTTTTTATTTTTCAAAAACATATAAGATTTTACTAATTGAACACTTGGCTACTCTAGGATTGAAGTAGCGTGATAAGTACAATATATTAATTATAAATATATCTATAGATTAATACTAGAAATGGTTTGAGAAGTAACCACTCGAGAACCAGCTGGCTGTTCTTTAATTTAGTTAATTTGAAGTTAGATACTATATTATGAGCCGACTGCAATTGATTTAAAACAACAATATTTTATTTGCAAAAAATAAATGAGATGAGTGAAATTTATTTAAGTTTGATAAAAGAGACAGTTTTGATTTGGTGACTAAAAAACAAAAGGGTAACTGAAGGCGTTGGCCGTGGAGGGGACACGTGGGGAATGGTACACGATGTTCCCTGAAACGGCGAGAAAGAGAGGTTGCAGTTTGCACGATGGCACGTCTCTGTGTCTCCGTCGGAAAGCGACGATGCCGTTTATAATTTTATTCCATTTCCACCAACACAGCTAACACGCCAGCTGACGTGGGTCCTTCCTGCTTCTCTGCTACCCCCGCCCCCTCTCTGTTTTTTCAGTGTTATTTTCATATTTTTATTATTAAGTTCTTTAATGATAATTAGTGAAAAAATTTTATAGTTTAGTATTATATAATTAGATTATTTAAAAAGATTTGTTCATATGTTATGTTTTGTTTAAAGAACTAAACAATAACGACAACCTAAAAAATTTTAGGTTCCTAGTATTGTAATATTTAATATACGTTTGGTTCAATTGTAAAAGCCATTATTTGGCTTTAGTTAGATCAACATCTCCCTTTTCAAATTTATTAAGACATAACAAACATTAAAAAAAAAAAATGAATGAATAAACAGCCTCAAGGAATTGAATCAGTATTTTGTTGTTCAATCATTTTTACAAATAATAAAGTTATGTCTGTTATCAACAAGTTTTAGTAAGAGGGAAGAGACGCTGATTGATATTGAAAACAAAAAAAAAAAGAAAATTGACCTAATCCACTTTTAATCTCAGAGAAGATGTTAAATAATTGGAGCAAAATTACCTGGATAAATATTATTAAAGAATATGAATTTTGTCCACTTTTATGATTGAATCAGGAACAGTTTAGTTCATTAAAATTACCCGACTATATCTAAAAGATTATCTTATAAATACCCAAACACGTCATGAGGTAAAGATTTTAATTTCTTTGATCTTCTTATCTATCATCATTAGGGTTTGGATCTTGTCATATTAGTATTCCTCGTGTTTGCTTATGTCACTCGTAAGCTTTATTTATTTATTTATTTAAAAGGAATGGATCTTTTATTTAAAAGAACATCGGTAAATATAAAGTTTTTCAACGTGAGAGAATCCATTTCCCATTACATATTTCTTTGTTCTCTTTCTATGGGATCTTATTTGAGTATTGAAGTCTATAATAAAACCTCCACCTGCCACCATTTTTTATTGTGTAGGACCTATGCAAATTCCCAACTGCCAAAAAATCGACTAGTGCAAACTGCGATTTATGAATTGTTAATGCCTCATGGAGGAAAGTACATTACAGTGATCATCTTTTCAACTCTCGAGTCTACATTTCTAAATTAAGAGTCAGGTGAACCATGGCCCTCTTTTAAAATAATGTCCATCACTATCCTATATTAATTTTTGTCGGTTATAATTTATAAATATTAATCCTATCATACAAAGTCCCCATTTAAATAAACCATCACTTAGTATAAAATCAAAGTTCATCTGTTTGACAACATAATCTATGGCCAATGGACCACCGTTAAAAGTAACAACTATTTTCGCACTCCACGTGTTCTCGTTGAACAAAACGAATAGGGAAAATTGATATGAAGAAGGAAGTTTTAGGATGCGTTAAGTCAATGAGAAGGACGAACAAAAATAATGGGGTTGGTGTTTATTGATTGATGGCGGTTGATAGTATGTATCTAACTTGGTTCTCTGCTTCGTTGGCCATAAACCAAAAACGATGACCGTTTAAGTCAAACTAAAGCATTTGGAGGGACATGCAAATGTTTAAGTCACATTGGTGAGGGACTAAAGGTTTCCATTTCTTTAAGGAGATTTGTGTACCTAATGAAGGCAACTCTCTCTCAATCTTACTTATTAATTACCCCAAAACAATGTACTAGGCCAACAGTAATTTTTAAAGCTTCATGAAAGTTGAAACTACCAATATTTATATAGTGCGCTTGTTTCATCTATGGCATGGCTTTCAACATAAAACAACGCTAACCCAGACATACCTTTCTAATGTCTTAATTATACATAGATGCATGTTTTAAAAAACGACATCTTTTGTTGTTTCTTTTAATTTACATGAAATTAGACAATGCAGGTAGGAATATGTCGTTGGCGAGAGTTCTCTTTTTTATGTCATGATAGGTTACGTGACTAAGTAAACAATTTTGTGTCCTGTCGGCTATGTGAATTTGATTGAACTCGAGACCTATCAATCTTGCATGTGACATTCACATTTCAATAATCGATACTCAACATTGCCTCACAGTAGATAAGGGGTTTGTTTGATAAGAAAAGTGAAATAAAAAAAAAAGTAATAAACAAGGAGGTAATTAAACTTGAACAATTTTTTATTTTCATTCATCTCTTGATAGAGAAAACTGAATAAAGAATAAAGTGCATTATCATCCCACTTATAAATTAACAAGCAAACTTTTACGATGAGTTTAATTGGATGATTGTTAAAAAGAAAAAGAATGTAAAAGATAAATAAGTGAAATAAGAACTGATTTTTGTGAGAGGTAATTTAATAATTAAAATAATAATTTAATAAATAAAATAATTATTACAAAAATATAATAAAATATTATATTAAAAATACATATACATTGTGCAAAACCAAACAGAACATTAATTATACCTGACGGGGGTAGGGAACTCAGACAAATGAGTACATGAAAAGAAAGTTAGATCACTTATCGTTGGAATAGTGCGTCTTAACACTTGTGAAAATACTATTAACAATGGTAGATTGTACAATTTAAATTGGTTTGGTTGTTAGTCCAATTAAACCCATATTTTATCTAACATTATAATATAAAATAAATTGTATTTATTCACAAAAAAAAGTTATTTGCAGATTAATTTTAATTATTATAAATAAATAAATAAAAGTATATATACTTCACTGAAATAGTTCAATTATATGTCTCTCTTGATTTTTTTTTTCAATGTGTAAACAGAAAGAAAAAAAAGAAGGCATGACGATTGGACAACGCATTGCTGAAATTATGACAGAAAGTGGGCCATGACGGACAAAATAGGTCCCTGCCTCTATAATTCCCCTTTGCCACCCCCACCTGCAACTGCATCCACAATGTGCACCCGATTCCGTTTTATTAATTAGAAAATGTGTTTTTTGGCAAAATAAAAAAAAATTGAAAAATATTTTGACCAAAAAAAAAAAATCGTCAAAATGAACGCAGAAACCCTACAAAGTCATCGTTCTAGTTCTAATGGGTGCGTGTTTAAAAATTCAATGATTTTTTTAAAAATTATATTTGTTTAAAATAATAAATTATTATTTTTACATAAACGTAATTTGATATCAAATTTTTAAACACACCACCAATCTTTAAGTGAATTAAAAGATTTATTTTTGGAGATAGTAACTAAAAGATGATGACAACGACGGCAATGACAACTATCACAATAATAATAATAATAATAATAATTTCAGGAACCACCGAAAAATCCAAATTGCAAAAACATATCGGCCATCCATGATCCAACAATAATTTAGATTTTCAAGCAATATAAGAGATTCCTATGTTGTTGGAATTTGGAACCAAACAATATTACATAAAATTCGTGGCACAGATTATTGATCCAACCCCCATGATTTTAAGATTTTTATATTGCATTAGGAAAAAAAACAAGGAAAGAAAAAGCTATGCCTGAAATTGGTTTAGAATAGCCTGATTCAAACTTAATATTCGTAGTTTAACAGCACAAAGAGAATCGTCAATGCTGGCCAGAATCAGAAGGAAATGGGACCCACACTGATTTAAATAGAAAGAGAGAATGAGGAGCATCCAAATTTGTGAAAGTTACACAGTGTTGCCCTCTCATAGGCGACTCCGTTACGGCACGATACTACCGAAGAGGGTACGGGATAAAACGCATACGGGGGTCGGGGTAAGACAAGAATTTGAATTTACGGAGCAGACAAGGGTATATCCGTCATGCGACATATTTAAAGCTGAGTTGGCTCGTCTTCTTCTACAGCCTTTACTCCCATTTATATACTGTTTATTTAGCCACCTTTCCTGGGCAAAGCCGCCTAATTAACTCCTCCCCCCCCCCCTCTCTCTCTCTCTCTCCAATTTTTTCTTTTTCGTTAAAATTAAAACTCGCATGCCGTCTCTAGTTCCCATCCGCTTCGTTTCTGGGCTTGGGTTGTTGTGTAGGATTCCCACCCATTTTCCCCCAAACAACAAAGCACCAACAAAAGAGAGAGGAAAGGGAAAGTGAGAAAGAAAGTTCTAGAGAGAGAAATTGACGGATGCGCTCAGCTACTTCGCTCCCTCCGGCGATACACTCATAGCGATAAGGGATACAAGACACAACACTCCGGAATTTTAACCAGAGTGATTGCCGGAAATGCATTGATTTGGGAGGCTCATTTATGAACACAAAATGCTCGAAGCACTTGTGTGTGATGAGCCCAGTGACGTTCTTTCCAGCTCCAAGAAGAAGAAATCAGAGGCCGATAAGCTAGACAAAGAGACTCAGAAGCCATCGCCTCCGGTTATTGTGGCAGGCCGGAGCCGGTCCCAGGCCGGAACCCGAAGAGTCACTCCCACCAGCGTAGTCATCGCATCTGATTGCTTGACTTCCACAGAAGAGAAGCTCTTACCCAACGGTGATTTTTACATGGGCAGCTTCTCCGGGAATGTTCCTCACGGATCGGGGAAATACTTGTGGACGGACGGGTGCATGTACGAGGGGGAGTGGAAGAGAGGCAAAGCTTCTGGGAAAGGCAAATTCTCTTGGCCTTCCGGAGCTACATACGAGGGCGAATTTAAATCGGGTCGGATGGAAGGATTCGGTACTTTCACTGGATCCGACGGCGACACTTACCGCGGCACCTGGAGTGCCGATCGGAAACATGGATACGGCCAGAAAAGCTACGCCAACGGCGATTTCTATGAAGGGTCGTGGAAGCGGAACCTTCAGGATGGCCAGGGCCGATATGTCTGGAAGAATGGAAACGAATATGTAGGCGAGTGGAAGAACGGTGTCATCTCTGGAAGAGGTGTGCTAATTTGGGCGAATAGGAATCGGTATAAGGGGCAATGGGAGAACGGGGTTCCCAAAGGACAAGGGATTTTCACTTGGCCCGATGGAAGCTGCTATATAGGCAACTGGAGCAAGGATATGAAAATACAGCAGTTGAATGGCACTTTCTACCCTGGTTATGGAAAAGAGAACTATCTCATGAGCAATGGGCCATTTAGGGGTGATAATTTGACAATAACAATGAGGAAGAGGTCGTCCGTGGACGGTGCCAGAAGGAGCATGACTGAGAAGAATTTTCCTAGAATTTGCATATGGGAATCAGACGGAGAAGCAGGTGATATAACTTGTGATATAATCGATAATGTGGAAGCATCCATGTTTTATAGGGATGGAACGGGATTAGAACAAGATGATATAAAGCAGTTTCGGCGGAACCCTTGTTTCTCCAGTGAGGTGAAAAGACCAGGGCAAACCATATCCAAGGGGCATAAGAATTACGATTTGATGCTTAATCTGCAATTGGGCATAAGGTAAAGCAGTGGAAGGGTAGTGTATATCTTTTTATCTGAAAGCATAAAAAATGGTTGCGATTTATCGTTTTTGGTTTATGGGGCTTTATTTTTTAGTCTGTGGATTTTTGCTGACTTGCTGTTCTTTTGTGTAGGTACTCTGTTGGGAAGGAAGCTTCAATATCGCGAGGGCTTAAACCGAGTGATTTTGATCCAAAGGAGAAGTTCTGGACGAGGTTTCCGCCTGAAGGATCCAAGATTACACCACCACATCAATCAGTGGAGTTCCGGTGGAAAGATTACTGCCCTATGGTTTTTAGGTATAGCTAGGTTTTTGTGTATCACAACAACTGACTGATACTTTTGCATTTTGGTTAGCATGATACTTAACCGAAGGAGGATTAGATGTGGATATTCTTCCATTTTGCATTGGATACTAGCATTGCAACGGTATATTTATCGTCATCTGCTGTGTCTTGACTGGATACTCCTTTGAATTTCAGACAATTGAGGAAGCTATTTCAGGTGGATCCTGCTGATTACATGTTAGCTATATGTGGGGATGATGCCCTTAGGGAGCTTTCCTCTCCGGGGAAGAGTGGAAGCATCTTCTACTTGACTCAGGACGACAGATTTATGATAAAGACAGTGAAGAAATCTGAAGTCAAGGTTAGCTACCTTTGTCATGGAAACCTGAACTATTGAGTTGTATCCTGCTAAATTTGAGAACTCTTAACACTGGTCCCTGCGCTCCATAATACTATATTAGCATGCCAAGAATAAGTTGTATAGTTCTCTTCAAACAGATAACTTTCCATGGTGTGATGGTTATGCCTCCTCTTTATTTCGAGAGGCCTTGGTTTTAATTCCCATGTAGTAGGCAGCTGTAATCTAATGTGGATAGATACGGGTTGGTTTGGCCTTGGGAAGGTGGAGGACTTTCCATACTAGTTTAGCGACCATTATATTTTTTTTTTGGGGATAGAAAAGCAACCATTATTATAAAATAATATATGTGAAGTCTCACCTTGGCTAAGTGGGACAACTTGATTCGCTTTTGACTTTGATGGTTAACTTTTAGGTGCTTCTTCGGATGCTTCGAAGTTATTATCAACATGTTTCTAAATATGAGAATTCACTTGTGACAAAGTTCTATGGGGTACACTGTGTCAAACCAATTGGAGGCCAAAAGGTATGGCTTGGTAGACATTTTATTCTGTTTTATGGGGTTCGTCTATGCTTCTTGGTGCCTGATGCTTTGTTGTTATTGGAAGCCAGACGCGGTTCATTGTGATGGGCAATCTTTTCTGCTCAGAATACCCAATCCATAGACGATTTGACTTAAAAGGATCTTCCCATGGCCGGATAACAGATAAGCCTGAGGAGGAGATTGATGAGACTACAACCCTGAAGGACCTTGATCTCAATTTTGTATTTCGTCTACAGCAAAATTGGTACCAGGATCTCATCAAGTAAGTTTTGGCGTGAGTTGTGTGCTTTTTCTGGAGTTTCCTTTGCTGCTAATTTGCAATTTAAATTGAAAGCATTAAAATATCTTCTGATATTTTCATGATCTTTTGTCCAGGCAAATTGAGCAAGATTGTGAGTTCTTGGAAGCTGAGGGAATAATGGATTACAGTCTTCTGGTTGGCCTTCACTTTCGTGATGATAATAATTATGACAAAATGGGGTTGTCACCATTTGTTGTGCGCACTGGTATTGATCCATCTTTCTCCTTTCTGGTAGATAAGGTTTATATATTGCATTAGAAATTTTAAAAAGCAAATGTCTTGCTGCTTGTAGGAAATCGGGATTCTTATCAGATTGAAAAGTTCATGCGCGGATACCGCTTCCTTGAAGCTGAGCTACAAGATAGGGACCGAGTTATATCTGGCCGGTATGTCATAACGTGTTCTAGTTCCTTGAAAGCTGATCGAGATAATGTCTTTAATTTGATTGACTTTTCAAAATATCTGTATCTGTAGTTTGAATGGATAGGCTTTCTCTGAAGGTTATCAGTTTCTGTTTTTGTGGAAAACCTAATATGCTTATATTTTGTTGCCCCATTGTGAAACAAGATTTCTGTCTTTTTTTTTTGGGGGGGGGGGGGGGGGGGAGGGGGTTTGAGGATTCTTGTGGTTGGGTTTGAGTAAAACTGCCATCTGAGTTAGTTTAGAAAAATTCAAGACAAACGTGGTTGGTGCAGACCTGTAAACTGTGCATACTATGGTTGAGTTCTAATTTGTTGCCGGTGTTAAAGATGCCTAATAATTTCTCCTATTGAATTGAAAACAGTCCCGAGAATAATCAAAAGTTGTTTGGATTGTTTTGCCAATTCAGTTGGTATAATGTAGCAGGCAACAGTTGTTGTGGGGCACATGCAGGTTCTGGTCCTAATTTTGCTAGAGTAAGAAGTTATAATTTTGTTATGGCTCAATGACGATTGTTTCTCCCTTAAAGATTTTGTTTATTTCGTTTCTGCATTTTTATTCTATATACTAGCTTATACACGCACAACTTCCAGTGACTATATAAGGGTGATAAGGTTGAAAACTTTAAAGATGTTCAACTTTTCAGCCACAATTATATTAAGTTATCAAACTATAAAAGTTGATTGTTTTATTTGAATGCATATATGCGTTTTGTTTTTGTACAAGCATATTTGCATATTTGATGACATGCTAAAAGGTATTCTTTGTCTTTCAGGAAATCGTTGATCAGGTTAGGAGCCAATATGCCGGCAAGAGCTGAGCGAATGGCTAGGAGGAGTGATTTTGATCAATATACCATGGGTGGTATCAGCCATTTGACCCCTTATAGATGTGGAGAGACATATGATGTGGTCCTGTATTTTGGGATTATTGACATTTTGCAAGATTATGATATCAGCAAGAAGTTAGAGCGAGCTTACAAATCCTTGCAAGTTGATCCTACTTCAATCTCTGCAGTTGATCCAAAGCTGTACTCGAAGAGATTCCGCGATTTTGTGGGTAGAATTTTTACAGAGGACAGGTAGCGGTGAACAAAAATCAGATAGAATCGTTGTCACTCTGGTTTTATTCACCTGATTGATCGCAACATCTTGGAAGTATAGCTTCAACATCTTGGAAGTATAGCTTCAACTATGGAAACCTTGGATAGAGGTTGGGCCTTCCAATTGATCATTTGGTTGACATGCCACTGTTTCTGTGGCTGTGATCAGGAAGCTCGCTAGAATTGGGGTTGCTTGTGGCTGAATTTTGAATATACAGCCGTATGATTTGTCCTGTTGGCAGAAGTTGTACATTGAAGATGGAGGGAAATTTGATGTCGGATTTTTGTTTTTGTTCTCTTCTTTTAACCAGGGGATGGGAATTTGTGAAATTTTTTGTGGTTACAAAATAGGATAGGATGATGTGAGATAGGTAGAGGGAACAAAGCCTAATGTTTCCCGGAGATAATATCCAAAATGCATGGATAGTTTGAAATAAAGAAATTGTACAGTTAGTATATATATAAATGATGATAGCTGAGGCATGAGGGGTTCTTTTTTTCCTGTGTTTATCTTTGTTGATTTCTTTTCTCGTATTGGAGGGAATATTTTGAGGATAATGTTGTGCTGTGGAGGCTCAAGTCGCCTGGGATGTCTTTCCCATTTCCACACGACGCAACTTTAGATGTTATTATGAAAGAGGGCTCTGTGTGCGTTGTCTATGGAAGAAACGTGAAATGGGGTCGTTGCATAGCTTTTGCAGGGAAAGGGAAGACGTTGGGCTGCAAAGAGTTTTGAAGGCATAAAAAGCAGAGAAAGCCCGAGAAAGATGCGCTTGCCCTTCTTCATTTTCTTGTCATATTTGTCTACTTTCTCCCTCCTTTTACTGTTTCTGCCTGTCCTTTTATATTTTTCCGTATAATAATGAGCTTTATAACCAGCCAGAAAAAAAAGAAGCACTAATCAGTAATCACCTGGAACATATAATTGTGCTCACGTGGCGGGCATTCATTTGGTTATTGGAATAATGTTATTCTGGGGTGGATTGAAGGATAGTTATGTAATCGGAAGCCAGAGCCCGGTGTGATCCTTGGGATTCGTGTAAGTCGGTTTGAACTGCAGAGGTCAAAGTCAGTGGCAGGGCTAGGGTGGAGTTTCTGCTGGTAAATATATTTGAAAAAAATACTTAAATCTTATGAAATTTATAATAAAAAATTATTATTAAATTTTAAGATATTTATTATTAAATTTAAAAAAATTTAAAAAATAAAATAAGTTTTTTAAAATTTGATAACAATTTTAGTTTTTAAAAATAATTTTAATTTTTAATATCTTTTATTATAAATATTATAAATTTTAAGTTTTTGAATGTAATTTTTTAAAAAAGAATTATGTTTTAGGATTAAATTGAAAATATTTATTATAAAAAAAATTTTAAAATTATTTTCAAAATTATAAAGGCCTCATTTTTTAGTCATAAAATAAAAATATTCTTATTTAATTATATGAATTTATTATCACTCAAATTTTTTAAAATTATAAGTGACTTATTTTTTTAACTATTTAATTTTACATTTATTACCACTCTACTTTACCTAGTTACCACTTTACTCTAGTATTCTTAATTCACTTGGTAATTGATGCATGTAACACAAGATTCATGAATCAAGATGGTAACATATATAAATTGTGTAGTTAAAATAGGAAATAGAAAAACCACTTATAACACTAGTAAATTTGAGTGGTAACAAATTTACATGGTTATAAGTGAAAGCAAGCAAAATAAAAATATTGCAGTAGGATGATAATAAATGCAAAATTAAATAGTAAAAATAATAAAAATTATTTGTAACTGTGAAAAACTTGAGTGATAACAAATTTATATAATTAAATGAAGGTATTTTTATCCTATTACTAAAAAAAGAGGTTTTTAAACCATCTAAAATAATTTTAAAATTTATAGTTCTTTATATAAATATTTTAAATTTATAGTTCTAAAATGCAGTTTTCCTTATATTTATCTCTCTCAACTAAAACTTAACTTTAAAACATAACAACATAATTTTTAAACCGAAATTCCTTTTTTATCCCAAACAAAAAAGTAATAAACATTTTTAAAATAATAAATACTATTTTAAAGGAGTGTTTTATGATATTTCAAAATTTAAAAAGAAATTGTACTGTCAAAAATCATATATTAATTTTACGTTATACCTTAATTCAGATAATAAAGTATAATTTTTTGAAAATTACCCTTATTTAATTTGTGAAACTCTAAAACTGTAAAAGCTACTTGCTAATTTAATAATAGTTATAATTAATAATATTTAGAAGGCGTGAGTGGTGGGGACCATACCGTCCTCCAAATCCATGTTCCTCTTCCTGTTTAGCGTGTATGGATTCCAAAACGTGGCTTGCCCGTCCAGATCAATCAATTCCTGTTATCCAATATCTAAATAAATTTAGGTTCAAACATTTGAATTCGCTTACTCATACATTCTAAGTGAAATTTGATTTGTTTGGTTCCTGTTTCTGATAAGAGTGAAATAAAAGTAACCGTTCAACAAATGAAAAGTGGACAAATAGCATTTGTTTAATTGATAATTGAAGAATAAGGAGGGTTGTGCAGAGAACCCAATTTAAAGGTGAGGGATAAAATAAAAAAGTAATTGAAGTGCGCAAATATATCTGTACCCAAAAAAAACAAAAAAATCAAATATTATCAGCAAGGAAACGCTTTTGCAGTGTAATAGTGAGCAGCAACGCAATCAGCACGTGCATTTGAATCCAATGCTGATTGTACCACTTCATTTGATAATTCACTATTTGCCAAAATCCCACTCATTTAAATTATTCATCGCACTTATCTGTATCTCCATCACCGGACCAGTTCTACTGTCTTAGAAATATAATATTAAGTTTCAACTTTCAAGCTACTGGCTTGTGCCTAACAAGTAACAACTACCTAAAATCTGCCCATGTCTAATTTAATATTAGACATAGACGTGGCCACAACACTTTAACACAGGATTAGTATCCCACTTCGTACCTTGAAACTTGGTAAAACAGGAGCTTACCTCAGGAATCTAAAAGAAAGCTTGAGGCAGTGTGATGACGAGGCCCAGCGTGTTAGGACGCAAACAAGAAATTAAACAGTGAGGACCCTGTGGACACTGGA
Source organism: Erythrophleum fordii (assembly GCA_032878935.1). Classification (NCBI taxonomy): domain Eukaryota; kingdom Viridiplantae; phylum Streptophyta; class Magnoliopsida; order Fabales; family Fabaceae; genus Erythrophleum; species Erythrophleum fordii. Next base: position 6,428,166 of record JAVQMF010000058.1, read on the forward strand.
CATTACAGCCAAACCCAGTGAGAGTGGGAGCACAGATAGATATCAATAGTAAGAATAGGGGGGTATGGCACATATGACAGATGGTTACGTATAGCAACAGCATTGGCATGCTTCAAAAGCAATTTTTTTTTTATTATAAATATATGAACTAGAATAAAGATGTGGAAAAGTTGAATGTTTTTTGGAGGTTAAAATCTTTTATCATTCAATTTTTATTTTTTTTTGTGAGATTTGTTTTAATATTAAGCAAACAAATTTTGAGATGGTCCAATCAAGCTCTTCACAAGAAAATTTTATAAAATAATTCTGATAAATGGCTTTTGGATCCATTATAATTTTAGCTATGTGAAGTCAATCTCTTGTAAAGTGAAATGTTCATGGATCCTGCAAGATCCTTACTTGTGAACAATAGGCAGAATTATCTGGGCAATTGTATAGCAATTGTCGGGCGATTAGAGTATACCAAAATGGAGCATTACAAAATGGTCTAAATGATAAAAGATTTTTAAAAGCGTCATGCCCGAAGCCAACTGTGAGGCTCAGTGTAATGAATAACGGATAGATGGAGTTCAAAAATATGATTCGTCAAATTCCAACAGCAGATAGTCAGAGAGAATTGGACGAGGGATGTACGGAGAGCTTGAATGGTGGTGGTGGTGGTGTTTTGTCGGAACCACATACATAATAAATGCAGTTTGTACGGCGTGTCTCTGTTCAGATAGACACGCTCGCCGCCTCCGCCTCTGACCCTTCAATCCCCTTTCCCTCTTCCATTGACAGAACTTCTGCTCTTTTCTTCATTCCAACAAGCAACCCATAAAACGACAACATGAGGCATCATTCCTTCATATTGAATTTGAATAATATATTTTTGTTTCCAATTAAAAATGATGATTCCGCTTTTGTCAAACGGAAATGGAATAGGTGATCGTTGCATAATGGGAAAATCTAGTGGTGGGGCCTTTAATAGATCAAGAGCTTTGTTCATAGACACCATCATTTTGGCGCTTTGGAACTTGGATACCTTCATTGAGGGAGGTGAATGATAATGAATATATGGATACCGAAGCCAACCACTCTCTCTTCATTCATTATCAATATTTTTAAGCTGCAACAGCAGTACATGGATCACATTTCTCTGTGATTGTGGCCTTGTCGCTTAAGTTCTCCATTAAGAAACAAAGTGAGAAGCATTACTATTCACAATGCACTGTCACGAATCACGATTTAGAAATCCGTCATATTTTGTCAAACAACACTGCATAACTTAGCATACTATGTTTAGCGCTAGTTAAGTGTGTCAATCATGAAGTGGCGTGAGAGTGATTGTGTCCCATCACAGCTTCTGATTAGTTTTCTATAATCTTTAATGGGATTCACAGACCTAATTCTTATACAATGAGAAACTCCTAAGAAGTTGAATGATGAAAAAGTGGTTTGAGCTCACACCTTAATGCTGTTTTAATATGAAAAGAAAAGAGGCTGCTCATGTCTCATTTAATGGTCTATAAAAGATGTATCTCAATACCAACATGAGGTTCCAGCAAAGGGAACACTCTTTCCCAACTAAAATTTTCATTTAACTTGTTCAATTTTGATAGACTAAAAACTAATGGAAGAACCCTATCAGCTTATAAACAAATGATGAAAATTAAAAATCTTAATCATGTTGTCCCAGATTACTTAAAAGGCATCCTCTACAACTCCTTATTTAATATGCCCCCCTTACAGTACAATTGTGAACCATTCAATTCCTTTACAGCTTCAACTTCATTGAAGAATGTTTGGCAACAATGGCGGCGAAACTCTCTTACCTTTACTGAAAAAGTATGATAATGATAACCTTCTTCCCTATATCGTTTTATTACTTTGGCCTTGGCCAAGTTTCCTATGCCTTTTACGAGAATGGCCCAGACCACAATTTTGTAAGTTGTAACATCAATGAACAGAGAATAAAAAATTGAACGCAGTGATAATATCAGACTTTGGCTTGATGATGTCACCGTGACTCGGGTAGGGGGTCTATAATTTAGCTGTATTTTGAGATTGATTGGAGAACCAATTTCTGTCTTAAATTCCCAGCAAAGGAATCCTTCCATGGTGCTACTGTTGACAAACAGTAGCAGACAAATGCGAATAAGAGTGAAAGCAATTTGGAATGTGCATTTCTCTGGTTTAGATTTCATGAAAGCTAAGGCAAGAATGGCATTATATTCCACAATCTGGGCATGCCATTGTTGTTTTAGGTGGAAGTCCTCTTTCAAGATTTTCTATCATGTTCTTCTTAGCCCACTATCATTTCTACGGATGCTAAGTAAAATCTCAACCAAACCCACACAATATTTATTATTTAAATTCGAAATATGCTCCAATGACCAAAATGATAGAGAACAAGTGGTTTGTGCAAATCTAGAAATCTATCTTTAGTCAACCATTGCTCAGACGATATGCTTTTGTAGATCCTGCCTTCATGAACCCTACTTCCTACCTGTTTAACAGACCTAAAAATTGTTTGGAAAAAACAAGAAATGTTATAAAGCTCTATACATCCATTCTGGCTTGAAATGATCATGGAAAACAAAAAAAATGAATGCCAGTTCGTCAAATAGTCTCAAACTTTCAATACTAGTGGCTCGTTTCGTTGCGCGGGGGAAACGGAAATAGAAAAAAAAAAAAATTGGTGAAATTTTATTTTTATCTCTTTAATTATTATTTAATATTATTTATTAATTATTATTCAATCTTTAAAGATAGAGGTATTATAAGTATTTTTTATCTTTAAAATTATTTTTTTTTTATTTTTATCTTTAACTTTCTACTTACCAAATGAGCAATAGTGTTTTATTCCCGGGAAATGACTGTTTAATTTCTTTTTCCCTGTGATTGACAGATCATATATATGTTTACACCTGAAGTTCAGATTTGTCTACATTAGTTATTATGCTTTTGCAGTCCTTATCGAACCAGAAAGTTGTTAAAGGGGAATCAAATTGTAGACCACAGAAATAGAAAAAATATGGATCGATTTAATGGAGGGGTACACTAGACAAGGAATGTCACGAATGTGGTTCCTGAGGACGAGTACAGAGAAGCCCCACGTTAGTAAACTAGTCCCACTGAACATTTTTTTTTCTGATAAATTGTTATCATTATCAATTGCGTTTGCGTTGATTTTATGCCAATAATTGACAAATCCACTCCTCATGGGATGCTTGGTTTTTTATCAGATCATGTTGGTTGTAACGTCTATACATGTTTGCCTCCAACAGCAGACCAAGCTTGACTCAGACACGTGGTTGGAGGTTGAGTTGCTTCTTAAAATGCTTGTAGTGACATGAAAAGAAAGGGGAGCATAATCAAAAGCAATTTGGTAGGCAACATTATATGATTGCGAGATTTTTAAGAATTGCCAGCCCTTTAAGCCAACTTGTTTGTGGTCCTTGAAATTGGTTCTGAGCAGAACCAGGGAGAAGAGAGTAAGTTCTGGGACACTCGACAGTTGGCTCGGTTTGATGATCTCATTTGCCCCTCCACTAGCAAGCAGCAACCTTGGTTGTGTCCAATTAAAGTGGCCCACCCTTTATAGGGCTCATTGTTAGAGATTTGGCCCAATTCACTGGTTATTTGCTTTTAGGGGGGAAAAATAATCATCCCAGAACACATCAAAAAGTATTTACCTTCCTTGTTGTGACACGATATGTTCTTCAATATAAGATGAGCTCACCAGAATCTTAAGTCTTGAGATGTGGCTATAATGTTGTATTTATTATGGTTTTGGGAGCGTGTTGCTCCTTTCATATTTGCATGTGTGTCCTCAAAGAGCGTGGATTGTGTATGCATTTGTACCCTGTTTAGCCCAGCGTAGTCTCTTTGTTGTCTCTGGTTCAGTTAGGTCAGGCTTTTTACATTTTGTCCAAAATAAAAAAGAGGCATGCCTGCATAATTTGTGCTTTATTTAAGGAGAATTCAACAAATTTTTATATTTTAAATCACTTCCAAATAGTTTCTTAAATTTTAAAAATTGGAATTTAGGTATTTAAACTTTCACATTTAAAAGAAAAAAAAGATCAATTTGTTTAATTTCTTTACATCAAAGCTGACTCAATTACCCCTTCAAAATCCTCATCTATCAAAATAAGTATCTTTATACTGCACTTTTCAATTTTCTAAATGGTATTTCATCCGATTTCCAATATAAGTCACTAATATTTATCTCACAGATATTAAAAAAATTGGATAAAGGTAATTTAACTAATTAAATTTGTATATATTTGCCCCTAATTAAAGAGCTTACCTTCATCTTTAGTAAATTGCATTAGTCTTAATACTTCTTTATTTAATTCGGGGTATTTAAAGAAAAAGTCATTTAATGATCAAGATAATTTAGAGAAGTGACTTATATTTTGAACCAAGACAACCCTCCAATAAATGATTTATATTGAAGACCGGAGGGAGTATATGTTAAGTTTGAAATGGTAAATAAGTTAGCATTTTTCGGAGAAAATTAGACAAAATAATTTATTTCTTAAAATATGAAAAATTATGGACTTAATTTCTAGTTTCAGAAGTTTAAAAGGTTATTTGCAAATGATTTAATTAATAGATCTTTTTGCATTTCCCTCTTTTATTTGTCTTTTTGTTAAACTTTTAAATGCAAGATAATTGTTTTGAGTTTTTCTCATTTATTATCTTTTATATAAGTGATAAACTTACTATAAAGATTAATGAAAAAATATCAAAAGAATGAAAAAAACTTACATAATATTTATCGATTTGGAGAAAGCATATGGTGTCAAAAGATGTTTTATAAAAAGCTCTAGAAAAAAAAAAAAGAATTCGTATTGTTTATATTCGAACAATTCAGAATATGTATAAAGGGATTACAACTAGTATAAGGATATAAAGTGCGCCCATCGAAAAATTTTTAATAACTATTAGCCTATATCAGAAATTAACTTTGAGTCTTTATTTTTTTTTAATTTTAGTTTTGGATGTGTTCATTGAATATATCCAAGAACTGGTGCTACAATACATACTCTTTATAGATGCATAATGCATACTTTTTGTAGATGATATACTCCTAATTAAAAAGTTAAAAGAGGAAATAAATGAAAGTTAGATATGTAGAGATTAATTTTAGAAGCATATAAATTTTGTTTAAATAAAAGTAAAACGAAATATAAAATATAAGTTTAACAAGAGGCGCACTAGTTTTAGCATATAAGTGAAAATTAGAGAATACACCATCCCATAAATCACATGGTTTACATATCTTGGGTCCATCATACAACATAACAGAGAAATAGAAAAAGATATAAATCATGGGATTTAAGTCAAATGGATAAAATAAAGGAATGTTTCGAGTGTTATTACAGATGAAAAAGAATACTAAGACAAATTTTACATAGTTATAAGACCTGCAATATTGTATAGACTGAATATTGGTAATAAAAAACTAACAGAAAAATAAGTTTAATATTGTAGAGATGAGTATGCTGCATTTGATGAATAAATATATTAGACAAAATAAAATTAGATATAAATCCATTAGATAAATAGTTGAAGGCACACCTATTATAAAAAAAATTACAGAATCGTTTCTTACCCTACCTTACAGCAAGTTACTGTGAGAATGACTTGATTGGAAGTTCATTTCATCAGGACAGCTAAGTCCTTCTACCATATATGTCTTTTATTCTTTCTCTTTTCCTTTGTTTCTCCTTCCCCGCCCTTCACCTTCTAACAAACAGGCCCTAAAGCTTATCAGAAAAGTGAGTTCAATCTGTTCTCCGTAGTCTCGTCCTTCTTGGTCTTGGACTAAGAGGATTAATTCTGGGTATAAAATCCAGGCATCTGTATTTTGGATTAGACTACTTCTAATCCAAGTCCTGAACAGTAATGGGATTCCTTCCAAAAAAGAAAAACGTTGATGTTTTTTGTGCTTCTATAACACTGACTAAAATTATCTCGTTTTCTTTTCTAGTATTATAGTCAAGTGGTGTTTTTAATATTATAGTCCAGTGCTGTTGGAACCAACTTAAGGGCACCTAAAGTTTTCAATTTTGTTGAAGATTGACCATCCATGTCAATAATAGAGGATTTAAAAGGAAATTCTCTCCAACCCAACTTCAACAAATTAGTATAGTTGAATTCCAATGTTTCCATTTTCTTCGTGGTACTCAATGGATTGTCCATCTTACAATCTGGAGTGAATTTGAAAACAAGTAATTGAGACCTTCCTCTTTCTCAATTAGAGTTGGCTCTTGTATAGAAAGCTTTATTTTTTTAAGAGGTTGAATTTTTCAATTCCAATCATCTCGAAATTTGTACAATCATTTCAAAATTTGAGATAATATCTTATAATCTTACACATATCTCACAGTTCAATCTAACTTAGAAGAACTTGATCTCCTAAAAAGTCCAACTCTAAATATCTTAATTTATTAGAATTCATTTGTAACTCGTATCCTTCAAATATAAATCTTATTACTTAAGGAATAACCCAAGAAATAAGTAAGTTTGAGCTCAGGTTGAAAGATATCTATCATGTGAAGAGTTTGAGCTCATGAAAATACACCTGTAGGAAAGAATAATAGGGCAGCCACAATATTCAAGCGAGATTAGTCTCACACTTGGAAAGTGTGAAGATTTTCATAGGAGTATATATATATCCACACAGAGTTTTCAATGTGTCTACCCTCTTGCCAGAACTCATTCTAAAATATTTTCATACTCAATTCTCGGCATTTTGCAAATTTTAACACATTCATGGGATATTCATCCGAAAAAAAAAATCATGGGACACATCAATGACAAATTTTAGTAAGACTATTGGCTTAATACTACAAACCGATTCTTACAAAAACCAATATAACAATTCATCAATTTTACTCAAAACGAATGAAAGCAAATTACTTCTTTTTCTTTCCAGCAATGGCGACCCTCTTACCCTTCAAGGTCCGGCAATTGTTCTTGGTGCGTTGTCCTCTACAGGGAAGCCCCTGAATATGTCTGATCCCTCTATAGCATTGGATCTCCTTCAATCTCCTTATATTAAGTGCATTAAACCGCCTCTGAGTCACCCAGAGAGATTCATTGTTACATTTACAAACACATCAATACAAAATTGAAATATATGAGAGAGCATGAGACGGAGGGAAGTACCAATTCCCCTTCAATCATGTACTTGGAGACCTCATCTCTGAGAGTGATGAGGTCCTCCTCAGTCAAGTCCTTTGTGATTTTGTTGTCCATGTTAATGTCACACAGGATTTTCCGAGCTCTGCTCCGCCCAACTCCATGTATATACTGAAGTGAATACTCAATTCGCTTGTTGTTTGGAATCTCTACACCTCCGACACGAACACATTGGATGCTTAGGCCTTGAACCTGCATCAATACGTTAGACATGATACGCAACACTTTAAATTACATGTGAACACTCGAAGTTTTATCATGACTGTCGTGTCTCGTGTCCAGAGGGGTGTTTTTCTAGCTCAACACTCAATTCAGTTCCAAAAGATATCACTAACAATAAACACTAAAGAGTTTTGAATTTAAGAATCTTCGATATGTGATATTCAAGAGCTTAATGATCTCAACTCGAGAGTTTTTATTTAACCACTATAATTACAGAAAAGCGATAGAAATTACAGAAATCAAAACAAAATACACAAGCGGAAAATGTCAAATATTTGAGGTAAGCGTGAAAACCCCACTGATCCTTTGAGCTATTTTGAGATTCTAATCCTTGGATTATTCATTTCCTTTGATCCTCTATTGCACCACTTTCATGGTTCATGGAGTATAGTAATCGCAGAAAAACACAGTGTGCGAGGAAGGGAAGGGAATTCCACAAATTGAAGATTTCCAGCGGTAACGAAACAACTTCTAAGCAGGCAAACAAAGTATAAATGGAATGGGATCAAGATATTCATGCAATAATACGAGTTACACGTTACAACGGGACAAGAAGAAAGGTAACAGAAAGAAGATTGGGAATTCATAAGACCCATTGACACTAAAATTTGTTACCTTGGGAGGGTTAGAGAAACGGAAAGAGACGCTTCTAGAAAGCGAATTAGAGAGGTGGGTATTGCAAATAACAGAGAGTGAAGGCGCTACAGGCATTGCTAGCGTTTGTGCCATTTTCCCACTGTTGTCTACCTGCCGGAGAGGACGAAGACGAGTGGAGAAAGAGTCGTCCAGAAGGGCAAGAGGCTTATCCTTGCAGATTTTGGGTGAGGGCCGAAGTGACGTTTGAATGAAGGATAGGCGACATGTTTGAACCCAAAAGCCCACTAGGCCAGAACTAGCCGCCAACACGGTTTTGAAATCAGGCTGGTGTGGGCTAATGATGGGCTTCGTGGGAGGTCTGTTATTTCTCTCTCATATGTCGATGCACATTTTATGAAGTTGTATTTCTGTTAAGTGCGTTGTAAACTTTCATTAGAATATTTAGATTTGGTTCTGGCCTTATGCTTATCGTACTTGTTTTGTTTGTATTCTTTATTTGACGTGCTTCTTGTTGTCTTTGTGTTGCTAGCCTTTATGTTTATTGTAATCTGTTTTCTTTTTTTAATGTTTACCTGAATGAATGATGAAAATACATATACATATATATTACTCAAATTACACATTTTTTATTTTAAAAATATATCTTTTTATTTTGAAATTAAAATATGACAAAATTATCCTCAAGAATAATATTATTTTTTATTAAAAATATAATTTGTTAAAAAAATCTTCAAAAAATTTTATTTTAATGTTCTTTTTTGGGTCAAAAATCATGAATTTAATTTATTATAAAAATTTATTGAATTTACAGCAATGCTTATATTTATTATAATATAAATTAATTTATTATCTATCAGTTAGATAAATTTAAAGAATAATTTATGGATACATTTTGTTTTAATAAAATATTTAATTGAATAATTTTATAATTTTCTAAATTTAAAAATCAACTATTTTAGATTGGTCAAGTGTATATATTTAATACTTGTTATATTGTATAAATAATAAATATAAAGATATTTTAGTTAAAATAAATATTATTATAATTTATGTTTTTGCTGCAAATGAGATAAATATAGCACATTTTTTTATTTTAAAAGGAGAAGGGTGTACATGTTCAAAACAAATGGGATAATTATATATTTTAGACATCTTTAAAAAAATAGGAGAGTAATGTACCCCAAAAAAAAAAAAACGTTTCTTGCCTTTATGCCTATTATGCCCTGTGACATGAATGAACTAAACCAAAAATAGAAATTCGGGTAGCTTCATACCATCAAATTATTTGCTAATTTGTTATCCATGTAAGGTAGGAAGTATGGATTTGATTAAGAAAAACCACAGAGTAATATTAGACATTCTTAATTTCAATCTAACAGTTGTCACGTAAGTAAGTTCGTTGAATTTTGCTGTGAAATTTATCATGCAAGAATTTCATGATTAAGCTATGCACGTAATTCAAAAATAATGAATTGCAAGATGCTTCGGCCCAAAAGTCAATTGAGTAGAAATTCATGGTGGAAAACAACCATGAGGCGCGCAATATGCTTTATTCCATAAGTTACTAATATCAAAGTAGTTTCTAAGCTTACACCTATATTTATATGAGATGTCCAGTTTAGACATATAGGATTATGGATGACACAACATGTGGTGAGCAGTGTGTATGTAGAGTATAAAGTAGCTCCTGGGTTTGTAATATTGTAGGGTATTAGAGGAGGGAATTAAGAATGAGTCTGACGTCGTCCAAGCTCACAGCTCCATCTCCATCGAGATCAAGCGAAGCAACAATATTCTCGCAATTCTCCAGAGACAATGAATCTGCCATCACCTCATGTAGCTCTTCCCCAGTCACAAATTCATTCCCTTCTTCGTCCAATACTTCCAATGCTGTTCTGAGCATATTCCCAAGCTCCCCACACTCCAAATCCTGTGCGTTGAGTTGCAAGAACTCATGGATGCTGAGCAGCCCATCCTTGTTCTTGTCCCCTTCTTCCATCATCCTCCTCACCTCTTCCTCGCTTGCATTGTACCCAATTGACCCCATTATTCCTCCAAGCTCCGCCCTCGTGATCCGCCCGTCGTTGTCTCCGTCAAATGCTCTGAACGCCTCCACTAGTCTCACCACATGATTCACTGTCTCAATTTCAGCACATATATCACCCCCTTCACCCATATTATATTCCAACCTTCAAACCCTACTTTCTACTCGTCTTATCTCTATTGCTCTTTACTCCTTCTCCTGTGACTATAAATAGCTGTAGGGGAAATCAAGTTATAGAATCAAATGCTTGTAAAATTGATTCATTCTTATCTCCCCCCCCCCCCCCCCCCCCCCCTCCTCTTTCTTTTTTCTGGGAATAAAGTTACAGAGATTGAAACAAAAGATGTTAGTGGAGGCCAGGGCGAATTTTATACCGTTGAGGTTACTCTTGATTCTGGAACTTGCCATTCATCATCGCTGCAGAATCATAAAAGATGTAACTGATAAGTGTGAAATGTGTCATTTAAAGTAATTTTGCATAATGGCTGTGTTACTGGCACTGCCTTTTTTGAAGAGCAACGAGAATGGACCAAATTACAAATTCATTTATTATTACTGGACCTTTTTCCTTTTTCTTTAGCAAGATAATTAGATAAAATAATTATTTTCCATGCAGTTGTTTCTGGTTACGTCCTTAGCAAGTTGATGCCTTTATGGAATTCTTTCAAGATTAGATGCCTATCCCATATCGTTTTCGCGTGAGGAATCTTCAAGTTGCGCCTCATAATAACAGATAGAGTATGCCTCAAGAAAAGAGCCAATGGGTTGGGCCCGGGTCCCAAAGACCATTGAATGCCTAGTCGGGCCAGGAATTAATGGTCTGTTGCTATAGTTCAGTGATTTAGATTAAGGCCCAGTTGGCCTCGACTCGCATGATATTCTGCCCAATGTATGTGAATCGCGCGGCTAGTAACCGTAATAACTTCCTACAATTCCATTGAGGCCAACTGTACAGTATAAATTTATAATGAATAAATTACATATATTTTTCTTAAATTTTGTTAAAATTCTATATATTTTTTATTTTAAAATATACATAATTTTTTCTTAAAATAAAAAGTTATTTTAGACTTTAATTCAGTTTTATATTTTTTGATCAAAATATTTTTTTATTTAATTTTGGTTTAAAAAATATTTATTTTGGTTAATTGAAGGTATTTTAGAAAAAAATTAAAATTGGATTAAAGTGTGAAGTAATTTTTTGTTTTATGAAAAATTTTTGTAGTTTTAACAAATTTTTTAAAAAATGTATAATTTGCTCATTTATATTTATATTTATATTTATATAGACTGGTGATAGCTCAATTTTACTGGGTCGCTTATACAGTGGGTGAGACAATTATACTAATTGATTTGGAGTGGCCTCCACACTTTATTCTTAGTTGAGTTGGTAACATTTTCTTAGTGTACTGATCACATCTTGTTAAAATATAAATAACGTTTATTCAATGTGTAAAATGTAAATAATTGATTACTGCCTTTTAAAATATGGAAAATTTCCAATAACAAGTTAATATTGATAATCTCTCTCCCTATTATTAACATTTAAAAAAGAAAAGTTACAAACGTCTTAAGAATTAATTATAATTAAATTATGTTTATAAAAATCTTTAGGAGCTTGGAATTCAAATTTAGGGTGTCTGGTAATATATATTGGCACTACTACGTTCGAGGCACCTGAATTGCCGAGAGACATGCATGAATTAAATCATTGATAATTTGATAGATATTCCAATATTAAACAACCTTATATGCAAGCTTACAGTCAAACATTTCCTATGCAGTCAATGGCCAAACATAATTTCTATTCGCACCCGCCACCTTTCTAATGGCGTCCCTAACTAAAAACATAGAATAATCAATTACCCTATGATTGATTATGCAAGCAACAAATATCTGCATTATAACATAATATTGTGAGCTTTTCTCAATTTATCCTATAGCCATCTAATCAGATACAATAATTCAAAGGTAATTTAAATGCGCTTCCTATGTAAATAATTAAAGATTGACTCTTTCTTCCCAACGTCCTTGGAGCTGGTCATTTCCAACTTGTCTGGATTCCTAATATTATTCATTAGTATGATGGGCTTGATGGAGAAAGCTATAGCATGCACGTAATTAGTTGGTTGCAGAAATCTATCAAATTTCATTGACAAAATCTTGATATGGACTGTCTAATAGAGAAATATACAGAATTAACTTAGCATCGGAAGTTCAAAGGAGATGCTTGTCACTAATAAATGAACAACTTGATTTCAAATTATTATAATTTTTAATTTGAGAGAATTGTTATATTTTATTATATATTTATAAAAAATCTCTTTTAAAGATTGCTACTGACCTAACCTGGTTTTACCTGATTAAAGTTATTTCCCAACTAAAAATTTTTCATTTTCATTTGTTTCGGGGCTGTTTTAATTTTTTTTTTATTTTTTTGTCACTTTTTGCTATTTGTTTATTTTCAAAAATTAATTAGAGCAAGGATATAAATAGATTTTCAATTTTGACTACAGTTTTTTTAATAAAATTTGTAAATTTTTTATTCAATTTTTCTCTTTTATCACATTTTCGCTATATTAATTAATCTAGTCAAGAAGTTGAAAAACAAGTCATTTTTCTTGATATTTTATTGGAAATTAAAATAACATTTATAGGTATAATGTACCCATAAATAAAATAATATAAATATGAAATTTACCTTTGCTAATTAGTTATTCTACACATATAACTTGTTTCATATAATTATTTTTTTATTAGAAATATCATACATACATAATACCAACCAAAGAATTACTAAAATCTTTTCCCATCTTTCCTACTCAGTGTTTTGTATACTCAACTTGAACTCCATGATGAGTACTTATTGATGCATTTATTAACGACAATTGCCTTTTTTTTATAAAGGCGTTTTGTTTCAATTGTTTGTTTTCTAGGAATGTTACAGCAATTAAGGTGTTAAGTAGTGGTGATGGAAATAGATTTTGAAGGTGAAGAAGGAGGTGTTCTACGTGGAGAAACGTCTCTACTTTTAGACTGAGAAAATACTAAGGATCATGCAAAATGGTGTAGAATTTCAGTGGATTGTATACTTGTAGGGAAAGCCCTTAATAAAAATACTGTGATATTTATGATAAAGGAAGGTTGAAATCTGCAAGAAGGTATTGATGTTTTGGAAGTAGAGACTAACACTTTTATTTTCAATTTTGCTAAGGAGGAGGATTTTAGTAGAGTTATGTGCAGTAGGCCATGGTCTATAATGGATTACTTGCTTAATATTCAAGTTTGGTCAGAGTTTTATGGTGTTCTCTTAAATTGATCTTAATATATGCCCCTTTTAAGTGCAATTTCATAATATCCCTTTAGAAGCATTATGTGTAAAGAAGCTGAAAAGCTACGAAGTATGATTGGGTAGGTTGTTATGTTGGAAAATAGAATGTTGAACAAAAGAATTTTATAGAATTATGTAAGAGTAATAGTGGTTGTTGATTTAAGAAGACTGTTGATAACTAGGTCTTGGATGCCCCGTTTAGGTTTGAATAAATTGTAAGTGTCAGTTAAATATGAGAGGTTGCAGAGTTATTACTATAGGCATAGTATATTGAGACATGATCTGAAAACATATAATGCATAGAAGAAAATGTCAGTGGATATGCCAGCGGAATCGAGATATGGTCCATGGTTAAGAGCAATCCCAATGAGAAACTAGAATGATGCATTAATTTTCTATAAACCTGACTAGTGCGAAGCTCCATTCTTGAGGAAAAAGATGACGCGTGGTGATAACATGTATAAGGCATGTGAGGAGGAGAAAGGATGTAATAGAAAATGGAATATTCATGTGGGGGTGGTGTGAAGCTTGATTTGAGAGTTAGTTATGTAATGAAATTACAATCATGTGGAGCAAATTCTTTGTTGAGAGAATTATTTTTGATAATGATGGAAGGGACCTGACATATGGCAAAGGTACCTATCCGAAGGGAGTGCCACACTTGTAAAGGGATAAGGAGGTCAATTGTATTTCAATAAATGATGGGCTTGTTTTGGAAGGCCCAAAGAAGGTCATGAAGTTTGAGGCCCAACTTCAGGGTGTACAGAGGAAGGATATTGTACTAAAGCCCATTTCAAATATGGCATAAAAAATAAAAGAGATAAGCCCTGAGAATCGAGCTGATTATATAGTTGAACTTCCATCTAATAAAAAGGCACTGGAGAAAGAAATTGTTCCAGCTGATAAAACAAGCCAATTTGTTGAGATTTTATGTGACTTAAAGAGAATTAATTTGAAAAGAAATGCAAAAGAGCCAAGTAGTCCCCAAAGATTGAAGAGAGTCAAAGTTTGTAAGAAGTTTATTAGTAATAAAGCCAGTATGTCTTTTTACTCATTGAAGAAACAAAGTTTGCCAACAAAGAAGAAAAAGCATAAAGAATAGGCTAAGAATTCAAAAAAGGGTAGAAGGGGAATTAAATTGGAAGCTAATGAAGGTTTGGTTGAAATTCTGATATCTAAATTTGATAGTTCTCCTGAAGATTGGTTTGTGTTTAAAGCAAAGAAAAGCAACATTTCTTCATTTTATCATAATGGCTTAGGTGGCTAGCCTACTGCCGCCACCAAGAAACAATGAAGCTTATCTCGTGAAACTACTAGGGGCTTGAGGTGGCCCTGGTAGTGAAGAATCTAAAGGAGGTGTGTAAGAAAAATAAACCTTCTTTAGTGTTTTTTATAGAAACAAAAATATCAAAAAAAAAATTATATAAAAAAAAATCATTAGCTTTCAAAAATGATTTTTATGTGGAGCTTAGAGGCTTGGCGGAAGGACTAGCATTATGGTGGAGTGAGGATATTCAAGTAGATATCATATGCTTCAAAAAATCTTATTCATACTAGAGTGAGTTCTAATTCAGTTCAAATTTTCTCTATTATGGCATTTATTTATGGCCTCCCTAAGAAAGTAGAAAGATTGATAATATGGGAGAAGTTAAAAAAGTTAGCAACTAGAGTTGAAGAAGCTTAGATATGTGTGGGAGATTTCAAAAACATGCTTAACCTAAATGAAAAGATGGGAGGTAATGTGAGGGCTATAAGAAAAATTATAAATTTTCAAGCAATATTGTATGAATGTCAATTGATGGATTTGAAATTCAAAGGCTTAAAATTCACATAGTCAAATGAGAGGTTAGGGGAGGCACATTTCAAAGAGAGAATAAATAGGGCCTTAGGTAATCTAAAAATAAAGGAGGACTTTCTAAAAGCCATGGTGTTTCATTGGGAACCAATTAGGTCTGACCATCACTTACTACTAGTAGACCTTTGTTTTCAAGAAGCAATGTTCTCTAAAGTTTTCATATTCAAATCCTTTTGGGTGTGAACATTGAAAATTTTTGAAAGTGGTGAATGAGTCCTGAAGGAGGGGAGATGGCAAAGAACAGTGTATTGAAGCTAATCAATTGACTTAATAGATGTAAGGAAGCTCTTAAGAAGTGGAGTAAAGTAGTGTTTCCTAACAATAGAATCTTGATTAAGAAATTGATGAGGCAACTTGAACATTTCAATGATGATGTGCTAACAAAAGAAAAGGCTAAGAAAGCTAAAGATATAGTTTCTGAAATTCAAAGAGCATGGGATAAAGAGGAGAAGTATCGGTGTCAAAGATCACGTCTAAATTAGCTTAAAGCTGGGGATGGAAACACAAAATTCTTCCATATAGTCATAATATAAAGAAGAGCTCGAAATAAAGTCTTAAGGCTGAAAAGAGAGGATGGGGAATGGTTGAAAGATGAGAAAGATATTGCAGATGTCTTTTTCTCCTTCTATGATTGGTCCGGGACCTTTAAAAAAGGCTTTGAGCTATATGGATCAAATAGTGACAGACAAGGATAACAGAATACTTTTTATGCTTGGGACCATGAATAATGTCAAAGAAGCAGTGTTTCAGATAGAAGCATATAAAGATTTTGGTCCTAATGGTATTTTAGGTTAATTTTATCATACAAATTGGCACGAGGTTGGGAGGTAAGTTTTTGAAGTGGTTAAAAATTACTAGAAAGGTGGTACACCTATTGACAGATTAAATGATACAAATCTTGTTCATTCCAAAGGTAGATACCCCAAAAATGGTGGGCCAATTTAAACTAATCAGTTTATGTAATTTTAGTTATAAGGTTATTTCTAAACTTTTAGCAAATAGAATGAAGAAGGTACTTCTCAAACTTATCTCTCAAAACCAACATGCTTTTGTCCCTAGCCACTTGACCCAAGACAACTTGATAATTGCATATGAGGTGTTTCATTATCGTAAGAAGAGAAAAAGAATGGAGAAATATGATTTTGCTCTTAAAATAGATATGAATAAGGCCTATGATAAGATAGAATGAGATTTTTTTTAAAAGGATTCTTGCTAAAAATGAGATTTTGTACTCAATGGGTGGAAAAAATTATAGGTTGGGTTGAATTTGCCAGGTCTAATATCAATTTATCAAGAAGAAAAGTAGCTGATTTGATGCCAAAAAGAGGATTAAAGTAAGGGAATCCTTTATCTCCATATTTATTCATTATAACTGCTAAGATTATATCATGTATAATTATAAAGCATGTGGAAATTGGTGATATTAAGAGCATCAAGTTGTTTAGGAATTGTCCAACTGTTTCATATAGCTTATTTGCAGATGATACAATGTTTTTCATGAATGCTAGCTGAAAAAATTGTAAGAGACTTAATAAGATTTTTAAATTTTATAGAAAGGTCTCTAGTCAGCAAGCTAATTTTGATAAGTTACATATATTTTTCTCATATAATACACCAGATGATAAGAGGGAAGAGGTTTGCAATATTTTGGGTATAGGGGAAACAAGAGAGCTAAGTAATTATTTAGGCCTTCCTATTTTATGAAGAAGATCTAAGTAGGATGCTTTGGCTTTTGTTAAAGAAAGAATTTCCTAGAAGGTTCAAGGTTGGAAAGAAAACATCCTCTCATATGCTGGGCATGAAATAATGATCAAAGCTGTGGATAATGCAATCCCTATATATCCAATGTCTTCCTTTAAGTTCCCAAAAAAGACTTGTATTGAATTGGACAAAATTATGGCTAAGTTCTAGTAGGGGCAAAGGCTTTAGGAAGGTAAGATTCATTGGAAATCTTGGAACTTATTGTTAAAATTGAAGCTAGATGGTGGTATAGGCTTTAGAGATTTTTCAAGCTTTAATTTAGCTCTTCTTGCAAAGAATGCTTAGCAAATTTTATAGAACACAAATGACTTGTGGGTCTAAATACTAAAGGGGTTATGTTTCCTTTACTTCCCTTTTTTAGAAGCTAGAAAAGGGCATAGAGCCTCTTGGGCTTTGTCTAGCATTTTAGAGGGGAGAGACCTTTAATTAAAAACCTTCGCTAGCAAATTAGTGAAGGAAGATCTGTGAGAGTTTAAAAGGATAGTTGGGTTCCAAGTGTGGAAGGATTTAAAATTAATCTAAGCAACCTGATTGATAGTTCAAAAAATTTATTGGTGGCTAATCTTATCGTAAAAAGAAAATGGGAGTTGGCACCAATCTTGAATTGTATCTCACATGAAACCAAAGAGGAGATATTGAAAATCCTTTTACTAGTTTTCCACTATTTCTAACAAGCTAGTATGGGAGAAAAATAGGGATAGTGTGTATAATGTCAAGGGAGGATGCAAGATGGCAAGGAATAGGATAGTATCCAATCAATCTTACTCATTTAACTGCTTTTATTTTGTGTCTGAAAGATTATAGCCTAAGATCTAAAGTTTGAAAGTCCCACTAAAAGCTAGTCATTTTTTATGGAGAGCCTTATCTAATGCTCTAGTAACTAGAAAAGATTTGTTTAAGAAAAAGTGTGCTAGTGATCCTCTTTGTCCATTGTGTAGAACTTATCCTCAAACAATTGAGCATGTGTTGTTGCTTTGCCCTTGAGTCAAGAGGTATGGTTTACAAGCCCCTTGTCTATATTAATTCAAAAAAATTATATAACAAGATTCAATGTATGGTGTAATAATTTGCTCTTAATGAACAAACAAATGGATGATTTTAACAAGGCCCTATTAGCTTGCCTTTGTTGGAAAATCTAGTTGGAAAGATGCAACTTAGTTTTTCAAAATGAGATGGTGGATATGGGTAGGGTGTTAGCGGGAGAATGTAGGCTGTTGTATGATTTTTGGATGGCAAAAGGTCCTTGTGAACCTTCTTTAGTTAGTACAAAAGCTAGTAGCAGATCCTTGCATCGCGAGTTACCTTAAGATGGACAGGTGAAGATTAATTCTAATTGTTTTTTTAGTCAAAAGCTACAGATTGCTAGAATTGAGGTGGTTTGCAAAAGCAAAGCTAGTGGAGTTTTTTATAGTTTTGGAGGCTATGTTAAGACTTCATTTACCTTTATGACAAAAGCTTTAGCCTTGAGATAAGCTTTATATATGGCGTCCCGAATTACTGAAAAATTAGTCTACATTGAGTTGGATTGTGAAGAGTTGTATAAATTTTTTTTGAGAGGTAGTTTTAAGGGTGGTGAATGGACGTGTGTGGCTGTGATGAAGGATGTATTTTTTATAAAAGATTATCTACCATATGTCTCTTTCTCCTTAACTTCTTGTCAACGGAATTTTGCTATTGATTGGATTGTAGCTAATATCACAAAGGGGATATGCCCAATTAGGTGGGTTTCAGCACCCCTAATCTCCTCTGGCTTCTATTTTAAGTAGGGATCTTGTATTAGCTTCACGTTCTCCTGTTGATAAGGAAGGGGTGGGGTAATTAGTGGTGTTGGTCTTTGTTTAGTGTTTTGCTAGTTCTTTTGTCTATGTGTGTCTCCTTTTTGTGTGGCTTCTGGTTTGTGTTTGTCCTCGTGTTTTATTTCATTTGGTTTTGTCTTGATGTTGTATTGGCCAAAAAAAAAAATCTATTGAATTGACCACACCAAACAATACGTCTTGTTGGACCTTAAGCTAATGTGTCATTCAGATTTAGAATTTCAAATGCATTGCTTATCAATCATAGTTTACAAAACCTCCTTTCCTTATCATAATTTAGATGTATATATTTCAAATTTCATTCAATTACTTTCAATAAATTATTGAGACTGAGTTCCTTAGCTAGCTAATTTTAATTAATAAACATGTACTTATTTGTATTTAAATAATAATAATTTGATTATTAAGGTTCCTTTCATAGTGCAAGAATGAGAGTATTTTATAATTGAAAAGTTAACAATGTTAAAAGTTGTTGATAAAGGTTAAATTTTGGATCAAATGATAGTTAGAAGTTAAAATTCTGTATAATAGTGACCTATGAGCTAGCACAGTGCATATTATTATTATTATTATTATTAGTATTACTATTATTATTATTATTTAATTTGTAACTTCATAATTATAAGAGGTGAGAAATATAACATTAAAAGAAATAGGTGAATTTAAATTTCTTTTTTCTTTAATATAATGCAAATTTTGGTCCGTGGTTTCTACAAGTAATGTTACATTATCTATTTTAAGATAGTAACAAAATCAAAAAGAAGGCATGGAAAGTGAAGGACTAATGTTAGAAAAAAGGAAAGAAAAGCAAAAAATTTGGAATAATGTTTATTTTTTATAATTTTTTTAAAACAAATACAAAAAATTATTTTCTATCTATAAAATTTTTATTTTTATTTTTATTCATGACTTTTTTGGATGGTTATAACAAGTAGTTATTAACAAAAAGTAAGGAGAATGTATGAATTTAATTTTTTTTTACTTTCTCTAAACTTTATACCTTTCTAATATATATATTTTTTTAATTGTAATTCTATGATGGTATTCTACTATGTACTAAAACTGCATCTTAGATCTTTCTTGCACACTAAAACTCATTTAAGGTAACTAAAACTTGTTTTAGAAAATGAAATTCAGGAAAGAATTATTTAGTTAATTTGCTATATTTTACTTGTGTTGATAGCTTCTGGGAAACGGATTCCCTGAAGTGCCATCATCTGAAGTTTGGTAAAGTCTCTCACATCTTTTTTTGTTTTGTTTTGTTGACATAACTTTTCTTTCTATTTAAAGAGAGAAAAATCATACATGTGAAGGACTTCAACAACTTCAAAAAACTACCGCTTCAAAATATCTAAGTCCTAGTTACTGTATAACAATTTGGTACTTTCATGGACTACTAATGGCTCAAAATGCTAGATCAAAAGATTTGGCAGCCAAAGTGAAATGTATTGCCACATTAATGAGCCCTATTCCAATTCCAAATCAGATATGATATGATAAAGCCATGGATTTCATCACAGGCCTTCCCCTTCCCATGGCTTTACAGTGATCATGGTAGTTGTTCATTGGCTCCCCAAATATGCGCACTTGGCTGGGTTTAAGTCTAACTATATCAGTCTCCAAGTTGCCGAGCAATTTTACCATACTGTTGTTAAGCTTCATGGTCTGCCATAGTCAATTGTCTCCAATCGTAACAAGGTTTTTACTAGTATGTTTTGGCAACATTTATGCAAATTGCAAGGTACTACTCTCAAATGAAGTTCTTCTTACCATCTTGAAACTGATGGCTAAACAAAGGCCTTAGATAAATGTAGTGAGATGTACCTTCGCTACTTTGTGTTGAAGAATTGTATGTGTGTGTGTCAAAAGGGAAGAGAAAAAGAGAAGTCCCACATTGCTCAAACAAATGAAAGCCAAAGGGTATAAATATTAACATGTGATTATGGAAGAGCAAAATGGGTCTAGGAGGAGAGTGGGCTCGCGCGCACAAAAAGCTGGGCCAACATAGTTGAGCTCAGTTAAAATTCGGCGATTTCCCCCCCCCCCTGCGCGCAAAATATACGCGGTGTTGGACATTTTTTACCGTTGCCGGAATTTAATTTTTGAAAATTAAATATTTTCAAATAGTCTTCCAGTAAATTCACAAATTTAAGGCTTCGGTTATGAGTTCATTATGTGAACGTTTCTGAACGTTACTCATCATTTACCGACAATTATTAATCCGTTTTTTTTATCTGATATAATGTTTATTAATCTCCATGTCGGAAACCGTCCAACGTTCAGAAACGTCCTCATTAATATAATTCAATATGGTCCAATGTCTCATTATTTTCTATGCCTATAAATACCGCGTTGCTCTTTGGGTTCCATACACCACAGCTCCGGACAATATTCGAGCTGCTCTCTCCTCTCCTCTTCTCTCTGTCCCTGAGTTCTTATCTCCGCTGTTCTGCTTTTCTGCGACATCGCAGAAGAATCCGTTCAATCCTGGGGAGTGCCGTCTTGTGGCGGAATATCTCTCAAGGACAGTGTCTTTGTATACAGCTCGGATTTATTTTATACTAACAACTTCCTTGTGCAGCTACTGAATTGTAACAATCTTGAGAGATATGGAGTCACAAAACAATGCTCCTGCTTCCGATGGCCCTACCGGTGCCAGTCTTGGTCCTACATCCTTTGCTCCGTTCACACTACCTCCGATGCCACTGTCTAGGCCACCACCGGATATTTCAAAAATTGAAATGTTCGATGGCAAAAACTTTCGAAGGTGGCAAGAACGCGTTTACTCAACCCTGGACCTATATGGAGTTGCTACTGCGCTCACACAATCTGAACCTTCGTTAGATATTGACCAAAATCAAAGGATTACTTGGGAATATGCCAACAAGGTATGCCGAAATACCATCATTAATACTTTGTCTAATGATCTGTTCGATATTTACTATGTGTACAAGGAAGCAAGCAAAATTTGGGAATCGTTAATTGCAAAATATACTGCTGAGGATGTTGGAAAGCAAAAGTTTGTTGTTGGAAATTACTATAGATGGGAGATGACCGAGGACAAGGATATTAAGCTGCAAATTAATGAGTACCATAAGCTGCTAGAAGAGTTGAGGGCAGAAAAAATCAACTTACCTGACGAGTTTGTTGCTGGAATTCTGATTGAGAAGCTGCCTGAATCATGGAAAGACTACAAACAACAACTGAAACACAAACAAAAGCAATTGCCATTGTCGGACCTAATTACTCACATCATAATCGAGGACATAAATCGAAAAGAGATGCAAGCTGCAAAAGGCAAAGAAATGACCTCAAAAGCAAATTTGGTGGAGACAAAGCAGTATGCTAAGAGGTATGACTCTAAAACAAAACCTGACTACAAGCCCAAGAGTTCTAACCCCAAATTCAAAAAGAAAGGGAGTTGCTTTGTTTGTGGAAAACCAGGCCATCATGTTGCTCAATGTAGAAAGAGGGCTAGAAATGACAATCCTCCTAGAGCCAATTTGGTTCAAGGAGATGAAGAAAATGAAATTATAGTAGCGGTCATTTCTCAAGCTCTCTTAGTATCCGATGTGAAAAAATGGGTGGTAGACTCTGGGGCTACCAGGCACATTTGTGCAAATCGTGAGATGTTTGCCTCCTATAATCCTACCAAGGAAGGAGAAGACCGTGTTTACCTTGCTGATTCCCGAACTGCAAAAGTTCTAGGAAAAGGAAAGGTTGAACTAAAACTCACATCTGGAAAAACCTTGTCACTCAGTGATGTTCTTCATGTGCCTGATGTTAGAGCCAATTTAATTTTTGTAGCTCTATTAAGCAAAGATGGGGTTAAGGTGTCATTTGAATCTGATAAGATCGTAATGACAAAGAATAATGTATTTGTAGGAAAGGGCTATTGTACTCAGGGGCTGTTTATTCTCAACATTACTGATATGAATGAAAATACATCATCATCTGCTTACTTGCCTGTCTTTATGGTTGATACTTTTGATATATGGCATGCTCGATTAGGACATGTTAGTAAGTCATATTTAAAGAAAATGCAAAAACTTGGTTTAATTTCTGAAATTAAAAATGATTCTCTAAACAAATGTGAAATTTGTGTAGAAGCTAAATTAACTAAAAAGTCTCATTTTTCTGTAGAAAGAGAAACTGAATTGCTTAGCTTAATACATACTGATTTAGGTGATTTAAAACAAAATATGACAAGAGGTGGGAAAAAGTATTTTGTAACTTTTATTGATGATTTTTCTAGATATACTAAAGTTTATTTATTGAGAAATAAAGATGAAGCTTTTGATAAATTTCTTTTATATAAAGCTGAGGTAGAAAATCAATTAAATAAAAAGATTAAAAGGGTTAGGTCAGATAGAGGAGGAGAATTTGTTTTATTTAATGACTTTTGTGAAAAAGAAGGAATCATTCACGAAGTAACTCCTCCATATTCACCTGAATCAAATGGAATAGCAGAAAGGAAAAATAGAACTTTAAAAGAAATGATGAATGCTATGCTTGTAAGTTCTTCTGCACCAGATAATTTATGGGGTGAAACTTTGTTATCTGCATGTTTTTTACAAAATAAAATACCTTATAAGAAAACAAATAAGACACCTTATGAATTATGGAAGGGATACACACCAAATTTAAAATATTTGAAAGTGTGGAGGTGTCTTGCAAAAGTTTTATTACCTGATCCTAAAAAGAGAAAAATTGGTTCTAAAACTTCTGATTGCATGTTTATTGGATATGCTGAACATAGTGCATCATATAGATTTCTAGTTTTGAAAAGTGATGGTCTTGATCATAACATTATTATTGAAACCAAAGATGCTGAATTTTTTGAGCATATTTTTCCATTAAAAATTCAGCATATGTCTCAAACAGCTGAAAATTTGCCTTCTTCATCTAAAGTAAATGAAAGTGAAAATTTTGTTGAAAATTTAAGGAGAAGCAAAAGACAAAGAAAAGAAACTTCTTTTGGAAATGATTTTTATACTTTTATGTTACAAGATGAGCCATCAAATTTTTCTGAAGCAATTTCATCTTCTGATGCTCACCTTTGGAAAGAAGCAATTAAAGCTGAAATAGATTCACTAAATCAAAACAAAACTTGGGTTTTAGCAGACTTGCCTCCGGGAGCAAGACCTATTGGTTGCAAATGGGTTTTTAAAAGAAAATATAATCCTGATGGATCCATTGATAAATATAAAGCGAGGCTAGTAGCTAAAGGATTTACTCAAAAACAAAATATTGATTATTTTGATACTTTTTCTCCAGTAACAAGAATTTCTTCTATTAGAATTTTGATTGCTTTAGCTTCAGTTTACAAGCTTTTTATTCATCAAATGGATGTTAAAACTGCTTTTTTAAATGGTGATTTAGAAGAAGAAATTTACATGGTACAACCTGAAGGATGTGTTGTTCCTGGACAAGAAAATAAAGTTTGTAAACTTGTTAAATCATTATATGGATTGAAACAAGCACCAAAACAATGGCATGAAAAACTTGATCAAGTTTTAACAAGTGATGGATTTTCCACTGTTGAAGTAGAAAGATGTGTTTATACAAAAATTGTGAATGATGGTTGTGTGATTATCTGTTTATATGTTGATGATATGCTTATTTTTGGTACAAGTATAAATGTTGTGATAGAAACTAAAAGGTTTCTTTCTTCTAAATTTGATATGAAGGATATGGGTGAAGCAAAGGTGATATTAGGTGTTAAGATCATAAGGAGTGAAAATGGCATTTTACTATCTCAAGAACATTATGTTGAAAAAATTCTTAAAAAATTTGGATTCTTTGAAAAAATACCTGTAAGCACTCCTTGTGATGCTAGCACCAAATTAGTTAAAAATAAAGGTGATCCGGTAGCTCA
This sequence comes from Erythrophleum fordii, assembly GCA_032878935.1. Lineage (NCBI taxonomy): Eukaryota > Viridiplantae > Streptophyta > Magnoliopsida > Fabales > Fabaceae > Erythrophleum > Erythrophleum fordii. Next base: position 6,452,865 of record JAVQMF010000058.1, read on the forward strand.
ATCTACATATGCACAGATTATTGGGAGTCTGTTGCATTTAATGAATTACACCTGACCTGATATAGCATATGCTGTGTGTAGATTGAGTAGATATACTCACTGTCCAAGTAGTGAACATTGGTTAGCTTTGGACAGATTAATGAGTTATCTGAAAGGTACCATGAATTATGGTATATGTTATAATAGATTTCCCGCTGTATTAGAAGGGTACAGTGATGCTAACTGGATCTCAGATTCAGAAGATACCAAATCCACTAGTGGCTATGTATTCACTCTTGGTGGTGGTGCAGTAACCTGGAAATCAGCTCAACAAAATATTATAGCGAGATCCACTATGGATTCAGAGTTCATTGCTCTGGAGTTGGCTAGTAATGAGGTTGAGTGGTTGAAAAACTTCTTAGCAAATATTCCATTAGGTGAAAAACTAACACCATCAGTGTCATTACATTGTGATAGTCAATCGGCGATAGCCGTTACTAAAAATAAGACCTACAATGGCAAAAGTAGGCACATTCGTTTAAGACATAATATTATAAGACAGCTGTTGAAAAATGGAGTTATATCGATCGATTTTGTAAGGTCAAAATTAAATCTGGCAGACCCCCTAACCAAACCTTTAGGGAAGAAACAAATTTTGGAAACATCGAGGGGAATGGGACTTAAGCCAGTTTGAAAATTAACAATGATAGTAACCCAACCTCTGTGATTGGTGATCCCATTAAGGAGGTTCATATGGGTAAAAACAAGTCATTCGTTAATTCTGTTAACACTTTATTATTTTAGTCCATTCCTATGATATGAGAAAAAGTGTTAGAATGCATTGTTGGCGAGACTGAGCAAAAGCTCTTAATGATTTCATATTCCTTATGGATGGTGTGATCATTGCAGTCACACTTGATGAAATCACCTATATGAATGTGGAGTGGGGCCGCTCCTATGAGATCATGGCAAAAATCTCTAGAGCATTCATTAAAACCAGGCACGCGCAAGGCCGTAGTTTAAAGCGCAAAACTGCGATAACAGCGGAAATTGTGGGGGTATAAATTGACTCTTAAGGCTTCTAGTATACAACGAAAAATTGTTGGTTCATAGAAGCTATAAGCTTCACCTACAATTGTGTATACTAAGCTTTATTAGTCTAGGAATGGTTCATAGTCCGTAAGACACCATATTCGAAATGTTTATACCCATATGTATAACTCAGATGATAATGATCTTTTGACACACATGTGGGGGATTGTTGAAGAATTGTATGTGTGTGTATCAAAAGGGAAGAGAAAAAGAGAAGTCCCACATTGCTTAAACAAATGAAAGCCAAAGGGTATAAATATTAACATGTGATTATGGAAGAGCAAAATGGGTCTAGGAGGAGAGTGGGCTCGCGCGCACAAAAAGCTGGGCCAATATAGCTGAGCTCAGTTGAAATTCGGCGATTTGCCCCCCCTGCGCGCAAAATATACGCGGTGTTGGACATTTTTTACCGTTGCCGGAATTTAATTTTTGAAAATTAAATATTTTCAAATAACCTTCCAGTAAATTCACAAATTTAAGGCTTCGATTATGAGTTCATTATGTGAACGTTTCTGAACGTTACTCATCATTTACCGACAATTATTAATCCATTTTTTTATCTGATATAATGTTTATTAATCCCCATGTCGGAAACCGTCCAACGTTCAGAAACGTCCTCATTAATATAATTCAATATAGTCCAACGTCTCATTATTTTCTATGCCTATAAATACCGCGTTGCTCTTTGGGTTCCATACACCACAGCTCCGGACAATATTCGAGCTGCTCTCTCCTCTCCTCTTCTCTCTGTCCCTGAGTTCTTATCTCCGCTGTTCTGCTTTCCTGCGACATCGCAGAAGAATCTGTTCAATCCTGGGGAGTGCCGTCTTGTGGCGGAATATCTCTCAAGGACAGTGTCCTTGTACACGGCTCGAATTTATTTTATACTAACAATTTCCTTGTACAGCTACTGAATTGTAACACTTTGTTCGTAACAACCTTTGCCTTTAGTATAAATATTTGCCATGGGCGAAATATTTTGGTACAACACTGCCTTAAATATATACCTCTAGTGGAATGATGCCATTTAAGGTGGTATATGGCAGGGACTCCCCCTGCTATTGTCAAATACAATTCCCCATCCATTGAAAATATCTCAACTCTTCAACAATCTACAAATGAGATCAATTGTTGTCCCAACTTAAACTTAATCTTGCTTAAGCTCAAGCGTGGATGAAGAAGTTTGCTAGTCAACATAGAACTGACCTTGAGTAAAACCTTGGGAATATGGTCTTTGTGAAGCTGCAGTCCTATCGACAACATTAGCTCTTTAAAAGAATAAAAAACTTGGCTTAAAATATTTTGGACCCTTTCTAGTTATTGAAAAGATTGTCTCAATTTTAAAGAAATGTGAGTGAATGTCATGATCAGTACATTCCACTTGTGTTAATCACCTCACTTGAAGGCCCAGTGGTACAACTTATAGCTATTCTTTAGACTCGTTAAGTCGAGAAACAAGAAAGTCTTAGTTCGCTGAGAGGGTTTTGAGAATACCATTTAGGAAGATTTGGAATCATTCCAAACCTCTTTTCCTCATTTTGTCCTTGTGGACAAGGTCCTTTTTAAGGAGGTTGAACATGTGATTTCACTAATTTGGATGGACAGGTGGTACAAGAAGCTGAATCGAAGGAAACACATGAAAATAAAGGACACTTGGCTGCTGTTCGGAGAAAAACTAACAGAATCAGAACATGGCATGGAAATTGAGGGACTGAGGACAAGTTATTAAAGGAAAAGGAGAGAAGGAGAATGTGTGGAGAATTTGAATGTACCCTATCTGACTTCTTCTTCTTCCTCCTCTGAACTTCCTCCGTACCTTACTCTGATATTTTCTTTACTGTAATTCTGTGATGGTATTCTGCTATGAACTGACGTTGCATCGCGTACTGAAACTCATTTAACTGAAATTTGTTTTCGAAAATAAAATTCAAAGAAGAATTATTCAGTTAATTTGCTGCGGTTTGTTTGTGTTGAAAGTTACTGCATAACAGCATCCTTTTAAAATTTCCTACCGATAAAGTTTCTGTCACTGGGCATGACTTTATGCAGGATTGAAGAAACTATAATTACATGCATGCTTTAGATTCTCCGTTAATGGACAAAGAAACAACGATTTCTAGCTGTCTAAACTCGGTGCCATCGAACTTCGACTACCTTTTCATGCATATAATATTACCTTCTACAGTTATATTTCGAAATAAACTAACTATTAAATTGGGTCTCAAAAAATTTGCAATTCCAATTTTTTTTTTTTTGGGTAATCTATAAGGCAAAGCCAAATTTGGATGCATATTGCGATAATTATTTATTGAAACAAAACTTTAGTTATAATCTACGACGCTCATTGTCGGCGTCACGACCTGGAATTGTCCGCATGTATCTCATCCTTTTGTTTTTTTTCAGACCCTCTTTTCAAAATAGAAAACAATTAAAAAATGGAAATAACAATAACACTTTTGACATTGCCATGGGCACGGATCCATTTGTTGTTCAAACCGAGGAATACTCGGGTACTGTCCGGACCAGCGTAAGATCAACCCACGTGTAGCAAGGTTAACATTTGATACTGACTAAATTAGGCCTCTGGCCTATGTTTGGCAGTTGGGTATTTGACCCATTCTACTGGGGTCAGGTATGTTCATGCTCTGGTCTGGCCCTTAAATAGGTTTACTAATAACTTAGATTTACAATCAAGACTTGTTGGCTAATGGGCTTTCTGAAGTACAAATTAAGTCATTTTTTTTTCACTCACATTTAGTACATAAAAAATTGAGAATAAAAATTAAAAAAATAATTTTATAAATAAGAAATAATTTTTATATCTTTATTTTTTAAAAAAATTAAATATTAAATATTATGAAATAATAATTATAAAAATATAATAAATATTGTATAAAATCTTTTATTTCTGCTTCATTTTCTACAAAGATACCAAACAGGGCCTATCTGTGATTCCTTCGTGCTTTTCATTCTCTGATTCATTTTAGCCTCTCTGGTTTGGTTTATGATGTGAAACTTAATTCGAAGGCCTTTTGACTTTCGAAACACAGGTTCTATAAAAAGGGATTTTTTAGCTTTGTTCATGATGGAGCAACGTCAAAAAATTTGGAATGGTCCGATAAGATTTTGCACAACTAGAGAAAGAAATTTCCTTTTTTTTTTTCCTAGCAATTTTTTTATTTTAATTTTTTTTATTGATGTGCTTTTTATTATGGCTGATGTGAATTATAGGTTAGTAATGGATGAACTAAGTGAAAAAGGAAAGATTTGGAACAGCAATTATACTTTTAGGATAAAATTGAAAAAAAAAAAAGAATAAATTATATCAACCTTTTTTGAATTTTCTTGAAATTACATAGATTTCTTTTTTATTTTTAAAACATAAATAATTTTTTTCTAAAATAAAAAATTATTCTATACATTAGTCTAATTTTAAAATCTTTTGACTAAATTACTCTTCATTTAAAATTTTTTAATTGAGAAAAATGTATTTAGATTAACAAATAATATTTTAGTCAAAAAAAATTTAAATTGGACTTCGGGGGGTTATATATATTTTTAAAATAGAGAAAAAATTTATATAATTTTAATAAAATTTAAAAAAATGTGTAATTTACTCAAAAAAATAGGACTAAGTACTCTATTTTCCTAAGAGATGCTCAAATTCTACAATCATTCTCTCTATTTTGAAAATATAAGCTTATTTTCTAAAACCAAAATTTCTCAAAAATAATATTACTTTCTTTTACTAAAAATATTGCTTATTAAAAACATTTCAAAATTTTTATTTCAATATCATTTACTTTTCAACTGAGAATCATAAATTTGATTTATTCTATAAATTTATGACAATACTTATATTTATGAATATTTAAGTACAAATATTATTTTTAAAATTAAATTATTATCTATAAATTATTTAAATTTTAAAAATTATTTTGTGAATGTTATTTGTTTTGAATAATTAATTTTTATTAGGCCATTTTACAATTCATTAAAGTTATAAAATTAACTGTTTTATGTTTATCAAATACATATTTAATACTTATTTTATTATATAAACAATATACGTAAGAATATTATAATTAAAACAAATATAACTATATCTTTTTTTTTTGGGTGGATGAAGTGAATATAATTTATCTTAGTTTTAAGGAAAGAAAGTGTATTTTCAAATGACAAAAGCTATGTAATTTAAATATCATTTAGTAAAAGAGAGAATAATTTAACCAAACAAAAAAGAGAACAAAAATAAAATCTTGAATAACTCGAGGGATCTAGATAAACACAAATAATGATATTATGCTTGCGTTGGTATAAATATGTACAAATAGCACGGCTTCCAATTCTTACAGCAATTGCTATCTGGCCTAAACTCTGCATTCTTTCAACACTTCAATCGCGGACGGTGGGGCCAACGTTTTATGTTGATATCTGATCTTGGTACAACGGACAGAACATAGAGTAATTAGATCACGCTCCACAAGGAGCATAATTCTGGGTACTTGGTTTCCTAGAAAAGATTAAGAAAAAAACTTATACAGAATTAATTATATATTTATTGTTAAATTTTTTAATCAAAATATAATAAGTATATAATTCTTTAATAATAACATGATAAGTATATAATTTTTATAAATAATACAATTTTTTTAATTAAATTATACATATATCATATTATTATTACAGAATTATATATTTTTTTTCATATTTTGATTGAAAAATTTAATAATAAAAATATAAGAAATTACATATAAATTTAATACACCTAAAATTCCCAGATCAATCGACACAAAACTGATTAGGTTACAAGCAAGCAAACTCTGAAAGTCACAAACGATCAAAAATGAATCCCAGGCCAACTCCAGTTGAAGACTGAGCATTGCAGATAACTTGTATCCAATGAAAGGACACAGCTGCCATCAACAGCAATAAATCAATAAGCCAGTTAAAGAGAATTATTAACCCATGGTGCAATGATGTGCACAAGTCAAATGGATACGTAAATGCAATTTGCCATTGAGAATTCCGCGACGAGGTCCACGAGAAATTAGAAAGGTTTTTTTAATCTCTTTCCCTTTCCCTCTGTCCTCATCACAACTATTAGCATGCATTACCAGTTCCCCGAAAATAAGATTGAGACTATATTTAGGCTGGAGTTATGCATTGTCTATGCATCGCGAAGACCAAAAGTGAATATTCTATGTATTTCATCCATCTAAAAGGGATGCCCGAAAATTTTAAGAGGATAGACATTGGAGTTATAAAAAAAGGAGACAAATGGAGCAGCAAAAAGAGAATGCTAGTAACAATCTTTACCTCATTGTGTTTCCAGGTTGGAGATGACTAGTTAACTCCTTCTGCCAGGAATATGAGGGGATGCAGAGCCAGAGCCAGAGCCAGAGCCAGAGCTGGACAACATGGTAAGTGGCCTTTGGACAAATGAATGTTTTAAGAGCTGAGCAGCAGTGGGACGATCATCTGGATTGACTTGAACACACTGCAGTATAAAATCCCTAGCATCTTTTGAAAGAGAATCAGGAACAGGGGGGCGCTCGCCTTTTCCAATTCTAAACAATGCCTGCATCTGTTGTCAGAAGAAGAGTTTCATCAAAGCTCAAAAACAATAGTAATGCAATGTTACAGTTGACCATGCTAATTACAAAGTGTCTGTGATCTAGAACAATGAAGCCATTTTTCTACCAAATGCAAAATCTGGGACACAGTCGATAAACAAAATCAATAACTTAATTTACACATTAAATAATAAGAGGAGCATTGAGCATTGATTCTGAATGCTTAGCCTGAACTGCATAAAAACTAGCACACTGCAATAGTTAAATTTAATAAAGGCAAACATATATATATATATACACACACACACATACACACTGAAACTGGAGAACCTGAGACAAGGAATAAAGCAGGAAAAATGAGCACATGACAAAAGGCAGGAACAAAATAAGGGATTATTAGTACATCCTTAGTATGAGCTGAAAATGATAATGGAACTGAAAGTGACAATAAATGTGACACATACCCATTCCAGATGAGAGTATGGAAATTGGCCCGTTAACATCTCCAACACAGTGCAACCAAGACTCCATACATCAGCTGGAAGCCCATAACCTTGATTCTTGCTTTTTACAACCTGCATATCCAAGCTTAATAATTAATAGCTATGTTCTCGACAAATCAGAAAATGAAAAATCCCAAAAGAGAGATTTCTGGCAATTTAAGGTAAAGCAAACAGATTTTGTTCAAACAAATGTAAGGGCAGTGAATTTTTGGAACAAATATGTAGCAGCACTGCACCATAAGATCAAATAAATGAGATCTAAGCCAAGGAAACAAAGTAAAAATGCAATAAGATAGTAGAGCCTAATCAAGAAAATGATCCTTTAAGTTACTCAACCAATCCTTGCACACTCCTTGCAATCTGAACGCTTTTCCATAATTTTGTAGAAGATTTTAGTAACTTAAAAAGCTTAATGCTCATAATACATCCCAGAGTTTCAAAGCTACAGCTTTTCTAAAAATTCTATAAAAAATTGAAATAAATATTATGACACAATCCAGTGTTACTCCTTAGTTGATTTCCATGGTATGGTTCCCAATTCCCATGTGACTTAATTATGTCCATACACTGAAGGTGGGAATCCTGGGACCACCACCGACTTCACAGGTAAGTAAATTAAGCACTTAGACCAGTAGCATGTTAAATGCATATGCAAAAGCATAAACTTGAATAACTTAAAACCATGCATAAGATTTAGCATCATAACACCTACCTAATTACTGTTGAAGAAATTATGTAGAAGTTATAGCCCTACATACTCCTATAATGAAGTTGACTTATTATTCAAAAAATTTCTTCAACGGAAAATAATATTTATGGCATACCTCAGGGGCCATCCAAAATGCTGTCCCCTTGCATGATTTAACATCATTTAATTTGGTTGCCTGAGGAAAAAAGGCATAAAGAAATTTCAGAAATTAGAAAAGATAAGTTATTGCAGAGCCTTCAGAAATCTAAAACGGAAGTCAGTACAATAGAAACAAAAGCTAGAGAAGAAAGAGAAGCATAAACCGAGGAAAGGTAACAACTTTGGCTAATCCAAAATCCGCAAGCTTGACAGATCCGTTTGCATCCACCAATATATTTGCGCATTTAATATCCCTTAAATTGAGAAAGGGGAAAAAAAAAAAGAAGTAAATCAGTTTTACATGGATTGCTTCATGAGAGTACACAACTGATACAGAAATACAGAAAAGAAGTTACAGAAATCATAAGCTTAACCCAAAGAAACTCTATGCAAAAATGCATTACAATGTCCAAATTCAAAAACTCATGTATCTGATATGTTTATGCACATTTGAGTTCCAAGGTATATCAGCAGTAATAGCTCCTGAAACTCTACATTTAGAGATTATATGTGTTGTTATAATACTTCTCTGTTTGTACGTGTGTGTTTTTCCCAATCTGCACTTTCTGCAGGACAAAAGAAGGACAGCAACGATTACAGTTGGATGAGAAATCTTTTTCTCCCTTATATTACTTTTTTACTTTCCACCACTCTCCCGTTGCCTTCTTTGGTTCAATATATGTTACAGTTCATGGTCCTCAAATATAGGAAAAATACATTTGAAGCAATGAAAATGAAAAAATATTTTGCTAAAAACAACACAGTGAAATGTTCAAAGGATATTTAGTTCGCAACTAAGAAAGCAGGCAAAAGTGGAATGTTCCTTTAAAGCAAGAATCATAGACATATCAGAGTTCTTCACCGCCCCCCCCCCCCCAAAAAAAAAAAAACCAAAAAAAAAAAGACCTCTTTTTTTGCCCCCACCTCTTCTCGAGACAGGGGCCTTGCATAAAAACTTAGGTCAGATGAGGAACTTGTCCAGAAAAGGTGCCCATACCATATCTTTAAAGACCAAGACTAACATGAAAGCAGAAGCCATGTATATTGCAATTTACAAATGAAAGCAAGGAAACAATTCTTGAATTACCTGTGAATCACATTTCGATCATGAAGATACTTCAAACCATGCAGAATCTGTCTTGTGTAGGCAGACACTTGAGAGTCTCGAAGGTTGTACCTCCGGTAGAGGCTTGCAAGGGAACCTTTCGTAACAAGCTCAAGAAAGATGTATAGCTTTGATTCATCCTACAATAAACAATGAGCAGAATACATAAAATTAGCCATATTTCCCACTAAGCAGTATTTATAGGATCAAATACAGCAGATCTAATGAAACTTATTGATAGGATTCCCCAGTATGTCACATGGTTGCCATAGGTGATGTAACATGTTGTCAGTTGGCTTGTTTACAAAATAACAATTTCAAATTGAAAAACAATCATGCACATGCCATCCTGGTAATTGATATTGCATGTAAAATAGAAGGGGCGTCAAATAGAGCAAATATTAAACCAAGCATTCTCCAAGTTGTTCCAAATGCAGGCAAATTAGTCCTCTCAGTGAACCTTGGCACTATGAAGAGGGCCCAAAATATCACAATAATGATTTAGTACAAGCAGTGTTAATTTTTTTACATTCTTAGAATTCATTGAGTTTAGTTGAGCTTTATGGGTCCATTGTTATACAAACATTGGACTACATTTCATACATTACTCCCCAGCCCAATATGACATCCAATAAAGACAACATGTCAAGCACATATTGTCATTGTTTTCCCAGGGAGGGGGCATTGTCAGGCTCATTCTAATCCTGACTCTTTAAGGACTACTAATCCACTCATACAGTAAACATTCAGTCAATAGATTGAAATTCATAAGTACCTATTATACTAACTTAATATACAAGAAATAAATCTCAAATCAAAAAGCATATAAAAAGAAGGGGGGGGGGGGAGACAAGATAAGAATAAAGTACCATTTCTGTGCCATAGTATTGAACAATATTCTCATGTTCAAACTGACTCAAAAGAGCAATCTCCTGAGAAAGAGGGATAGAAAGCACAATGAGAGAAAAGATATATTACAGGAGAAATGTCAATGATGGAGTGCATAGAGTTAGTCTCCTCTCAAACAGTTTATGAGACAATGCAGAAAATAGTTTAGTTATAAAGCAATAGAAAGAGAGAGCCTGTCTCACCTGCTCCAGTTGATAGACACTTTGCTTTCCCTGGCTCCCTTGATCAAGCAGTGAAACTTCTTTTACAGCAAAGAAGAATCCATCTCTGCCGTGATAATCAAAAGATAGAAATAACAGGTGAGAAGTTGGCACTTATCTAAGGTAAAATTGATGACTAAATCACAGGTACAAACATCAAATTCCATAAAAAACTTCATTGAGAGCTTCGCTCTTGCTTTGTACAGAAACAAATTCAAATGATGCAAATTGAATACAAGACTTTTATTGCCAAAAGCAGCTCAAGAAAAACGCCAGGCAAAATATAAAATTGTCCAGAAACCCAAATTTGGTTTTGAAAAAAGTTGCATCATTACATAGCAGTTACATGATGCATGTCTTTGCAAATTATAGCTCCCTAAACTCATTATACTTCCCAACAGGTCAAATTTACTACAATTTCAAATTACATTATTAATGGCCGCCATTCACCCTTTCCCTGCCTGGCCTTCATGCAATTTAACTTTACCACATCAACCTCATTCAGCGGCCAATAATTTCATTATTCAGTGAATGAAAACACAAGATTTCCAAATCAGGATTAGCAAGAACAATTGCTTTATAGCATTTCGAAAACTAGTTTTATTGATATGATAGTGAAGTTTATCAAAGCCACAATTCACATGGTGCATATAAGAGGGCCATCTGGAAGGTGAAGAACCATCAAAGGTTCAAAGAATCTTGGTAAACTAAGAAAGAAGGAATAAAAGCAATGAAAGGCACTTCAAAACTATGTTATGACACGCAAAGACTTCTGATCAGTGCACAATCTGCACTTACAAGAGCATCCCCAAAGAATTCAACAACAAAGCAACTGCCAATGCATCACCTGAGGCACGCAAAAGGGGGAGGAAATTATAAGACGAAAGCCCAAGAACCAGCCATTTAATCAATGCAGTCACATGTGATCTGGATTTTTGAATTGAGAGAGATCAAGAATTCTCACTATTTCTTAGATTCATTGGACCCCATTCAATTCAATGGGAACTTTCATTTACATTGTTTTCGATCAAGAGTGTTTTCTAAAATTCTTGGACTCCCAAATTTGGAGTATCTTACTTTCACGCAATTCACAGGGTTCAACAAGCAATCCATATTTCATGATCAAGGGTGTAGTACTCTTTGTAAGACCTCCATAAATATAACAAATGGCTTCAGTCATCGGGCTTTTTCCCAGCATATTGTTGACCAGCAAAATTTTGCCAAAAGCAGTTGACACAGAATGTTAAAATAATTGGAGGTTTGAAAAGCTAATATGCTCCTATACTCTCCACAACACTTGTTACATTAAAGCCTTAAAAACATAGCCAGCTATACTTGAATTTCATATCCAAAAGCTGCAATTGTCTTCAAACAAACCTTCTCAATCATAAAATCCTAAACAACAAAAGCATTAGCCCCCCTCCCCCAACCAACACTAATACTATTCTGCTGTGACCATCACTCAGAGCCAAAAAAATGGACAAAAAAAATTTGAAAATTCCTAAATATATAATATAATGAATTTTCTGAAATATTCAGATTTAGAAATGTAAAATCAGTTATCTACCCGGGTTGTGGTTTAAATCAGATGTTTTGAACCTTTCTTGTATTAAGGGAAGATATGGCAGCAGAGAACTACAATAAAAACCACATATGCCAGAAACCCTGAACTCAAAAGCAAGAAGGCTTGGTAATGGTATTGTGCTAATGGAAACGGGTGAGGAAAAATTCAGCAGCATTCAAAAACTTACTCAGAAATTCCTTCGTAGACTGACCCAAACGAACCACGTCCCAAAAGCTCACCCTTTTGCCAATTCGCAATAGTTCGTCTAAATCTTCCGTTAGGAGATATATTTGTTGACCTGGGATCCGTGGTGGTGCTAGAAGAATCATCTTCGTTTGACGTAGTAAACGAACACGATCCCGAAAGCTCAGCAACAATCTGCGCAAGCCTTGTTGCGTTATCCTCCTTTTCTAACTTCGGAGTAACCCCATCCACCTCCCGTCCTTCTGCTTCTTCTTGTTTCTGTGCTTCTGCTCTCTCCGTTTCTCTCCGTAGTTTGTGGTCATCATCGGAAGAGTTCAGCTCCCCGTAGTTTTCCAATGTATGTATTTCACCCTGCGGAGCAAAATCCCTCAAAATATCCCAAGTAGAACACATGTTATCAATAACTGGAAGCCTCATCCCTGGCGGTGGCTTAATCATCGGCGGACGGAGACCCTTGATACCTCCTCCGACGCCGAGTCCACATAGACCATCACCAGCAATGCAGCGCCCACTTGTCTCAGCAGGCTCGTCTTCAGCTGACTCAGCTGCATCTCTAAGCGTAACCCTTTCTTCACATTTGTCCCCCGATTCACTCACTATTTGATTCACCTCGTTATCTTTCAGCCGCTCCTTCTCCTGACTGTCCACCTCGTTCAACTTCAATCTTGGAAGAATATCCAAAGACGACCTAACCTTCATAGCCTCCCACGCCGCAGGCGGGATAGCGAAATCTTCTGGTCCCGATAGCCCCAAACTCCTGCATATTAGATCAAACTCACCCTCAACTCCCTCAATTCGGAAGCTGGTTCGGTCATAGAACTCCATTGATCGAGTATAGAGAGATCCAGAGGAGTCGTCCAGCGACGATGAAGACGACCCAGCATCATACTCAAAGTACTTGGCGGCATTACGACGCTCGAGCTTCGGTTTTCTTCGGATGTTCTTCTGGTCCATGCCCTTAGTTTGCTTGCTATGACCGAGAAATCGAGGTAGATAATGCATAGAGAACTAAATCCATCTAAAACTATATCAGGGCTTTTTATCAGAAATCGAAGTCAAGATTCAGAAGGTGACTGATAGTTATTCGACCCTATGCTTTCTTATTGAAATATATTTAAAGAAATCGGAAACAACGTGCGCTTCGCCGTCGAGGATTGACGATATGGTGGTGGGCGAGAGAGGGGGAAACCGAGCTGACCAGGCCCAGGGATACCTCGAAATGGTTGAAGAGAGAAAGCGTAGTGAAGACTGAACAAAACTGGTAAACGCCGTTGCTAAAAAGACAGAAAACGCGGTGCCACGTGCCATGTTGGCTACTAAAACTATGACTCGTTTTGCTTAAGTGGATTTTTTCTAATTTAATTTTGTCCACGCGGGTTTTTCCTGTTTTTTCTTCAATTTATATAATTTACTGTGTGGTTGTAATTCCCGCGTTGTGTATTGTGTTTAACGTCTTAGTTAACGGATATGCTTTTAAATTATCGCTAGAATAACCTTTTCTAGTTGACGGCCAAAAAAACTATATTTCTTTTTCTACAACATGGTAACTATGTTAAAAATGTAATTTTCTCCCCACAAGAGAGACAATCCGTTCGTATTTTTTGTTTCATGTTTTTTAATCAAATAACTATATTTAGAACAACATATTGTATTTATTGTGTTTATTTGTGAAAAAGTCATTTGAAAGATGATTTTAGGAATTTTTTTTCTAACTACGATTACTTTGAAACTAAATTCATTCCTAAACATGTACTTAATTAACGTGCATCCCTAATAATGTTTTATGAAATTATAACATTATGAAAAATAAAAGTCAGCAATGAAAATGAGATAACATCTAATAATAATAATAATAATAAACGGCTATGGCTGATCACCCTTATATTATACATCAGTTAAACGTGAATACGATTACTTGGAAGCCAGTGTTTATTCTTTTGAAAATTGATTTTACTTTTTTTTTTTGATATAATATTTGATTTTATAAAGAAGATTGCATAACAAATTTAAACGGTGATCTTGTAATATCAATTTAATATTCTAAAATTTTGTGTTATTTTAATAATTAAAATATAATTTTATTAAAATCTCATATGATGTTTGGTATTTGAAAAGTCATATATTAGTATTCTGTTATTTTTAACATTTTTTAAATTACAAGTTGGAGGAAAAAAGATATATAGGAAGAATAAACAAAACGGATGTCTCTTATGAAAGATGTATAATAATGAGGTTAATTTTTTACAATAGGCTTGATATTTTGATAATAAAGTTCATAATTTTGTATACAAGCAATCCAGTTATAATTAAGAAAACTCTCACTCTAATATGCTAAAACAATTAGCCTTTTTTTTTAGTTTTTCTTAAGCTTATAAGCTTTCTAGGCTATGTTTGGTTGGGGGTTTTTGGAGGGGAGAGAAAGGGGATAAGGTGTTTGGTTAAATAAAATTGGAGGGAAAGGAAGGGGAGAGGAGGCAAATTTGGCTCCCCTCCAAATTGGGGGGTTTTGGAGGGGAGGGAAGGAGAGGGGAAGGGGTAGGGTATTTTTAAAGTGTAATTTATTTTTTTGTCTCTTTTAATATTTTAATATATTAATATTTAATAAAAATTAAAATAATTTTTTTTATCAGAAATTAAAAATAAAAAAAATTAAAATTTATAATTTTTTTAAAAAATTATTGATATAAATAAATTTTTTATAAAAAATAAATTTAAAATAATATAAAGGGTAAATTTATCCAAATATAATTACCTCCCCTCCCCTCCTGAATCAAACAATAATCTCTCCTTCCTTTTCCTCCCCTCCCTTCCAACCAAACATAACTCATTAAATCCCCTCCCCTCCGTTGAACCAAACGGAGCCCTAAAGTCTTCAAGTTTCTTAATCTTCTTAGAAATTATATTGAAATATGAATCCATTATCAAGATACACTACTCTATTATTTTTAGATAACATCACTCAATACCTTTAAGATCATAGACTTATTTATTATAATACAAATAATCTTATTTCAAAGGCAAGTGCAAAACATAATATCTTTACTAAATAATCGTAAGGAGAGCAGAGCAGGTTCAAAGTACTATTCTAACCACCTTATATCACCAAATGATTTAGTGTCTTCAAAACCATGTTATAAACATTCAGTTTCCCAATACAACTTATGATGTCTTATACATCATCTTTGACAAGCCAAATAATATCACTATCATTCAAATCCCTAAATGGATTCTTAAAGATGAACTCTTACAGCTTATTTCATTTGAATATTATCAACTACGAAAAAGAGTTTCATAAAAGTTAAAAGGTCTTCCATACCTCTACTCTCCCTATCTTAGAAAAAATTGGTGATAGAATTGTCAAAATAACCTGTAAAATACTTAAAAACAAAAGAAGAGACTTCCATAACTATTCCTAAAAAACCCATGATTAATCAACTTTTTATTATTTCAATTGTTGTAGAGTAATAACAAAATAGAGGCATCATTTCAATACATTCTTTCTTTTCCTAATGACAAATATAGTTAATTGTCAAAAATCAACAGCCATTTTATGTAGGATTGTGATCCTTCTATATATGATCTTGACTATAGAAGTTACATAGATAAGTAGGAAAAATCAAAAGACAATGAATACAAATCTCAAGATTTAGTGGGCAACAACAAATTAGACAAAAAAATCATGTTATATTTGACAATTCCATTCTTATTAAAACAAAACAAATCATGGTGACGATGAAAATGATAAACTAGCCTAAAACCTTAGGTAAGTATTAAAAATCTAAAGCCTAAACTAAGATCCATCCGTCAACTACTTAAAGAATTAGGTCATGATGACCTCGTTGCTAGGCTTAATCTTGTCATCAAGTCGCAAGTCCTGTCACAACCATTCCCTTGTATGATAATCTTCTCTTCATCCCAATCTTATGATGCAAAATTTTCACCAATCAATAGTATAACTAATCCAAAAACAAAAATTACCTATATGCCATTCGTTGTTCTTACTGAGGTTTTTTCTAATGGACGAATGCAACCAGTTTCTTAGACAGAAGAAGTACTTAATTAGCACACTTATAATACTATAGCTTAATATTAAGTCCTTCAAATGATATATTCCCATCTCGATAACTTAACAAGACATGCAACTCAAGCCAGTTCCTATATTGATCTAACAATTGTATCATCAACTTCACTAGCAAATTGCACAATCAAATGCAAATTTAAAAGGATTTATTATAAAAGGATATATAGGCACAACATTCTTTGAAAAAAAAAAAGGAAGAAATTAGAAAATTAAAGTCATAACTTAGAAAAATTGAAAGAGACTTAGCAAAGAATAAGACTATAGGCATTTATGCGTCATACTCTACTCCATACACCTCCATCTAGAACTTATACATTACTCATCTATATTTTCCTTATCATCCTAAGGTAAAATATAAAAAATGCTTTAAAATGGTCCATGAAGTTCTCATAAAGGGAGAAGATTATCTTTAACCTCCACTAAAAAGAGCACCCCCTTTTGGAATTTTCAAACCACTTCAAAGACTCACGTAAACAAATGAGATATAAGCCGTCCCTTTCATAGACCAAACCTTCAAAACAACCACTCAAACTTTTCCAAATCTGAACATCTCCTTCTTCTCAAAGGAAAACTCAATCACCACTTTCAAACAACAAAAACGAATAGCCTACTCACTTTAAAAAATAACCTACTCATTCTAAAAACCTTAAAGACCAAGACATTTTGAAGAATTTCAACACTATAGCCCTTACACAAAACTTACCTCATTACCCTAGTTCTATTTCAAAAAATATAGATGAAATTAGTTTGGAAGAAATAAGTTCTAATAAAAATGACCAAATTGCTAGTGTATCAGCTCTTTAATGGCCGCTCCTAATCTTAAAAAAGAAGTTGAAGAATCCAATATAGATAATGCTTATGAGGATGAATATATTAAACATTATACTTACACAACAACCACTCCATATCAACCTCAAGCTTAAACTTGTCCCACCAATGAACCATGGTTTACATTTGATGATATTCTTCTAGAAAAAAAGAGAGACAAACTACATAAGTTTGAAGTATAGATTAATCTTCATATGACAAAGCTAAGAATAAACCTCCAGATAGTGCTTATGGAAATTGTCTCCAGAATGATAGGAACTCTTTGAGAATGGTTTCAAAGTCTAAGAAAATATAGACAAGTCTAAGCCACTCCATTCCTAACAGTTTATGCAATTCTTCACATGATTTATAAAGAATTCCTTAGTGATTTCCATCTAATTGATAAACAAAAAAAACAAGAGTATTTCTAGATGAAGTACTACTAGCTCAACAAAAAGGATCTTAACTTCTATTAGCCAAGCATGACTGAAATGTGTCATATGTTGAATGGATTCAATGATATTAATCTTAGATACATTTTCATAGCCTTGCTCCTTAAATAATTTTAACCAGAACTTTTGAAAGCTATTCAAACACTTAGAAAAGATATGTTAGAAATTTCTTTAGGTGAAATATACCAACTTGCCCTAACAACTCTTGAGAAGCTATGTAAACAATACAAAATGTTTGACTTCATCATGGAAGGAAAAATAGCTTTTCAACAAGTCTACAAGAAGCCATAACTCTAAATCAAATACAAAGAAAAAACCAAGTGTTATTGCCTTACTAAAAAGAAATTTCATTTCCATTAAGCCCCCTTTAAGTATCACAAAAGATTCAAGTGAACACACACAAAGCTTATGAGATTCTTCATAAAACAAACTACCTAATATAGACAAAAAAAAAAAAAAAGATGTTATATATGTGGAAAAATTTGATACTTTTACAAAGAGATGTCTTAATTAGTCCAAGAAGGATGTTAAGCTCCTTTAATAACTTTAAGCTAGTATTCTACTTTAACAAAATAAAGATATTGAAAAGCTTTTTTTCAAGTAAGAAGATGTAGATAACAATATAGTCTTATTCTTGCTGACTTAAAAAATTTTTTAGATTTAAATGATTCCAATATTTCAAAAGACTCAAAAGCTTCTCTTCCATACAATTATTCAATCTAACTTTGCAGCCAAATAGAATAAGTGGAACCACCTCTGCCATATGCAGAGATATAAGCACTCAAAAAGCAAATGCCACGAGTTAATTTCTATTGTTGTCTATATAAACACTGTAAGTTTGAAGAGTCTAATGAACCCTATTGTTTTTTCACCTAAAGCTTGGAAAAGAAAAACATTCAAAATACTTCAATGCAGTAGATTTCAAAGTCAATCTTATTACTAAAAAGAAAATTTGCATATGGTTTTTCCCATATTGTATTGTTTAGATAAATGTTCATAGAAGTAGCCTTATCGATAAAAGTATTTTTATAAGAATGGATGCTTATATTCAAGTAAAGTAGTTACAAATCTTTCCTAAAAGAATCAATTTCAAGTCAAATTTCAAGGCTTACACAAGTATTTCAAAATTGTTTGAACCCCAACAAATCCCTTAAGGTTATAAATAAATAAGAGACTAGCTTATGAAACTCTGTCCTAAAAGTTATGATTAATTTATTCATCCTTTTTCACTTCAAACAACAACAAAAAAACAAAGATTTCTATATTCAATTTCCTTTAAAAAATAATAAGGATATAAATCTAACAAAAAAAATCATATCCAAGAATGAACCTTAAAGACTTTATGCTTATTGGGGACGAACATATTTTTTTTACTAAAACAATGTCTTATTGAATAAACCAAATCAAATTGGGTATGTCAAACTTGTAATATTGAAAAGAGATCATGCTTGAAATGAAAAAAAAAAAGAAATTAATAATTGACTACAAGCCTCTCAATACATTTCTACAATATAATAATTTTTCTCTTCCAAATATTAATTTACAAAGAGGCCTACTCAAAGATGTAAAAGTCTTTTCCAAATTTGATCTTAAGGCTCGATTTTGATAATTAGATGTTGATCCTTCAGATATATATAAAATAACATTTTGCATTCCTAATACTCAGTACCAATAGGCTATTATACCATTTGGTTATAAACTTTCCTTTCGAAAAGCAATGACAAAGATAATATTCTTATGTATATTGATGATATTTTTCTTTTCTCAAAGAATGAAGAATATCACAAAAGACTCCTTTAACAATTTATAGATATTATTAAATAGTATAGGATCATGCTCTCAACTTGTAAGAGCCAATTAGGCCTAGCCTAAGATGAATTTCTTAGTATACAAATAACCAATAGATATTATTATCTAAACTCACACATTGCATAAGCAAATATAACAGTTCCTTGGAATAATCAACTTTATCAAAGATTTTATCCTATATACTTCAAATCACATTAGTTAGTTGTTTAAACTCTTGAGAAAGAAAAAACTCCCATTTTAGCAATATGAATAAATAATAGCTATAAAACACATTAAGCAGATAATACAAAATCATTTATCTTTAAAAATTATTGACAAAAGGAAAAAAATACTCTAGATTAATGCTAATGATGACTACAAGGGAGCTATCTTTATTGAAGAAGATGAAGAGAAAGTCATGTAAGCGAACAATTCAAAAATTCTAAAAAGTATTATCATACTATTTACAAAGAGATTTCAGCTATCAAAAAAAGGAATTACAAATTTTAGTTTTCATCTTAGCCCTTACAACTTTTATGGTTCACATGGACAATTCATCTTTTTCTAAAGTATTAGAGTCCAAAAGAAAAATCCTACTAGATAAATAGTTACTTAAATGAAAAGATTTCATGCACTATAATTTCATGGTTTAACATATCAAGGGCTATACAAATCTCATTGTAGATTATCTTTCTCAACTTAAGATAGTAAATCTAATCACTATGAAAAAAATCAGTTCCTCTCATTCTTATCACTCATCTTATACTAGGCTATACTGGTCACCATCTTACTTCTCATATAGTATAAAACCAAAAAACTTCCTACCTTATCCTAACAAACTAACCACCCCAATTGAAGTCAAGAAGCTTATTAAGAAATCCATCTTTTCTTATCTCCATTGTTATCTCAAGGCATCTTTCCTTTTTGAATATCTTTTTTACTTCAATCTTTAGACTCCATTTCTTATTCTCTTCATAATTAAAACTTCGGTTATTGATGACGTATTTTGGTTTTCATAGGCACTCTCTGCTCTTTATATTAACGCTATAGAATTTCTTTCATTATTGATTTATAACTTTTTATGTCAATAGAAAATAGAAACTCTAACCTTTGGATTCTTTTAGAATAGTTCTCCCTACTATACTAGTGATATAAGGAATTAAAAGAAATAATTCTCCATGACAATATTTAGGAGATCCCACTGAAAGATCAACAAGTTGCAGCTTATATCATGTACAAACTTAATTCTACTAGAAGGAATAACATGCTTCTCATAAGAAAATTATACCTATCAATGACATATTTTCTCTAACTAGTTAAGGCAAAAAGTCCAAGCCCTCTGAAATCTTTAGATTTTTTTTTGTGAGTTTAATAATTATGAAAAAAAAAGTCTTTTGCACCTCTCTTAGTCCATTTCTAAGGGAGTTAATATAGGGAGAGCTTAGGATGCCAAAAGTCAACTTGCTCAACTTAAAAGTTTGGACCAAAGCCTAAATAATTAGATTTCTTCATTGATCTAATTCTCATGCATATCAAACCTAAGTTCAATAAGTTCACATGTAAGATTCCCAAGATCCTAATGAGATAGAAGATTTTGAAAAAGTAGAATAGTAACTAATAAAATAATTTAGGAAAAAGAAAAAGTAAGATGATTTAACTAATTTTGATTGTTCATAAAACCTAAACTTATCTCCATCACACAAACTTATCATGAAGGGATAAGCTTTACCCTCCACCTATTGGATTATTGTACCATAATTTGTTGATGTGCTTTACTTTCCATCTTTGTAAAAGCAGTTTTAGTAAAAGTTGTATATGCTATTATAATCTTTTACTTTTGTTTTTGTAAAAGTTATTTATTTTTGTGCTTAAGTTTTTGGCTAAATAACTAGAGCTATTTCTCAATCATAACCAATAAGTATTAGGAAATAAAATCCTATGTGTTCTTACATGAGTTCTTTTTAAAGCTCTTTCCTTTGAAATCTTTCTTTCTACCTTCTTTATAATTATTTATTAAAGATACTAGTAAATTTTGCACTTACCTCTGAAGAGAGGATCCTGTGCATCAGAACATATTAGTTTATGCTTTCAAAGGTATTGAATGATATTTTGTAAGAGCAACGGAGGTGGCATATCTTGGTAATGAAATCATATTTCAATATAATTTACAAGAAGATTAAAAAAAACTCTTAGATTCTAAGAGGCCTAAAAACTTAGAGAGCTTAAAAAAAAAGACTAATTGTCTTAGTATACCAAAATATGAGTTGTCCTAATTATAATTGGAATGCATGTAAAGAATTTTATGATCTTTTTTGTCAAGGCATCAAATTTATACCAAAAAGCTTGCCTTGTCATTCTAAATCTTCAATAAGAGGCATCAACTTCAAATGTTCTTATTGTACACCCTTCACCTCTAAAATTATTAAAAAATATAAAAAAATATTCATACATGCCATAATGTGATAAGTGATCCATTAAACTTATGACACGTAAATACTTTAAAATAAAATATTTTATGATTTAATTTTATATACTTCATTATTTTTTTAAAATAAATTTTATACTTTTTTTTAATATTTTTAAAATAAACCTATGTCATTAGTCACAAATTTTGATAATTATATGCTGACTTAATGTATACTTACCATCAAATCAGCACTTATGTAACCTATTACTTGCCAATGCAAAACATGACTATAACATCAATCTCTAACACTCCAACTTCTAGATATCCAAGGCCTTCTAACCTAGATGCAAAGCAAAAGGTTGTGTCATGGATTTCATCACATAATTTAAAAAAAAATGTGATGAAAACAATCTTTTAATTTAATTAAATATAGTTAAAAAATTATATTTATCTGATTTTTTCTTTAAATCAAAAAATTAAGACAAATAAAGTGAACAATCAAAATTGAAAAATAAAAATAAAAGATAGAGGGCATAATGGTGTACTAGAGAGCAGGCAATCCATGTCCAAAGTTTTGACCTACCAAAAAATAATATACTATTTAGGTCCTTCATTTTCATTAGGGCTCTGCTAAGTCTAATAAAGTTGACCCCTTCTCGTCTCTCCCTACCTGCTATCTACTAACTCAATCACCCTCATTCAGTTTGTCATGACCTATGTAATTTTCTCCACATTCTGCTCCATTTATGCTATGCTTGGAGCAAGTAAAATTATTGATAATTTAATATTGATAAGGTATTACTATTATAGTGTTTTATTTCAATGGCCTTGTTGATACTCACTTGGCTCAAATTGTAGATGAATTCTATGAAAGAAGAGTGAAAGAAGGTAGAGAATAAAGCAATAGGCATGAACATGAAAGAAAAAGTAATATGTGTGTAGTGCAAAGGAGATGATACAACTACATATATTTTACTCTTCCCACATATTAGAAAGACAAAATATGCTAATTTTGAGGGGGGGAGGGAGGGTTTGATTGCATACTTAATTAGTAATTACTCAGTATAGTAACTCAATTTGAGTGATATTTCAATCGAGTATCGCAAAAATATCAAACTATATGTTTATGGAGTCCTTTGATTTTGTGTAAATAATGCACTTTGATCCAATTATTAACAATTTTTGCTTATTTAAATTTGTTTGTGCATATATGGCTAATAAGAAATATGTTTTAAAGTTTTGTAGAAGGAAAAAAGAAACTTCAATTTGACATCAATACACAATCAAGCTTGATTGAGGCGATTAGATGTGGACAAATAACATAGGTTCATATACATATTAGTTTTCATTTTTCAATAGGACAAAGGAAAAAAGATCACTGCAATTTAATTGACAAATCAAATTGTCAGTTGCATGCCAAATAATGATTTGGCAATTTTACAAGACAACTACTTTTGTTAAAATAATAAGGACTTGGTCTTAACTTATTTATATTCCAAAGGAATAAAGTAAAAGAACATGATAATGTGAAAAAGTTCGAGACTTGGACAATGAAATATATTTCTAGCAAATCAATTTATACTTAAAAAGTAAGGTAAAAATATGGAACCAAAAACATAGGCAAAGAAAGCAACAACAATTACTATATACCAAAATGTTATTTTTACCTTTCCGTCATATTCGATCGCAAGGATTATACCATTCCATCCAAGTACATATTTCATAGTTGCTGCTCCATATCATAACTCATTATTATAATTGTGTGACATATCATTGCATCAACTCGCTTGACCTTGTGGATTTCAAAGACTGAAAAAGAAGGAGAGATTTTTATTAAAATTTTTAGTTTAAACTACATATTCTAAATTCTTAATTTTCATCTATTTATCTAATTTTAGATGAAATCATCCTTATATCTTAAAATTTTAAAATATCATAACATCATTTATATTAAATAACTCTATACATAAATATAAGAAAAAAATAATAATTTATTGACCTGGATTTGTGGAGATTGTTTTCATGAATAGTAAAAAAAAAGAATATTATCTCTTTTTCCCTTTTCTCTCAAAAACATTAAAAAAATTCGTTTAATAGCAACTTTTAACGTAAACATATATAGGCAGAGAGTGGAGCCTTTTCTTTATTTTAATTTTATCTTTTACTAATTATTTCATATTAAATGGTAACTATTTCTATTACTCCCATTATATGATGACCATCCCTTTATCATATGATAACTACTTCTTCATTAATCATTAATTGATTAATTAATTAAAATGAGTATTTATGACTTATTTATTTATTTAATTTATAATATTATTTGTGCCACATAATTAGTAATAGTTATCAATAAAATTTTATCTCAATTTATTTAAACAGATTTAAAATCTTAAAATTTTTTCCTTGAGAATGAAATCAAATGAAGAGTTATTAAGTGAGAATTTAATTAAGAAAATGAGAAAGGAAAAGGAAAAAAGGACATAAATTTAGGTAGCTAAGGTGCCAAACATCAATTATGGATTTGAGCAATAATGGAAGAATATCAAATTAAGAGAGAAAGAGATGGAAATAAACCTCGCTTCTTCCCATCATTTCAGATATTTAAAGACGAAAGACGAGTCATACTGAAGATTATCACCAAACAGAAGCGACATGACCATGCTCAAGAAACATAAATTTTATAGCAGCGTCAAATAGCTATCATAGTGGGGGAGAGAGGAGGACTTGAATCCCTGATAAAATATGCGAAGGAAGGAGACCATAAGAGAGACCGATAACGCAAGCATAAGACGAGACACAACACGGAATTAATGCGCTACTAGAAAACTTCAACTCTAGCAATTAATTTCTTTTGGAACAATTGTACGTGGAAGAAAAGTAGTCCAATTTTGAATCCTGCAATAAAATTAAGAAAAAAAAAAAACTTGGTCGTTTATAACGATGAAAGAGACGGTGCTATGACTAATATTAACCATACTGATTTTATTTAAAAATGTTACAAAAATATAGGGACCTAGTCAAAATAATAATAAAATGTAAACACTAAATTAAAAGATTTAAACATACTATAAGACCAAATGTAAAATTAAACCATTTGTTTAGTTTGTTTGTTTTTAATGAAAAGATAAGTTCTATCTCTTATATCATATAAAAATAATATTATTATGTCTATGTTTTCATTATTTTAAAAGTTATACATTATATATATTTTTGGTGAGGAGTAATATTTTTTTTAACATATCTTATCATTAAATTATTAAAATTTCTCATTTATTTAATTGTATTTTAATTTTTTATTTATTTTTATATATTTAAAATTAAATTAATATCTTAATCTCTTAACTTTATTTTAATATTTTAAATTAAATTTTTTAAATTTAAAGTGTTTTAAAATAATTCTTTAAAACACTTTAAAGTATAGAAAAGAGGGGAAGGAGAGGAGAGAGCAATCCAGGTAGGAGAAGAGTATCTTTCCCCTGAAACACATTAGCCACCAAAGTCCCCTCTTGCATTGTGTTGGTCACGTGAGTCTCCATCAACAGCGCTTCTGAAAACTCCAGCACTCCCGCCGTCAACACCATGATCTGAACAAGCTCATCGGAGTATGAACCAGCACGAATATTGAATGTTGAGGATCAAAGAGGGCGGCATCGAACGGTGGAGATGAAAGGGAAGCGAAGAGAGTGACTTCGAAGCCATTCGGACTTGTTTAGAAAGAAGTGATGACTTGACTCAAAAAAAAATGCTTTGTTTTCTCTACTTTGAACTTAGGTGCTACAAATCCTCTATTACTTCACTCTTCTTTCCCAACTCCTTTAAGCCAAATGATACAGAAGCTTCTTTTTTGTAGTAATGCCCTGATCTTTATTTTCTATCTTCTTTGCGACTCCATTTCTGAAAGTGTGAGGGAAAATGGGGTTATAGTAAAACTGGGCAATAATGGCACTGCCACCGCATCAACGAGTACCTTTTTTTTTTTTTTTTAACTTTTCGTTTAGTCCTTGAAATGTCGAAAATGAAGCAATAAGAGTACTTAACAGATAGTTGAAAAAGAACTAACTTTCTTTGCAGTTTTTACTTTTCAAACAGAGTGGAGATTTTAAACCCATTTGGCCAAATGGGAACTTTTTCAATACAAGTGAACTCTTCAACCAATATAGGAGAAATTTGTTTTTTTCCTATCTATACTATTTTCCATTATTTGGCTTCAAAGCATAAAATCTACTGCTTTAAGTTAGTCTAATTCACGTGATCAGCACAAAGCAGAAGGGGCTTCTAGTGGCTAATGCGTTTCAAGGTAAGGATACTCTTCTTCTCGCTGGATTGCTTTCTTCACATACTGCGGCAGGTTCTTGGTTGCTTTATTTCCCTTCCCCTCTCTTTCTCGTTACTTACAAAACCGCAAGCATTTTTAGCGCAAACAATAAACGGATGTTAGTTGCTTTTAACAAATTTTATTAAAGTGGTTTTTTTTTGTGAGACATATTAGAAATTTAAAAGGCTATTTTAAAATATTTTAAATTTAAGGGACGAATTTATAATATTAAATAAAATTAAAGAAATATGACAGTAATTTAAACTATATTTAATAATATATATTTTTTATTCTTCAATATAAAAGTATAATAAATATAAAGCATGTCTGAATGTCATACATTTTCTTCTAAAACTTCTTTGTGAGCAATTATAAATTAAGACATAAGTACAAATTAGGTATTTTTATCAATATAGTTGATGTGGATGTCTGCAGCTTGTTGATACTATTTCTCAAAAATAAAAGATTTTTTTTTAATCAACTTCTATATACAAAAGCTGCCGTCTATAATCCGTGCGATGTGAGATGCCACTCCATTCGTTATGGTCAAGGAGAATTATAGATCATAAATCAACAATTTAGGGCTTTGTTAAATAAAAAAAAAAACATTTTAGGCATTGTTTGGTTGGAGGATTTTGACGGGAAAGAGAGAAGAGGAGAGGACCTCTTCTTATTTGATATGAAAAAATTAGAGGAGAGAAGAGGCAAAATATCCCCTCCCTCATATCTCTTCCCTTAAAAAATAAGAGTTTTTAGAAGAAAAAAAAATTTTTAATTTCATTTGACTAAATTATTCTTATATTTATTTTTATTTAAAATATAATATAAATCTTATTTTTTTAATAAAATTTAAGATAATTTTTATGAAAATAAAAAATATTTTTTAAATAAAAATAAAAAATTATTTTTTAAATAAAAATAAAAAATTATTTTTATAATAAAAAATAAGAAAATTTTTTTTATAAAAACATATTAAAAATAAAAAAAATTAAAAATTTAATATTATAAAAATATAATTATTTATTTAATTTTATCTTTTTTCTTAATTAAATAAAATTTTATTAAAATTTTTTTTCTCTTCCACTTTTTCCTTAATTGAACCAAATACTTCTTAGGACTTAAGGAATAGAAGAAGAGTAAAAAAAAAAAAAAAAAAAACAAGAAACCTAAATGTTCGAAGAAGGTCCGGGTGAAGTCGTGAAGGCTATAACTCAACTAAGGAACGCAACAAAGACTGAAAAATAAAAATATAAGAAAAAAAGGATTTAGATTTGTTGGAAGGGGAGGCTCTTCTTCATACGTTTGATACTGAGTATCCGAAACTAACAGAATACCTTCTCTCGCGTTCTCTCTCACTCACCGCGCACCCCCACACATCGCACTCTTACAAAACAAAACCCTATTTTCCTATCCGGATATTTCTATAACCCCATTCCCGTCTTCCACAATCACACTTGCTTTGTTTTCCTCTCTAATTCTTGCTTTTCCCTCTGAAGACGCATCCCTTTCTAATCAGCAATTCGCTGGGCGGTTTTTCAAAACGGTTACGTTTTCGTATCATCCATCATCAATCTCTGCGTTTAGGGTTAGTTACTTGTTCCTTTATTTCGTTTTCTGCCTATTTCATCTCACACTGTCGCTTTCTAATTTTTCTAATTTTCCCCTATTTTTTCCCCTGCTTTGTAACCCTAGGTTTTGGATGTTTTCCATACACTTCACCAATAACCATGCATAGGTGCTGGGGTTTCGATTCTCGAACCGTTTTTTTTTCCTGCTTTCGACCCTAAACTTATCGTTTCTACTAGGGCTTTTTGGCGTCTTAAAATACGTAGTTGCTCTGGTTTGCTCAACAATATTTAGACTCCTTCCATTGGTGTTCGGGTTCCCAATTGTTTGTTCTCTCTTCGCTGGAGGGATGGGGCGTTTCTGAGTATCTTATAGTCGTCTGCAAATCCATCTTTATTTGAAGATGGAGGCGTAGAGAAGCTCTTCCTTCCAACATTGTCTTGTAATACACTCTCCTATGTTTCGGCATGCGTGCGAAGATATGCTCTCTCCTTGACTGGAGAATTTATTGAAGGATTCCTTAAGTTCATATAAATATTAGTTTATTTATGGAGCAGTTGCTGGCTTAAATCTATGCTAATTTTGTTGAGCAATCGCTTGTTTGGTTGGGAAGATTGTAGATTTTGTGTAGAAGCCTAACAAATCTCGCCTGATTATTCTTCTAGGGTGGTGCTTCTCTGAAGTTAGGCCTCTTTTAATCAATTATTGGTGGATACTGATTAGTCTATTAATCTAATTTCACAGTGGAAGTGCTATCTTTTCCATTTGGAACATTCTGTGCTTAAGCAGGTAACTCTTGACGAGTTTTGGCATATAGGAGAAAGATGAAGGATTAGGGTTAGAACCAGTAGTTTTGTACAGAAGTATAATAGTTCAAGAGGTGGAGGTGTTGAAGAAGGTGCATGTGCCTTTTCTGTTAGTTCTGATCATGTTCAGTGTTCGTTATGGAAAGAAGTGAACCTTCATTAGTTCCAGAATGGTTGAGAAGTGCTGGAAGTGTTGCCGGGGCTGGCAGTTCAGCCCACCACTCTACATCTTCATCTACTCACACGGGTATTGTATCATCAATTCTTTACTTTATGTTGTTTAATTTTCAACTTAGGCTTTTAGTAAGATATTCCTATTTGTACATTCATGTATGTGCCAAATATTGTTGTTTGGAATTCATAATAACTGCCTTATCAGTGTAAAAGCCATGACGTTATAATCATTGCTGTGTAGATGCTTCTTCTGCGGCCCATCACACAAGGAATAGATCTTCTAAGAGCATTAGTGATTTTGAGAGCTCTCGTTCTGCTTTTCTTGATCGGACATCTTCATCAAATTCTCGGAGGAGTTCTATCAATGGTTCTGCCAAGCATGCCTACAGTAATTTCAACAGAAATCACCGTGATAAGGACCGTGACAGAGAGAAAGAGAGATCAAATTTGGGAGATCATTGGGATCGTGACTGTTCTGACCCACTGGTTAACCTCTTTCCTGGAAGGGTAGAGAGGGACACATTGCGGCGTTCTCATTCAATGGTTTCCAGGAAACAGAGTGAGCTTTTGCCTAGAAGAGTTGCAGTTGATACAAAATCTGGTGGCAGCAGCAACGATATTAATGGCAATGGCTTACTTTCTGGGGCTAGTATTGGTAGTAGTATTCAGAAAGCAGTGTTTGATAAGGATTTTCCCTCACTTGGAACTGAAGAAAAGCAAGGAATATCTGAAATAGGAAGAGTTTCATCTCCTGGTTTGGGTGCTACAGCAAGTCAAAGTTTACCTGTTGGTAGTTCAGCTTTGATTGGTGGGGAGGGATGGACATCTGCACTAGCAGAGGTACCTACAATAATTGGAAGCAATAGCACTGGATCTCTAACAATGCAACAACCTGTTACCACAGCTTCTGGGTCTGCAGCTCTAAGTACTACGACTGGTCTTAATATGGCCGAAGCATTGGCCCAGACTCCATCTCGAGCTCGTTCTACTCCCCAGGTAGGCCTGGGTAACTGTCTTCTTTTTTATTATTCCAATGATTTTAACTACATATGTGGTCAGTTCATAGTTTCTTAATTAATTGTAGGTGTCAGTCAAAACCCAAAGGCTTGAGGAACTGGCCATTAAGCAGTCAAGACAATTGATTCCAGTAACACCGTCAATGCCCAAAGCTTTGGTAAGAAAATTGATTTGTGAAATATTGTTTTATAGGACATATATTGCAGCTCTCTGACTTCTGTTTTTTCGATCTATCATGTAATTTGATTTTTAATAATACTTCTATGTTCCTGATCTCCATATTTCGTTGGTTTTTCCTATATATAATTGTGTTTTTGGAATAATTTTTATTAGCTAGTAGCCTGCATTGTAACATTTGATGTTTGACTTGACCTTGACCTAGACCTATTCCTTTTATTTGTAGAGGAGGGTTATCTAGTGGTAACAAATAAAACTCAGTTTAGGCTGAGATAGATAGGTAGCAGAGATTTAGATTTTATTACAATTATTGGTATTCTCATGTGTTCTGGTTGTAGCGGATTGGCTGGTGATTCTCTGTTGTCTGAAGTCTAAGATGTGTAATTCCTTTTTATTGTTTTGTCTGATTGACTAGGAATGCTTGAGGAGGGGGTGGGATGGGAATCTGACATGTTGTGATCTGCAGTTATCATGACTGATGATATAAAATGATACATAGAAAGAGAAAAATATAGCTGAAATGTGTATATTGAAAATTTCATTTTTCTTTCCATACCTTGACTATTATGTTTTTATTATTTACTAATCACCATGGTGCGTTCTTGAAGTAGTACTTCACTACAAACTAATGTTGTTGCACTCGACTACTGATGTATTAATGCAAGTTAAATATTATTGCAATCAGATGTTCCATTATAGAGTGGTTACTTCTCTTTTCTTGGACTGAGTGATGTGGTTTTTGGCTTGTTACAGTGAAGTTGGTTTCTTCGTTGGTAGAACTAATTTGGCTTTAGAATAGAACATATAAATATACTTCTTAACATCCTTCTTGGCTTTTTCAAACTTGAGCATTGTTAATATGTATTCTTGACTTTACATGTTCATTGTATGTTCAGAAACATACATAACCAGTTATTTTAGTTTGAGTTTGCCTCTTTTATTTGATTGTTTCTTCTTATATAAGTTACAAGCTGTTTATTAGTTATTATTCTTTGTCTGCACTCTTTATCATAGCATATATAGACGTGTTTTAGTCATCCCTCATTTATTAAGTTATAATATTATGATATCTTTCCTTTCAATGGTATAGTGTTTCTATCCTCCACATAATGGGAAACAGTGACTAATAGCAATTTTAGTTCTTAGTTATGAACTAAGTTTGTCATGTAGGAGAACTGGAAATGATTAATTAGCCAATTAGTTTTTTTGATTTTTGGTAAAAGGATTGTATTAGTCAGCTGAATTCAAGTGGTAAAGCAGATTAGAAGCAGAGGACTAGTTTGATTGCTTCTGCATCTTTCTATATTATATATTAGGGACTTGATCCTGTTAGGTTGCTGAGAATAGTAATCTCTTCCCCCCCCTCCCAAAAAAAAAGAAGTAATCTAACTTGAGTGTAGTTAAAGGCGCTCACCTCACCACCTAAGGCACTGAAGAAGCCCAGTGCCTCTCATGATTCAGCCAAGTGGTCATTTGGCAGCCCCTTTGGGGCTTTCAGCTTCAATTAAGGCTAGCGCCTAAGGTGCCTTAATGTAGTTGGATGGTTGAAAGGGAAGAGGCAGCTTAAAAGCTCAGCTCAGATATTTTAAAACATTCATAAGATAAAATTGGACACTATAAAAACCTAGCCTTAGAACCTCAACCCAACCGTAGAGGTTTAAGAATAAGGTAAAATATTGATTCTCACTCCCCCCAAAAAAAAAAATTTACACTGTTAGTTTTTTAGGGCTTTGTAAACAAACGGAAAAAAAAAGCCTATTATTATACTTGAATAGTGATATTAGTGAATAATTAGTGCATTTGATGATTATTATGACTTATGACTTGATTATTATGTTTGATTAGTTAATTTATCTGTCAAATGTTGTATCAAATTTACATTTATTTATATTTGTTTATATAGCATATTTTTAGCATTTTCCCTATTTTAGTGCCTTGTGTCTCTCAGGCATGTGTCTTTTTAATACCTCTCACCTAAGGCAATTTAAAGGTCTAGCGCCTTAAAGGCATCTTTCCTTTGGCTATCTTGATCTGTCATGATTGTTTTTCCTGTTTATGAAGGAAAAACCATCTATAAAAGTTTTGGCAACAATTCAACACATGGTGGGCATGGTATTATTGTCATTTTCTTGTGCTGATAGTTGCTGGAACTTTTTAATGAATGGGGAAAACAAGTTTTGAAGTTTAATCAGTTGTGTTAGGTGCCAATTTTTGTATTTGATAGACAGTGGTGTGTCTTTCTAGTTTCTACACTTTAATACTTGGTGATTTTGTGATACTTTCCTTCTCAGGTTCTTACTTCTGAGAAATTAAAGCCCAAAACAGCAGTCAGAATTGCTGAGATGAATGTGGCTGCAAAGAGTGGGCCACAGCAGCCCTCCCCATTACACATTACTAATCTATCCATTCGCAGTGGAAATGCCAAGTCTGATGCTCCAAAGACATCTGGAAAGTTTACTGATCTTAAATCAGTGGTGTGGGAAAATGGTGCTTCCCCGACTTCTAAGGATCTTTCATCTCCAACAAATTTTTCGAATAGCAGACCTGGAAATAATTTTGCTGTTGCTTCTGCAACTGCTTCTACATCCTTGAGGAACCCCAATAACCTGAAATCCCCCACTGACCGGAAGCCAGCTTCATTGGATCTGAAATTAGGTTCCACTATGGATAAGAAACCTTCTTTGTCTCAAGTACAGAGCCGCAATGATTTTTTCAATCTCATTAAGAAGAAAACTATGATGAACTCCTCTACTGGTCTTCCTGAATCTGCCCCCTTGCTTTCATCTCCCACAGTGGAGAAATCTGGGGAATTAGCTGGGAAAGTAGTTAGTCATCCTGCATGTCCTCAAGGTCTTGGAAATGGTGCTGAAGTGACTAGTAATGGCGAAGCCCATGAAGAGGTTCACAGATTTCCTGACGGTGAAGAGAAAGATTCAGTTCACAGTGATACAAGATATCCTGATGAGGAAGAGGCTGCATTCCTTCGTTCTCTTGGGTGGGAGGAGAATTCTGGTGAGGATGAAGGCCTTACAGAAGAGGAGATCAATGCCTTCTATCAGGAGGTGAGCACCACTTAACCCTGCTTTAGTGGACTTGCGAAATTTCTTGATTCATTTAGATAATGATGTCATGCTTGGTATCAATTCTATCAAACTTTTCTTACGCCAAGGAGGGCATAAGTGATTTGTCATGAGTGTCTTTAGCCAAGTATGTGCCCTCCCAAATTACATCTTTGAGTGACTTGCTATGAATGACTTAGTGGTGTAAATTTTATTGGAGTTTCAAATGTGTGTTGCCAAAAAGTCTTTGTAGAAACTTGTTGCAATAATCAATAAAGTCAGGTTTGATTCATTTAGATAATGATGTCATGCTCGGTATCAATCTATTTGCCCCTTTTATCAAACTTCTATTACGCCAAGGAAGGCATAAGTGATTTGTCCTGGGTGACTTTAGCCAAGTATGTGCCCTACCAAATTACATCTTCGAGTGACTTGCTATGAATGACTTAGTGGGTAAATTTTATTGGAGTTTCAAATATGTGTTGCCAAAAAGTCTTTGTAGAAACTTGTTGCAATAATCAATAAAGTCAGGTTTGCTTATTCTTTGTTGACTCTCTGTTTTCCAGTGCATGAAATTGGGGCCTGCTGCCACATTCAAGGTATGCCAGGGCATGCAGCCAAAGCTGTCCAAGTTGTTTGAATCTTATGCAACTAACTTGTGTGGAGCTTCAGCTGAATCAAGCTCTTCTGACTCTGGATCCGATGCTTGATGTACTGTTTTATCATGGATAATAGATCCGAAATTTCAATTTTTGGTGGCAGACGGCTAGTTACATTCTTCCCCTTTGTTTTGAAAGAAGGCTGATGATTTGGGGTGAAGGAAGATGGTGGGTTTTGATTGGAAACCTGCATTTTGCAAATATGGCAATAAGTTACAGGTGCCTCAATCCTGCCTGCATAACCCCCCCTTTTTTTTCCAGTTAAAACTTATAGGTTGGTTGGCTAGGCGTAGGGTAGGGCTATTTTGTCTGCTGTGAAGGCGTTAGGCAATTGCATCTTTCGGGGTATTTTAATCCTTTTCTTTCAAGAGGGTTTTATTTTACAAGATAAAGTTTATGATATTTTTGGTCAGTTTTACGGAAAAAAAAAAAGAAATTAAATGTTTACTTTTAACATGTTGATATGATTCTAACAGGTCTCTTTTTTTAAGCTGTTGCTATCCCTGTTTACTTTCTGGTAGTGATCCTCGAAACACTCAAAAATCACATGAATGAAAATGAGAGATACAGAATGGAGAATTCACTTTATTAATGTTATCCGTTGACATATTACTTTTTATTTTCTAATTTATAAAGCGCTGTTAATTGCACTACTCCTTGTCATATTTACTTTATTAATGCGAGTTGTAAATCCCAATAATCAAACGATTGTGAAGAGATACATATGGAGGTTCAGCTTGTAGAACTATTTTCCGTTGATTATGTGTATTCGGGTTTCAATTTGCTATGAAAAGGCAATACTTTCTGACACTATAAATGGATGTTACTTCATCTAACTGTTAGCTGGAATTTTTAAGGCATTACTATCTGAGTCGCTTGGTACCGAGTGGTAGGGAAGGGTAAGGCGCCGTTTTGGCTATTTAAAGGCATCTCATTTACAAGAGGGACAGCCGTGCAATCGGACTCACTGGAAAAAGAAGTTACGAAGGATTACTAGGGCTATGCGTCAATCAGCTTTTTCCCTTCCTTTCTAACAGAAAAAAAAAACAAGAGAAATCCTTTACCCTGCGCCTATTGTGCACACAACACGGCCATCCTCTTCCCCCCATTTCTTAAGAGGACATTGATCTTTTGCGTGAAACTTGTCCAGTCCTTGAATGTTTCATTGTTTAAAACGAAGTGTTTTAAGAAAAGCTCGCTGTGTTTTTTTTTTTTAAAATTATACTTTTTCTAGAATACTCTCAAGGCCTTGCGCCGCCTTGGAAACTGGGAAAAAAATAGTAATGTTTCGGGAAACACATAATAGTTTCACTCAGTTTCTTGTTCTCAAAACTAATCATTTGGTTGTTTGTTTGTTGGCTTTTTTTAAATTTTTGGTATAAAAGGCATTTGGTTCCAATTGATTTTGAGAAATATAAAGGATCTTTTCTGGGCACAGATATGGATTGCCTCAGTTTACAAGTTTGGGGCTGCGTAAGCCAGTCCACCAAGCCCGCAAAGTAATGAGATTTTCTGTGAAAATAATAGTCCTTTCTTCTGTTATAAAATTATATACAGACCTCTTCATTATCAAATGATAACCAAAGTATTTTTAAGAATAAAATTGATTTATTTTATATAAATATTTAACTTATTAATAAATAATTTTTAAACTTTTATTTCAATATTATGTGTTAAAAAGTAGAATTTAATTTATTTTAAAATTTTATTAAAAATTTTAAATTTAAAAATAATAATTATTTATTTATAATATATATATATATATATATATATATTATTTATTATATTATATAAGTAATATATATAATTTTATCAAAATAAATATAATTGTAGTTTACTTTTAACTATTTTTATCAATGATGTGATACTTTAATTTCTGCATTCCCCGTTGCACTCTTCTGTCGGGAATTTGTTTTGAGACTCATCGATCAATTCATGTGTTGTCACATGCTAAAAGTAATATATTTAGCGGATCAAAGTAATGCAAAACCAGAAGAAAGTGGCTGTTCTGGCAAATTTTGTTATCTGATTTATGGTTGCTGTCTAATTATATGTGGCATGTTTTCTTGATATTTTGATCATTTAAGAATCCAATTTATTACCTCTACATACACCTTCACTCTGGAAACCCATCCTTCCACAGTATCTAAGCCTAGTCATTTTACTAATTTTTATTCCTCCACCACCATTGCAAGACTTGAACAGAGCATAGTCTAGGGAAACATGTTCTGAGTCTGAGGCATAAGCAGAGTAAGGATATACATTGAATATTATAGTAAGTGAACCATGGCTCAGCAAAGTCGGTGCAATCTCTTTCATAGCCTTTACTGCTTCATCTCTGAAAGTCCCAGCTGAAGGTGGATAAGAGGCTGCCGAAACGCTAGGATCTATAACTGAAGTGACCTTTATGTCTTTGTGAAAACCAGCATCTTAAGACTTAAAGACCCTCCAAACTGTTGTTTATAGCCTCAGTAACATGTGGTGCTTATGCCCCTTCTGCTATCACCTAGTTACCTGTGGTTATGTACCCAATATTGAAATTGTTTATGTAGGAGACGACATTGGTGTTGAACCATGAATTGGCTGCGTTTTGGTGTTGTGCTGTCTTCTGTATGTCTTCGTTTCTTGTGCCAAGGGACAGTAGCAATGGTTTGCCTCGGAGGGCCTCAAGCATGTCATGTCTTGGCTCAAAGATTCGGATGAAGCTTATGTTGCATCTCTCGTAGAGGGCTACAACCTCCGCTGGATGTGGAAGGTTGTCTCCATTGAACCCATGATTCACACCAATTGAATTGGTACCTGCACAAATTTAAAGCAACTACGATACTGCTTCTCTATAAATTCTTTAAGGTATATATAGCACAAAATTTTAAGGTATCTGTACTAGCTATCGTTGTTGTGATTTATGAAATCAACAACGCAGGAATTATTTTACACTGAAGTAGTACGTCTACTGTGTTAGTGTTTGAACTGTGTCATAGTAGATAACTAGAATCAGAAACATTGCTCTCTATTACTACACAAAAGCATTTTAAGAGAACATGCTTGCAAGGCGAAACTGTTGAATTAGAAGAACCATTATCCCAGCAAGCAGCCCTCTAGCCCACTAAGACTCCATAATGATTTGATTGGCTCAAAAGATAAGAAAGTGAGACCTCTATGAGTAGTTTATGTAGCAATTATTGCTTCCTAGGCCTGAATCAAGTGGGTAAAGGTTATAACAGGTGAGAGTTCTTAAGTTCAAATGATGATAACAGGTCACACAATTCAAGAGAGAAACTGTGAGTTATTGCTGGAACTTTTTTCTTATCGCGAAAAGCTAACTCTTATATCACAAAGAGATGCAGAACTTCTTTATATACACACGAGTGAGGCTAAAATGTAGATGAAGTTATGTTGAAGGAATTATACAATAACAATGATATATATATTTATATATCAATTAAAATCATAGAAAACTAATGTAACTAATAAAGTCATGATTTGACAATTCCTTTTTTTTTTCTTTTGTTGCTTTTTTCCTTTTTTTAATAATAGTGAGGCCTATTTTGATTTTTGGTTATCTGTATAGACACACAAGCAATATCTTTAGTTTCATAAGTTTAAGATTGTGATGAAAATATGAAAATTAAATATTATAATATTATTATGCGTAATACTATTAGTTACGTCACAAGTCATGGACAAGAAGAAGCAACCATGATTTTTTTAAGAAAAAATTTAAAAAATTTTCAAAAGTTTTGAGTTATTTAAAAATAAATTTTTTAAATAAATTTTAAAATTAAAAATTAAAAATTAAATTCTTCAACTTATATACTCTGAACCATAAGTTATTTATTTCATTCTTAATGTTGTTATTTCAAATATCACTTGAAATTTTCTTATAATGCTCTAAGATGGATATACTAGCATTGGAGATAAATGAAAACTTGCCATGTCTATTATGGAAT
This sequence comes from Erythrophleum fordii, assembly GCA_032878935.1. NCBI lineage: Eukaryota > Viridiplantae > Streptophyta > Magnoliopsida > Fabales > Fabaceae > Erythrophleum > Erythrophleum fordii. Next base: position 6,490,105 of record JAVQMF010000058.1, read on the forward strand.
CTAGAATAACATATGAAGTTATAAAACAAACATTAAAAATTAAATAGACAGTATGAAAGTTGAAAAGTCTATTTTTTTTTATTTTAGAAGTTCAAGTTACTTATAAGTGATTTAATGTTTAAAAAAGTTGTATTTTTTTAAAATTATAATTTGGAACTCAATCATTGCCTTGAGGGGATTTAATTCTTCTAACTTAAAAATTGGATGGTATGATGCATTCTTTGAATTTGATAATAAATTTTGATCCCATCAATATGGGTAGAATATTTTCATATTTCCATAATTGTGTTCAAACACATTTTCAATTGACGAATATTTTTAAATATATATTGTAAACACTGTATTTTGTTCAAGCATACTCAAAAAATGATAATAAAATTCAATTAGTATAAAGTATAAAAAATAAAAGGCAAGAAAAAGAGGAAAAATCTAAAACTAAAGCTCAATTATTTTGTTTGTCAATCTAAGCCCATAAAAAAACCTAAAACTAAAGCCCAAATATCTTGTTTGTCAGTCCAAGTTCATCAACCCCATGTCTCAAAAGAAAAAACTTTTAGCCTTGATTAGAAAAGAAAAAAAAGAGAAAAAAAAGAGAGAAAAAAAATCCTAAAATTAAAGCCCAATTGATCTGGTTTGTAGGTCCAAGCCCATCTACTCTACATCTAAAAAAAACCCAAAATCTAAAAAAAATAAAAAATAAACAAAAACTCAAAAAATAAAAATAAAAATAAAAGTAAAAAAGTAAAATGGCCTCGCCCATTTCGTTGCAAAATTGGTCTTTGCCATCAGCAGAGATCAATGGGGGAAGCACAAAGGAGATCACGAAGAAGGAAAGAGATAGAAGCAGGCACGCAGGCTCGGAGATACGACAGGAGTAGGACATATAGAAAGAGATAGAAGCAAGGAGGCTTTTTAGGGGGGTTTTGACAAGAGAGAATCAGGAAAGAGGTTGAAAATTAGAACAAAGGAGAGGAAAAGAAGAGTTCAGGGATTTGCATAAGGGAGAAAGGCCGAGAGAAAGGGTTTCAAATTGGAGAGAATAGAGAGTAAGGGAAACCGAGGGAGAGAAAGACTATGAGCTAGAGAAGCAAAGAGGAAGAGGGTGAGGTTTTTGGTTTCAAGAGAAGGGAATTTCTAAAAGAAAAAAAAAACCAAAAGGATAAAGGGAGAGGCCGAGAAAGAGTTTTAATGGGATTGGCTGAAGATTTTTCTAGAAAAAATAGAGAGAAGGCTTTCGGGATGAAAGGTTTGGGAGAAAGGTTAGGAATTTGATTTTGTTTTCGGCGGGGCTTCTAGTAGACTCTAAACGAAGAAGTTAGACCAGGTTCGGACAAGGATCCTGTCCTTGGATTTGGTGGGATTTGAGGAGAAATTCATTGGTTTTTCGATGGCTAAGAAAGTGGAATCTAAGAGGTATGTTTCATTCATTTTTTATTTTTTGAACTAACAGCCACAGACGAGTTGTATGCTTGAGTGTTCAAATTTCTCATGGATGTACTCTATTTAGAATAACGGAATTTGATTTTCTTTCTTTCTTTCTTTTCTTTTGTTTTTTCTTAAAATATAAAGCCTTGGATGTATTCTATTCTAAGATGCTGGGACTTGAGTTCATTTTGATCATTTGGTTATAGTAGAGATTTGGACTAACGAATTGATTAAGACTCTCACTGTTATTTTTCTGGGCTGTTCCTCTGTTTAGTAGTTAGTCCCTGATGAGAAAACTTCTATGCATGTCTCAGTTTAGTACTTAGACATGAACTTAAGGCTTCAGTTTATGTGGATTGTGGTGTGTGATGAATAGCTGGATTTTGTTATTTGTATGTGAATCTATATGATGAGCCCTTTATGAATAAGTTTGGTTGGCCTGGTTGATAGCTTCTCATAATGAGTTCCACATCAGATAGACTTGGGTTGGTTCTGGACATACAAACTATAAGTTTCAATAAATAAAAATATGAGTATAAATTGATTCGAGTCATGTCCGAGGACACTGTCCTTAAAAGTTATTTTGCTATAAGTCGACAACTCCCCAAGATTAAACGAATTCTTCTTACAATAGGGAAACAAAATAGTAGAAACTATAAAACTCAGGAGAATGAAGGAGGAAGAGAGGAGAGAGCTCCGAAGATGTCCAAGAGCCCAATGTGTATTGAATCGTACAATGCACTGCCTTTTATAGGCCAAAGATGCGAATAAGAACGTTGGGCAATATTAAAAACAATTAATGACGGTTTAATTACGGTTTAATGAAAATCTGTTTTGAACTTTGGGAATAAGAGCAGAGACTATTTCTGAACGTTGGGATTAAAGTCAGTTAATAAAAAATTAAAACGATAAATTTAAAGCCTTAACGTGAAGAAAATTAATAAATTCATGGTCCCAGTTTCAAAACTGCTAAAAATAAGTTTTTTCGCTAAGCCTATTTATACAAAATATTTTTTGTAAAATACAAAAATAGTTACAATAAAAAATGTCCAATACCGTGTCTATTTCATGTGCCGGGGGGAGAGGAGGGAAATTGGAGATTTTCAACTGCATTACCCCTGTGTTAGCCTGTTGTTGTATGCGCAAGCCCACTCCTCTTCTTGGCCCATTTATTTGTCCAATATTACATTTCAGTATATATATACTAAGACTCTCTTTATTTTAAGCAATGTGGGATTTAGGCTTTTGACACACCTACTCCAACAATCCCCAACATGTGTCAAAAGAATGCATAACTATTTCGAATCTGGTGTCTTTTGGACTATGAACCAGACCTAGACCAATAACACGTAGTACACAGAAATGTCAATGAAATGTACATTTTTATGAACCAACAAATTTTTGTTATGTACTAGAGGCTTTATTAGTCAGAGTATACTTCTACAATTTCTGCTGTTAATAATGGTTTTGCGCTTTAAATAGTCATGCGCGTGCCTGGTGTTCAACGAATACTTTAAAGACTTTGTCACGGTCTCATAGAAGCGGCCCCACTTCACATTCATCTAGGTAATTTCATCAAGTGTATTTGCAATAAATACACCATCCATAAGAAATATAAAATCATTAAGAACTTTGCGTAGCCTCTCCAACAATACATTCTAGCACTTTCTTAAACCATAGGAAGGGACAACAATTTTAGTGCTAACAAAATTAACATATGACTTATTTTTACCCATATGAACCTCTCTCATGAGATCTCCAATCATAGAGGTTGGGTTACCATCATTGTTAATTTCAGATTAGCTTAAGTCCTATTCCCCTCTATGTGTTATCAATTTGTTTCTTCCCTAAGGGTTTAGTCAATAGATCTACCAAATTTACTTCAAATTTTACAAATTTAGTTGAGATCACTTCATCTTTTAGCAGTTACCTTATAATATTATGTCTTAACTGAATGTGTCTGTTTTTGCCATTAAAGGTCGTATTTTTAGTCGTAGTTATCGTTGATTGGCTGTCACAATGTAAAAACACTGATGGTGTTAGTTTTCCTCATAATGGAATATTTGTTAAGAAGTTTTTCAACCACTCACCTTCAGTACTAGATAGTTCCATAGCAATAAACTTTGAATCCCTTGAGGATTTTGTAATAATACTCTATTTGGCCGATTTTCAAGATACTACACCACCACCAAGAGTGAATACGTAGCCACTAGTGGATTTAATCTCATCTGAATTTGAGATCCAGTTAGCATCACTATATCTTTCTAGTACAACAGGAAATCCACTATAAAATATACCATAATTCATGATATCTCTTAAATATCTCATCAATCTAACCAGAGCCACCTAATGCTTACTGCCTGGACAGTGGATATATCTGCTCAGTCTATATACAATAAATGCTATATCATGTTGGGTAAAATTCATCAAATATAATAGACTTCCAATAATGTGTGCATATTTAGATTGAGCTATTGAATCACCTTTATATTTTGATAATTGTATGTTAGAATCATAAGAAGTGCTTAAAGGAGAATCATCAAAATGTTCTTGAGAGAGAGTAAAATACTATTTTTACTTCTTATGATTTTGACACCCAAAATCACTATTGCTTCACCCATATCTTTCATATAAAATTTAGATGCAAGAAAGCTCTTAGTTTTAATCACAACATTCATGCTAGTACTAAAAATAAACATGTTATCCACATATAAGTAAATAATCACATAATCATTATTTACAAGTTTTGTATAAACACATCTTTCTACTTCAACAATAACAAAGCTATCACTTGTCAAAACTTGATCTAATTTTTCATGCCATTGTTTAGGTGCTTGTTTTAATCTATATAAAGATTTAACAAGTTTACACACTTTATTTTCTTGTCCAGCAGTGACACATCCTTCAGGTTGTATTATATAAATTTTTTTTTAACATCCATTTAATGAATATGAAGTTTATGTATTAAAGCTAAAGCAATTAGAATTCTTCTAGAAAAAATTCTTATAACCGGTTAAAAAAAAATCAAAATAATCATTTTTTTTTAGTAAAACCTTTAGCTATTAACTTAACTTTATATTTATTAATAACCCATTAGGATTAAGTTTCTTTTTAAAAACCCATTTACAGCTAACAGGCTTAGCTCCTGAAGGCAAGTCTACTAAAACTCAAGTTTTATTTTGATTAAGAGAATCAATTTCAGCCTTAATAACTTCTTTTTAAGGATGAGCATTTGAAGAAAAAATAGTTTCATAAAAATTTAAATGATCATTTTGTACCATATAAGTATAAAAATCATTTTCAAAAGAAGATTCTTTCATTTGCCTTTTACTTCTTCTTAAAATTTCAACCAAATCTTCATTTGAATTTTTTTCAAGAGAATTAGTAGACATTTCCAAATTCCTAGGATTATGTTCAGCCAAATCTTTATTTGGATTGTGGTGTGTGATGAATAGCTAGATTTTGTTATTTGTGTGTGAATCTGTATGATGAGCCCTTCATGAATAATTTTGGTTGGCCTGGTTGATAGCTTCTCGTAACGAGTCACACATGGGATAGACTTGGGTTGGTTCTGGGTATACAAACTATAAGCTGCAACAAACAAAAATATTAGTATAAATTGATCCAAGTCGTATTCGAGGATACTGTCCTTAAGAGTTATTTTGCCATAAGTTGGCAACTCCTCAGAATTAAATGAATCCTTCCTACAATAGGGAAACAGAATAATAGGAACTATAGAACTCAAGAGAATGAAAGAGGAAGAGAGGAGAGAGCTCTGAAGATGTCTAAGAGCCCAGTGTGTATTGAACTACACAATGCACTGCCTTTTATAAGCCAAAGATGCGAACAAGAATGTTGGACAATATTAAAATAATTAATGGCGGCTTAATCACGATTTAATGAAAATCTTTTTTGAACGTTAAGATTAAAAGTAAAGATCATTTTTGAACGTTGGGATTAAAGCCGGTTAATAAAAAATTAAAGCGGTAAATTTAAGGCCTCAATGTTCAGAAAATTAATAAATTCATGGTCTTAATTTCAAAATAGTTAAAAACAAAGTTTTTTCTGGCAAGCCTATTTATACAAAAAAAAATATAAAATACAAAAATAGTTACAATAAAAAATACCTAGTACAACATCTAATTCGTGGGCGAAGAGGGAGAATTGGAGATTTTCAATTGCATTGGCCTGTTGTTGTGCGCGTGAGCCCACTCTTTTTCTTGAATCATTTACTTGCCCAATATCACATCTTAATATATATACACTAAGAATTTATTTATTCTAGACAATGTGGGACTTAAACTTTTGACACACTTATTCTAACACAAACTGGATGCGAACCTCACTAGGTTGACTTTTTAGGGAGAGGGTAATAACCCCATGACAAGGGGTATTTGTAAGTATTAACCTCACTAGAATTTGAATGGAAGTCATGGTAGCTCCTGTCAAATGATTGAATATGTTTGTAAGTTCATGATGTATTTGCTTTAGGGATTTTCATTTTTTTTTTTTTAAAAAGTTGAAGGCTATATTCACTGGTGTGTTGAGAATTAATTTTGGTATATTAGTTACTTTGATTAATTTGAATCTACATTTTGATGATATTGAATTAAATTCTACGATGTTAGCCTGCACATGGCTCATGATATGATTCGAATTTGATACATGATGCTTGTTGTTCTGGTAATTCTTACTATGAATTACATCAAGATTGAGTCCACTTGAGATGAATTATCTTTAAGATTTTATCTTATAGCTGCCAATAATTATTTTGATCATGCTCTTTTGCATTGATTTGTGTTATTTGGAAATTTATGATTCCCCATTGTGGATGTGAAGGATAAGGTTAGGATTAAAGCGCAATAAATTAATTTGCTTATTATTACTTGATTAGAACCTTATGCATCTCTGTTTTCTTGGCTTATTGACATGGCAGGGAGTACCTTAAGACTATGTTAGAATTGCACCTAGGCATTTACTCAAAGGAGGATGGCAGCATGATAATAACTGCTATTGATTCTACATCTTATAGGGATTTGTAAATATTCGGATGTATATGTCACTTGGTTGAACACAAAAAGTACACACATTCACAAGACCATAAGATACTATGTGCATGTTTGGGTGCACGATGGAGAAGGGAAAAACTACGTTTGCAAACCATTTTATGCAAAAACAACAATTTGTTGCTTCTGGCCAAATTATGTTTAGAGGAAAAAAAAAAACTAAACCAAACATACATTATATGTTTGTAAGTGCTTTTAGTTTGGATATTTATCTTTATTTTATTTTTAGAGTTGTCGTGTGATTTTTTTGTCCCTTAAGCACTTAGGAATTAGTTAAGAACTATGTGCGGTAATAAATTTTTTTGGAACTTATGGGGTTTTATAATTATGTTTCAATAAATTTTGTATTTCAATGGCCCATTTCAGATTAGATTTGGTCTAAAAATTAAAATAATAATAAAAAAAGCACTTCCCAAAATGATTCAAAAAAGAGAAGCAGAACAAAATAGAGCAAGAATGAATGAAAAAAAATACAAACGCAAAAAAAAAAAAAAGGAAAAGCAAAAAAGTGATAAAAAGTAAGAAATTGATTACCCTTTTTAAATTTATAACTTTTTTTTAATTTTCTTTAAAAAAATTAAAAATCAAAGTATAATCATTTTTTATTTTAAAAAATGTCAGTTTTTTCCCCCCAAAAAAGAATAAAAAATCAAATCCAACAAAAAAGAGGAATATTGTTTAGTAAAAAAATAAAAATAATTAAAAATCATGAGAGGAGTAAAGAAATAAAAATAGATTTTGTATTTTACACATTAAAAATTGTTTTGCTTATAAAGGTCAAAATTAATTTTTACTCTCTTTTTTTTAAAAAAAAATAAGTTATTTAAAATCTAAAAATCTTATTTTAAAAAAATTAAATAAAAAAAGCAAATAAAAAAACCAAAAAAAATTAAAAATGTCAAAAACAATTTGGAAAAAACAAAAAAAATTAAAAAAGAGGATAGTTGAAAAAAATATTTCTTAAATAAAAGTGTTATTTCAAGAATCAAAACTAAAAAAAAAAAAAAAAAAAGAAGAGAGAGAAAAATTATTTTTAATTAAATAAAAATAATAAAAATCTAAAAAAAAATAAATATATAAAATAAGAACTCAAAACTAAAAAAAATGTAAAAAAAATATTCAAAATATATTAAAAATAATATAAATCATAAAAAATATAATAAGGATGTTAAAAAAAATTAAAAAAAAGGAGGAAAGAGTAAAGAGATAGAATTAATTTAATTTTTACAAATTAAAACATATAAACTAATTTTAAAATCATTTTGATTATAAAAGTCTAAATATTTTTTTTCTTTTTACAAAAAGAAACAACATCAACAATAATTAATTGAAATTATTTCTATCAGGTCAAACTATGTGGACTTTAATTTTTTTTTATAAAATATGTAAGTCTTAAATTTTTATTTTAGGTTAAATTTGTGCTTATAAATAAATATTTTTTTCATTTTATTTCTTTTTCTAAATTATTCTTCTTTTATCTGCTTTTACATGTCATTGTTATGATAATCAAAATAATATAAATGTCATATTAATTTTGCATAATTAAGTTAAGATAACTGTTTTTAAGGATGAATATTATGAGTTACCTAACACCTTCTCCACTTACAATTGATTCTCAAATTCATTATCTATTTTATAAATCATTTTTCTTATAAAAGATTTTTTTAATGTTTTACTTTTTAAAATACTAAAATTTTGGTTGCGACTTTATTTTACTTGATTCAGTTTTTGTTTTAGAAAATCAAAATTTTAAAAAATTTTTGACGCCACATGGTCACATATATATATATATATATATATATGTATGTATGTGTATTATTATATACGTATCTTAAAATCTATGTAGAATTGATTAAGTCTCTTGAAATAATGGCAAAATTAGGTGCCACGAGATGTGAAGAAAATAATGATTTATTGTTGGTTATCATTCTGGAAAGTTGGTGGGCCTCTTTGATAAGAACAATTGAAAAACCAAGGATATGAAGGGTTTTATTACTTGACAATGTTAATACAAGCGCATTATCATTGCAACATGTTACATGCATATAAAGTAGATGACAAAGTAGGAGTTTGGTCGACTATGATTGTCCAAGAAATAATTAGTGTAGGAGAGTATATGTTATGGGAGTCTTCTTGAGAAGCGATAAAAACTTTGAGAGAAAAATACTCATGATGATAATGTCCTCTTGAAAGTGAAAAATATATATATACACACACACACACACACACATATTAAGATTATGATATTGTTGTCACTCATATTAAGATACATTTCTCTATTTTTCTATAATATTGTTGACAATAAAGAAAACATCGTTAATGTCCCCCATCTTGTCTTGGCTCTAAGGTTATCGGAGAAAGCTAATGTCAAAGGCTCGGTGAATTCAGCCCATAATTGACACAAGTGAAGATGATTTTACTTTTCGAAAGTTCATTAAGATGTTTGTTTTAGGGAAAGCACTCCCCTTTTTGATGGAGCTCATAAGTTTTCATTAATAACGCATATAGTTAACATATAAAAGAAAAGTTTTGCAAGGAAGCATATGGGCAAAGGCAAAAACGGTTGAACTGTCGGAATGCAAAAAAAAACATGACTAATATTTAAAACAAATTGTGCATAATTGATTTGGATATTTTGAACACTTTGACTGTATTATTGCAAGAAAAAAATAAACTAAGCAGCGCACAAGTATTGTGTTGTTATCGTATATCCTTGGGTAAGTGTAGCAGATTTTGTTGCTATGATCGGAGATATTATATATGCATTTTGTGCAAATAGTGAGAGATGATCGTATTAATATATTCTAGTTACTCAATTCCAATTTGCATGATAATCTCCATATTTTCAAGCCTAATTGATAGTCTCCTAATTATAATGTTATGACTTACAGGTTTGGAATCAAATCTAAAAGACGTATTGTTGCACCTAATATATATACCAAAAGAAAATTCATATTTATATGAGATACGTCTGTATCATAATTAATAAAGTAAAATTTGATGTATTATCGTCACTGAAAAACAGCATGTATTAGTGAAGCAATGAGGATGAAAATAAGCAAATTCACATAAATTATTACAAAATTGAATTGAAAAAACAATTAACAGTATATAATATCTGAGAGTCCATTTCCTGTAAATTCTTAAATTTCTTAATTTACGACAACTTTTTTAGTATTTAATTATATATAACATTCTCAACAGAATGTTTGTATAAATAAAAAGTATCAGAGAATATCGACAAAACTACTGCTCTGGAGTCTATGAGGAATTGAAGGAAAGGACTACTGGATTCTCGGAAGTTTTGACACACGTATAAAAGTAACCCCCTTTATTTACACTATATTCTAAATCGTATGGGTTGCTTCATTTGATGTTTAATAGTCCCATCTAAACTTGATTCTTGCCAAATTCGAATGCAGCCACCTTTACATTTATACTATTGTGGCTACAATAATTATTTAGTAAAATTATCTTCCAAACTCCAAATAAACAAATGAAACGGCGGGCCAATGACTTCTATTATTGTATGCCATGTGTTCAAAAATTAGGAGGAGAAAAAAAGGGGTTGATCCCAATGAAAACCAACATATGACTGAATTACGTTGAGCAATGATCAATCATAAGTTATATAAATCTACTCTGATACTCAATATTGTTAGCAAAGTTTACATTTACTATTTACATGAGACGGACTGTTTCCCATTTCATGTGAACAAGGTGATAGATGCGTGGACGTCTCGTCTCCAGGGAGAATTTGAAGCTCCTAACGATATATTGGTTTGTCTTACTCGGGATGAGAAGTCCAATAAACCAGTCCACTGCAAGCAAACAAATAGAAAATGGGGGTGAGATTGTTGATATTACAAAGAGAACCATCATCAACCAAGAAGGCGGTAAAATCTCAGCCAGTTTTAGGATTGACATTAGTGGAAATATTAATTTTTCACAGTTTTTAAGTGATATATAAGGAAGAGATAAGAATATGCATTTATTTCAGAGAAGGACCTCAACAGAAATATGGTTTATTACTTTATTTAATTTGGTTTCCAAACTGTCTAGAAAACTTTATTTAGAAACAGACAGAAACTTCCAGAAATATAATCTTAATGACAACAGTTAGGCCTAAAATTAAATTTGAAATTATGTTCGCTTGGGGAAAATTATGCTGAAAAAAAACTTTCAAATATTCACTTCCTAGAATGCTCTCTCAACATATTCTATTTTTTATGGTTTTCAACACAAATTATTTAAATCCAATAAACCAAGCAAGGCCAGACCTGTTGCATTACAACTGGAGGCAAGAAAAAGTTGCCAGACAGTAATAAGCTAGAGCAAACATTGTCACCACATTCAAGCAAGGGAAGAGAGATGAATACGGCACTAATTAATCATTAAATGTTGAAACACCACTCACCTGATCAAGACAAAGACACATTGCAAGACACCAGCAGCTCCTGTCCATACTGAAGGGGCAGATTTATCAATTGAATCTTGTATCAGAAAACCCACTGATCCAGCTAAAGAAACGAAGGATATAACGTAAGCAACGAAGAGCCATAGCTTCAGTCTGTTTTAAAGAGAAAATGTCAAGAGTCAAATGTGAAACGTCCATAGCTTTAGTCTGATCCAACCATAAACAGATTATGGACAGAAAGGAAGGCCAACATATATTAATTAATAAATGTGAAACGTCCGTGCCTACAGGAACACACACAAAAAGTGTGGATTTTGTTTTCACAAACAAAACCTTGATCATACCAAGTTACAACTTACAAATCCTTGGCAGCAGCACTTAGAGAGAGAGAGCACTAGAGCAAATTTTGTCAACTAACAACATTATCTCAATACATTGTCTGCTATGAACCCTAGAAACATAGCTCCAGGCGTGAAACAGGAACTTTACATGTCAAAGGTCTGGTGACTCTGAACCATAGCTCAAATGCAAAATTTGCCACAATTTAAGGTAAAATATGGATTGTATAAAGTAAATGAGGACGCTTATAGAGCTCGTTTGATATGAGTTATGTGCAATATCTACTATACTCTTATTATCATTACTTAACACTTTTTATTACTTATTCAAAGTAAAGACATGAGAATCACTTCCATCCTTAAAACCACTCTTTTCATTCCCTCTATGATTGCGTTCTTTTTACATTCTGCGTACCAAACAAGCCCATAATCTTTAATCACTTTCAATATTATCTGTTGCATGGACTAAGCTAACATTGCAATTCCCAAGTATCTCCTCATATTGCACAGCTGGTACCTCAACTTGCATGTGTTTTTTAAGATGGCATGAGATAACATTGTTTTTCATTCTTGTTGATGACAATTTTGGCCTGAAAATGGTTGACTTATATTCAACGCTGGAACATTTTATTAACCCTCCCGAATTTCAGGTGACCACTAGCACCTTTCAAGCAATGAATATGGTAAATTAGAGTATAAAAGACGAGGTCAATAGTCCAGCAATCTTCTAAGACCAAGGTGTCATTTGTTCTTCTTATCACATGTAAGGTTGCACACATAAGACACGCTGAACTTGAGAAATCTAAGGACACAACAGTATTGCTTACGAAGTTATACAAAATGTTACTCCAATCACCTATCCAGTCATCACCTCCCTCTGTTTCTCAGACCTCAACCTATGTATAGGAAAACTATAAATTAACTACAAAAAGGTGTGTTTCATATATAGATGACAAAATGTTCAGCAATCTAGTAACTAGACAATGGCCACATTTTCCTGCTTCTAAGTTCCTGACTCATGAAGTACCCACAGTCCAGCCTTAAGGAAAACTGATTATGTCTTCTGACTTCCTTTTTATGCTCTATGAAGAGTAAAATTGAAACATGCAAGAGAAAAGATGTGTAGATATTATCAATCAATCATCAATTTATATTTTTTTAGGAGTTTCTAATTTGGATGGTGTCCCCGAAATCACCAAGGATATAAATCCAGAGAAATTCACCATTCTGAATATATTACTAAAAGGCTCTCAGATGCTCCAAATAGAATAATAAATATTCTGCAAATTGCCGGCGTAATGGTTATTGATTTTAGCCATAATCAAGTTGAACTTATTTGGCAGACAACTAAAATCAACCAGACAACCACCACCACAAGTAAGAAGATATGCGAAAACAGGAAGAAACAAGCCAGTACTAGATAAATCATATACCTCCACTCGCCTTCATCATAGGGAGAATAATCAATGTCTTCTTTCCGAACGCAGTTGAACATCAAAGCCGCCAAAGATGCGAAAATTCCTTAAGATGTAAGAGAGGGGAAGGAAAAAAACAATGAGATGCATAATTTAAACCCTAGCAAGGAATGATATCGTATACCAAAAAACGAGAGAGAGAGAGAGAGGTAGAGAAATCGCGCGAACCAGGAAGGTAGTGAAGGAAGGAAACCTTGACGGAGCTGCACACGACGGCATCAACCCAGATCCACCAGCCGGCGCCGAAGACGGCGCCTGCCACACCAGGGCCAAAGATTGCCCATAATTCCATTAACTCCATGTTCTCTTACTCCACAGCCACACCAAAACCAAACATAAACCTTGAACAGCCGGTCTTCTCTGCTAGACGGCCCGGTGCTTATTCCGCTTGATTTAACTAATCGCACGTTTTGTACTGCTACGGGTTGTTTGGCATGACATATATCACATTTTAGTATTTTGGTGCACGATATTAAAGTGTAGGAAAAAATATGTTTTTGGTTTTTTTAATTTGGAGGTAAATTTTAATTTTGTTTCACTTTTTTATATTAATTTAATTTTATATATTTATAAGAATTCTTAATCTCTAACATAATTCAAATTATTATTGTAACTTAATAAACATGTGACCATTACAACATATAAATATGAATACTGTAATGCTAATATACATATCTAACCTAATATTGTACCTAATAACCCCTAAAAAGATAAAGAAAAATATTAGTGTTATAAACTGAAAAATGACCTTGTTATGGGTTTGTTATGTGAAATATTAAGCTTGAAATCTATGCTGACAGTACAATATTCATATTTCTATTCTTAATGACTATATATCACACGAGTAAGTTAATTTCATTGACAATTTAAATGATATTAACAAATTAAAAATACATTGATAACTGTTAGTTCAGAAAATCACAAGAAGGAGAGGTTCTTGACAAATTTTCAATCAAACATATTGTAAATGTCTAAGTTCACAAAACTTTTGATTGATTACAATATTTTTTCGATGATAATATTGATTAAGAAAAATTAAGTTTCACAAGTCAAATGCTCCTAAAAGTTGATTGACATAAATCACAAATTTATTTATAAGGTTTGAAGTTTCAAGAGATGTCAGAATCCCTTAATCATTATTATCAACTCAAAAACAAGAAATTAGTTTTTTTTTTTAGTGAAATACTTATTTTATCAAAAATTTAACGATAAAAGTGAAATAGAAAATGTGAAAATATCACATTAGTAAATTTATAATAATTTAAATCAATATAGTTTTACAACTATTCTTCAAACACAAACCAAGAAAATTCTACTACAGACACAATCAGTTAACCTTTACATAGATGCTCAATTCTTACAATTTTTACACATAATCACAAGGTAATCTTAACACTCAACACAATGTTTTTACACCTAAACATAAAAATAAGTTCAAAGGATCAGCTGTCAATATTTTTGCCTAACCCAAATAATCCTTACAAATGAGACTTAACTCGTCAGCTTGTATACTTTTTACAAACCTGGATGGATGAAGCTGTCACTGTTATGGCACTTCATATAGTCTATTTGATTTGTTTTCCGCAAATATATATAATTTTGTTGTAATATTTATTATATGATTATTATTTTATTATTTTTATTATTTTTAAAATAAAAAATAAAAAATAATTTTATTATTAAAATTACATTTTTTCTCCATAAATATATTCTCTTTACATTTAGAACCTATAACTAGTTGCAGTTATTCCCAACTGCTATAATGTTTCAACTAATGCTTTAACAGCCACAACATTTAATATTCCCATTGTCACATAGTAAAGGCTTCATTTCTCTTCATTTGCACACGTTCCACTTTGCTTCTGATTTTCTTTCTTCATTAAACATGGCTGCAGTGCCTTTTTTTTTTTCGGCCAAAAGCATGGCTGAAGTTTGAGTGAGGCAAAATGTAGAGAAATAAAAGGCAAATGACATATTTTAAATATTTTTGAAGTGCCTTTCTTCTTTTTCACAAAAATGTCTTGAGCCTTCACTAAATTCAAAAGTTAAGTGTGATTCACTCGGTCAAATCAAGTTGAATTGGGCTGAATACCAAAAAAAAAAAAAATTAAAGTCAAGTCGAGTTTATAAAATTGAGCTAAATCAGGTTTTGAATTAACCCCAAGAGTTATATTGGCATAACTCGATTTGAAAAAATAATTTTTTTTAAAAAAATATTTTTTATAAAAATTTATATCATTGTTTTAATTTTTTTAAAAATAAAATATAATTTTATAATAATTTATATAAATTTTTAAAAAATCATTTTATAAATTTAATTATAAATTATAGCCAACTTTAAGAGTTATAGTCTAATCTAACCTAATAAAATAAAAACATTAAAAATATCTTTTTATAAAAACTTATATTAAAATTTTAATTTTTTAAAGACAAAGTATAATTTTATAAAGACTTGTATTAAAATTTTTTTATTATTTTATAATTTTAATAATAATTTTAAAAAAATCAAGTTATTTAATACTAGCCTAACTCTGCCAAGTATAAAATTGGGCTGAATCAGGCCAACCAACAAACCTTAACTTTAAAACTTGTTTAAATTAGATTAAATATTAGATTAGATCAAAACCTATCTCATCCGACTCATGAGCACCTCAAGAGCCACGTGACACAACTCCTCCTTCCTTGTTCCTTGCTTCAGTGCTATGTTGGACTTAAGGTAGTGTTTGGTTTGAGGGTTTTGGGGGGAGGGGCCCCCTTATTTGGTATGAAAAAGTTAGAGGGGAAGGGAGGTAAAATACCCCCTCCCCTCCAAACCCTCCCCTCCAAAAGTGGGGGTTTTTGGAGGAAAGATAAATTTTTAAACTTAATTTGACTAAATTGCCTCTACTTTACTTTCACTTAAAACATAATATAGATCTTATTTTTTTTAATAGAATTTAAGATAATTTTTTATAAAAATAAAAAATATTTTTAATAGAAATGAAAAAATTATTTTTTATAATAGAAAGTAAAAAAATCTTTTTTTTTATAAAAAATATCTTAGAAACAAAAAAAAAATAATTCTAATATCATAAGGGTATAATTGTCCATTTAATTTTATTTCTCCTCCCCACCGTTGAACCAAACACTACCTAAGGAAGGATATTCTGACACATGGTCACTTTTGTCTTCGGACTTGGGTTTATGATTTCTGGCTCCTATTTAGCAGACATCACAAGATTGTAAAGAGATGTTGCTATTTTGGATTTTGTGGCCCGACACCTTGATGTTATTGCTCTGTGGGCCCAAAACTTTTGTTACATTTCAAAGTGACTTTTGGGCTGGATCAGTTTGAAAAGTATGTGGCCCATTTCGCACAAGGCAAAATTTTGCCTATTTAACAATTTTGCCTAGAAAACTATATTTTAACCCATTTTGATTTTGCATCAATTATTTTTGCATTTAAGATCTAATCTCTATATTTGACATAATTAAACCATATTTGGGGTATTTGATTCAATAAGATTTTTTTACGAACATGTTAAGATATAATTGACAAAAGAAAAGGGAATGAAATTGAATCTAACCCTAAACTTAAGAGCCCAAATGGTACTTTTTCTAATATAATATATTATAATTATAATCATAATTATAATATTATAACATTTTTATGTCCAATGATATAAATAATAATAATTATTATTATCGAGGACGATTCAAAGATTATTGATTAGTTGGCTTGCGATATTTGCCTTACTTTCCACCAGTATGTGGGGCTAGTTAAAATTAATGCAGGATACCTGATTTTTACCCCCCAAAAAAAAATGCAGGATACCTGATTGGCATTAATATTTTGAATAAATTATTTTTATTTTTTTATAAATATTTAAATTGTATATAAATATAGACACACACATACACTCTTATCTTTGGTAGTAAAAAGAATTATTAAAATACTCTTAGGATAATATTAAATTTTTTATCAATTTTAAAAAACTATTTTTTAAATCTCTACTTCAATATGATGTATTTTATATTGAAAACCATAAATATGATTTCCCTTAAAATTTTATTAAATTTTTGACAATGTTTATATTTATTAATATATGTTAAAAACAGATATTATTCTTAAAATATGATTATCTTTAAATTACTTAATCTTAAAGTATTATTTTTTTGGGATATGTTCTTTGTTTTTAATAATTTATTATTTTATCAAATGCTTTTATAAATTGGTAAATTTAATAATTCACTATTTTGTATAGATCAAGTATAATTTTATACTTGTTATATTATACAATAGTTATCAAGGTATTTTTAGTTAAAATGTGTGTAATTTTAACTTAATTTTTGTTATAAGAAAAGTAAGAATAATAGTTTCTTAATTTTTTTAAAGTATATAATAAAAAAAACATATAATTTCAACATTTCTAAAGACACTAACATGTATTTTTCACGTTCCTCGTGGGTGCCGCGGTTTGGGGCGGACTACGGGGCGGGCGCGTCTTTTCTATGATAATTCTAATGTTGTGATTGAGCAACTAGTCGAGAAAAGTGAATAGTGAATCTTGCGGCTAGATGTGATTAGTCAAATCAAAAATGACAAATTCACTAAAAAGGAAAAAGGAGTGTTGGACTTTATCACGGCAATTTCTATAGGTTAAAATGCAGCACAATTTGCTTCAACGCCCACAAAGCAATTAGAGGCATAAAAGTAAAACGTGGGTGTTGGCTTGATGTGAAGAGCGACTTCTGGTCATGCAAGACGCAATAGAAGGGAAGAAGGAAGAAGAATGAGACACACCCAAAAAAAAATTAAGAAAAATTGTCATACAATTTACTTTGCCTATACTTTATGCTTTGTTATTCCTTTTATGCCTGTACTTTGTGCTTGTTTATACTTTATGCATTTAGTTCTCGTTTACATGAGTGCTTTATGAATATTTCCACTGCTTTTCTATTGTTGTTCAATGTTGCACTGATATGTATATGTATATGTACAGAAGCATTTTAAGCAATATTGACTAACACAATTCAATTATCTTAACCCATTCTTCATTCATTGTTGTTTAAAACTTTAATTTTATGAGCTTAACTACGTTTAAAATTTAAAACTTATCTTTGGAAGTTCATGTTTGTTATACATCGTTCATTCGATAAAACAAAAGTTATGTTTGTTAATCCGTCCAGTTGGTTGTGGAAAGTTTTGAGACTAATGATATTATATATATGTGTGTATGTACACAATAAACTAATTAAATAAAATATACTATATTTATTTTAATACGATAATTCTTGTCATTCTTTTTAACAGAAAAAAAAAATTACTCTGACTCGAATTTTCAGGGAGTAGAAAATTTTTCCATCCCGAAAGAAAATTTGCCATCCATACCATTACCATTTGTGAAATTGATAAGCCCCGTCACATCTCAAAAACTTGCAAAAGTAAAGATCGAGACTTGACGACTCTAATTTGGCATTTATTTAGTCCCTGTTTGTTCACATGTAAAATTGGCGATCCATACGTAATTTTGAGAGTTTGAAGGAATAATCTATCATCAAAGAGATGGTTTGATTCAATTGCTATGCAGGAGTCCACTTCAAGTCGCACGGAGTTAGAAGGATAAGTTTTTTCAATCTTTATTCATTATATCTGCAGTTATGATATTCTGATACCGCAGGTTTAATTTGACTTTCGAAATTATTTTGTGGTTGATTATGGTAATTTCAGTGTTATGTAAATTCCAAAAGAGATTGAATATTTGAGAGTAGAAGATCACTGAGACTGTGAATTGATCTAAATGGAGGCCATCTGCTGTTGTGCTTGCAAATGAACAGCATTTAAAAAAGCCGCAATTCTTTTTTTCTGGTTGATTCTGTCATACTTTGATACAGTGGAAACTACCAGGCAAGGTGCTTTGATTTAAGCTATATATATTTATATTGGTTTGTTTTGTCCTTGCAAATTGTGATTCTTTCGCGAAAGGGTCAGTATATACATGTTTGGTTGTTTGAAGGGAAAACAATGTGTAGGTACATTCAAAATCTATTTTTGAATTAAAAGCGTCTGTAATGAAAGAACTCCCTCGAAAAAGAAAAACATATATAAAGTAAGAAGACACAAAGCAATTGGAAATTGGAATATTAAGATACTTGTTTTACACCTACTGTTTCATGATATATTTATTGGATATTATCAAATTCGTATCATTTGTCCTGGGACTCGATGCCATGATATAAATTGGATGAGTTGTTTTAAATATTATATAATATTTGGTATTTTGAGATTTGATTATACTATATGGTTATGGACTGTTTATACAAAAATTACGTGCTCATCGTATGAAAATGCAATATAAATGATTCTGGTCATTTAAGGATTCAAGTGCCCACATGGATTGAAGAAGAAATTTTAGGCAATAAACAGGATTAAATGCTTACTAACCAGAAGAAAATTGTGGCGTTGAAACTTTAAAGTTGCAATGGGATTTGTTAGTTTATACTAATGAATTATTATATGAAAATACAAGATGGATTATTTAAGGGATATTTATTTCTTTGATTTAATTTATTTGATATGATATTTTGCATCTGCAAAATCAAAATTTATTTTGCAGAAATATTCAATCTTTATTCCAAATGGAGAAAAAGTCTGAGAAAGAGTTTTGGAGAAAATGAAGTGAGATAATCCGTGGTTAAAAGAGTTTTCAATATATGTGTTCATATCTTATATTTTTCATTATCTTAAAGGCGGTTAATTATATATTTATATTTAAGTGTTCTTTTATCTAATTTAGTTATAGAAAATTATATATGTTTTATATTGGCTTAAATAGTGGTACATATGTGATTGATGATTATCATGTACATTTCTAATTAATAATAGTTGATAATTATCTTATAAAATTTTAATTTTTAATTAGGTTGGTAGATAATATCATGTAAATTCTAATTTAACTAGAAATGATGCTTATTATCTTGTAAATCTGTAATTTTAATTAAAATTGTTATATGTGCGTTGACAATATAATAAAATGATATATTAATATTATGTGCTTGTGATTTAGGATATGTTTGGTATACTGTATAAGATCTAATAGTATAAGCTAATATAATACATTATGAACTTATCATTTGTTTGATGCATACAGTATATTGTATAAATTTATACATCATACCTCTCTCATACATCAAAGTGATATATAACCTAATCATGCCTTAGGGGTATGATTAAATTTTAATGTATAAAGCCTTATTAATATTTTTCGATTTTAACCCTTTACTTATGAGGATATTCATTGGTTAGATTGGATTAGGTTTAATTAATACTAATTAGAATCGGATTAGTTGGGCTATTTTAAAATTTTTAATAAAAATTATAAAATGACTTTTAAAAAATAAATTTTCCATATAAGATTTACAAGCTATTTGACACCATCCAAATTAGAAATATACTAAATGTAAATATGATTTACAAGCTACAAGACAAAAGAAAAATATTTGTTGTTGAAAGTAAATGATAGTTCAAGGATGCATTTGAAAAAAATATAAATTTATGATTGAAATTTTAAATATTGGTTGGATAAATTGGATGATTAGTGCTACTCATTTCACCATGGAATATGAGTTAATAAAATAGAAAATAGTAGGCAAAAAAGATTATGTTAAAGAATATGAAAAATGCTATAGACATCACTGAACCCAACCTTTTTTTGTTGTGGGGCATTGTGTTTGTGAAGCGAAGCATCTAGTGTATTATAAAATTTAACAAATATATAGATATAATGACTTGAAATAAATGATTTGTGATAGTATAATCACAAATACAATAATCAAGATTGAAAAATAATTTTGTAGATGTGATTACAAAAAGACTTATAAAAGAAATGGTGAGAATATTTTGAAGTAAATAAGATTAAAACTTTCAACTAGAGTCATCATTAATGAAAACTCAACTTTTAACTAGATCAAACCTAATTTAAAAATTCAATAACTATAAATAAATTACTGATAATTGGTGGTAAGGTTCAAAAGACATATTTAGTCATTACAAATCTAGTGTATGTTATAAGAACTTAAGTGGTTAGGATCAGTAAAACTCTTAATGGATTGAATGAAACCTAAAATGCTTAAGGTTTAAAGGAATTCCACCTATGTAAATATATGGAATGGTGCTCTTTCTAATAAAAATTGAGTTAATTCTAGAAGATATTCGTGATAAGCCCAAAGAGAAGTACATGACCATTTATATGTAGTAAAATTGTATGTGAACTTTTTTCAAGTTATATATAAAACTACGTGTATTAGTAGAAAAATTGTGGTGTGATGCTTTTTGAATCAATCATCAATTTGTTAATATTTTAAAGTTCTTGCACGAATGGTAAGTTCAATTCAAAAGGCACCTATATTTATATGTAGCCTTATAAATTTGACAAGATATTGGTGGAGGATTGTTAGAATACTAAGATATAAATTCAAGGGATTATTATTTTTATTTTACATTTAAATTTGATTTCAAGTTTAAATTATAGATAAAAAAGACATGACTTTTTATAAAGTTAAAACTTTTTTAAAAAGGTATAACTCTTCAAAAGAGTTATGTCTATTTATATTTTTTTGTATATACAAAATTTTAATAAATTAAAAAGTAATAAGAAATATAGAAATAATATATCAATTCCTCTGTTAGTTTTACTCTAAAATTTTAAAATAGTTCTATAAGAGAGGTATTAAAAGTTGTTATCTGTATAATTTTAAGTGTTTGGGCTAAATTTTAAGAATAATTTATCATATAACTAGCAACCAACATAATGGAGACAAATACTAATTTAAAGAAAGTGTAATTTGTACAAATTTGTAGGTATAATTTTTATTTTCTCTATTTTATTAATTTATTTAAATAACATTTACATGACACTCTATGTGGATGATTTAAAAAAGGATATAAGGTTCCACCAAAAAAAAAAACAAATTATAAGGCGGAATATAAAGAAGGCCAATGTTATGGTTACCAAAATATTTGTCTTAAATAGTAACAGTATATTTCTTACACTTTTTGTTTTTTTACTCATCTAGGATTAACTTTATGTTATCTTACGCATAGGGTCGTGATATTACCCATAGACGATTTTCTTTTTAAATGAAACTAAAATTTCAGTTACTCAGAAAGGAGAAGACAAAGAGGAAAAATAAAATGAAAAAACCGCATAGATATTCGTTTAATAAGCAGAATCAGATGGCGCAGTCAACAGCATCATCAATTCCATTGCAAGTTTGCCAAATCACTAGATGGTCCCTATTTTTACATTCCATTTCTAAGGTAGATATTGTCAGCATTAAAAAAAATTGGATAAAATTCATTTTTTTAATAAGGGTGTAAATTAAAAATATTATTATATCTAATTTATATAAAATTTATATTATTATTATTATATTATTTTTTATAAATAAGAATATTTTTATTATTTTTATTTTTTCACATCATTTTTTATTAAAATAAATATATAAGTAAAATAATATTTATATTTTTATATTATATTATATGTAATTATTTAATTTTATTCATGTTTTTATTATTTTCTCGATTTTACGAACAATAGTTATGTATTTCAAACGGGCGGTAAGATAGCCCACGAGATGGTCGTTCTAAACATGCCACGTGCACATTACCATATGGTGTATGAAAGCAACTCTATAGCAGCACAACACTAGAAACAACCCGCTCATAAAAATATCTGTCAAAACGAACCTCCCCCACTGCCTGCAAGAAACGCGAGTCTCTCTCCTTTACTCCTTTTTTTTTTTTTTTTTCATTTCTCTCTCTTGTCTCGAAAGCGAAATCGAACTGCGAGAAAACAAATTAGTCTAAAAAGCGGATCCGAAAGAATACGAACCAGAATAACTGAACCCTAACCCTAGACCGGGGCTTATCCTAACCTCCCCCTCACACTGTGCACGTGAATGCCGAAACCGAAGTTCGATTTGGCTTTTAGGGTTAGGCTTCTTCTTCACAGGTGTATGGGAGACCCTGAACGAGGTTTCAGCAGGATATAGGATAGGGTTTGGATTTCAACGATGGAATGCTTTAGTGGTTGTTTGGTTTGTTGTTGCTGGTGATGACCGGGGGCCGATGTCACCGGAGGAAGAAAATGATGGGTAGGGGTGCGGAAGGAGGTTGCGGCACCGAGGAGAGGTCTTGCCCAGTTTCGAGGGTTCCTGTTAAATTCCCGGGGACCCAACCGGGAAATTCTGATAACTCCACCGTACTTGAAATTGATTACTACACGCAGGCTAGAAAAGCGCTCAGTGAGCGCTCGCCTTTTGATGTTGCGGAAGAGACGTTGACATCGACGGTGCCCACTCTGCCTAATGGGTGGGCAAGCTTCTTAAACCGCCATTCTGAAAGTCGTAGACGCCACAAGAAGTCTCATTCGGGCGCGGAGAAGAAATTGTCTAGAGCATGCGAGAAGTCGCGTAGTTCAAGCATTTGGGTTGAGACTGAGGAGTACTTCAGGGATTTAAAATTGCCTGACATAGATACCTTGTTGGAGTCGTCGTCCTCTTTTAGTTTAGCTGCTCGGAAGTGTTTTTCTATTCCACCAGTGGGAGATGCTCCAAGTTCAAATGTAGCTAGTCACGAGAATGACAAGGAGACTGATGGAAACCTAAATAGCGAGGTTGTGAAAAATGATGGCGGTGTCAGGGAAATTTACAGTGTTGCAGCCGAAGTTTTGGCTCAGGATGACCAGGGTCCTACTACTTCTGATTCGTCTAGTAATTTAGAATGGCTTTTAGGATGTAGGAATAAGATTTGTCTGACTTCTGAGCGACCTTCAAAGAAAAGGAAGCTTTTGGGTGGTGGCGACGCTGGGTTGGAGAAAATTTTAATTGCTAGTCATTGTGATGGAGACTCTTCTTTTTGCCATTATTGCTGCAGGGGGGACACCAGTAGAGAGTCCAATCAATTAATTGTCTGCTTTATTTGTAAAGTTGCAGTTCATAAGAAGTGCTATGGTGTGCAAGGTGATGTAGACGAGTCTTGGTTGTGCTCCTGGTGCAAGCAAAAGGATGATATTGATGAAATGGTGAACCCTTGTCTGCTGTGCCCAAAGAAGGGTGGTGCTTTAAAGCCTGTTCATAGAAGCGCGGAAAGTGTTGGGTCTGCGCAATTTGCTCACCTGTTTTGTTGTTTGTGGATGCCTGAGGTTTATATGGAGGATTTGAAGAAGATGGAGCCTGTTATGAATGTAGGAGTCGTCAAGGAATCCCGGAGAAAATTAGTCTGTAATATTTGCAAGGTGAAGTTTGGCGCATGTATTCGTTGTAGCCATGGTATGTTTTGTTGCCCTCCGGTACTCTGTAATTTTCATTTCTTAGGCTGGTATTCTGGAGAACATTTTAGTGTTTGGAAACTGCTGCCGATTGTGCTTCTGTTAGGGCTCTGATTTGAAGTCATTAGTCGCATACTTTGTATTTGTCTATAATCACTGGATTTTGGGTATATATATTTCTTGCTTGCTGATAAAATGATGGTTGGGTTATTTTGTGCAATTTCAAAAATAGTCTGTGTTATTAACTCATTTTAGTGAATGTAAGTGACTTGAATTACAACTAATTAGTGTTTGATCCTTCTGTTGTACATTTTATTAATTTCCAAGGTTGGTATCAAGGTGCAGACCAGTCAATTCATTGCCTTTGCAATGTATTTGTGCAAAGATTTTTGTCCATCAAGTGCAGGCTTACACTATTAAACTTGTACTGATCACGAATGCAAAAATTAGACTGATCAAAGCCTGAGAATTTTAGAATGCAAAATGCTACTTAAAATTCAAATACAAGAAATATTCACCTAGACTAAATTAAGTGATGATTGTTATTGCAATGGTTTAAATTAAACTATCAATTTGGTTAAACATTTGAGGAAACTTATACCGACATTCTTCATGAAAGGAACTGTTAGGAGTTTATTGATTTTCTGTCTGCTGAGGCGCCTATTTGATCAAATCCTGTGCATTTAATTATGTTACTTCGGTATTAAAAAGTCGTTAGTCCAAAAAAGGAAAAAAGAATGTAGTGAAGTATGTTAACTTGAGGGCAATGTTGTTTAGTCTTTTCCAAAATACAGGGTTATACAATTCAATCTCAAATGAGCATTCTAATTATGATTTTTAATTTTGCATGGAATATAATCTTGGTAGCAATTTAACTGGACCAGAATTGTTTCTAAATGAGTATCTTAATTATTTTTTTATCATAATCCCTAATAAAGTGATGGAAATATCCAAGGGAGATTTTGTAATTACTTCTGTGTAGTTGTTAATTTTTTGAACCAGAATATATGTATATCAATGCAATGTTTCTTATTCAAGTAGCATTTTAATAAGAACTGGTTCCTGTTCATTTCTTTTGTGCTGTCTTCCGTGTTTATTTTTCTTCCTCTTCTGTGCGATTTTAAGTTTGGTACACCAAAGGAGAATGTATGCTTTGGTGCCCATTTACATCATAGTGGCCAAACTGTATGAAGAATCTTTTAGGTGGTGTTTGTTGTTTGGAATTTTTAGTTTTCCAAGCACTTGAAAACCTATTTATAAGATGCTTGGGTATAGCAATTATGAAAAATTTAAAACTGGTGTGTTGTATATATCCCAAACAATATAAGGAGATTATTTATTTATTTTTGAGTTTTGTATATCTCATGCTTTAATTCTTTATATATAGGTTTCCGAGTCCTTAAAAATTAGGATGCCTCCATACTAAACGCCACCTATTTGTCTCTCTTTTGACTAAACATTTTTAATTAGAGACTAGAAGCAGGGGGAGTGCCTTTAACTCTGCTTCTAATGACATTTAATTGACCTTCTGGTTCATGGAATGGGAGATTGGGCTATGTTTGAAGCTAATTGGAAATAGGATGTTGATGGATTTGGTTTTTTAAAGGTAGTTTCTAGTCTTGCTTCTTGCTAATGTAGACTTGATGTATTTTGTGTTTTGAATCAATCCTTTTTTTTTGGTGGGGGGGGGGGAGAGACGGCGTTGATAATGTTACACCTTATTGAGTGCATGTTGCCATTTTGATTTGACTTTTGCTAATGAGCCTTGAGCCTAAATGCATTTCTTTCACCTTCAAGATGAAGGGTGAAAATGGCCCAGCCACGTTATTGATTTGCTGTGCATCTGTTCTATAAAATATGGGGGGAAGTATCTCTGCTTAAAATGGCAGGTTTGTGGTGGAGTCAGTTTCTTATCTGTTTCTACTTGGCTATTCTTGCTTAATCATTTTTGCATATGCTAATGAAGAAAAGGTTTTCATTTATCTTCTACCAGGGTTATTCTGGTTGTTCAATTTTGACTTTGAACAGTCTCACGAGTCTCTTTCCGTGTGACTGAAGGATGCATGGATTTTATTGATCTTAAGGAATTTCTTGGCAGCCTTGTTACATCATACTTCATTAAACGCCAACAGAGTGGTATATGTCAACTATGGAGCAAGAAAGTGACGTTACTGAAAGCTGGGTGTTTAAGCTTTTAAAATGAAGTTGTTCTAACAACAGCATCCAAAAGTTTCATAAGTTGATTTTTTTTTTTTAAATCTTTTGTGATATAACATTCGTGATTCAGTATTATGTAGATTTTTCTGGGCATATATACGCAGCTTTTTTTCCTCCTCCTTTTCATGTTTATTTTCAAGTGTCATGTTTGATATAGATTTTATAATACTATCAATTGTTTGATGTATTGCTAGCAGCTTCTGGATATATTGATACCATGTTTCTGAGTAGCAGTTATTTTCAATTAATTTTCAGCGTTGATATGCTGCATTGTATTTTCGTGCTGATTTTCTTCAGTGTTATGCACTTCAAGTTCTCTAGTTTAATGGTTTGTGACTCATTCCTGCTGGGTGGTGTTACAGGAACCTGCAGGTCTTCTTTCCATCCTTTATGTGCTAGGGAGGCTAGACACAGGATGGAGGTTTGGGCAAACAATGGTTATGACAATGTGAGTATGCTTTATTTGTCAAAACGCAGAACTAAATTCTCTTTTTCCATCCCAGCTAAAAAAGGAAAAGAAAAATAAACAAGATGTTTAGAATCAATTTAGGAACAGTTCTACTATTTGAGCATCATGTCCCCCCCCCCCCCCTCTTTTTTTTCACAAGTGTCCCAACTTTGTTTTAGGAGTTGATTGTCATGTAGTCTCATATGTTTTGTATGATCAGGTTGAGTTGCGAGCCTTTTGCTCCAAGCACTCAAATATACAGGAGAACAGCAGCATCTTGCCTCCTGGTGGCTCTGTAGCTTTTGGTAGTGATTTCTCTTCTGCTGACAGCCTTCCAGTGACATTGCCAGCAGGCAGACAACACAATTTGAAAATTGGTTGCAGAAATGGAGACAACATTGGGATGGTTTCCAATGTTGGTCCTGATAAATTGAGTCATAGTGAGCCACTGGATGAAACGTTGTTTGATTGTCAGTTAAATGCTTGTGACACATTGGAATGCGATGGTTTGCCACAACTGAATAATACTGCAGTGGTGGGGAGGATTGATGAGATTGCTAATGCATCTGACTCCCTTGGTTTTGCACTTGTTTTGAAGAAGGTATTTTGCATCCTAAGTAAATACATGTGTGCATTTAGCATGAAATGTAACTATTTTTTTTGTGAATCCTGAAATCTAAAATTGCTCCTTGGCAGTTGATAGATCGAGGAAAAGTTGATGCTAAAGATGTAGCTTTGGAGATTGGCATTTCTCCAGATATATTAAGTGCAAATATCAATGTAATGCTCTAAATTATTGAGTCCACTTTGTGTTAAACGGTGCTTGAGTGTTTTTTTTTCATTTAACTTGTAGTTGTATCTTTTTTCTCCTTACAGGAGTCTTGCATGGCCCCTGACGTGCAACTCAAAGTAGTCAATTGGCTAAAAGCTCATGTATATACTAATGCATTTCAGAAAAGTTTGAAAGTCAAATCCAAGCGTGCCAATTCATCCAAGGATGAAAATGGAGTCACTGATGGTTCTGAAACTTTACAGATATCAGATTCAGAGTTGCCGGATCCTGTTGCTGTTAAGTCAGTACCATCAAGGAGAAGAACCATTGGTAATATCAGGATTTTTAAGGATAACAAAGCCATATGTTCATCTGAGGTGGTCTCTAGCGAGAATGGGATGCCAATGGAGAAGGTCAAAGTAGGTCAATCTGACCATGAAAATTCAGGAACATCAAATAGAGAATCCATTCCTGATGCAACTGAAATGGTAATTTTGTCTTGTAGTAGTTATCTTATTTGAAGCCTTGTGTAATTGAGTATTCTAAATACATAAGTCTGACTGTTTTAGTGTATGATGAAGCAACCCAAATTTGTTTTGTATCCCTAATATTGTAGCTGTTGGAATTTTTCTTTTCTTTTCTTTCTGGAAAGCTGGTACTTTCCTGCCAACCTCCCTCCCAAGAAACTAGTAGGGATCATCGACAATGTGACATTGGGGTCACATCTATAAGTTCTGGAAATGTTTTCTTTAAAGTTGCACTCGTGTTGGACACTCCTTCCTGATTTGTTACCTGATTTTGATTTCAATATTTATTATATCAACATCAGCTTGTGCTTGTTTACAATTTGTAATCCTTGCATGAAGGGCATGATTCTGAACTGGAAAGACCTGCTTGTCAAATGCTGGTCAGATTATCTACTTATCATGAACCAGGAATCATAAAAGAAGTTTAATAAAAGTCTGGTTTTCTTCTGCTTTCTGTCTTTCTCCTCTTCTTTCTGCATACTGTTGAGCTTCCTTTAATTTTAGTGAATGATTTAGAATGCACAAGGTATAAAAGGAATAGTGATTTGTCTTGTGAATACTCTATCTTAATGATATTGTTTGGCTGACCTAGCTAAGGGACAGTTGGTGATGCAGTATGAGGGTATTTTAATTATCGATAGGCTAGTTAATTTATCATGTAATTGTAATTTGGGATTTTAATTGAGAATTTAGGATTAATTTATAAGTGATATGTTGGGATTTTGTATTTGGTTCTTGGGATCTGGGGATATCTTATCCCATAGTAATGTCCTAGTGGGATTACCCTATTTATATTAGTGTTTCAGAGGGGCTCCTGTAGTTTAGTGGACTTAGAGTTGTTTTGAGTTTGCTGTGTAGAGACATACTATCTGTCATAGGATTTCAACTCATTATCATTGAATTTGAATAATTATTTTGTTACTGTACTTAGTACCTCAATTCTGATTCTCAACCAGTTGTTCATGATGGTGTTTCAACTTGGGAGTGAGCCAGGTTGTGTATAACTTTAATGGTCATTTGATTGTGGGTTTATATTGTTTCAAGTTTCTAATTTTTTATCTATTTACTTGTTCAGTGTCTTAGAATAACAATGTGATTCTGATTGGAAATGTGTATGCAATATTCACTTAGTTCATGTACTTGTTGCAGTCAAAATTTGAGAGGTATCTTTACATTTTAGTATTGACTTTTGAGGGCTTCCCTGTGCTATTTGCTCCGCACACACACACACAAAATTTTTACTTTTATGTTTAAAATGTATTTGCTTATCTTTTTATTTTGTGCAGAAATTAACCAAGGCTGAGGATACTTTTCCTGATTCTCAAGGTATGGTTTCAGAATGAAACTATTGTCATTAGATACAAACTTGTGCCTTTGTCTTCCTAAATTTGCTTTTTCTGCTGGGAACAGCATGGTTTTTATGTAAGATGAAATTCAAGATTTGATTTTCCCTGCAAATTTGTCCGAGCTACTTATATGAGTACTTATGGATTCTTGTGGTGTTCCTATATTCAAGTCTTGTTTATCAAGTTCCATTTCCTGTTAATCTGGTCTTTCTCTTGCTTATTTTTTACGTTGTGTAACTACATAATGCAGGGAATGCTGATAAACCTTGCAAAAGCAGCTTATCTGGATGTGTTTTGGAAGAAAGGTTTGCTAATGCATCTATTTTTTCTGATCAGCAACACTCTTTTTGTTCTGCTTCAGAGCCACCTGCTTCTGGTTTCATGTGAGCTATTCAGAGTGGATATATCTGTTTGGTTTGATTAAAAATTTGGTTATTTTAATACCATCTATCTGATTTTTCAACTTAGTCCCTACACTTCATTTCTTTGTATATTGAAAACTTACAGTTTCAAATTATTTCCAATCTAGTCACTGACGTCAATGATTATCATGACATTATTTGTGAAGTGCTGGTACGTCAAATGGACATCTTATTTGGCACTATACTAATCCTACGTGTATTTTCTTGTCCAAATTTTGTCCCTAGTTTCTGTGAATTTTCAGTTTAGTCTTTACACTTTATTTTTGTTGCAATGGAGTTCTAATAAAAACTCTATCTAAAATTACATGGAGCTTATTTGTCTGTTTTCCCATTTTACACCAAGTTAGGTATGCCATGTGGTGTATCCATTTATTGCCTACCTCATTGCTTTAAACAATGCATTATTATGGCTCCAATTCTTGTTCACTCCTAATCTTTTTTTCTTCCCCCTTCATTTTTTTTTAAAACTCTGTTTCTATCCATTCTGTATCTCCTTTTACAAATTTCATCTTCTTCATGGGACTTTGATATGTCTCTATGTGGTATAGACTAGCATTTTTCCTTTTCCTTTTGTGATGGATTTTTCTAATTTGAATCATAAAGCTAATTCTTTGTATAAGTGAAGGAGAAAATGGAGGTGGTCGTATTCTATTTGTGGGTGGGTGTTTGGAAAGACAGCTTTCGAGCTCTACCTCTATTGCTGAAACTAGGAATTTAAGAGCTTGTTTGGTACGCAAGAAATTAGATACAGAAATGGAAATAAAAATGAAAAAGGTGATTTTGAAGATAGAAAATAACTTTATTGCCCCTATTTTTAATGAATGAGTAATGATTAGTAGATAGTGTTAAAGAATAATTAAGTAATGATTACAAGGGCGAAATAGACATTGCATAAAAACTTCCCTTTCCTTCCTACTTTCTCTTGCATACCAAATAGGGCCTAAGAGATCACTTGTGGCTTTGACGCAGTGATGATGTGGAAAAAAAGAAATACACATAAGTTCAGGTAGTGCCAAGTAGGAGTTCTGTTAGTCACAAAGGTATTTTACTCATAGAGTTATAGTGGATGGTGATGACAGGGATGGAATTAAAAAACGATTTGAAACTTTAGGAAGTTAATTTCAAAGAAATAAAGTGTAAGGTCCAAATTGAAAATTTGCTGAAACTATAAGGACAAAATTGTGCAAGAGAAAGTACATGTAGGACTTGTGTAGTAGTAGGTAGGATGTCTTTTGCCACATTGGCACTTCACAGACGGCATCACGACAGTCATATACGTTGGGGACTGAATTGGAAACACCATGAAATTGTAAGGACTTGATTACAAATAAAGTATGGAGACCAAGTTGAAAACTAGGTGAAACTATGGGGACCAAATGTTTAATCAAACTTGCGTATTTAGTTATGGCATGTATTGTTTTCTGTTTTGGATTGTCTGTTGTCTGACAACCTTGATACAGCTTGCTTAGGTTTAGATAGGTCCCCAATCAGCTTGCAAAAGAGAAAAATAGGGCTAAGGGGAATTGGAAGCAAGTGGGACATGAATTGGCTGGTTGGGTTGTGGGGAAGAATCCAGAAGGGGTATGGACACGTGGAAGCTATGCTAGAGGAATTTTGTTAGGAAAATAGAAATAAAAAGAGGGTTGAGAGGGAACGTGGGCGGAAATATGGTGAATTTGTGGGAGGTTGTAGCCTCTCGAAGAGCTATTATATTTTGCTTTCTTTTTTGTTTTCTTTCTATCTATTGTATCAATCTTTCTACTGCAATTTCGGGGGAAATCTGGGTTCCATCAGCATTTTCATTTTTTGTTATGCAGGAAGATTGAAGCAAACTCTTGTTACATTCACCCATACATCAGTAAAAAATTGTTGCAGATTCATGATGGGGTGCTTTCAGAGGCTGTTAAATGTGAGTTATATTTAAATCTTTGCTTTCCTTAATTTTTTTCAGACTAGTCTTAATAGATTCTGCATTTGGCAGGTCGAGGAGAGGATGGAAATTTTTATTTGGATGAATTCTTGAAGGCCAGTGGTTACTCTAGCAACCAAAATCAGGAATTAACATGCAGTGACATTTGTAAGGCTGATAAAGTAAATATGGAGCAATTGATTATGGCTAGAAATATGGGTTTATTAGAATCTTGTCCTAAAGATGAAATGGAGGGTGAACTTATATATTTTCAGCATAGATTACTGCAGAATACAGTTGCAAGGAAGAAGATTGCTGGTATGTCCTTTGTCCTTCAATTTTTAAGTGAATTCATCAGTTAAGATAACTTTTTTTTACATCCCCTCTACTTTGTGACAAATCATATCAATATATGATTGTGCTTTCCTTTGTAATTGCAGATAATTTAATCTGTAGTATAGCTAAGTGTCTTCCACAGGAGATTGATGCAGCACATCAACAAAGATGGGATGCTGTGCTTGTTAGCCAGTATCTGTGTGATCTTAGGGAGGCAAAAAAGCAAGGCAGAAAAGAGAGAAGGCACAAGGAAGCACAGGCAGTGTTAGCTGCTGCAACTGCTGCTGCTGCAGCATCTTCTAGGGTTTCTTCATTCCGGAAGGATGCCTTGGATGAATCTGTACAGCCGGAGGTCATATATACATGTTTATATTGTAGTAAAGATTTCTTATCATAAGCTAACATTGTTTATGGCTGTTGTTATTGACAATAGATGATTATATTTATTTTCAGATTTTGTTAAAGCACACTTTCAGTGGGAGGACTGGTATTTGCTCTCAGCCAATGCCACGGGCCAAAGAGACACTTTCAAGAGTAGCTGTGGCAAGGACTTCATCAGATAAGTATTCAGATTTTGGTCTGCCAACCACGGATTTTTCTAAGGAGCATCCTAGATCATGCGATATCTGCAGACGATCTGAGACTATATTGAACCCAATTCTTGTCTGCTCTGGTTGCAAGGTTTTGAGGCTGCAACCCTTCTTTCATTTACATGAACTTTGTGTCTGATCTGTTATTCTGAATAAATTTGTCTGTTTCAGGTTGCAGTTCACTTGGATTGCTACCGGAGTGTGAAGGAATTTACAGGTCCATGGTACTGTGAATTATGTGAAGATTTATCATCTAGAATATCTGGGGCACCTGCTATTAATTTCTGGGAGAAGCCTTATTTTGTCGCAGAATGTGGAATATGCGGTGGTACTACTGGTGCTTACAGGAAGTCTTCAGATGGTCATTGGGTCCATGCCTTTTGTGCTGAGGTTGTTTGTTCTCATTTTATCATTTTATTTTTTTTGCAAGTGTTCTCATTTTTAATGTCTTATTTTGCTGGAGTGTAACATACTGATAAGTGCAATATGTTCTAGTGGGTTTTTGAGTCCACATTCAGAAGAGGACAAGTAAAAGCTGTTGAAGGAATGGTATGTGCTTGTTGAATAGATAATTCTTAACCTTTTGTAAATGTATTGACATGAGACTTGGAACTCCAACCTTGTCCTATAATTATTCTGAAACCTATCTATGCATATTGGTGAATGCCAGGGAACTGTGTTGAAAGGAGTTGATGTTTGTTGCATCTGCCGCCGCAAGCATGGTGTATGCTTAAAGGTAATGATAACATCAGAATCCCTCTACCCCTTCCTTTTTTTTTCTTAGCCTTATCCTCAAAGCCATGAGCTTTTGGAATTAATTATCTTGATTCATGATTCTAAGCAATTGTATATATGGTGAATGCAGTGTAGCTATGGCCATTGTCAGACCACATTCCATCCATCCTGTGCTAGAAGTGCTGGTTTTTACATGAATGTGAGGGCTGCTGGTGGCAAGCTGCAGCACAGGGCTTACTGTGAAAAACATGGTTTGGAGCAGAGGGCAAAGGTTTGATTTTTTGTTTGCTGGTAAAATGTTCTATTTGATGGTCTGGGATAATTGTACCTTATGTTAGTGTTTCTCAATTGCTCAGGCTGAAAGTCAAAAACATGGAATTGAAGAGTTAAAAAGCATCAAGCAAATTAGGGTAAGATTTCTTCCTCCATCTTTCCTCCAAGTCGCTCCTGATTTTGGTTAAGGTTTTTTTTTTTTGGTTACTCTAGTTAATCGTTTGTTTGAAATGTACATTTGCTATATTTAATACTGTGGATCTTTAGTCTCAATATTTTTGTCAATGGGTTGAATCTTTATACATAGACTTGTTGGCTCCTTGAATCTGGAGCTCTCTGAAGTTTTTCTGAATAGTGGTGATATTTGTTGCATCTGTGAACATCAGAGCTAATAAAGTAAAGAAATGGCAGACGTTCTGCTCATTGAGGGGATTGAAAGGTTTATGGAGTTGGTAGGTTTTGGGCTTATGATACAGTGTCAGAGTCTTATTGTAATGGATGGCCTGGTTGGACGTCAAATTCATGATTATTAGCTGCCTCTGGCTTCTTATGCGTCATGATATGTAATTGAAGAAAGCAATGGTGTCTCTCCCATTCGTTCATTAAGGGGTTACGTTTTGTTGCCTCCTTTCTTAGGTATTGTTTGTTTGTTTTTAATAAATTTAGAAATATGATTTTAAGAGATCAAGAGTGGAGAAGATGTACTTCTACATCCCTTCTCAGACAGAAGTGTTGCTAGGATGACAATCCTATGTCATAACCTACCTACAATAAATATACTGCCATAGGTAGGCATGCTGGCGTTTGCTTTTGATCTAAAATTCACCCCCACTGTGATAATTGCATACCCCTTTGTTTGCCGTCCCTCTAGGTTAGGGTTACTCGTTAATTGTTGGGATTAGGAATGGTGGAATGTTGACGATGATGGGAGATATGGAGAAGAAGGAATAGTGGAGATATGGGAAATGGCACAGGATAAAGTAGCTTGTGCGTGTGGGCACACTCCCTCTAACTTCGACTGTTGCTGGAGGACCAGTATTGTCCAGGGTTACATTTACTTGTCTCTTGATATACAATGATCTGCATGTTGATCCACTTTTTTATTTTATTTTTGTTAGAGGGATTGAAGTTTTGAAACTCCAAATAACTAGTCAATGATAGCTTTATATTTTATAAGGCTAAGGTATGCAGTGACTGTAGATGATAATTGTCATGGTCACCTTTTTTGTATGTAGTGATTGTCATGCATGTAAAGGGTGTGGGTATGTATTCACAAAATAATATGAGCATGGCCTCTATTGCAAGCACTGCTAGTCATAGGTGGTGCAGCTTTTATATTTTCAGTTTATCAAAAGGCTTGGATGATTGTGTAAATTCTCTTGTGCAGGTTGAACTAGAGAGATTGCGACTCCTTTGTGAAAGAATTGTCAAACGTGAAAAAATAAAGGTAACCCTTTTAAATTATGAGCACAAAGATGTTTTACTCCATTTGGTATTATTTGTTTTACACTGTTCATTTGTTTAACCTTCTGGCGATTCCAGTAAAACAGGGGACGCCCAAATCTAGTTGAAATTTCTCTCTATTTGGTTTTTACAGCTAGAGTGCAGATTCTTAGTCTCTGATTTTGTTACACTTACATAACTGTCTTTATAGATGATTAACCATCAGTCTTGTGGATATTTGCAGCGGGAATTGGTTCTATGCTCACATGACATACTTGCCTTCAAAAGAGATCATGTTGCCAGGTCTGTCTTGGTTCATAGCCCTTTCTTCCTTCCTGATTGTAGCTCAGAATCAGCTACAACATCCCTTAAAGGGAACACGGAGGGATACAGATCATGCAGCGAAGCAGTCCAAAGGTCAGATGATGTAACTGTGGACAGCTCAGTTTCTGCTAAGCATCGAGTAAGAGTCGCTGTAACTATGGACAATGACCCAAAGTTGGATGACGACTGTTCAACTTCACAAAGCCATTATAATCATAAGATTCCAGAGAGGGTGCAATTTTCTGGCAAGCAGATTCCTCATAGAGGTTCCATCATATCACGTAATCTTTTGGATGACAGTGGATGGAGATCAAAATCAAGAAAGGTGAATTTGGCTGCAGAGAATTGCTCTATG
This sequence comes from Erythrophleum fordii, assembly GCA_032878935.1. NCBI lineage: Eukaryota > Viridiplantae > Streptophyta > Magnoliopsida > Fabales > Fabaceae > Erythrophleum > Erythrophleum fordii. The sequence continues at coordinate 6,525,832 of JAVQMF010000058.1, forward strand.
ATCTGGATGTCTTTCAGTTTTTCTGTTTCCTTTATCACCTTTCTTTTCTTTTTTTTCCTGGGCTGGAAATGTTAAATTAATTGTTGGTGGTTGAATTTGATTGGGACAAGTGCTCATGCTATATTATCCATTACAGCATGCAGAGACATTTGGAAAAGAACTGGTTATGACGTCAGATGAAGCATCTATGAAGAATTCAATGTTACCTAAAGGATATGCATATGTTCCTGCTGATTGTTTGTCTACTGATAAGCAATCTAACCAGGACGTATTGACTAGTGAACCAGCGGAGCACGATGGGTAAAGTGATGGATTCCTAGACCTTTTATATGCCCATTTGAGGCTGACATCCACATTACCCGATACCATTTTGCACGCGGAGTATCTGGACATCTGAGGAGAATGGCAAGATGTATCTGGAGATTGGAGACGGGGCTCCGGCCACTACTGTATTGTGGCACGAAGTTGTGCTCTGCTCTGGCGGGGAAGTTTAGCATTGCTGTACATTCGTTGTGAGAGTAAACTGTACAGTGGATGAGCGTTGCTTGCAGTTACTTGTATTAGAAGGGCTTGGATTTCATTATACTCGAGGAAGCACAGAATAGAAGCTTTCCATCTTGTAACCATACAAGGGAGAATTCGGGCATCACCTGTTTCTCTGTAAAGTTAGTGTATATATCATGACAATATTAATTTTCAAAGAAGTGGTGCTCGGCATGTGATTCACCGGGCATTTAAATTATGTAACCTCCTGTCTTTTTCCAAGTCGTACTGTACTCTTCTCCGCGCCCCCCCCCCCCCCCCCCCCAAAAAAAAGGGCACCCGGATTTTTTTTTTTAAATTCACTCTCATATCTAATATACCCAGAGTATCGAGGCTGATTGCCATTTGTAATGAGTAAATTCCTAGTGGAGTTCAATAGTCACAATTGATTATTGATACTTTCTGCTTCAAAACACTGCAAAACTCTATGCCCTCTAATGCCCTTCAAAATGGGATATGCTAACTTTTTCTGAGTAGGTTAAAATCAGAAAAATCAGAATATTGAGAAATTTATTTCTATTATATAATTGTGACACTGATTTCTCTTTTTCTTTATTTTGTTTTCTGCCCTTTAATTAACTGGGCCCTCAAATTAGAGATCTTGGGAACAATTTTTTTTTGGGGGTTTGGGAGAGAAAGCCTGTGGGCCTAAAGGTATATTTGGTTAGAAATATTTAGAGAGAAGAGAAGGAGGGTAAAATATTTAGTTGAATAAAATTGGAAGGGAGGGGAGGGAAAGAAAAATAATTTTTTTTTTTTTTAAATTAGGAATTCTTAGAGTAAAGAGATATTTTTTAAATTAAAATTTATTTTATTATTCCTTAATATTTTAATATGTAATAAAAATTAAAATAATTTTTTAATTAAAAATTTATAATTTATAATTTATAATTTTTAAATATTAATATTAATAATTTTTTTTATAAAAAATAAAAATAAAATAATATAAAAATAAATTTATTTAAATATAATTAGATCCTCCCAGAACCAAACTGCAATCTCTACTTGTCTGCGTGTATTCCTAGTCCTAACCCTGAGAATCCCCGTGACACTGGGGTTAGGATCTTCCCGAACTGTGACTGAGAAATGGGCTCGCTGGAGACACCGACGAGCACGGAGAACGGTTCTGCACCAGTCGTCGGCAACGGAAAAGCTCCCGCTGCCGATGGGGTACCCTTGCAGCCGACGGAGCCTTTCGAAATGGCGTTGGAGAAGCCGCTGGAATCCGATCAGTCAAAGAAGCGGAGAATGGCTTTGCTTCCCCTGGAGGTTGGTACTAGGGTCTTGTGCCGTTGGAGGGACGGAAAGTTTCACCCTGTGAAAGTCATCGAACGTCGCAAGATGCAAACTGGTGGCCACAATGATTATGAGTATTACGTCCATTACACTGAGTGTAAGACCTTCAGTTTATCGGCACTTTGGTCTTGTCCAATTTTGAATGGTTAGGGTTTTGGGTATGATGTTGCTGAGAGGGGCATTGATGTTGGTTTAGGTTTTAAAGTTATGAAAACTGGTTCATGAGCTGCCAGACTGATGTCTGTGACCGTTATGCTTGGTATATTATTTTTTGAGCCATTGCTTATAATGGTTTTCTAATTATCACTTTATACGAACAGTTTTGCGCCAACTATTGCCATGTCATCTCACGTCTATTTGCCGTTGGTAGAAATGCTAACTGATTGCAATAGTGTGATATTAGTGTCTGATTCTTTATATTTTTGTTTTTGGCAGTTAATAGGAGGCTTGATGAGTGGGTGAAGCTTGAACAACTTGATCTTGATTCAGTGGAGGCCGTTGTTGATGAGAAAGTGGAGGATAAGGTAATAGTTATATTTTTGCCAAATAGCTCTACTTTTTCAAATATACCTCGGGCTTTGGTAGAGTTTGTTTTTGAACCTTATTGAAATGAATTATTTCCTTTCATTGCTTTCTATTTTGGGTGGCTGTGGATAGCAAGAACTAGTATTCATTCATTTATCGGTAGCATGGAATGATTTATACATATGTGCAGTCACATGCGCTTGCCATCATTTGTGTTAATATCATGAATGAGACTGTCTTCCTTGATAATGTCTACCTCTCATTCAGAATATCACATATGTAAATTCCCAGGTGACAAGCCTGAAGATGACACGCCACCAAAAGAGGAAGATTGATGAGACACATGTAGAGGTATTGAATTCTTATTTTACCCTGACCAAGACACTCGATCACACACAAAAGACATCTGCTAGACTTTGTTTATCTTTTTTTCTACTTATGTGTATGCAAGCGCTACTTGAAATTGAGGTCTTTGTCCTACAAATTGTTGGGGATTGTATATAATTAGTTCTGGAACCCTACAAAAGCTCATAGATTTGAGCAAATTTACACTAGAAATACATAAGAACATTTTGCTGTACTAAACTGCCTATATGACTTTTTCTGTGGATCTGAGTACTAATATAAAAGGAAGAATTGAGCCATCTCACGTTGGGGAGCTTCCAAAAATGTAAACCCCTCTACATGCTAATAGCAAAATCTTTTATTACAATTTTTTTTTCTTGGGGAGGGGGGTGGTGTGTGGTTTGTCACATAAATTAAATTATGAAGTTACATGAAACATGTGGATTGGAGCTATTTGCTACATGATCAATTTTCATGAAAATCAAGTTAAAACTACATTGAATCTTGATGCTGATAATTGCTTTCTCCTCTGTCAAATCTGCATATTTTGGTCAAAATATCTTGCCTCCAGCTGTTTTTTTGTTTCTTATAATTTTGTAATGCTATTTATATTGTTACATTATAGGAGGGCCATGAGGAACTTGATGCTGCTAGCTTGCGAGAGCATGAGGAATTTACAAAAGTGAAAAATATAGCTACTATTGAACTTGGAAGATATGAGATTGAGACTTGGTACTTCTCCCCCTTCCCACCAGAATACAATGACTGTTTGAAGCTGTACTTTTGTGAATTTTGCCTCAATTTCATGAAGCGCAAAGAACAGCTTCAGAGGCATATGGTGAGCTGTGCCTCAAATATTGCTTCCTTTTTCCTTTTATTTTCTTTGCTTTGTGGAGCGGTTGGTTTATTAAGTTGTTTGAAGAGGAGTACACATCTGATTAGTTTCTTTTCTCTTCTGCGGGCATTGGTCCTTGTGTTTTCTGACAATTTGTAGTTTGCTTCAATTGGTGTTTACTTACATGTATTCTTATCTATGGTATTATATAAAACAAAAGCATTTTGTGGTGTCAACAGAACTCCTCCCCCAAAAAAAAAAAAAAATCTCTGCACTTCTTTAGCACGCTTTATACCTTCTAATGAGCCACAGCAGTTGTTAAAACTTAACCCCATTCAACTGTTGAAAATTATTTGCATAAAAAAGAGAGCAGAAAAGAAAAGAAAAGCATCCCAACGTGCACATTAGTGCATGTTAGGATTTGCTTAAACACTTGAAGGTTTATGAAGGGGGTTCTACATTTAATGAATTAGTGATCCTTTGAATGCACCTCTAGAAAATTTGTGAAAGTTTTGTATAAACATTTCACTTCTTAATTGAACATTTAGTGGACCTTGTGAGCTATGGTGAATGATATTGTCATCTTACTCCATTCTACTTTAAGAACTTTTTTTTAAAATTTTTTTTAATTTATTTTCATATCCTTACTTTCAATTGTAGTTTTTAAAAAATCTGTCCTCCTCTTCCCCACATACTTATCCCCTAAAAAAAAAAAAGAGAATGAAGTTGTACGTATATACTTAACATAAACTATCTTACATACCTTTCTTATGCCCCTTCTTACCTTATGCATGCAGAGAAAGTGTGACCTTAAACATCCCCCTGGTGATGAGATATACAGAAGTGGTACGCTGTCAATGTTTGAGGTACATTTTTATCATTGTTGGTGTTGTTTTTGTTATTAGTACATGATGGATCTATATTTTATTGTGTCTGGGGCAGTTGATTTTGAAGATCTTTTTTCCTCTCTCCCTCTCCCGGTCTCTTTTAATTGGTCATTTTTAAGGCTTTGTTGCATCTCTCTATTGTTGAAGAGTCTCTAGTGCATGACAATCAGAGTTGGGCCTATTTTTCTCCTTTGTGCTTTTCTCATTCTTTTCCATCTCCATGAGATCTCCATCATGTTCAGTTTATGGATTGATTGGACTCTGAAGTGAATTTTTACCTTAGACTTATTTCAATGTGATCTTACTTAGTCAGTGCCTGATAGTGAACTTTCTTGTTAATTTATTTGCTGATATACTTATTTCATTTCAATGCTAAAAAGGGACACCCTGCAATTATTTATAAGTCAGTTACTAACCGTAAACTCTTAAACTAAATATGATATTTTCCTGTTTCTATACTTACCTCTATCTTTATAGTTTGTAGTTTACACTTTATGTCTTGGCCAAAAGAAATATATATGTGTGTGTGTGTGTTATTATAATCTGATATTATGCTATTATTCATTTTGTGGTTGCTTTCAATTATTACTTGTCTGAAAAACAGGTTGACGGCAAAAAGAACAAGATTTATGGGCAGAATCTTTGTTATCTGGCAAAGTTGTTTCTTGATCACAAGACCCTCTATTATGATGTAGACCTGTTTCTGTTCTATGTTTTGTGTGAATGTGATGATCGAGGATGCCATATGGTTGGCTATTTCTCCAAGGTAATTTTATTTCTTTGTCATCATTGCTTTGGTTTCGCATGAGATGCTTCAAATTCATATATGATCTTTTAAATGACTTTTAGATTATTTATTGATGAAATTCTTCTGTTACATGTATGTATATATTTATATATATATATATATATATATATAATCTGAAACAGAGCTTCAGAATTATAGTTCAATTCAAGGGAAATGAACCAGAAATCAGTGGCTACAAGTAGCAAACCAAAAGAAATGAAAAGAAGTTTTCTGACGTTCGAGAGGTCAAAATCTCTCCACCAATTGCCTAAAATTCTTCCTAGTCCTTCCTCCCTTCTGCTCATGCCAAAATACCCATATCCCCACTCATTCTCTCTCCATCCACTGCATGTGTGGGTCCGTTATATTTGGACCACTCTCATTTTTTCCATCTCTCCCTTTATTTTTATGCCTTCTGCTATAGACATGTAAGACCCCTGGCCCATTACGTTTATTGGGTTTGTCAGTACCCCCTCCCAAAAAGAGGGGGGGGGGGGGGGGAACTGGAGACACCTTGTCCTCAAGGTGGAATTCAGGAAACTGCATGTGTAGCACATCATAGTCTTCCCATGTGCTCTCAAACTTATCTAATTCTTCCCACTTAATATCGACTCTGCCACTCTTTCTTGCTTTAGGAATAGCTCGAGGTCAGACTTGTAACTCTAAATTCTCAGTCAAGAAAGCAGGAATATCCCTGGAAAGAACTGAAGGGTGTAAGGACTGTTTGAACTAAGAAACCGTGAGCAAGTGGCCCCATATAAGCTTTTGCTTGGGGCAAGTTCTCTCGTGCCTAACTCTTCTATTATGCTCAAGGTGTTATGGGACAATGATGCCCACCCAGGCAGCTTAAGGTGATAAGTGACCCATCCAATCTTCTCTATGATTTTATAAGGGCCATAGTATCTAGGACCAAGCTTCTCATTCTGCTTTTTAGTTAGGGACTTCAATTTATAAGGTCTAATCTTCAAATAAACCAAATCCCCCACTTTGAAGTGCACATCCCTTCTCTTTTTGTTAGCCCACTGCTTCATGTACTCTTATGACTTCTCAAGATGTTCTTTTAACTAATCCAAAATCAGATTCCGTGCCTTAATTGTCTCATTAACATCCTCCACTGCAGAATTTGCATCCTCCAACCTAAACAATGTAGACGGGTCCCTCCCATACACGCCTTTAAATGGAGTCATGTTGGTGGATTTGTTATAAGAGGTATTAAACAGTATTCCGCCCAAGGCAGCCACTTTGCCCTTTGCTTTGGTTTGTCACTGGTGAAACACCTCAAATATGCCTCAATGCTGCGATTTACAACCTCTATTTGGCCGTCAGTTTTAGGATGATATCCAGAGCTATATTTAAGGGTAGTTCCCACTAGTTTGAACAATTCTTTCCGAAATTGATTCACAAGCACATGGTCACAGTCTGACACAATGGATTTAGGGAATCTATGCAATTTCACCACCTCTTTGACAAAGCTTTCTGCTACCTCCTTGGCAGAAAAAGGGTGTGCATGTCCAATAAATTGCATATACTTAGTGCATTAGTTAATTAGTCAACCACCTCCATTATAGTATCAAACTTTTCAGATTTTGGTAGTTGGACTACAAAATACATGCTTATATCCTCCCAAAGTCTCTGGGCACTGGAAGAGGCTGTAGCAGACCAGCTGGACTTATGGCTTGGTATTTATTCTTTTGACAAATCTCACACTCAGCCACATAAGCTTGGATGTCCCATTTCATATCCTCCCAAAACAGAATTTCTGAGAGTCTTTTATAAGTGCACAAGTAGCCAGAGTGCCCCCCTATCAGTGAGTTGTGAAACTCCCTGATTAAAGGAGCTATCCTTGGAGATCCTTTTGTTAACACAATTCTGCCCTTGTAAACAACCCCTTTTTAGGCTGTAACTAGTAGGTGCCTCATTTCCAGCAATGATTTGCTGCAGAATTGCAAATAACTTAGCATCCTTCTTGACCTTTTCATCAAGGGCCTCCATTTGCTCATAATTCCACAGAGAATAAGCCTTCAATTCAGTGGTTTGCCCCCATGAGATAGTGCATCTACTGCTTTGTTTTCTGTTCCAGGTTTGTAATTAATTTTGAAATTGTGTCCCATGAGTGTTGTGACCCATCTTTGCTGATCTGGGTCAATAATCCTCTACTCTAACAGGTACTTAAGAGCCTTTTGATCAGTTCTTATAATAAAAGGATGACCCATGATGTAATGGTTCCATTTCTTTACTGCATAAACGATGACCATTAACTCCTTTTCATATACTGAATTTTTCTGAGCCCTATCTGAGAGGAGTTGGCTGAAATAACAGATTGGTCTCCCTTTTTGCATCGGTACAGCCCCTATACCAGAACCAGATGCATCTGCTTCCACCTCAAATGGGTAAGAAGAATCCAATATGGCTAAAATTGGCACTGTTGTCATCACTTGCTTGAGGAGCTCAAATGCCCTTTGGGCCTTGTCATCCCACTTAAACCCATTCTTCTTGAGTAAGGTAGTGAGGGGAGTAGCTATTTTACCATCGTTTTTCACGAACTTGCAATAATAACCTGTTAGTCCCAATAATTCTGTCAAGGCCTTTAAGTCTCTGGGTACGGGCCAATTTACCATCTCTTCTATCTTGGCTAGATTAGCCTCCACACCATTGGCTGAGATTATATGGCCAAGATATTCTATCTTTGATTGCCCGAAAATGCGTTTTTTCTGATTAATCACCAATTCCCGCTCTTGCAAAATCTTCAAAGTTGTTCGCAAATGAACCACATGAGCTAGAATGTCTCTGCTATAAATTAAGATGTCATCAAAGAAAACCAATATAAACTTCTGCAAGTATAGCCTAAAGATGTTATTTATGAGAAATTGAAAGGTGGAGGGTGCATTGTTAAGGCAAAAGGCATAACCATAAATCCATAATGGCCTTCATGTGTTCTAAAGGCTGTTTTTCCTCATTCCTAGGTCTGATCTGGATTTGATGATATTTGGATTTAAGGTCCAGCTTAGAGAATCTAGTGGCTCCTCCTAACTCATCCAACAACTTAATCTATAGCTGGCACAGGGAACTTATTTGGTATAGTAACCTTGTTAATTACCTTGTAGTCAGTTCAAAATTGCCAACTTCCATCTTTCTTTTTAACCAATAACACTGTGTTGGAGTAAGGACTGCTACTAGGTCGTATGATATCCGCTATTAGTATTTCTTTGGCTAACTTTTCAATTTCATTCTTTTAGGAATGAGCATACTTATAGGGACTCACATTAGGGGGTGGTTTGCCTGCTTTGATTAGTATTGCATGGTCTTTTGACTTATGAGGAGGGAGGTTTGTAGGTTGTTCACAAACTTCAGCAAACTTGTTCAGCAAAGCATCAATCTCAGGGGCCACTAGTGAAGGTTCTGTTTGGACCGAAATCTTACCAAAATAAAAAATCCCTGTCCTCCTCCTTGAAGTGTCTTACGCATGGAGTTAAGAGACACCAACGTTTTGGCTAAAGAGGGATCTCCTTTTAAACAGACCCATTCCTTCCCTATCTTGTACTTCATAGTTTGTTGCCTCCAATTCACTCTAGTCTTAGTGATTGATTCTAGCCACTCAATTCTCAGCACCATATCCTCACCTCCTAATTCAAAAGGGTAAAAGTCTTGCTGAATTTTTACTCCTTATATCTCCAATGTCAGCTCCTTGTAGACCTTTTTTGCCAAACAGCTTATATCCAATATCCACTGTCACAGAGTACAATTGGTCCCTTGTAATAGCAATTTTAATTGCTCCACTAACTTTGAAGAAATGAAGTTATTTGTGGCTCCACTGTCTATCAAAATAATCACAGATTCCCCCTTCAATTTCCCCATTAATTTCATAGTTTGGTGGCCTGAGAGTCCTACAATGGAGTGCATTAATAATTCCGTTGATGGTTCCTCCTTTTCTCTCTCATCTGCCTAAGCTTCCTCTCTATTATTTTCTTCAACGTCATCACACTCCTCATATAAAATCAATTGTTGCAATGACTTATTCTTACATTTATGATTTGAGCCAAATTTCTCCTCACACTTGAAGCAAAGGCCCTGCTCCCTCCTCCTCGTGATTTTTGTGTCTAATAATTTGCAAGTAGCACTGTTATTCTTGTTGAGTCCTGTTATATTACTACTACTATTACTACTGTTTTTAACATCTCCACCCCTTTTATTGTCGGGACTTTTTGTGCCTAAATTTTGGGTGACGCTTTGTGACAGATCCCAAGGGCTGGGTAATTTAGAAAAGATGGCTTGTACCCTGTCCACTTGGTTTCTGTGAGAGACGTAGCTTACTTAGCAATTTATTTTTCTCTCATCTTCTCCAAGATCACATTCCTCTGTTCCACTTGGCAAGCCATGTCCATCAGCTGCTGTAGGGATTGAGGTTGTATCATTGTAACCTCTGCCCTTATCTCATACTTGAGTCCATTTTTGAAAGCTCCCATAAGTACTTCATTAGAAGCTTCGGTCATTGGAGTTGATGTCATCTCAAATTTCTCCCTATACTCTGCTACAGTTCCTTCTTGTTTCATGGACATCAAAACTTCGTAACTATGCCCTGGGCATCTGTGATAGAATTGCCTCAACAACTCCTGCTTAAACTTGGCCCAGGTCTTCACAGGGGCTCTCATCTCTATCCATTGCAACCAATTCAAAGCTTTCCCTTTCATGCACACCGCTACTGCCTCCATCTTTTCTTCCTCACTCACGGCATTCAAGGAAAAATACCTTTCAACTTGAAAGACCCATCCAATTGGGTTGTCTCTTAAAAACAGAGGAAGTTCCAACCTTTGAAATTTGCCTAAATCACATTCTCCTACTAAGCCTGCATTCACACCATTTACTCCTCCCACGGTCTTGGTCAGTGACAATTGTTGTTCCAAGGAAGTTTAAAGTTGTTTGAGAACTTCCTTACTCCTCTCGCCAATTTTCATGTTGCTCTGTATATTTGTTACCTTCGCCAATAAATCCATTACTGCTGACAGGTCTCCTCTCATTTGCCAAATGTTATTCTCCAGCATATCCCTCTCTGCTCCATCCTCGTGCATACCATTCCAGAAATGCAATGGCTCTGATACTAGATTGAAGAAATCCTTGTGATTTATATATATATATATATATATATATATAAAATCCAAACACAGCTTCAGAATTATAGCTCAATTCAAGGGAAATGAACCAGAAATCAGTAGCTACAAGTAGCAAAACCAAAAGAAATGAAAAGAAGTTTTCTGACGTTCGAGAGGTCAGAATCACTCTACCAATGGCCCAAAATTCTTCCGAGTCCTTTCTCCCTTCTGCTCATGCCAAAGTACCCTTATCTCCACCCACTACACATGCACCGTTATATTGGGACCTCATCGTTTTCTCCATCTCTCCTTCTATTTTCACACCTTCTGCTATAGACATGTAAGACCCCTGGCCCATTATGTCTATTGGGCTCATCATTTATTATTTTGTCTGTTCTAAGATACTGAATATGAACTCCCTTTAAACATTAAAGGAGCATGGGTCATTTATCATGCGGTTTAGTATCCCCATCTAATTATTTTATTTAAATTATTTGTTAGCTTCTACTTTAGAGGAGTTTAGTCTATGTTGTTCATAGACAGACATTAATAATAGTTATGTGACATGAAGCACCTAAATATCCTGTTTTCTTCACTACTGTTTTTGTACTTATTTGTTAGTATTTTTCTTTCTATGATGGATAACCTTATTAATATGTATTTCTACTTTTGATCATGAAGGAAAAACATTCAGAGGAATCTTATAATTTGGCATGCATCCTCACCCTTCCGCCCTACCAAAGGAAAGGCTATGGCAAATTTCTAATAGCTTTCTGTAAGCTCTATCTCTCTTTGGATCATGGTCCTGCATATATGTTTTAGTCCTATATGAGCAAAATCCGTTATTATTTCAAACATGGAGCAGCATATGAACTTTCTAAGAAGGAGGGCAAAGTTGGCACACCTGAAAGACCCCTTTCTGACCTTGGGTTGCTGAGCTACAGAGGATATTGGACCAGGGTTCTTTTAGACATCTTGAAAAAGCATAAGGGTAATATATCTATCAAGGTAAGCATCCTTTGCATTTCTTTCTGGTAATATATCTATTACTTTCTTTGCTCAAAATGTGAACCAATTATGAAATCAAGAAATTGTCTAGAAATACAATTCAATTTTTATTATTTGGTCCGAATGTTGAATTGTCAGCTGATTAGGTTTTATACGGAGTTTTACTGTTTCTACTCTAGGGCTTTAGTTATTGAGGTTCATATTCGTATCTATTAGGTTGGTTGTTTAGGGTTTGGCATTGAGTTCCTCAAATAAAGTGGTTACTGCAGCAAGTTTCTTTATGGTCCTTAAACTCAATCATCTTTAATGCAGGATAATAATAAGGAACTAAGGATATTGATTTGTTGATTAATTTATTGCATTATGTATTTGATCTTCCTCTCTAAGCCATTATCATCTCTGATATTGATGTGCTCTTGATAATTATATAAAGGCTATGCTTCTAAGTCAACTACGTTTCTGCAGGAGCTGAGTGACATGACAGCCATCAAAGCTGAAGATATATTGACCACCCTTCAAAGCCTAGAATTGATTCAATACAGGAAAGGCCAGCATGTTATATGTGCAGATCCAAAAGTTTTGGATCGCCATCTCAAAGCCGCTGGAAGAGGCGGTCTGGACGTTGATGTTAGCAAATTGATTTGGACTCCTTATAAAGAACAAGGGTGATGGTGACATATTAGCAGAGAGACACTTTGTATGGATGTAGATTCTAGGTTAGGGTTCTTATTTATTATCACCCCTTTACTGTATGTGTTAGTAAAAATGGCTTCATATGTACATGAATTAGCACAGTAAGTTTAATTCCTCCTATCCCTTAAAGGGAAAATCAGAAGACCTTCACAGTTACTTCTCATCGCGCCCTTTTTGTTTCTCATGCTCCATGTTGTGCTGTATCTCCGTCTTGTTAGGCTAGCTTAGTCGGGCGAGCTGAGCATATTTGGACGTGTTTATTCATATTGATTTTAATTCACTAATTGTTTCGCATTCATTCCTACTGCTGGCATGTTTGTTGAAAATTACTGCGAATGTACCTTGCCAAGTTTTCTTGATTATTCTGCCTCGGTTATGTGTTCGTAAGTTAACAATCTGACCCGTAATTTCCCGTCTCCGAATTTCGAAATAGAAGTCAATGATTCCTGCATGCATCATTTCTTGAAATTTGGCATGGTTAGCTTGTGAAATAAAAACATTATTTGAAATTATGGGAACAGGAAATGTTCTGTAGATATACATATATATTCATTTCAATGCAATTGTCCCCGACTGTGTCCATTACTAGTCGTGGTTCCTCATTATATACCTTTCTTTACTAAAGCATGATGTGGACATGAACAAGTCTTGGGTAACTCTCCAACGGGCAGTGCTATGAGAACTCGAGTTCTCAATCCTCGAACGTGTTATGATATTTGTGTACATTTTTTTTCCAATGATTATAGCATAGAATGACCAAGAGTTCTCGTGGTATATTTTTCTTTTCCAACTTCTGTTTCTGGAGCTTGAGAAATCATAAATTTCACCAATGATTCCATCAAGACGTGTCGTTTACTTTAGTTCACCTTGTGGTAATGGAGACTGAGGTACGGTGCTGCACGTTTATAATTTAAACGTTGTATTGTACCCCTTAAGGTTTGAACTACTTACTTTGCTACTGCTTTTGTATATATGCTGGGGCTCTAGACCAAAGGCTTTCCTTTCCTAATTTCTATGAAACAGTGACCCTTCTTACGTGCCAAATTATTTCCATAATGTCATGCTATTCAGTTGTGTTAAACACTATAGTTGCTAGATCCATTTTTATGTACAGAAAGCAAATCCATTTTACTGCATTCTCAGTACAAAGCTTGTCACTTTAATAGAAAGTGTTAGGCTTTCTGGTTAATGTTGGTACAGGAGCCAAGATCGATGACCTGATGCTGTGTCGCCATAACGTAGGTGTTCCAGAAAATGAAGAAACTCTTTCAAATTAGAAGTTGAGAAAGCTAAACAAAATCATTTACTTTATCTTACAAAAATTTCTCTCTCAATCAAAAAAAGAAAAGAAAAAGAAAATTGCATCTAATCAAACACTAGTAGGCTGAAGAAGATGCCTTGGATGGTGAATGTGTTGAACCTGGAGAGTTTTTAACGCAACCCCACCTGATCTCCTTTTCCAAAGAGTTTCCGCTTCCCTTTCTTCCTCCGATTTCTGCACTCGCTTTATCACCGGCAATGGAGGGTCCATCTCATCAATGCTTACACTAACACAATTTTCATTACCATTTCTATTATTCCTCGCCACATCTCGTCGCCTACTTCTACAACTTGACACTGTGTGAGCAGTAGCGGGAGGGGTAGTGCTTATATTTTTGGCAGAGAAAATCTTTCCGAGCTTGGAGTACTTGACAAGAGCAAAGGAGGTGGTTGTTGGGGCGTTACTTTTGGGGGTGAGGTTGAGTCTATGAGATTGCGAGGTAGTAGGGAACCCAACTACTTTGTTGTTCCTCTTCACTTGACCCATACAACCGATTCTAGGGGACAACGGGTCATCGGAGAACGACGCCGGATGGTTCCTCCACCGTGGAACACTCACATCTTTCATCATGGTTGGCCTCGAACAGAGTATCGGCAGGAATGTGCTTCTCTGATGATGGTAGTACTTGTGGCAGTGATGACGATGATGTTCATGGTCACCCATGTTTCTTAGTGAAAGATCAAAGCGAGAGTAGAAGAATTGAAAGGCGGGGCAGGGGAGGAAATTGTTTAGTAAGGTCAAGAAAAGAACAAGTTCGGCCAAGTCATTTCGGTGTTTCCATCGCGTAGTGGGACAGTTTGATAAGTTCGTCAAAAATGAACTACACCGTGTAGTTTTACTTGGTCCAGTGGGTATAAAGAAATAACAAACAAGAAAACAAAAAGATCATTGGAGAGAAGGAGCGTCATGGAAGAGCTGAACACGCAAAGAAGAAAGAAGAGGACCAGGACCACTGCAGTGCATTCATTGGTGGATTATATTATTGGAGTTTAGCCATGATAAGGTTTAATTTGGGAATAGAAATAAATAAATTAATGAGTCCACCTTGCATCTCTCTTTGTCCCGAGATTAGGATCCTATGTCCTAACCAATTTGATCATGCCTTAAAGTACACATGCTACTCGAGTGTGGAGGTAATTCATACCCTTGTCTTCTCCCCTCCTTCTTACACTGCTGCTTCTTTCTTGGGGATTGATAAATTATCTCTTTAGTTCATACCTGTCAAATTCTAAAACGTATCACAAATGAAAAAGTATATTTTTAAATTATAAAACGTAAAACTATAACATGGTAAGATTTAATATTAGGTAATAAAAAAATGTTAAAATATAAAATATGACATATTTAGATTCTTAAAATATGTATAAAATACTCAATATAATAATTTAATCAATGAATTAAGGAAGATATTTAAACAAAAATTATAAATAAGTTCTTAGTTATATAATTTATAAATAAATAATTTTTAAAATAATATTAAGTAATATCTTTCTTTATTTTTATTTTTTATAAAGACATAAACAACACATAATAATAATACAATACTATTATGTCAACTTATTATTTTATGACTGATTGGTTCAAATCGCATAATTCAGAGTCCATTCTTAGATTTATAAGTATTATAAATTGTAAAATTTGAATTATAAATCATGAAATCCAAAATTATTTTAAATTCGATCATCTATTTATATTATTAACTTTGTCACTCATTAAGAATTGTAAAATTCAAACTGTGAATCCTACCATTTTGAGTAATTTGCTTTAGTCTAAAAAGCCAACAAAAATTGGACATTGTATAGTCCGTTTATTACTAGCATGTCTTGTTTCCACAGGTATGTTCAAGTTTTTATTTGATTACTCCAAACTGCATCAAAATTTGCGAATGAAGTTTCCAACAAATCAAAGGGTCAAAGATAATCATTACGAACAACGGCGTTGGCAGTATAAATGAAGAGGCAGAGCCAATAACCCAGGGAGCTCATTATTATATTCCTTATCAAGCGAACTGCATCGAGCAGTTGAGCTATAAAGCAAGATAAGTTTTACGTAGGTATATTAGTATCGTTAATAATTTTAGCAACTTTAAAATGCATTAATAATTAAAAATTAATGATAATATATAATTAATTGCTATCACTTTAAAGATGCTAATTATTAATATTTTAAAAATATCTATTATCAACACATTTCAAAATCGTATGTGATAAAAAAATTATTATTAATTATATTAGTATACTTAATTAATATGTATATGATAATAAAAGTATAGTTTGTCTTTATATTTGGCCTTTCTTTATTTGCTTTCTCCGAAGAGAACCATTATGGTTTTCCATATGATGAACCAAAATGAAAATATTGTCCCATTGCATTAACTAAGTAAATTAACTTACAGTAAGTTTCAGGCATTGAATGGTGAAGTTGGTATTACACATTTAATCTAATAAATGCTGTTTAGCGGTAAATAAATAAATAAATAATGAAGCCATTAGGTGGATGAAGAATACGACACTTTAACAAGTGATTTAAAGTATAAATTTTAAACCACATGCCCTCGCGTCCTAGGAAAAAATTAAAAACTAATTGTCATATAATGAAAAGTCTACAGATTCCAGTCCGATACGTAGAAGTTGAATTCCAGGGGGGGCGTCAAAGAGTGGCTATCAGGTTAGCGTGTTTTGAGGAGGTGGGGGCCACCATTCAGTCATAAGACTCCGACCTGGCCATTCATTTTCTCGCCACGCAATATGCGTGTCACCTTCTTCGATAGTGTCCTCTTGATCGCCACTTATACTTACCCTTACATTAGGGTTTTGAACTTTTGACTATATTTTATCATGTTTGGAAAAAGCTTTATAAAATGGAACATGTTTAATCTGGCATGATATTGAATAATTTGGTGAAGCCCAAATGGAGAACCAATCACATGCACATCACGTGTGAGAATGATTTATGAGTCATGATGATACATTTGTTTGCGGCCGACATGCATTGAATGTCTGCACGTGGCCGTTACTTTTGGTATCCTCTGGTTGGCTTTTAGGCTTACAAATTCTATTGGTCTTCCTACTCTGGGAATTTCTCTCCAGGATTTGTAGTGCGTAATGGAATAACGAATTGGAAGGCCTTCATTTGGGTTCTGAAGTTCTGCTTAAGAAGACTTAAATCTTATTCATCCCTACATTTTATTAAATGGGTTATGAAGTTCAACTTAAATTATTTGCTGTTAAATCAGGAAATCTTTTATTTTGTGGCTTAATAGAGTGGGAATCACTGTAAAGCGTTCCAAGGCAAAAAGATTATCGTAAGAGGATTTTGCTTCTGGAAACAACTTCATCTAAATCCCTTAGATATCCACCCAATCATCAATTTAAAATTTAGTAAATAGTGTTATTAGAGAAAGGGAAAAAAGAAACATGAGAGAAAATTCTGTGAGAAAAGCTGTATATAAAGGGGCATCGTCCAAGGAAAAGTGCCCATAGAAGATAACTAACAAGCATCGAAAAGTTACAATAATGCAAAAAAGAGAATGATCTAAGAGTGAAGGCGAAGCTACTAATAAAGCACTATTGCCAAAGATTGTCCTGATAGAGGGTGACATGCTTGTGTGTGATCCCTATCTGCTAAGCTACAAGTACTTTAGACTATTGAAGGTGTCGAATTCATTTCTGTGCTAAAAAAATCCCAGGTAGGGTGTAAGCGTGAGAAGTTTACGTAGCTAATGAATGAGCTATGCAAAGTGGTGACTGGTGAGGCTTCATACCTTTGTATAATTCTTGCATGATTAAGGGAATACAACTTATTAAAAGAATTTAAGAGGAGAGAGACAAAGCAGTGGCGGTGGTGCTATCATCGTTTGTCAAAAAAACATGGGGTAAATTACACTCTCTTTTTTTTTTGGGCCAAAGAATTATACTAATTTTTTTAAAACCATCTTTCATAATGTATTATGATGGATAGATGGCCTTGTTGGTCATTGTTGGACTTACATTTAATTAATTTTGACAAAGTTTTAATTGCTATGACTTGTTGGTATATTTGAAAATCTAGAACTGATTAGGTGTCTGAACATGTGACATTTAATCTAATTATTATTGTTAAAAAAACTATTAACATGCTTAACAAATTTTGGTTAACTAATGGTTGGTCTTCAATCTACTATGGTTTGGAAAGGAATTATAATTCTAGTATGGAGGGTTGGTCTTTTCCTGAAACGAATCATATAAAAATTAATGTCAAAGGCATGTTTGACATAATAAGAAATTTGGCAAGGGTGGGTGTAAAGAGATTCCAAAGGGTGTGTTTTAGAAATATGTAGTTCTCCTTATATAACCTCTTTTGCTTTTATGAGCCAAGCATTTGCTTTGAGTAAGGATATTTTGATAGCTCTTAACATTGGTTTGGATGTTATGTATGTTGGATCTGATTCTAGAGTTCTGGTAACTTCAATTCCAATTCACAAGGGTAATAATTATCCAAATTGAAAGAGTTTGTCATTCGTTAAAGACATTATCTAAGAGAGTAGTTTCTCTCTCGTTTGCGAGCAAATTGGATTTTTCAGTTGTGAAATAGAGGTTGTTTTTATTTTATTATTTATTTATTTTTCAAAGTTATGATTTCACTCTCTTATAATTAAACCTTTCAGTTCGCGCGCAAACTAAAAAGAATTTACTCTCATTATCTAGTCAAGAAGGCAACTCTCATCTCTCTCATGATTAGTTTTCTAAATCCACTAACAAGACAGTTGATTGGGTTGCCAAATCTTTTATGAGGGAGATGTGCTCTGTTGGTTGGGATATTTCTCCCTCATCCCCTCTTGATTCTATTTTAGTCCTTGATACTGCTATTGTTACAAAGAAAGACATTGGTTGATTTTCTTCTAGTTTCTCTGCAATTTTTTTAGTTTGTTTTCTTTCTTTGTACTTATTCAGTTTATTATTTTGCTTATAGCCTTGTAATAGCTACTTTCATGTATGGATGTCTGTTTCTATTGAATGAATGCTTAGATTTGTCTTGGGGGAAAAATTATACTCATTTTTTTTAGTTTTATTAAAATTATATTGATTTTTTTTAAATACATACATACATACATACATACATACATACATACATACTTCTATCCCTTGAAATTAAAAGTACACTTTAGTCTAGTTAAAAAAATTTTACTAAAATGCCTTTAATCAATTTAAATATATATTTTTAATTAAAAAGTCCTTTAAATCCAGCAACTTAAAAAAGTAATTATAGTGATAAAGAAATTTACACCAGTTGGAACAATAATTATACTTTAAAAAATCGATTCATTTATAAATCAAATCTGAAAAAATACATCAAAAAATTATACAAAATTAAAAATTTTAATCAACAACAATTAACTACAAATTAGTCAATTTTTATGAAAGAGGGAAAAAAATTTTAAGACTATCATCTAGGCACGTGCCACGTTAATAGTAGTTGATAAAGGATAAATTTAATACAAATAAAATCTATTTTTTTAAAATTTGTATATATTTGAATATAATTTAATAAAAAATGTGAGAGTATTTAAGTTACCAAACAACATAACCTCTAATTATTGTCCAAAAAAAAATCCAGCATATATTTAGTTTAACAGATAATATTTTAGTTAAAAATTAAATTAAAATAAATCATGCATTTTAAAAATAAAGAAGATATCAACATAATTTGAACAAATCTAAATGGAGAAAAGCGTAATTTCCTCAAAACCATAAAGTATTTTCTTGAAATTGGAGGCAAGATTTAATATATCTTTTCCAATTAAACTCTTCCCGGTACATTTGACATATATCAACCTTTAACCCAAAGGTTATGTATGGCATTGCAGGCAACACCATATATATTATGTGTAATCTTCTTTATTTTTTAAAGATTCATTTCAAATAGGGTTAGGTCACCAGTTTAGTCCAAGGATATGAAATGCTCAACTAAATCATGTCGCCGTAGATGGAATATTTAGATTAAGTAAGAAATAAATAAATAACTAAAAGCTCGAAAAAATATGCATTAACGGAAAGGAAGAAGATAAAAGAGTAGAGTTTGCGAGAAAATGATCTAGCCAACATTTCCGTCGGTTATCCATATTAATCCTTTGATCAATAATATTGATATATAATATTTACTGTAAACCGGATTAAAGATTAGTGGAACTAAACTACATTTTTTTTTTTCTGGGCATCCTTTCTTATTCATTGCCAAACTAGACGCTTTCAGTGGGTCGTAAAAAGAGTTTCTCAATGCAGTTCTAAAATCTATTTGAGAGCTAGCGTAGATGGTAAGGCCATGGTATTGCTGTTCCTAACACAAGGAAAGTTACAGGCAGCAGCCACCACAGAATGGAACATGAAAAATAAATTTACATGATTAAGAGAGTAAAAAAGGAAAAAAAAAAAAAAAAGAAAGTTGGCTGCAGTTAGTTCCTATCAGTAGGCGGATTCTATATTGGCCTCAACCTGAGGTGGGACTGCCTCCTCCTATGGCAGATCAGATTCATTATTTTTCCCCCACAAAATGTGAACTTTCCTTTGTACTATCAGTAGATTCTTTTGACCCATCATTTGCATCTACACCAACAGGTACACTATCTGAAGACTCTATTGTGGTTTCAGCATTGTCTTGAACATGATTTTGTGCTCTAAATTGTTTCACAAACTCTGGGTTTTCAACTTGTGGGGTTAAGACTAGTATGGCACTGTTTATTTCTCTAATAAGATGCAATTGACGCCAGGCTTGGACAATAAACTCCATGACATTTTAGCCAACAATTTCCCAATTATCTTTATAAAAAGCAACAGGGAATCCATTTTTACCAGGGAGTTTCCAGTAACTCATAGAGAACATAGCTTTACGAATTTCTTTCTTGCTGGGAGTTTAGATCTAACGGCTAGCAGAGTTGGAATCATGAAGGGGCCACACGAAGGCACCAAGTCAATTTGCCCTTTTTATTCTTCGGCTTTGAACAATGGTCTACAGAAATTCACGAATTCCCCAATAATCTCATTTTGCTCCTTAATCCACCTTCTATCATTATTACGCATTGCTAAGATTTTGTTACTTATTCTTTTAATCTCTATTTTGGTACGGTAGTAGTGAGCATTTCTATCACCACTTATAATCCAATCACTCTCTAGATTTTTAGTACCACAACATCTCTTCTTATTTTAAAATTTCCTGCTTTTGTAAAGAGTATCATGTATACCACCAGTTCTAGCCAAAAGCTGAGTCTTACGCCTGCTAATATTACCAAAAACTTCATTATTCCATTTCTAGATGGTTGGGGTTAACTCAAAGTGTTTTAGGCCAATTGCTGTGGATTCCAATTATTCTTCAAGAAATCTTTGGAGTTGTTACGGTGTAACCAGGCTCTTTCAAACCGAAGGGCCTATTATGCTGTTGATCCCTGATGCTATTAGTATCTACCAAAATGGCGCGGTGATCAAATTCAAGCCAAGAAAGGACTTTAACAACTGCTTCATTAAAGTGAAGTCTCCGAGGTACGTTACAAAAAGCTCTGTCAAGCCTCTCATATACTCTATCATATCCATTTTAAATAGGCCCTTTCCAAGTGAAGTGGGACCAAATCCTCTGCAAATCTATAGGGTTATTGCTACTAATCCACTCTTGGTACTTGCGACATCTGGTGAGGTCAACAGGTACCCCACCTTTCTTTTTACTTGGGTGCATAATCTAATTGAACTCTCCGACTGATAATTACCTTTTTAAAATAGTTTCATCAAATAGAATGCCAATAGCTACTTCAAATATGCTCTTGATGGTAATTTTTACATATATTAAAAATATTACGTCATTTATACACTTAATAATTAAGATTTATTCTATACAAAAACTCTGCATCGCAGAATTACACATAAATCTCATATATACAAATTAAATTCTAATCATTGATGGCACTTAATGCATTATGTGTTAAATAATAATCGAAATCCAACGAAGATCACAACAAAACAATAAGGGTAATATTAGCGTACCTGATGATCCCATTGAATATTGATGTATAAGGAGCTTCTCGGCCAGAATTGCAACCCACTAGCCTTTAGTATTTTAGAGTCAAAATCAAACAGAGAGAGTGACTAAAAATCAGAACAATACATATCTCTTGATACTGTGCTACTGGCTCCTTAAAATAATGAACGTGTAAACGTTCATGTTGACCAATTCAAAAAATAACCGCCAGATACACCATATCTTCAGATTTTATTTTAATTCTAAAATAATAATAAAAACTCTCTATTTTATGATCATGACATTTGTCAGTATTGTGATAGGGAATTTACTGACTACTAAAGGCTGTGAGTTGGGCTTCTAGCCAGATGGGCTGTCATGTGTGACCCACCTATCACAGATCACATATGCATATACGAAGCCCAATATTATTCTAGGTTTAATAGCTTGTAATTTAACCAATCAACTTTAATGTATTACTTACCAAATAATCAATTAATGTTAATCCACAAAATATGAAATAAAATTATTTCAACAATCTCCCACTTGGATAGCATTAATCAGTTATTTGATTCTATTTACAATAAAAAAAAAATCATTGGTATTTGTTAAGATATTACATATACAGATAGTGAAATTACTCATAATCACTGGATCCTATGGGAAACAAGTGATACTAGATAAATGAGAAATTTCATATCATCAATTTCAGTTCATAAGAGAATTATATGATATTACTGATTCCTATAGGGAAACAAGTAATAGGTGCATGAATAATACAAGATCATTGATTCCTATGGGGAAACAAATGATATACAAAGCACCTCATAATGAACTGAGTACTTATAAACATTGAAAATTATAGAATACATGTCTCAGACTCCCACTAAACCTGATCATCTTCAAATGATTTAACAACACCCATATGAGTCACATGACTTTTAAATACTCCTACAAGTAAGCCCTTAGTCAGTGGATCTGCAAGCATACGATCACTAGAAATGTGAATTATTTGAGTCTGAGATTCAGCAATCTTCTCCCTAACAAACAGGAGTTTAACATCAAAATGTTTTGTCCTGCTTGAATTCCTGTGGTTTTGAGAGAAGTAAACTGCAGATGAATTATCGCAGTAAATGGTTAGAGGGCGCGATATAGATTCAACTAAGCGCATCCCAGATATTAATTTCCTTAACCATATAGCCTGACATGTGGCTTCGTATCAAGCAATATACTCTGCTTCCATAGTTGAAGTAGCTGTCAGTGTTTGTTTCACACTTTTCCATGAAACAGCTCCTCCTGACATCATGAATATATATCCAGACGTGGATTTACGATCATCCAAACAAGAGCCATAATCTGAATCTGAATAGCCAACCACTTCAAGAGGATCTTACCTACGATAAGTCAACATAAAATCCTTAGTACCTTGAAGGTACCTCATTACCTTCTTAGCAGCAATCCAGTGTTCTTTACCTGGATTACTCAAGTATCTTCCAAGCACACCAATAGCAAAAGCTATATCTGGACGAGTGCATACTTGCACATACATAAGGCTCCCCACAGCGGAAGCGTAAGGTATTTTAGCCATTTCGGCTTTCTCCTTTTCGATACTAGGACACTGTGATCTTGTCAAACTTTCTCCTCTCTGAATAGGAGCAGCAGTGGAAGAACATAAATCCATTCCAAATTTCTTAAGTACTCGCTCAATATAGGTAGTTTGGGATAAGCTAAGAATACTGCGTGATGTATCACGATGAATCTGTATCCCAAGAACATAAGTAGCTTCACCCAGATCCTTCATATCAAAATGAGATGATAACAAGTGTTTTGTATTATTGAGAAAATTCACCGAGTTGCTGGCTAACAATATATCATCCACATAAAGAACAAGAATTACAAAGTTGCTTCCTTCAAATTTTTGATATATACAGTGATCTAAAATATTCTCAATAAATCCAAGAGAAGTAATAACTTCATCAAATTTTAGATACCACTGCCTGGAGGCTTGCTTTAGCCCATAAATAGACCTTTTCAGTTTGCACACCATATGCTCTTTACCAGGTTCAACAAAACCATCTGGCTGTGTCATGTAGACTTCCTCATACAAGTCTCCATTCAAAAAAGCAGTCTTGACATCCATTTGATGAAGTTCAAGATTATAATGAGCAACAAGGGCCATGACTACTCTGAAAGCATCTTTTGTGGACACAGGAGAGAAGGTCTCTGTATAGTCAATACCTTCTTTCTGATTATAACCTTTAGCTACGAGTCTGGCTTTATACCTTTCAACTTCACCAGTGGCTACGCGTTTGGTCTTGAAAACCCATTTACAACCAACTGTCTTGAACCCAGTTGGTAATTCTGAGAGCTCCCACACATAATTACGATGCATTGAGGCAATTTCTTCATTCATAGCCTCTAACCATTTAGAAGATTGGTAACTGGACATTGCCTCCTTATAAGACATGGGATCCACACTATCAACTGCATCTGAGTCAAATTCCTGCAAATATACCATATAATCACCAGAAATTGCAGGTCTACGAGTTCTCTGAGATCTCCTCAACTCTACAACTGGTTCTTCATTGTCTACCAAAGGTGTTTCTTCTTCACCTTCATCTAGATTCGCGATATTATCTGATCTAGCTGAGGACAACGGTACTGGTAAAATAACGCTTTCATCACGTACAGTGATTTCTCTAAGGACAGTTCTCTCATTATCTAAGGCATCCTCAAAGAAATAAGCTCGATCAGACTCAATGACCCTGGTGGTGAGATCTGGACAGTAAAATCTGTACCCACGTGATCCAATGCAATATCCAATGAAGAAACCTGTTACAGTTTTAGAATCAAGTTTTGACTGTTGAGGATTAAAGGCTTTCACTTGTACCTTACAACCCCAAACTCTTAAGTGTTTCAAGGTAGGCATCTTGCCAAAATAAAGCTCATACGGGGTCTTTGGTACTGACTTAGATGGAACTTGATTCAGAATATAAGCAGCTGTTTTAAGTGCCTCACCCCATAAAAACTCTGGTAGGGAGGAGTGACTCATCATGCTTCTAACCATATCCATGAGAGTACGATTTCGTCTTTCTGCAACCCTATTTTGTTGCGGGGTGCCAGGCATTGTATACTGGGCCTCAATACCGTGTTCTTGTAGAAATTGAGCAAATGGACCTGGATTTCTCCCAACCTCAGTATATCTTCCATAATATTCTCCACCTCTATCGGATCTGACACATTTGATGACCTTACCAGATTTTAACTCAACAGCTGCCTTGAAATCCTTGAAGGCTTTCAATGATTCTGCCTTTTCATGCAGAAGTTCAATCCAACCATATCTCGAATGGTCATCTATAAAAGTGATAAAATATTTGAAACCACCCATGGCTGCAGGTGTAATGGGTCCACATATGTCAGTATAAATTAAATCCAAGATTCTCTCAGACCTTTTTGCCCCTTTACTTCTAGCTTTAGCGGGAAATTTTCCCTTAATGCAATCAACACATGCTTCAAAGTCTAAAAAATCAAGGTTTTGCAATACACCTTGACTGACAATTCTTTTTAATCTTTCTCTAGAGATGTGACCTAGTCGTCGATGCCACAACATTGAGGAGTTCTCACTAGGTCTCTGACGTTTTTGCCCAACAACAACATTTACATGAGCATCAAAATATTCGACTGTATAATTATGCAAATGATATAAACCATTTAACATAAATGCGGTGCCAACAAGTTGTGAATCATAAAAAACATCAATTTTTCCATTTCCTTGAATAAATAAATAAATAACTACATTTGTCTAACTCAGAAGTTGAAATCAAATTCCTTCTTGCAGAAGGTATGTAAACAACGTTATTCAAATTCAAAACATGTCCAGATGATAATCTAAGAGAAATTGATCCTATGCATTCCACTGCAACCCTGCCTGCAATCCCCAAAACAGACTTCTCCGCTTCACTTGGTATTCTCTGGTTTCTGAGCCCCTGCAAAGAATTCACAACATGGACAGTGGCACCACAATCCAAGAACCAAGAGTCAGATGAGGTTTCAAGACTATTGGATTCAAAGCAAACTAGAGCTAGAGGGGTATATACACAAAAGGTACCTTCCTTCTCTTGCTTATTTTTTAACTTATAGCAATCAGCTATCTTATGTCCCATTTTCTTACAATAACTGCACTTGCCCTTAAAGAACTTCTTTTGTTGAGTATTGCCCTTGTCATTATTTTTCTTGAAATTCGATTTCCCAGCCTTTTGTATCTCAGGCTTCTTTCCCTTCTTCTTATCATGACCACCTGACTTGTTGCTCGAGCCTTGAGACAGATAATTCACATATTGCGATTTGTGCTTCTTTATAGCTTCTTCCTCTTAAGTTACAATCGAAATCATTTGGTCTACAGACCATTCAGCTTCTTGTGAATTGTAGGAGGTTCGCAGAAAATTATACTCAGCTGGCAATGATTCAAGAACATGGAAGACTAGAGCACTTTCACCGATATCAATCCCATATGACTTCAGTTTGTTATAATATTGGACAAGTTTTAGAATATGCTCCCTTACTCCAGACACTCCATCATATCGCGTGCTGTGAAGTAAAGATAGATAATAATTCTTCTGAGTCTTATCAAGCTTCTTATATTTTTCACTAATGGCTTTCAGATACTCAACTGCAGTATTTTTATCAGGAATACTCTCTCTAATGCCTTTCTCAATTGTGAACCTAATGGTTGCTAAACAAAACCGGTTTGAATCAGACCATTGCTTATGATAAGCTTTCTTAGTAGCATTGGATTGTGAAGTGAGATCCGCTGGTTTGGGTTCTACCAGAGCTAAATCTTTTTCTAAAATTGTAAGGTACATATTCAGGGACTCCTTCCAGTCATCATAATTGGTCCCATTAAGAGTCTTCACAAGTGATAGTTGCTGAAAAGCTGAAGCCGAAATTTAGAAAACAAAATTGGAAATATTAATTATGTGTGCACGACATAATTATGATACAAAATTTCCAATATAATTTCAGGTATGCAACTATGTAATATCAAAATACTCAAAGAAGACTCATATGCACACCAAAGATTTAGCTCAAGATCCATAATAAATGTATTCAATATAACCATACTTATAGGGTACAAAAAATATTAAAAACATTACACTACATGCTTATCATTAAAAGTCCAAACACTTAAATTATATTAACAATATCATACCTATAGGGTACATCAATTATTAATATAATAATAATAATTTTTTTGGGGGCCAAAGTGTAATTACAGTAAATTTTTGGGGCTAAAATGTAATTAATAGAAACTATTGAGGGTCAAAATGTAATTTTTAGT
The DNA here is from genome assembly GCA_032878935.1 of Erythrophleum fordii. Lineage (NCBI taxonomy): Eukaryota > Viridiplantae > Streptophyta > Magnoliopsida > Fabales > Fabaceae > Erythrophleum > Erythrophleum fordii. Next base: position 6,552,477 of record JAVQMF010000058.1, read on the forward strand.
GAATTTTTGGGCAAAAAATGTAATTACTGAAAAATTTTAGGGTCAAAATGTAATTACAGTAAAAATTTGGGGCTAAAATGTAATTACTGAAAAAATTTTGGGTTCAAAATATAATTATGATAAAAATTTGGGGCTAAAATGTAATTACAGCTGAGAATTTAAGCTGCAATTATACGAATTTTAAATCCAACGGCTCAGATCTCATTATTTTCACTGAACGGCCAGGATTATAACGTGAAATTGACAGACCAGATCTACTTAATCACATCAACGGTCCAGATCGCGTCGTGATTATTAAGTGAAACGCATCGTTTCACTTAAAAGGATTGGACGGATCAGATCGTGTCTCACGTTTGAACGGCCCAGATTGCATCTCCATTATAAACGAAACAGTGTGTTTCATTTAAAGGAAATTGACGGCTCAGATTAGTCACAAACGGACGGTCTGGATTGCGTCTTCAACCTCAGCGGGATCCCTACAACCCGACTCTTAACCCGCGTGCGACCTGACGCCAAATTCGATTCTGCTCGCCGTTTTTCTGACCCTCTCTCCCGTCGGCGACAGCAGCAAAACAGTTAGGAAGACATTCCGTTTGAGTTGGTACGATTATATTCAGCATTTGAGTCCGAGAAAATGAAGGAAACAAATTGAAAGGGAAAAAAAAACTGAAACTCTAAAATTCCTTTCCTTCGTTCCTCGGAGAAATTTATAAAATTTTAATCAGCGAGAAAAAATATATATATATATATATTTGAAGATTATTAATCAAATAAAAAATGCTGAAGATGTTAGACGAGTTGGTACGATTATATTCAGCAGAGCTCTGATACCATTTGCTAAATAATAATCGAAATCCAACGAAAATCACAACAAAACAATAAGGGTAATATTAGCGTACCTGATGATCCCATTGAATATTGATGTATAAGGAACTTCTCGGCCAGAATTGCAACCCACTAGCCTTTAATATTTTAGAGTCAAAATCAAACAGAGAGAGTGACTAAAAATCAGAACAATACATATCTCTTGATACTGTGCTACTGGCTCCTTAAAATAATGAACGTGTAAACGTTCATGTTGACCAATTCAAAAAATAACCGCCAAATACACCATATCTTCAGATTTTATTTTAATTCTAAAATAATAATAAAAACTCTCTATTTTATGATCATGACATTTGTTAGTATTGTGATAGGGAATTTACTGACTACTAAAGGCTGTGAGTTGGGCTTCTAGCCAGATGGACTATCATGTGTGACTCACCTATCACAGATCACATATGCATATACGAAGCCCAATATTATTCTAGGTTTAATAGTTTGTAATTTAACCAATCAACTTTAATGTATTACTTACCAAATAATCAATTCATGCTAATCCACAAAATATGAAATAAAATTATTTCAACATTATGTATTTAAAAAAATTCCTAACGTAAACCCCAGTGAGCCACCAGTCTTCCCAACCATCCTCTTTAACGTATACAAACTGTGTCCACCTTGAATGAAGATGGATATTTAGATTTGGGTTATTCCATAGCATCCAAATTCCTCGCAGGAAACCATCGGCTTCTTCTATTAGGAAATTTTAAGAAACTATTGCTCTTAATTTAATTATAATATCTTAACAAATTAAATCATTTCAGTTTTAATTTTAATTTTAACTTAGTTAAATTAAATTGATAACAATAAAATTTTAAGTCATAACTAAATTAACCATAATATTAAAATGAAATTGATGACAAAGAAGTATAAGACCAATATTCATTTCACTATGTAATATACGTCATTTTATAATAATTCATGTCAAAAACAAATTCATATAATCTTATGTATTATACACTTCTTCCCCTCCAGTAATTTCACCTATAGCTTAGTGACTTTCAAAAAGCACAAAATTTCTATAAGCTACTAAACTAGAAGAAAATTTAGCTGTTCGAATCGGTACAAGGATTTTACAAATTGATTATCCCGCCCAAGAAAAGTAAACAATGAAAACATAAAAAAACTTGTCCTGTCTCTTTGATGTGAACATTTGAGTCTCAGTTTTAAAGTCTTTTGACATCAAATGTGACGAATGATCATATTTGGATATATAAATTAAATGATCACATTGAACGTATCAGAAAAACAATCAATACAATACTTTTCATTACACAGAACACAACACACAACTACATTCTAAACCATTGAGAATAGAAGGAACAAATATTAATTAAAAAGAGAAAAAGAGGCCTATATTCGTGCCGTGTAATTGCGAACTTGAAAGAACAGCTTCAATGAAAATAATCGACCAGCTTTAGATGGCTATAAAATTTTTTATGTCATTTCTATATATTTGGTTGGGTTTCTCTCTCAAAATTTCCTTGTTAGCTCCAGATGCAAACGAACAAGTAATCCCTGTTCCAACCAGGAAAATCCTCCTTCATTTGAATCAATTTAAGATACGGCAGTCCAAACAGCTTCATCCCCTTCACCACATTTTTGGTGGACATATTTAATCTTGTCCACTGATTTGCAGATTCCACTGCAACTCCAATCAAATGACGCAATGCATATGTTGCCTGCCTGCGCCTTCCACTCACAGTCTATACAAGCATTAATCCCAAATGAGAACCACTGCCAAAAGAACCTTTAATAGTACTTGAAACCTGAAATAATTAGATACATCTAGCATACCTGGAGGAGTCCCGCAGCACATATTGCGGTCATCAATGTGCTCAACTTCAAGACCAATGAACCATGAACCAAGTGAAACATCTTCATTAGCATACTTGTGTAATATTGGCCTGCATTCACAATTTGTACTTCCATCAATATTCTATTCCAAACGTACATCAATGCCTATCTGTTTGTATGCAACATGAAAGATGACGATCCATGGGCCGAGAGTTTATAAATGGAAGCACTTTTACATATCCATCGCACTTGTTTAAGAATTTAACCTAGTAGTGCAAATTGAGCTTTTTGCTTTTAATCAAATCTGCAGAATTAATATTCTGCACAAAAGCAAATCTGGTTTGAGGTTAAATTTCACATTCAAGCAAATTTTGTCCATCTGTGAAACACTAAATCACTGAACTGGTTACTAAATATCAACCAAAAAGTACACATGCAATGCTCGTAGACCAGTAGATAGCAATTAATTACTATATGGAAAACCATATCCTTACTGATTGACGGAAATGTAGGTGGCCAGATCCTTAGAAATTGCATATATCTGTCCAGTTGCATGTCGGAAGTATTTGTTCCCCGCTTCTCCAAACTTCCAGAACTCAGGCTCATGATACTTTAGATCCCTAGAAATATGAAAACAAAGTCATAAGATAAAACAAAGCCATTACACAGGGCACAGAAGAGAATAGCACCTATATCTCATATAAATTTTTTTTTTTGCTTTTTTTTTTTGTTGTGGGGGGGGGGGGAAGAAGTTCAGTGGGCTTACTTTTGGGAAAGAACAGGTCCAGATTTCATACACCCAATGTAGACTCTTGGTTTTGAACGATGACGAGCAAGAGTTGTTGCCAGGACACCTAATTAGTAACACATTAGGATAAACCTTACTTGTGGGGGAAATCGGAGACACAAGAAAGAATTTGAGAATCCTGAAAGAGTGGATACCTAAGTTGACATGGACATCATCGTCCACCTTGACATAAAAATCTGCATCCCATTTAGCAACTGCAGTAGAGAAGAAAGTTTTTGTCTTTGCAGACAGTTCATGATACCCTTCAACATGTTCCTACACGATAATGTGTAATCAAGATTATAATCCCCAGTAGATGTCCCAGATTCCTCTCACATAAACAATTCTTATGAACTTTCTTACCAGCCGAAGGAAGTCATGGTGCTGGGCATCTTCTGAATCAATAGCTCGATCAAGAATACTGTTGGAAGTTGCACTGAAACAACCATGACAACATCACTCATGTCAGTTCCACAACGTACTAATTTGCACCCCATCTATATATTGTCTCAGATAAAGAAGTATTGATTTATGCAATAATAGTGACTATCATACCCTAAACCTAAAAAGAGTTTTTCCATTTTTTTTTAATTTAAACAAGATTTTAAAAATACTCCCTAATTCCTTTCAACAGCTAAATTTGGAGGATTTGATGATTTAGCCACAATATTGGCTGTCAGAGTAAAGGCATATGTGAAATAACTGAAGAAATGAAGTGATCTTAAATGAGTAGAAGATGAGGAGAATATAGGCAATGACAATGTAGACTTCAAAGGAAGGAGCAACTTCAAGGAGATATGCCGTCAATAATCTTTGGTCATTTACAATAACAAACAGAGAGAAATCGGGTTTCAGAGAGATCGCAACTGACACTTTAAGAGCTACAGGTAGGGATAGATGGCAAAAGCCTATGTTGTGACCATTCGTAGTTCTCTTAGGTAAGAATTCAAAAAAGGAATAGTGGTAAAGCACTACAGCTTCATATTGTATTCATGAAATCCTTTTAGAACCTGTTAAGTATACTTACTAAACACCATAGACAAATATCAGTTGCAAAAAATGTCTAATTCTATCCCGATTCATGTAATCATATGGTTAATGCCAAAGGCTTTGCAATCAGGATCATACGAGTAATTACCTGTGGCCAATCATGAATCTGATGACAATTCCCTTCTCACGTTCCAATCGAAGAAGCTGTTCCCCTGACCGAAAGTAAGATCCCAACTTCCATGAGAAATCAAGCCATCACTTGCAGATTAAACCAACTTTCAGAAGAAATACGTTACCTTGTGGCATCCAAGTCTCTCTAACTGAATCTCTCCGCTTCCTGCTGCTGAAAGCTGTGTTTATGCCAATCACTATAAACGCCTTCTTCTTGGGCGGTGCTTCCTTAGATTGCCCAGAGGTGGTAGCCACAGAGCCATCTGAGACTCCCGTTTGTCGAGAACCCCTAGCTGCTGCTAATTCCATTTGAAGCATGGCAACTTGTTTGTCTAGAGATCTGGCATGCCTCAGAAGAAGAAAAAAAAAAAAAACATTAATTATTCAACAACAACCTCCACTGCAAACAAATCTAGCGAAATGGAATCAGATTCCAGTTAGCACTCACTGAATAGCTTCGTGGGTTTTGTAGACTTGGCTCATTACGTCATTATTTCGTACAGGCTTCTGATATAGCAGCAAAACCCAAAGATTACATAATCAAACAAAAGAATCAAACGCTTTTGGAAATGCAATCGAAATTTTACAGTGAATAAGCATGCCTTTTCAGAAACGGAATCCTTGGAGACCACCTGCAGTTCTTGCCTATCCCGACGCAGCAAACCAAGCTGACCGTTTGATTCAGGTTGTTCCCATATCCTACAACAACCGTCATTTCCAGTCACAATAGAGTTCATAGAATTGAAATATGAAAAGTAAAAAGCTTACTCCCAAGTTTTCAATTTTTTTGTTTCATCAAAAAGATGGAAAGTTAAAAGTAATTCAAATCCAGAGCGAGGAAGAGACCTGCTTGCGATGAGCATACCCAGGAGGAAGGAAACGACAGAGAAAATGGGAAACCATTTGGCAGAGATCTTATTAGAGTTGCGATACTTCATTTTCCAGTTGTAAATCGAGTTCTGGGTCTGTTTCAGAGAAGAAGGTAGATGAATGGGCATCTAAGGGCTTTGCAAGAAATGTCAGAGAAGGAATTAGTCTAATAACCCATACAACTTTGCAAGTCATATTTATAATAGCGTAATTTGTGGTTAGTTAGATTTAGAATAATGAGTTTCATGCAGCCCGTCAAAGGTTAGGCAAAACAAAGTTAACTTCGACATTTGGTCTTCTCTCCAATGGCGTCTCTCGCCAGTCACGCCGTTAGTCAAGATGTACGTTTCAATCGGACTCTTTTGGACCCGTCTTCAATTTGTTAACCCCAACCATTTCAGAATTAAAAAGAAAAACTTTATTTTTGTCACTAATTTTTGTGCCATGAACAATTAAACCAAAGTGTTAATGGGTTATAAGATTATTTTGATACCACTGTATATTTGGCTTTTGGAGTAGTCAAACTCACGGAATGAGCTTCCCTCTAAAATTAAAAAAAAAAAAATGGAAGGAGGTGATTTCTTGCGAGCCTCCCTATAGCCAATGCCGTGGCCTAACTTCTTATTTTGGTCCTTCAGATTGGCTAAGCAGCCCTATTATTGGTTTTACTTGCCCAAGTAGGGCCTCTAGAAAAGTCTCTGTGCGACCCAACAGTTCAAATTTCAAATTGGGGGAGCAATTTCTTTCTCATGATAGGAGAGAGAGTGATGAAACAAACCATAAACTACTTGATTAATTTATCAAATGCAGATTTGACATATTTTAATTCAATGATTATGAATAAAGTGATGTATTTTTTTTCTCACAAAATAATCGTATGGTAAGTTTTTTTTCTAGCAAAAATGAGTTTTTAGTGATTTTATTTGTAGGTTTAATTATTATTTTCACCTCTTAATTTGTTATTTATTTTGATTTAGTTTTATAAATTTAATTTAATTTTTTAACTTTCAATTTATATTATATTCGTCTATTAATTGTATTTAGTGCTCTAAGTGATTATTTAACTTTTGGTTTATATTATATTCGTCTATTAATTTTACTTAGTATTCTAAATGATTATTTAACTTTTGTTCATAATAAAAAATAGCCCTTGAAATATGTTATAAAAAAAGAATGAATATAGTAAAATTAAAAATTAACTGATTAAATTAACATAATAAATTAATTAAAAAAATAAAATGATAGTCAAGCCTTATTTTTTATATATTTTAACTTGACTTATTAATTGTAGTTATAAATTGTGTTAAAAATACTTATTTTCTGTCTCTTTTTATGTCTAAATCATATCATAAGTCTTAAACTCAAACATTATGTGATTTCAATAATAACTAAGTTGTCGATTATATATTGCAAAATTTTATTACTAGAAGTTTTCATTTTAACGACAATTATTCATAATATGCTTGAATTTTTTAAAAGTCTCAATCAATATAATTTTTACAAATAGATAAATTTAGCTCTCTTTTTTGGATATGGGAACTTATGTAATAAAAATTGCTCTTTCCAGTTTTATGCACTTTTTTATTTAGATATAAATTTTCAAAATTTAATAGATACTTACTATTAGGGATAATTATTTTTAGTGGAAACGGATCTTCTTGATTTGCAAGAATTTTGAAGAGAGATCCGTTCCCACGGCAGGATACACGTTGAATGTACAAAAAAATTAACAATTGGCATTATCCCTATGTATCTAAGTAAATAGTATTTCAACATTACCTAACTACTAACGGTATCTTAGGTCAACAAAAAAAAAATTATGCGAACATAATACTTCAACTTTTTTTTTTTCATTTTTCTTAATTTTACATGAACTTTTCTTTAATTTAAAATTTATACAAATATCTTATACATTTTTTAAATAAATTACACATAACTCCTGTTTTAGAAAATTATACCATAACTAATGAAGTAAATAATTAAATTGTTACAATGTTATATGTGTACACTAGTTGGGTTGAGTTTCAATTTAATTTGGTATGTAATTCAATTTTAAATGAGTTTTAAAATTAAAACTTGTTATCGGACTTGATTATACCTGATTTAATATTAGCTAAAGTTAGATTCATATGGACAATCCAATTCTATTTTTTAAAAAATTAATTATAAAAATTATAAAATAACCTTTAAAGTAATAAAATTTTTATATAATTCTCTATAAAATTATATTTTATAATTAAAAAATAAAAATTTTTATATAATTTTTTATAACTTTTTTTATTTAAACTATTAGATTGGACTAAGCCATACTAGCTTTAAAATTAAATTTATTTATTTCCATTCATTTTAATTTTAATTATTATTAATTTTAATTTATTATTTATTATTTTGATTTTAAATTTTTTATAAAGCTATGCTTGACCTTTTTTTTCTTTTGGACATTTGGCCTATCCTAATTCAATTTAATCAAGTAAAACAGGACAAACTAGTCCACCCACTGTAGTGTAAAACCCTAATAGTTTATTTAAAAATTCCAAAATATCCCCAAATGAGTTATCCTATATTTTTAAAACCTAAAGCAAGTATGTTACCAAAAAAAATCTACACTAAATAATAACTTCTCTTATTTTTTAAAAATACACATATAACTTTAATTTTAAAAATAATTTAAATTTTTAAAAATATAAATAATTTTATCTATATTAATATGCCATCACAAAATTATAAATTAAATTCAAAATTTATTAAGCTTGAAGGGTCCCTTTCTTTTTCTTGTTTTAAAATTGTAAGATAAAAGTTTTCATTTTTGAATATGTTTTTTTTCCTCAATTAGAATTATGCATCATCCTATATTACATACATGCTAAGAAAGGAAGAATATTAAGAAGGAAATTATCATAGTGGATGAGATGAGATGGCGTATGACGAAATGCAAGATAATAGTTGAATTCGAAGTGTTCCTCATATGCTCTCTTTTTTTTCCCTTTTTTTTTTAATTTTAATCTTGAGAAACATTTTCTATTGGGCAATGATTTAAAAACCGGACCGGTCATTGAACCGGTCTATGCATTGGTTCACGGTTCAGCGGTTCAACCGTGGTCCAACTGGTGGTAATTTTATATATAAAAAAACCTTATATAATAAATAATATCATATAATATTCAAGAGATAATACCAAAATCCAAACAAACCAAACATTTAAATCCAAACAAGTCAATATTCAATACAACATCCACAATCATAAGACAAACTGACAAAGTGATAAATTGACAAGCAATCATTTTCAGTCATAACATTCATTGATATCAAATCCATCATGTGCCAATGTATTAGCATCCATACTAGGACCACCATCATCATCTAGTCCAACTTCTAAGTCATCAAGCGATTCAATAATTGGTTCATTTGTAATGTCCACTTCTTCACTTCCAACTATCGGGATTGCATTTTCTTCATAGATAAAATTCTCATTCTCCATCTCCTCACTACTAAACTCAAGAGGTGCTTCTTCTTCAACAATCCAAAATTCAACTTTATCAATGGATTCATAATCAACAGGATCATAACTTCTCTTCTTATTTTGCAACATAATATAAAGAATTAAAATATCAAATAGAGATTGAACTTAAGGTGCAAATGAATAAATAAAAATTATATTTTGAGTATATTTACATACCTATTCCTCAGTCGTAAGTTATAAGTGACAAACACATGATCACTTAATCTTTGATGTTCTAGTTTATTTCTCCTTTTTGTATGAATGCGCTCAAACAAACTCCAATTTCGCTCACATCCTGAAGAAGAAGCCGTTTGGCTAAGAAGACGTATTGCCATCTTTTGTAAAATTGGAGTACTAGCCCCAAACAAGTGCCACCAATTATCTACATAAAGATTAAAGTATATTATATGATTAACCATTGGTAAAGTATTAAAAATTTTAAAAAATAAAGTAACAACTATTAAAGTATAAATTGGTGGTTACCAGGTTGTGTTGTCTTTGACACATTGAAAGCATATGATCGACTAAAAGATCCTTGGCGAGTACGATAAGTCTGCATCTCTTGAACTGCTTGGTTTATGTTAGAACAATATTTTTGTATCTCAAACAAATCAAGCATTGATTGCATAATGCGGTTCTTCGTACAAAACTTTTCACTTTCATCCAAAAAGAAAGCAGGATTCAGATAGTAAGCTGCTGCATGAAGATTACGCTTCAAGTGCTTATCCCACCGAGCCTTTATAATATTTGTGTAAGGCTTGTACAAGTTCTTTCTATTTTTAAACAATTCCTTTATTCCATTCTTTGCCCTTCTCATTCCTTCATAAACATAGCCCAAAGAAGGTTTCATCCGCATCTACAATTCTTAGCAATCGAATAAGGGGAGCCACAACCTTTATGATGACTAAACAATCATTCCAAAACTTACTATCTAGTATGATAGCACTAACAATTTTTCCTGCAGTAGTCTTTGCTAACTTATAATTGTTGAAGTGCTTATCCACAATCAAAGCTTGCAAATCGTGCTTATGATCATAAATACTTTTCAATGTAATAAAAGTAGTAGCAAACCGAGTTGCTCCTGGAGGTACAATTTCTCTCCAACCTTCCCTTCTCCTTAGCCAAGATAAAATATACATGTGATTGTACACAAAGATTGTTATCTTTGCAGCTTTTGATGCAAGGTCTGCCACATTAGGCATATTAGTAATGTCTTTCAAAAGGAGATTCAAACAGTGAGCAGCACATGGTGACCAAAAGATGTGTTCATACTTTTCATGTATTAACTTGCCTGCTGCTACATAATTAGCTGCATTATCGGTCACCACGTGAACAACATTATTAGGCTCAACCCACTCAATGACTTCACAAAACATTTGAAACAATGTTTTGGCATCTTTCACCACATCTGAAGCATCAACAGATTTCACAAAAATTATACCTCGTGGAGAATAAACTAAAAAATTTATCAAGGTTCTTTGCCTTTGATCTGTCCAACCATCAGCCATGATTGTACATCCAGTATCTTTCCAACTAGCCCGATGACTTTCAACAAGTAGCTGATACTCTTTCTTGCAATCTCCCAACAAATTAACTCTTAATTCATAATAAGATGGGACTTTAAACCCAGGCCCTATTGCCATCATTGCATCCACAGCAGGTTGACAGTATGGAGATTGAATTGCATTAAATGGAATGCAAGCATCATAAAACCATTTAGCTATTGCCATCTTAGCTTTGTGCGTTGCTTCTTTACCGGATAGTACACTTTTCAAACTTGGTTGGGAACCAAGAGTTGTTCTTGGAGCAAAATAATTTCCCATTATTGCATTACTTTTTCTTTTACCTAGAACAAGTGATTGCTTCTTAAGTGGTTGAACCTCTTGAGCTTCTTCTTCTCCACATTCAATTTCATAACCATATGCTTCATTGACCTCTTCATTCTTGTTCTTTTGTTGCACTTGCTTCAATAACTCTTGCATTCTGTGACGAACATCATGAGGAACTTTTTTACAAGAGCTTATTTGACCTGGAACTCCAGCAAGATGTTGCTTCATTCTATTTATGCTTCCCCCTTTATATATTGAAAAACAATGCAGGCAAGTGTACACAGCAGTTTTTCCCTCTTTCTTAAAAGAAAAATGCTCCCATGCTGGATCAGTCTTCCCACGATTTGATGCAGAAGATGCTGCTGTAGATTGTTTATCTGATGATGGTGCATCACTACTACCAACATTATTATTAGTGTCGGGAGTGGAACCATTTGGAGCATCCATACCTTTTAACATGCAGCACAAAAGAGCACACATTATTCTAAAACCATAATATTCAAATCATATAACCTTTTGTCTATTTACAAATTCATTGCTAAAAGCCATGATTTGGGAGTTTATTGCCTTTGATTTGCGAAATAGCTTTAATAGCAACCAAGTTAAATATGTAGTTTACTTTTACAGTTCTTATATTGTGCACTTTCTCTGTTGCAAAAAGGGCAAAGAAAAATGCATCCAAACTGTAGCCTTTTGGTTCAAGTTCAACTAACCCCATCCACACTTAACCGACTAACCCCATCACTATACCTACTTTCTTGGTTAGGTTAGGATCATAAGAGAGGAAAAACTGAAAGAGAAGCTCAGACAATGAGTACTACCAGATTTGTCAAGTGTGTAACAGTTGGGGATGGAGTTGTGGGGAAGACATGCATGCTTATTTATATCCTATACCAACAATACCTTCCCAACGGTGTGTTTTTTATTTTGTGTGTCTCAACTAATCAAGGATTGTTCAATATGCAAGTGAAACAGAATTGAAACTTGTCAGATCCAGTAATGAATCAGAATTGGTCTTTGAGGCATTTCTTCGAACATATGGTATGCAAGTTTAGCTGATAAAGATGTTAAGCTTATACTAATATCTAGCAGCACCCATCAGGCAACAATAATCAATACTAGTCCAGCAAACAATCAATTTAGAGTTTTGATTATTGTTTACCTCAATTCCAGGCGCTGATATTCTCGTTCCAGCAAGATGACTTCGAAGCTTCTTCCTCTGGCTGATTCAGACTCTTAGTTTTAGCTTCTTCAATCACAGGATTTTCGTGTGTTTCGTAGACGCTGGTTGGTTTCGCAGAGCAGAGGAGCTTCGTATATTGATCGGTTCAAGCTCTCGATCTCAGCTTCATCTTCCTGATCATTCTTCGCTGCTCGCCTTTTGGTTCAGTTCACGCTTTCAATCTCACACATAGCTTCATCCTCCCGTTCTTGGTCTCACTTTTGTCGCAGAGGAGCTTCGTGTGTACTCACTGGTTCAAGACTTCAAGCTTTCGATCTCAACCATGGCTTCATCTTCCTCTTGATTGCTCTTCGTTGCTCCCTTGTCTCTTCACTTCACGACTTCTTCGCCGGGGATTTGCCGGTAAGAATTAAGGCTCAGATGGGGACGAGTTGCAGGGGAAGACCTCGTGCTTGTGCTCGTGCTCCTGCGTGCGTGCGTGGCTCCTCCAACACTCTCGTCTCGTGTCTCGTCTCCTCTCAGGCTCAGGCGCTCAGCTCAGCACCTTTCTCTGTTTCCGTTTAATGAAAACCGGTAATATTGGGCAAACCGGTTCTTACCGGTTTCACCGGTTTTACTGGTTTTCTTCCAGTTTTCTCACAAACCGGTTTTCTATGTTTTAATAACCGGCCAACCCACCGGTTCACCGGTTCACCGGTTGAACCGGCCGGTTCGGTCCGGTTTTTAAATCCTTGCTATTGGGCCTTTAAATTTGAAGAGTTTTCCTTTTCGGTTCTTTTGTGAGTTTGCCAAGATGTGAGTTTGGACTTAAATCGCCAAAGGAAACTCTTGCTGCTCAAGTCGAGTTTTATATTGGGAAATCAGATTAACTGATAAAAATCACATAGAGGAGCAAACTGGCCTTTTATTTTCAGATTGAATGCATTAAGCCTGAAGCATATATAGCACCTGATCAAAACTCCAATAATAATCTGCACAGATAAAGAGAAGGAAGAGTGACAAGGTGGAAGGAATGGAGGGAGGGCAACGTTGAAGAAGAAGAGTGAAAAAAAGGGAAAGGAAGACAAGAAGACAAAAGGAAAGTTTTGCCAGGGTACAAAAACTGGTTATCTAAGTGTAGTTTTGAGATGGGGTTGGACCTATGGCCTGGTGAAAACGATGGGGGTGGGTTGGCAGAGAAAATGGATTTTATGGGCAAAATACAAAGTCCCTTTGTCACCAAAACCTTCATCCTTCCTCCTTCATTGCCGTTCTCACGAGCCACAACGCTAAAGTTGGCTTTCTGTAGATCGCTTCTTTGTCGCTTCCGATCACAGTAAGCTCTCTTCCTCCTTCCATTCTCATTGAAGAAGCTGCCCCATACACATTCAACATAAGGCAACGCCGCCGTTCTCTAGCTATAGTTACCATTCTTCTTCATACACTGTTAAGAGTTCCCAATTCATGCGAATTTTTTATAATTTTAATCAGTAGGCAAAATGTGAAATGATTATCGATTCATTTGTTGGACATTTAAGTCAGATTAAAATCTCAACAAATATTGGGAATACACCCATATTTTGCTGTTTGTGTCTAAATGTCCTATTGGAGTATGGGTATCAAAGGTTACTTTCGGCTTAACATGAATTCAGATTAATTGGCTCTTTATCTCTTTATTTGTGCTAATACTTAAAAATATTGTAACAAGAGAAGTTTTTATTCCATTTGAAGTTATATAGATAGGAAACTTCAGAATTAATTACATTTTAAGATGTCATATTATAGCAGTGTCTTTTTTTTTTCCCCTCATTGTATTCAAGACTGAAATTTGAGTTTCTAGTTTATATATAGTGGATATCTAGTCTGCGTAATTAAAATCACAAATTGTGGACAATGGGAAAGTACTGTATTTCAAATGAATCAATTATGCCCGGTGGTTAGTATCACTAAATCAGAAGTATTGGCTCTCTGTGCCAGCAAATCGAACAATCCACTCTACTACAGTGAAGAAAATGGGGGAGCATGGCCACGATGAGCCATACTATATGCAGGCCAAACACGTGTATAACTTGGACAAGATGAAAAACCAGAAATATTGACTATGACTCTTGGAGTGCTTACTACATTTAAGATTGGTGTGGCTGTTCCAGTCTATGCTGTCATATTCCAGCAAAGCAAGACGACTTCTGGTTGAGATATTGAGCATCTAATTAGTAGCAATAGAGATGCATGATTCACTAGATTCATGTAATGCAACCTCCTTCTTGTCATGATCTCTCTTCCCCTTGTTATTCTCAATGTCGGGGCGAGTACTATTGTTTTTTAATAATGAATCGATTGTGGAGGTTTCAGAATAAAAAATGTTCGGAATTCCCTCATGGCAGTTGATTTCATGCCTCTTCAATTGGCAATTAACAATTGATAATGATAATGCTTGTAAATGGGACAACTACAAGCTGATAATTTTGGTTCTCGATCGTCCATATAAGTATCACTTTAGTGCATTGGCTGCCGCTTCTCTAATTTCTGTTCCACTACGTGAACTTGTCAACACGAAAACCAATGCACTTGCAAAGCATATATGCACGACTTTATAACAAGACATGCGCACATGCATGCACACACATTTAGCTGATTAATATTTAATACTCAAGCCTGAGTTGTGTCTTTAATCCTATGTTCTTCGTTTAATTGGCATGCCCATAGAGGCAAATGACTCAGTCCAGTTGTAAAACAGGCTAAAAGGATTTCGCCTCCATTGGTTGGCTCTTTCAAATATTGTTTGTAATCTTCATGGGGCAAGAACTGTACATATATTTCTTGTCTTGGTAATGTTAAAGGCTTATGCCATGTGGTTTGACATGCTCTTCTTCACTCCAAATCATCAGTTACTACTTAGTAATCTACTTGCTCTGGGCATGGAAGGCTGTGTTTTTTGTTGATACATAGGTATTTGACAAACAATTTCTGAACTGGGCTTTAAAATCCAACCTATTACTATTAAATTTTCTTTTTAATGTTTGCTTGTTTATGTTTATAAACTAGTATCTTATTCATACTTTCAAGCAAATGAATTCTCTGTTACATAACAGAATTCTAAAAAAAATTAAATTGTACAGCCTCTTGTTTAGAAGGCAGTGATTGCTTCAAGAAAAATAACAAGATGTGCTACTCCTCTTAAAATAATAAGTAAACTAGGTCCATACTTTTGAATAATGCTACTAATACTTTGATTTGAATTGAACAAAATCTTGGAAATTGAAAAGGAGGAGCACTTCATAAAGAAATTAGATTATTTATAATGCAAATTCTGTCTATTTTAATAAATTACGGCATGAATCATTTAAATTAATTTAGACGGTCATGATTTTATATATATATTTTAATTCTGTAATATCAATTATTACTTTTTAAAAACTTATAATTAAAAAAATTATTTTTATTCTCTATTTTGCTTCTTACAAGAATTAAATAGTAAAAAAAAGATACAATCCTGGCAACGGCATTGGGCAAATCCCGCAGTGGAGGGGATCTGTGTTACTTCACAGGACTCATCATTTTTTGTTGAAAATTCAAAAGTCGTTTTGTTGATAATTATGGCTACTTTCTCTTCGTTTACATCATTTCTTTTGTGATTCGATGAGTATATATAAAGATTGGTATTTGATACCTTTGATTTCTTGCTTCAAAAGACAGATAGATATAACTTGATATCAATACTTTAATGTTAAATCTTTGTCAAAGGTCGAGTTTTGGTAAGAGTACAACATGAAGAAGAATCATATTAAGATAGAGAAAGAATTAGAAATACAAATATGCTCAATACTCAATGAAGCTTTTCATTCACCGTAAAAAACATGAGAACATTATGAACTTAAATTAATTATGAAATTTAATTATAATATAATAATTCATTAAACATATAATTACAGTTTATTAATTTTATTATATTTATGACTATATATGCTTATGAATTATTTTTATAAAATTAATCTGATTTTTACATAATAAGTGTGGTTACAGTAATATGTTTAATAAAAAGGATAAAAAATTGTTTTATTTATGGTATTTATTGCAGCATAATTAGTATATCCATGTTTACGGTATCATCCCCCGAAGAGGAGGAAAAAGTACAACGAATAAACTAGTCCATTGATCTAGTGGGCCTCGTGTCTAGGGATGGCAATAGGGTGGCAATCTATCAAAATTCTCATTTTTATAAAATTTCATGAAATTAAATAAAATTTTGAAAAATCAAAACAATATTATCTCAAATTCAAATATGTTACTGAAAAAAATATATATTAACATTTATTAATGTGAAAATATCAATCTTGACATATACATATTTAAGCAATTAAATATAATAAAAATATTTTAATTATTTTAATATATCATAGACTTTAGAGAATAAGAAATAGAATAAATTATACAATCTTTTAATTTTTGTTTAAATTACATATTTTATTTTTATTTTTAAAATATATATATAAAACCCTCATAAAATAAAAGGTTACATTATATTTTAAATATTTCTTTAACTACTAGTATACTTGTTTTATAGAAGATATTTTAGTTCAAAAATTTAAATTTAGAATGAAATGTATATTTTGAAAATAAAATAAAAGTTTATATAATTTCAATAAAATTTAAGAAAAATTTGTATAATTTATCTTAAAAAATATAATCCCCATTCCACAAAAAAAAATCCCAACTTTTTCCCATACAAAACAATCCTCGCAAGAATTTCAGCAAACATAAAAAATTGCCCAATTCACATCTCGTTTTTTGAGTTTCTCAAGACCATTATGCATCATCCACTGGAAGACAATCACAGAGGCAATATAATTTTGCCTTGGATGGAAAGAAGGCGAAGGAAAGGAAAATTTAATCTGCATCTTCTTCTATTTTGTGTGGAAGACAGAAAGAAACATAATAGATGAAATGTAACGAGAATCGCTTATTAAGCCTCACCTATTATATATATATTTTTTCCTCACATAATAAGTTGCAGAACATGACAGAATCTAAATAAAAGGAAATTGTTGGAACAGTCTAAACACGTTATGAAGTTTTGAAAGCTTCTAGCCCAAACAAAAGGAGATTTTTAGCCCAAGCAAAAGAAGATTTTTTCCCCAGATTTTTTAAGGGACTTTCTAGATTTTCTTTCTGCCGCCGTTATGAAGTTCTCATATTGCCCTTACTTATTTTAGTTTCATTCATAAACAATCAAGTGATCAATATACTTGATTGTTTATAGAAACTGTTACTTTTATAATTGGACTATATAAATTTTGGTAAATATACTTGCCAAACTGGAATATTATAATTCAAGTGTCTGGTAAATATACTTGCCAAACTAAATATAATTACATAGTCAACAAAAATACGATAACATCTATCAGAAAAAAAAAAAAAACTCAAAAAATGGATACCAACAACCATGCCATGAAATTGGTTAGCTGACCAATCAGCTAATTTGTTATCTTCCTGGTGGGAATGACTGATTTAAACGAGCTAATCCTTTTTCACAAACCCCCTAATCCTCCTCTCTATTTTTGTCCTTTCAATATAGAGAAAAAGTAATTTGACCAATTTCTCCTTCATGTTAATCAAAATATTTTTGAGAAAATAAAAAAAAACTTATGTGTTATACTATTGATTTATCGAGGAATGTAATTATAGAAAAAAAATTAGAATTTGTACCAAAAGTATCCTTTTTTTTTTTTTTCAAAATGGCGAAATTGTGAAAACGGCTTACGGCCGACATAAAAGGGCAAATACATGTGTATGTTTATGTCGCTTGAGGAAGTAATTTTCAGGGCCCCAATAAAAAAAAAAAAGTAATGTTAAATCATGAAGCTGAGCTTGCCCTAACGCTTATCGCATAGGTAGGGTTTCTAAGGCGCATATAAAAATCGCATTCTCTGCTCCATTCCCCCACGCTTTCTAATTTTCTTCAGCATACGCAAAGTAGAACGCTCGGCCTCGGTTCCGATCTTCACCCCTAAGAAGGTAATCTTACGGCTACCTGATTTTCCTTTTGAGCTCTGTGTTCTTTTGTTGATCCTATGTCATCCGTTATTGCTTTCCTTTATACTGTCAAGGCTTGGATTTGTGGTATCTGTTCGATTGAGTTTCTCGGTGCACTTGCACCGTCGTCGTCGATCGTTATTATGTTTTGTTTCTATTTGTTCGAGTTAATGAATTAATTTATAAGATAATAGAGTTAGATCTTAGTTGACCGAGATGTTTAGATGGACTATGGTTGGGGAAATTATTGCTTGTGGTCCTTGTGGTTGAGCTTTGATACTTTGAAAACGCTTGAAGCAAAAATGGGGAAAAAATGTCTGCTGAATATGGGCAGAGATTTTGAATTTGCTGAGTTTTGGCTTTGATTTATATTTATGTTGGTTTACTCTGTTAGAATAATGGCTGTTGGTGTATAAATTCACGAGCTCATGGTTAAAAGAAGTTTTGCATGAACCACCCTTTTTCTTTTTCAAAAAATCTTATGCTAAGTATTTTTTTTTTCTCTCAGCGTTTGGTGGGATTTTTTTTTTCTTTTCCGTCTGGTCGACAAGCAGTTTGATTCACATAACGCTTTAGGTCAATTGAGAGCCCCTTCCCCTCATGTATTGTGACTCTGTTTCCTGCTTGATTCGTCCATCTGTTGACTCCCCCCCCCCCCCCCCGGTCTCCTTTTCTGGTGGTTGCATGTATATTTGTATCTTGGCATAATGTTGGCATGGGTTGATCGGTTCCAATATATATAGTCGTCTGGTGCCAGTGTCCAATATATAGCACTCAAACCGGGAAACCATGTAGTAAAATGCAAAATATAGCCTGTGTTGGATGTCTCTTATATTGTAACATTGTTGATTACTTCTATCCTAAATAACTCTTGTTGCCTATTGCTTCATAGGGAAGTTGGCAGTTCATTTGGCTGTGTCTGCAGTTTGCCAAAGTGGAGGGTCTAAAGTTTGAATCTTATTTTATGTCTGACCGAGCTCTCTTTTTGACATCAATCGGTTTGCTTGGGGAGTATTGTCCGACCTCCAGAAAAAAGAGTATATATTCTGCGGATGAAGTTTGCTGCTTGCATGTTGGATTGTTAGAGAGCCATAAAAATTCTTGCCTTGGTTGTCAGTATATGCAGCCTTTCCCTCCCTTCTGAAAAATTTGATCAAGCTTTTGGACATTCTAAAGAATCAAGATGGCCTTGCAGAATATTGGTGCTTCAAACCGTGATGATGCTTTCTATAGGTACAAGATGCCAAAAATGATAACCAAGATTGAAGGTAGAGGAAATGGCATCAGGACTAATGTTGTCAACATGGTTGAGATTGCAAAGGCCTTAGCTAGACCTGCAGCTTACACTACAAAGTATTTTGGTTGTGAGCTTGGAGCCCAATCAAAATTTGATGAGAAGACTGGAACGTCTCTTGTGAACGGGGCCCATGACACTGCAAAGCTTGCAGGGTTACTGGAGAATTTCATTAAGAAATATGTTCAGTGCTATGGTTGTGGGAACCCTGAAACTGAGATAGTTATTACAAAGACACAGATGCTCACTTTAAAGTGTGCTGCTTGTGGTTTTGTCTCTGATGTTGATATGAGGGACAAGCTTACAACCTTTATACTCAAGAATCCACCTGAACAGAAGAAGGGTTCAAAAGACAAGAAGGCCATGAGGAGGGCTGAAAAGGAGCGGCTTAAAGAGGGTGAGGCTGCTGATGAGGAACTAAGGAAGCTTAAAAAGGAAGGAAAAAAGAAAGGCTCTTCAGTTAACTCGAAGGATGCTATGTCTAAGGCATTGTCAAAGAAGAAAAACACTGGGTCGGATGAGGACCACTCCCCTGCTCACAGTCATGCTGATGAAAATGAGCAAGCTGATGGTGATGACGACGATGATGTGCAATGGCAGACAGACACTTCATTGGAGGCAGCTCGGCAGCGCATTCAGGAGCAGTTAAGTGCTGTTACTGCTGATATGGTCATGCTTTCTACTGGCAACGAAGAGACGTCACCAAAACATTCTCCAAAGCATAAAGTGACATCTGAGGGTAAAGAGCATGGCAATGGTGCTGTTGTTAGTACGCATGAGAGGCTTGTTGAGGAAGTTAGGGACTATTTGAAGAAGGGTGGTTCTGCTGGTCAGCTTAAAACTTTTCTGGGTTCTCTCTCTGGCAGTTCTCAAGAGGTTATTAATGCTTTACTTGAAGCTCTTTTTGAGGATGTTGGCAAAGGATTTGCCAAAGTAGCTTCAAAGAAGAAGAACTACCTTGCAGTCGCCGCTCAATACGGAGGATCTCAAATGGTTTTGTTGCAAGCTTTAGAATCATTTTGTGGGAAAGCAAGCATGGATGCAGTGAAGGAAGTTGCTTTGGTCTTGAAGGAGCTCTACGACTGTGATGTGTTGGAGGAGGAATCTATACTAAAATGGTACCAGCAGGGCTTGGTTAGCAGCAACAAAAGCTCGCAAATCTGGAAGTACGTCAAGCCTTTCATTGAATGGCTTCAAAGTGCTGAGTCTGAAACCGAAGAAGAATGAAGCAGACTACTCCTTTCCTGTCTTGGTCCGTTTGCCATCTTTGCTGCTAAATATATTTAAACTATTTTGGTTCTGTCGTTTTGGTGCCTTAGTAGAAGTAGTTTGTATTTGTCTAAATAAGGACCATTGGGATGGTTCCCCCATGCCTCTGGTCTCAGTCGAACTTTGCTTTGGACGGTGGCGTTTGGTATTTGGATGTCATGGCTGTGGCTACTTACCTAATTCGAGGTTGTGTTTAGTATTCAGTTTCTATTAAAGATACTTTCTATTAAATACCTTTCTGTTTTTGTTTGTGCCAAATTTTTTGACAATATTGACCGAGCAACCTTATCAATACCCTGTATCGACAATTGATCAAATAGTATATATGCTCCTTCGTTGACGTGCTTCTGATGGGAGAGGGGGAGCAGGAGTTCATCGATGCGGAATAATTTTTTATGATTAATCAAAGGATTGTACAAAATGGATAATTCGTTTACGAGGATAATCATTTTGGCCAATCGAGCTTGACGACTTAATTCGCGTGATGGACAGTTATTTCATAAGTTTCTCGTGACTCGCATTGAATTTGATATTCAAGCACAATCCTAAAGAATTTGGGTTTGGTTGTGAGAATTAGATGAAATAGAAAGGAATGAAAAAGAACAGAAAAGAATGGAAAAAAAAATTACCATGTATAAAATCTGTTTAGTATGTGAAGGAAAAAAAATATAAATATTGTTATATTTTTCATTTGGTTAGATATAAATAAAGAAAAAATAATTATTAAAAAGATCAAAATATCTTTAATAGATAATAATAATAATAAAATATATAGATAAAGAAAAAATAATTATCAAAATATCAAAATATCCTAATAGATAAATAATAATAAACATATATTTTTTAATATTGTTCTTACAATTATAAAATTTATTTCAGTGTACAGTGATATTTTCCTTTTCAAAATGAGATGACTGGGGTTTCCTTTATATGGAAGAAAGTAAGTTTTTCATGAAAAGATTTTTATTGCCTTTCCCGCAACCAAACACAATACTAATGGAATGTGAGCTGATTTTTCATTCCATGAGATGATATCTCACAACCAAATACAGCCTAACTTTTTTGTTAGATGAAAATTTGAACATTTAATGTGTGTTTGAATTTGTGATTAAAGAATCTAAACCGCGTTTGAAACAAAGCAACAAATAATTATTTTTACTTACTCACGACAAGCAAACGTGATTCTTGATTTTCTCACTGCCAAACCAAACATGCTATTAGTATTCGCAAAAATTGGTTTGAATCTTGACGTATAGGGTGATGGTATCTTGGTCTAAAAGCTGAAAAAAAATGGCATGATTATATTGATAAAAATATTTATCAAATAATTTTGTCAAATGCAAATTATTTTTTTATAATATTTTTTATGAAATTTTATATTGCATATTTACATGTAACTTATGTCCAATCCCAATGTTGTCCATAAATTGATTAAATCTCTAAATTGTACAACTCATTAGCATTTAAAATCTTTCTAAAATAAGTTAACATTCAGAATCTTATGCAGCGATAATATTTACCTAAAAACAATTAAAAGATAATTATTGATGCTAGTGTTCACATTCAGTAACCATTGCTTGATCTCGACACATCATGGCAATAGTTCCAACTAATAACAATAAAGATCAACGATATTGGCAATTTCCGATGCCCTTGGTGATAAGTAATCAAAATTTGTTAGGATAGCAGAAGTCTAAGAATGAACCCAGGAAAGGACACCTTAGGGTGGTAATACTAATACTCTTAAGATATCCAATTGTATACCTGACTGGTAAATAGTTTTCATGTAAAAAAAAAAAAAAAATTGTGCTGCATTCCAGAATGAACTGTAAGACTAATTATGCAATTTCATTTATATAAACTGCAATTCAAACAGTATTAAGCAGAAACAAATTAAAGGATCATAAATACCTTCAACCATCCATGCTTAAGGAGTTTGATACAAAAAACCCAAATCCATTAAAACTAATTTCTAAAAACGATAATTTCATAGCATCAGAAGAAGAGAAGAGAAGTTTAGTCTCGTCAAAAGCTTCTTTTGGCAAATTGAGAGATTTCAATGATAATGATTTTTACATAAATATCTTTATTAAAAAATATTTTAACAAAATGAATCAATTTAAAAATACAGCATATCTTCCAATCAAAGAGAACAATATATTTAGTTGTTTAGAAAAATAACGAATCACTGAACACATCCACTAACTACATTATCTGCAAAACTAATTTCATGATTTTTGGGCCATTATCAAAATGTTGAACACTTAAAATTCAAAAAAGCATATGAAATATCTTAACACACACACACACACACACACACACACACACACACACACACACACACACACACACACACACACATATATATATATATATATATATATATATATCACATTAACGTTATCACACTTGATGTGTAGTTTGTCAATTTTTAAACCATAATCCTAAAGTTATTATTTAATCCATAAAACTTAAACATAACAGCTTCCTACTAAAACATACTTAGCTTTAATAGTAGATGAAACTACTAAGTTGTGCTTGTTGCTGTGTCAATATATTAGATTGCCTATGAACTAATGGGTATCATTGGGTCTTTTATAATGATTTTGCACCTTCCAAAGTCAACATCTGAATATCCATATAAATAACAAGATTTACTTTTAGGATACCTTAGCACTAAATTTTAAGTTCTTATAAGAATTTTAGGGATCTTTTAAAAACAGTTAAATGTGATTCCTTGAGATATATATATATTATATTTAAAATATCCCAATAGCAAGAATATGGAGTATTTTAATATTCCTTCCAATAATAATTAATTTAAAATATTCTACAATTCTCTCATGTGGCTCAAATATGTTTTGCCAAATAATATGTCATGGGTAAATTAAATGCATACTACAAGAATCATAACGATAAAGTGAGTATTATCTTTTATATATCACATGTAATATTTTTGAATTTTATTGGACAATTATCTTTATAAATAAACCTTAAATGTCTTTTCAATTCTAAACTCAAATATTTGTCAATCCCACACAAATGTATATACTTATAAATTAAAGATAACAAACTATAATTCGAATTTCATCATGTAGATATATATCAACTAGACTAATAGTAACTCGATATAGTCTAAGTTTTTATATGGGACATATAATCCTCAAACTCTATTAAATGTATGCTATCAGTCAAAAGATTTTTATTCTATTTATGTTCTATGACTACTTGTCTTTATATATTGATAATATCCCTTAATGGGCTTAAAGTAAATCCATAATATGAAACCCAATGGCAAAACTCTTTATTCAAATTGCCCTATGAACTTGTCTCAAAACAATATACAAATTTAGCATTTTATGGTAGAAGTAGCAATCACCAACTGCCTGGGATTCTTGTACTCTTCCATGATATGGCTTATTCAGTATACATGAGGATATGTCATGATGTTAACTTTAAAACATCTTGCCAAGCCTGAATCTATGTAACCAACATATTTCAAATTGTTAGTATATGTAAGGATAAAATCCAATGTACTTTATAACAATTTTTGCAGCCTTTTTAATAATCCAAACTTGGATGGTTTTGGTTTCTATCTAACATTCATTCAGCAAAAGCACTATCTAGATTTGTATACATCTAAACAAACATTAAACTTTTAGCTTCTAATATACAATAGAAGGAAAATTCTCTATCTCATCCTTTTCATGATGATATTTGCGACATACAAACAAACTAAATTTGTTCATTCTCACGTGGGTGTCACATTTGATGAATAATCTTGTATCAAAAAATGTTCAAGTACTTATTCAATACAAGTTTCTTATGTGTCACATTTGATGAATAACCTTGTATCAAAAAGTGTTCAAGTACTTATTCAATACAAGTTTCTTATGATAGTCGTACGATACCTTAGGATTTATTTCTATATAGATCCTTATATCTATAAATAAAACATCTCCCATATCTTTCATGTCATAGTTCTTGTATAATAACTATTTTACCTTATCTAATAACATCTAAATCATTAGATATAAGTAATATATCATCAACATTTGTAACATAATAGATGACTTCACTCCTACTGGCCATACTATATATACACTGATTCATGATGTTTTCAATAAAATAAAAAATGTGATTACATCATAGAACTTTATTTACCATTGTCATAAAGCTTGCTTAAATCTAAAAGCAAACTACTTACTCTTGCATGTAAAATTCTCCTTTGCATTTGATGAATTCTTTCAAGTTATTTCATTTGTATTTTTTCCCCAGGATCACAAATGAAGAAGTTGTTTTCACATTCATATATTATTATTCCAAATCAAAGTTAACAATTAAAGTTGTGAAGATATGAAGGAATCATTATTTAATACAAGAGAATATCTCTCTGTAGTCAATTTTCTCTTTCTATGTGAAGCTTTTAGTAACTAATTTAGTCTTGTAGTGCTCAGTGTTGCCTAGTTAATTCTTCAAGTCTTAAAAACTTATTTACAATCAACTGCCTTGGCCTTATTAAGTAATTATATAAGGTCCTAAATATTATTGTTCGTCATGAATTATATCTCATCTATTATGACATTATGCTACAATTTGGAATTTATACCACTCATTGTTTGTGAAAATATTATAGGATTATTTTCAATATCTATGTTTTAGTCAAATTCTATAAAATACACTATGTAGACATTATGGATTGCTAATTTATTAATCCTGGTCAATCTTCTAAATTCAACATGTTGTAAAGGTTGAGGCTACTTAATAAAAACATCATATATCACTATTTTAAGGTGCTTTTAGTTCATTATGAAGTGCTTTATTAAGAATTAATAAGATCAACTACATGCTGATACTCCTAATTTTCAGTATGACCAATTAAAATTTTTAGAATTTCATTATGTTTCATGTTTACTCTAACTGAATGAGTATCATGTAAAACCAGTGTTTGATCAAAACTAGTAAAAGTTAATTTCTTAATACAATCATTTTCAATGACCATGCCATGATATTGATTGATCATACTAATTATATCATTCTTAAAAAATATAATATCCTTAGATTCTACATTTCTCATTAAATGTGAAAGAACAAAATTTATAACCCTTAAACAAAATATGCAATGATAGTTTTAGTGTTTAACTTTCTTTTATATGAATGATATATTCTTACCTCTGCAACACAATTCGATACATGTACATGAATCAAATTGGGTTTCTAACCTTTACAAATTTCAAAAAATGTCTTATATGCAACTTTTGTTGGAATCATGTTCAAAATATACATTATTGTTTAAGGTATATCTCTTCACAAAGTGCTTGTCCATCATATTTATACTTGACAAAATATTCATCTCCATCATCTGACTTCATTATATTAATCTATTTACTAGATTATTTCTTTACTTTTTTTTTTTTACCCTTAAAAGCATTAAATGCTTCACTTTAATTATAAAAGCAAGTAGATGCACATATAATGTAGAAAGTCACAAATAAAAGGGAGTGAAATATTTTTTTTACTATTAGAACATAAATTAAGATAATAGATATTAGTGTGTATAATTTTTAACAATTCAAAAATTCTTCTAGTTCTTTTAAGTGACATGTTGGTTTGCTTACCCTTTAATAGTCTACATATAAATCTAAATTACAAAGGTTTAGGGATTCAATAACTCTATTCTTTATAAACCCTTTAACTTTTTTAATGGAGATATTTTTTCAATCTCTTATGCCACACTTTAAAAGAATTATTACTCATGATGTATTATAACTAAATGAGATTACACACTAGAGATTAAAGTATACTTTTTTATTTCAATTATGCCTTTCTTTTTAAGGCAATCATTCATTATATGCTACTTCCTTTGTAGCCTTTCTTTTTGGAGTTAGTTACTAAATGAATCTCATGTAGGACCTCATTTTCTTTTAAATAGCTTATTATTTTCTTATACAAGTACATCTAATGAGGTATTTATTGTCCACCTTTCTTTATGTATGTTTAAGAAATCTACAATGGCTTATATGAGGAGGTAGCTAATTGAGGATCATTTATACCAAGAATAAAATAAAGATCTTTATCTTAACACACTTGAAGTATAAAGCTGTGTCTTGTTTATGTATTATGTGCTTTTGCATACTCTTGTTGCTGTTTTACTTTATAGAGAATTAACTTATCATCAGTATACTAGCTAGTGACTTTTATGATGACTTTTAAATTTCATCTTCAGTCTACATATGGTTCTTGACTTTCTCACATTCAAATATGGACCCAAGACAAATAGCCCTTATATAAGATTTTATAAATATTATGTTGAGACAATTTAAATTGCTCTTAACACTTGTCCAAGGAAATCTCAACTTTTTTGCTAGTATTAATGAGTACAGGAAGTTCAACCTATCGTAGAACTTAGTCAATGACACCTTGAATAAAGAAGGATTTTCTCTTTCCAAATTATATAATTATTCCTAATCAAAATTTTCTTTTAACAATTGAAGGGGTGATAATGCTACAAATTTAGGATTTAACTTTAATCATACTTACACAAACACTATATGAGGCAATTAATTATCACATTTTAAATTATATACTTACCATTGTAAGATATACTAATATAAATTTCATATCACTAAAATTTCTTTGTGGATAAAGACCTTAGCATAACATATATTCCTGTATTATTTTTTATGAAATTAGAATACATTCATGTTTCCTAATACCTGCGTGCATCTTAAAAATCATAAAACAATTTCTATTCCATTTTAATTAGGTACACAATCATAACTTTCTCCCTATGGGTAAAGACATACCATAATCACATATTTAATTATATTTGATATCTTTAAATTTTTATGTGATATTTATATTTCAAAACAAACCAATAATATACGTATACAATTATTTGAGGATGTTGTGACTACTTTTTAACTATATGTACTAATTATAAGACATCTAGATTTGTTATGTGCATTAAGAACATATATATATATGCATTAATATAATAATTACATGATGAGGATTATATAATTAATTAATCAACTAAACTATAAGTAACAAATTAATTAAAATTTTTCCTTAGGATTCCTTTAAAAATGTGCTAAAATTGTTTATAATAATTTTTTATAATTTAGACAAAATTAAATGGCACCAAAAATAATGTCCACAAATTCCAAATGTACCAAATTTCCTAAAGACTTCTTTTTTTAAAATAGAACAAAATTTAAATGACACTTGATTTTTAGTCCTACATGTGCCAAAATTGTCTAAAATAATAATTTTTCAATAATTTAGGCTAAATTAAATAGCATTTAAATTAATTTTATCCTGATAAGAAATTAATTATTAATTAATCAACTAAAATGAATATGATTAACTAATTAATATTTTTCCTTTATAATTATTTCATAAATGCGGTAAAAATTTTTCTAAAACAATTCTCTATAATCTAGACAAATTAAATAATTCCAAATTATTTTTTTGTAAAATCTCAAATGTGCTAAAATTTCCTAAAATATATTTTCTAAAATTTAGACAGACTAAATAGTACTAAAATAATATTTACAAAATCTCTAATGCAAGTCTCTGATATTACATTACATGTAAGACTAATAATGCACTTTCATTTATATAAGTTGCAATTCAAACACTATTAAATAGAAGCAAATTAAAAGGCCATAAATACCTCCAACCATACTTAAAGAATTTGATGTAGAAATCTAAGTTCATTAAAATTAATTTCTAAGAAATGCAATCTCAAAGTTCTAAAAAAGGAAAAGAGAAATTGACTTTTATTTGAAGTTTCTTTTGACAACTTGAAAA
This sequence comes from Erythrophleum fordii, assembly GCA_032878935.1. Classification (NCBI taxonomy): domain Eukaryota; kingdom Viridiplantae; phylum Streptophyta; class Magnoliopsida; order Fabales; family Fabaceae; genus Erythrophleum; species Erythrophleum fordii. The sequence continues at coordinate 6,580,875 of JAVQMF010000058.1, forward strand.
ACCTCAATAATAATAATTTTTAAGGAGATATCTCTTGTCAAGGAATCTGTTAACAGAATAAATCAGCCCACAAATACGTCATATCTTCTCATCAAAGAGAATGATGTATTTAATTGTTCTTTTTAAACCTAACAACTAAATTCATTTATCCACTAATTACATTATCTGCAAAGCTGATCTCATAATTTTCAAATCATTATCAAAGTATTAAAATTTTAAAATTCAAATAAGCTGATGAAATATCTTAATATATAATATACCTTTATTTAGAATATTTTAATAATAATTAATTTAAAATATTCTAACATGAACCAGCCTGACTCCCTCTTTAGAGGTGGTCCTTAATACATCAATTTTGGTAGAATAACATTAATATTATGTTTCTTCAATAGTTAAGAACAATGACAGTTGATATCCACAGTCATCACACCATGGAAATGTGATGGTAAATTATGTGTAACAAGTTTTATTATTATTATTATTATTATTATTATTGGTTAGAGACTAGTGGTAATTTTAAAATCATGTTTCTATATTTTGTTATCATTCATCAAATACATATAAGAAAGAAAATAAAAAATGTTTTTCCAGGGATTAAATTATTAATATGAAACACACATTATGTAATGACATGCCTCTATGATGTGGAAAATAAGTAATATTCGATTGTGAGAAGATCCTCCACTATTTTAAGGAAGCAGTCTGTAGATTTAAATTTTAGATATGATTTGAATATTTTAGATTTATTTATGTTATTTTATTCTTTTTGAATTAAACAAAATATATAATGAAAATAAAATTTTAACTTTTATCAAACAAAAAATCAAAATATAAGCCCTCCAAATTTACTTCAAATTAAATTTGAACAATCAAGACTAAGGCAACAGATCTATTGCCCCCTACTCGTTCACATCTCTCTCAAGTAAGTTAACGTCAATAAATTTTGCTTAGTCAATTTTCTTAATCCAACAGTGAACACTAAAGCTTATCAAAAAAACACATACACACAGAAAAAAAAAAATTTGTATGATGACCAAGAAAAAACTCATATGAAAACTTATAATGGGACGTGCTTTGTTTAGTAATTCCATTGAATACGAAATTATGCATTCAAGTTTTTTTTTTTTTTGGTGAATCTATACCTTCAAGTTTAATTCAGCAATTAATTATAGAAAATTTGGAAATAATTTTTAAATAATTCTTCCAGTTTTAAAATTTATATTTAATGAATACAGATGATTGAAATAAATGAGATTGCATTTAAAATTCAATTTATAAAAGCTTAATCATCTAATATTCAAAAGTTATTTATAATAACTAGTTTTAAAAAATATTACCATTAGATGTTCAAAGCATTATCAAATGGTTTAAGTTCGAGGCGAATGCATTTAACTTGTCCATGAGACACTTTCATTTAATATTGGGCTTATTTTGAATGTCGATCTAAATAAATTGTCCTAGTTAACCATGTGCTGAAAAATTCAAGCATTGTTTTTATATTTTTATTATATCACTTTGTTAAGTACATATATTGTCTACAATTTTATAATGTAAAATTTATCATTGTTTATGAAATTTTTTAAAAAAATACAAATGGGTCAAAAAAAATGAATTAACACAAACTAGTCTGTTTATTTAAAAATTGATTACTGGACCCATTTGATTGCAAATTCATAACGGGTGAATCTAATTTTTTGTAGACTTAATAATAGGTTAAAAAACTCATTTGATCAAATAAAAAGTGAATATAAATTTAAAAATTAAAGCTAAAATAAACAAGCTTACTTTAAAAATGGGTTAGATTCGAGTTTCTTAAAATTAAGACTAGGTGAAATCTATGTTAATAAAATTATTATTTTTTTAATTTTATATTTAAATTATAAAATATTATATTATAAACAATCATATATAATATTTTAATGTGTACCTTTATGTTTAAACTCAAACTTTTTTTTGGGCTTTTTAGACGTATAAATCTTGTGAGAATTTATGATACATATCTTGTCTAAACGGACTAAATTATATTTTTTTTTTCAAAATTTAAAATTAGTTTTTACTTTGTAGGATGCAAAAATAAAGAATGTAAGCAATTTATAATTTGTAATTATAAAAAAAGATGTTTTATATCAACAAAATAAAAAAATTATAAAATCTGAAATATCTATATTAAATCTAAATAATCTATATTAGAATCTACATAATGTATACGTCCCTTGAATTTGCAGAGAATCTAAGCTCATTTTCAAAGCTAATTGTTCATACCAATATGAGTACCCTTTTTTGCATCTAATTATATGATATACATGTAATGTAATTACGTAATTGCGGTATTAATAATGACTCCATTATGACTAATAAAATGGAAAAATTGCAATACCTGAATAATTGAAGCTTCCTTGCTTCAAATAAATGATAGCACACCAAATTGCCCAATTTTTAAAACTTTGAAACAATGAATTATCGCAAATAGTTTCAATTATTTTTTAATCAAAATTGATAGTGTAACTAATGGCTTGCAAGATTTAACTAACCACAAACCTGATCATACCTTTTAAGTAATTTTGGGCTGGGCAGAGTTCGATTTGTCACTTTTTAATTAGGTTAAGTTCCATCAAATAAGTAGAACTAAGAACAAGCTCAAATTAACAATATATAGGAACAAAAATGTGAAGAGTTTTTCAAAAAATTCAGCTTATAATCTATATATTCTATAAAAGTATAAAAAATTTATTATTTAAATATCTTATTATATGGGCTCTCTATAATGACACCGAATATAAGACTAATTACGTTTAAAAATAGGCTGACTTGTCCCAATTTATTTAATTAGATTTCACAACAAATGAAATCAATTCATCTAAAATACGGTAAATATTTTTTTTTTTAAATTGAAGTGAATCAATATCAATTTAAAAGTCCAAATAAATCGTATATAATACTATCTGTCTCAAATATTTTGAGAATCTAATTAGATAACGTGAATCAATAGTTGATATCCAACAAGTTAAATAATTGTGTTTGAATTCAAATTGAGATAAGAAAAAGATAAGATAAGATTTTCAAGTACGTGTAAATCACCTTTTAAATAGACTTCAAAATTGTAATTAAATTTCACCGTATCTCTTGTTTTTCAATCTCCAACTGCCTGACCCTGACCCTGACCCTGACCCTGACCCGTCATTATTCATAATTCATATATATATATATATATATATATATTGGCAGGGCCCACGAGGGACAGTCAACGTGCAGCAGTAACTGAGTGAGACATATATACCCCCAAGTCTCAAATTCTCAACCCTTCATCCGTTGACTTTGTAGTGCACGCTTTCATCATTATCAATGACTCTCTGAAACTTTTTATATGGTCCCTCTCTTTCTATTGTTGAATTAAATGCCATTGCCGCCTACTGTTATCACTTGGGGTCTTTCTATTTCTTCGAACCGAAAATATTTGTGATGTTTAAATTACACAGTTTTTTATGGAGTCAAAAGATATACCATAAGCTTCAATAATAGATAAGCATATAACTTACTTTATTTACTTTGAGATTAACTAATTAAAAGAATATTTAATTTCAATGATAATATGTATATTAAATGAATATAAATAATGCTCAATAAAAATTTTAAAATAACATAAATTTTTAATTTTTAATATAAAATAAATAATATTGAAATAAGTTTTTTTTGAAAAATATATTCTTAATAAGTTATGCTCTTAATAAAAAAAATTAATACTATTTTTTAAAACATTTTAATTATTTTATAATTTTAAAAAATTATACATATTTGAACAAAAAAAAAATCATGTGATTAAGACTTCTTTAAGAGTGTGGAGAATAATGCACTCAAAATCTTGCTACGCCGATATCTTGCTCTGTTTTTAGAGTACTGTGAATCTGGGATGGTGCTGCTGATTTTATTATTTTTACTTTTTTATGACACGCACTCTATTTATTAAAGTTACATCTTCACTGAATTGTCTAATTTTAAGCAACACTTGCTCTCTTTTGTCTTTTGGGTTCCATCTCATCTCATCTCATTCAATGAACTCTAATTTAATAGCTCCACCTTCTTTCCAAAAGATAAATTATATATTTTTTAAAATACATAAATTATACAACATTTTTTTAAAATTTCATTTTCTTCTTTTAAAATTAAAAGATAATTTATAATGATCTCTTTTACAATAAAAGATAAGTTATAATCATATAATTTTTTGAAAATACTCTTCTATTTATTACTTATGATATAATAAATATTAAATTTATATTTGATTAATATTAAATAGTTACTTTTTAAATTTAGATTAAATTAGATTTATAGGTTTTATTAAAAAAACACAGCCTTAAAATAAAAATCAAATAAGTACAATTTTAATATGCTATAGTTTTAATCAAATAAACCAATATTATTTTTAAAAGTATTTTTTTCTTTTTTTTAACTTCAAAAAAAAGTTGTATATAATTTCATAACAAAATAAAAAAAATGTGTAATTTGAACATGTTGGTCAAGGCATGATAGCAATTGTCTCGTGTTAAAATGTTTAAAAGATTTAGATATGAAGTTGAATTATAGTTGAAATGTGGTGCTTGGATTAAAGGAAGTTAAATTTAAAAAAATTGTGTCTTAACTAATCATTATGACTTTTTATTCAATGATAAGCATTAGATCAATTATTGATTGAAGAAACTGTTACATGAACAAAAATAAAGTGGTTAAATTATATTTTTAATTTTTATACTTTAAAAATTTGTAATTATTTCTTTATAGTTAAAAAAATTAATTTAGTTTCTACTGTCATATTTTTGTAAATATTTTATTAAATTTTGTTGATATGGTTAAATTAATTTATTTAAATCACTGAATATAAGTTACATTATAATTTATATACCATATATGTGAAATTGTTTCATTTCATTATTTACTCTTACTTTTATTATTAGCATAAGTCATATATATTTAAAATATTAAGATGATATATCTAACTAGTTATATTAATAGTAAAATTTAAATTAAAAAAATTTTAAATCACAAGGAATCAATTAAAATTTTTAAATTACAAGAATAAAATTATAAATTTAATAAAATTACATGGATTAAAAGAATTGTATATACATCCATTGAACTCTGGCGGGGAAATTATGGGACAATAAACTTACAGTCGCGCGATAAGTTCAATTATTATTGGACGGTGATGGTGAGAAATGAAGAGAACAGGGAACGCCCCTCTATTGAGTGTGTGGTGATGACCCCACAGGTGCAGATTCTAATGTAGTTAAGCTGTCGCGGCCAGAACTGTAATTATGGAGGAATAAGAGGGCATTATTTAATTACCCACCATGCTCCTGCTTCCGTAACTGTTTGCTTTCCGACCCCAATGCGTCTTTCTCTCTCTCTCTCTCTCTCCTCTGGGGTCGACACAATCGGACACAACGGTTTTAGGAGAGAGAGGCACACAGAGTCTTAGTCACACTCTAACTCTTCGCGCTTTCCCTTATGTGATATGTCTATAAACCCTAACGAAACCCTTATTTGTTCTTTGTCCCTAGAACTAATTCCTATTCTCCATTCTGTCTCTTACATTCTCTGAACCATGCGTCCTCCAAAGTCACGTCAAGTTCATCCGACACCGGCGCAGAGTTGCCGCCTCGACCCTAAAATCTGGCGAGCATGTGCCGGTGCATCCGTTCAAATCCCGGCTCTGCATTCTAGGGTTTATTACTTCCCTCAGGGCCATATCGAGCACGCCTCTTCATTTCCTCAATACCTTAACCGTCAAATCTTCGACAAGCCCTTCATTGCCTGTCGCGTCTCCGGTGTTCAATTTCTTGCTGATCCTGTCACTGATGAGGTATTTGCTAAGCTTCTGCTCCATCCTTTGAGGGATCACAACCTTGATCACTTCGCCAATTCTGTGGAAGCGGCGGACGATGACAAGATCGTGTCGTTTGCGAAGATTCTGACGCCTTCTGACGCCAACAATGGCGGTGGATTTTCTGTTCCAAGGTACTGTGCTGACTCCATCTTCCCGCCGCTGAACTTCCAGGTCGACCGACCCACCCAGACATTGTTCGTGACTGATGTTCACGGCAGCGTCTGGGATTTTCGCCACATTTATCGGGGCACGCCAAGGCGGCACTTGCTCACTACTGGCTGGAGTAAGTTTGTCAATCACAAGAAGTTGGTTGCTGGCGATTCCGTGGTTTTCATGAAGAATTCCAGAGGGCAGATGTTCGTTGGGATTCGCAGAGCTGTGCGATATACTGCAGGAAGTGGTGGCGATTGCGCCATATGGTGTTCCCAGCTTGGTGGGGTGAGAACTAAGCCTGAAGGGGAGCAGCAGGAAGAGGGCTGTATAGGTTCCAGAGGGAAAGATGGGTTTTCAAGGAACGGGAAGGGGAAATTGTCGGCTAAGGAAGTTGCTGATGCAGCAGAACTGGCAGCACAAAATATGCCATTTGAGGTTGTGTATTATCCAAGGGTGGGCTGGTCGGACTTTGTGGTGAAAGCGGAAGTTGTGGAGGAAGCTTGGAATGTCCCATGGACTTCCGGAATGAGAGTCAAAATGGCAATGGAGACAGAGGATTCGTCAAGGATGACATGGTTTCAGGGGACGGTATCTTCTGCATCTGCTCCTGATAATGGGCTTTGGCGGGGTTCTCCTTGGCGTATGCTACAGGTATTCCTGCACAATTCTTTTGCCGTTTGTGTATACTTGAAAGTTAGGTAACGTGTGGGATTCCAGATTAGGTGCATTTTGAGGAGCTGAAACTTGTGAATGAGGGATTACACCAAGCCTTTCTTTGGTGAATTCTATAAATAAAGAAAGAAAGAATTGGAGGCATGAAGCTCTGGAGTTTTAAATCAACCACTAAGAGCTAACTAGCTTAAAGTGTGCATTTGCTTGCGAAATGTTTAGGCTTGAGAAGTCTATATTTCCTGGTCTGTAATGGAATCTCAATTTTCATCTCATTATCATAAAATTATGTTCTCCCATTAGCATCTGTTGTTTATAAAACATAAAATGTGTACTGAAACCTAGTTGCTATTGGTTGGGGTCAGTTTTCAATATTGGAATGAAATTTGATGCTGTGTTTAATGTTGCTTTCAAAATGATAGTATGTAAGCGTTACAGAAGAAAAATTACAGTCTACAGTGATGGGTGAAATGTGAGAAAAGAAGTGTGACTTTTTTTTCAGCACCCAAACATGGAAGAAGGTTTAAGGTAATTTATCTTTTGCTTATATCTTGTAAATGCATGGAGAGATGTCGATAGTCTTCTGTACGGGGAAGATTGGCAGTTCTATTATGTGGAACTTGTTTTGCACATTGTTTGGGGATCTCAACGGATGTAATTACATTAGACTCAGAGAGCACTGGATGAACAGTAAGACAATTTTACTGAGAAGAAAAATGATGAGTGGTGGCACATACCACTACCCCGAATTAAATTAAAGGCCGCTAAAATTGTGTTTCTGTTTCTATTTGTGTTTTGAAGTTACCAGAGATTACTACTTGTACGGTCAACTTCTAGTTTATATGCCATCATGATGGGCCTATAATTTTTTGTAATTATGGCAACACATTAATAGTTATGGATTTATCTTTGCAAAATTAGGTTGAAATTCTTTGTTGAGTTATTTATGCTATGTTAGTTAAGTAATTGTTGGAAGTTCTCTCATGAGTGGATCTGGAAGAGAAAGGCTGTGTTTTTATTTTGATGTATTGAAGATAAGTAGAGAAAGGAGGAAAATCTCTCTTATTTACCTTGTTAGCCCCTTAATCCAGTGGTATCATACTTATCTTCCTTTAAATTCAGCAAATTACGTAACATGCACTAGAGCCTAGCCTCTCCTTCTGCTTTTCAAGTTCATCTGGATTAGAAACCAGTAAAAAAAAAAAGTTGGATAATTTCTCAAAACCTGGGGGTTTGAGACACTGGCTTTGATTTATACTTCGCACAATTACTGCATGTTAAATTCTCAGTGTTATAGGAAATCCCTCTATTCGTGTGTCTATTCTGTGTTAGCAGTTACATAGGGTAGACTTTTAGGTTGGCAGGATTGTTTTCCTTATTTTCTCTTATAAATCAATCTTAATATTATGTCTGTTGTGAGAATCTTTGATAAAATTTTTTGTTACAAACGATGTAGTAGTAGAAGTTATTATGTACCTCATATGACTGATATTTGCTTGTTATACGGTTTCTGATTTCTATATCATAGGTTATTTGGGATGAACCTGAAGTCTTGCAGAATGCAAAGCGAGTCAGCCCCTGGGAGGTTGAACTTGTTTCCCCCATATCTCCCCCTAATGCAGCATTCCCTCCTGCAAAAAGGTTTAGAGCTGCTCAGTTTTGTGGGGTGGCAACTGATAGAGAGGGAGATCCCTTCTTTTCTATGACAGGATTCACTAATTCAACAATGGGGCAGTTGAATCAATCATTGTTGAGTTACAATACTTTTCCTGCTGGCATGCAGGGAGCCAGGCATGATCAATCTTCTGTATCAAGTTTTTCCAACTTTGAAAGTGATAATTCTCATCTGTATGTTGGTAATACCTTTGGGAACATGGTGCCAAAGATGAAAACTGTGTCAACGGAGCTAAACATTGACAGTTCTCAATCTGATAACTTGTCCCCAGATAGCCAGAGTAGTTTGCATTGCTTTGGCACAGAATTTGCTGGGACACAGAGCTGCAACTTAACAAAACATGGTGTTAGTTCAATTCAGCTATTTGGTAAGCTCATTCAATTGGAACAACCTGTTGAAAGTGGTTCGCATGCTGCTGGGTGCACAGGAGATGAGGGTAGTAACGGCTGCAATGAGACTGAAGGCATTGACAAACCACTGGATCACTCTTCAACCTAAAAATTGCTTGCTTGGCTTGATCTCCAATGCCAATGAGCTTGGGCAGTTGAGGCTTCTCGTTTGTGAAGCAGTAGTTGTGTCCTGTCCAGCACATATAAGTAGCTGTACAGGTATGCTTATATCTCTGAGTGGGTTGGACTCGTCATTAGAAAGTAGTCAAGTTATATAATCAGCTATTTCGCTTTATTGACAAATTTTATACTTTAGGAATGATTGTTTTTATCCTCTGTGGATTTTTTGCACTGTCTAAAATAAGCATTCACCCTTTTTTTTAAAGATGGAAGGGGTGTTCTACCCAAGTTGTAGACAAATTTGATAACATTCATACAGGTATGGATAATTGATCCGATTATCCAAATTCTAGAGTACTGGATATTTGTTTATTAACTGCCAGTTTGCTGTCGGTCTGAGTTGAGAACAAGTATATTAAATTAGAACACTAGGTGGTCTTGTCTAAATTATGTCCAGAACTAGCACGAGTGTAAGACAACCTGAGGTGAGCCCAAGTGGTTGCAGGTGTGAATAATGGGTTAAAAAATGCATATATTGATTGTTGATACATTGTGAGGGAGAACAAAGATGGAGCTTCTGACAGCATGAAATTGAATGGCTGAGGATGACTATATGTAATTCTCACCTCCGAGATAAGTGTCTTTACATTATTAGATGGATAAATGATTGTGGCTGTTGCTTGATTATGATATGGGCTCAGGAATGTAGAGCTCGAACTCCGAGTTGTTTGATTATTTTAACATTTTTAATAACATATCACCGCCCATATGATACTGAAATTCATGTTTCTGTTAATTTTTGTGTAACTTTGACTGCCGTTCGTGCAGGTAATTCAGGCAGGCAGCTGACTACTCTTTTGACCTTGGTAGTAATATCTATTTCGTTTTTTTTTTCGGGTTTTGTTGAAACTTATAATTTTTTTTTGGGCTGACTTTTCTGTTTGGGCCAGATTTTTTCGGTGACTTTGAACTACAAACTTCATAACAATGTATGATGTCAATATCTGACAGGCTGTGTAATATTTCAGTCACAAGTTTTCTATTCTTCTCGCCTCGTTCGCTTTCAATAATTTTTGCTTCTATCTTTTTTTTTTTTGGTCTTTTTTCTTTTTTGGGGCTGATTCAGCCTTGACTTGAGTAATATTTGTCGGCAAAAAATGTTTAGTTAATGATCGGTAAGTGTATCCCATGGTTCTAACTTCTGGTTAGTAAATTTAAGAATTAGTGGATGTATTATGTTAATAATAACAAGAAATCTTTTTTTCATTAGGTGGAATTAATTATATAAATTAAACGATAATATAAAGTTTTACCATGAATCATGTTTACATATGAGAATTAGTGAATGTACCAAAAAAACAAAGCATTAGTGCAGGTTGACTTGGTTTCATCTGAATTGACATATGAAATCTAATTATAGGAGACCATGAACTAATAAAATTTTCGGATAAACTATAGTATATTATCATGTCATTTAGTATAACATCAGATTGTATCTTAATAGTTTAAACCATTTAATTTGTTTGAGTAATTATCTAACTGATATGTATTATTTTATCTTAATTTTTTATATATATAAAAAATGTTTGTTTCAATTATTCATAATATTATGAGGTTATTGTTATTTAACTTTTAAATGCTATTTTGTCACATTATATAAAATATAAATGAAACATAAATTTAATGCAGAAATTCTCGATGTTTAATATTTGAACGAAAATAAAAATTCGTAGATTGCTTTTTTATTTTTGCAATAATAATAAAAAAAATTCAACAATAACTTTTTTTTTTTTAATCATATGTCGTATATTTGAAACCTGTTGTCAACTATGGTCAACTATATGCTACAATTTTAAGAGTAAGAAGAAAAATGCTCCTAAAAAAACCTAATATGCAAAAGATGAAAACATATGCATCACTACTACTAATTTTGATTACGAAGAGATTGTCTACGATTCAAATGGATATTTAATCATTCTTATTTATTGTTTTAGTTAGCAATTAATTTCATTTTAGTCTTCTAAGTTTTTCATTTTGATTGCTTCCCAACTGTTTGTTTTTCCTTTCCACTCGGGTTCATTATTAACGAATGAGCTATAAGATTTAGTGTCCCTGTCGGTCTTGTTGGTGCCTTTATTTTATTTTTCATCTGATTTCGATTTGCATTACAATTGTATTTCCAAATATAACCTTTTTTTTTTAAGAAAATATAAATTGATTTTGCTTCTTTATATCTAACCTCTTGCGTTATTTATAGTTCATGAATTTAGATGTTACGATTAATTGCTTATCAACACATGAATTTACAAACACAATTCATGAATTTCGATATTATGATTAGTTGTTTGTATTTTTTAGGTACAAGTTATTAGAATTGGTTTTTAAATATTGAATATGCTTTTAAAATTGTATCAAATAAGATGTTTATACTGTTTTTTAATTGAAAGTTCATACAAAATAACTATATTATATTAGTAGTTCCGTGAGTCAGCCGCCGGTTATCTTGTAATTTCGAGGTGAAAATATAGTTTTGGAGGTATTTGGTATACTATGATTTTTTTTATTTATTTTTTCATCTTATATATAATGGAATTTTTAATTTTTGAATTAGATGACAATGTTTAATATATTGTTATATAATAATAAGATGATATTTGATATAAGAATCTATAATATATTCCAGACAAAAAAGTATTATATGATAAAGCCAAAAAATTAAAAATTAAAAATTATTGTCACGCATATAAATATTATGTAAATTTATCACTTTTATTCTTATCTTTTTATGGTAATTAACTTTACAATAAAATTTATTTGTAAAAATTATAAATATATAAAATATAATACATAAATTTACATAATATTTTATACTGTATTTTATATGAAGAACTAGAGAATAAATTGCTCATAAACTTTCAAAATTTCAATTTTTTCAAAAAATAAAATTTTCATTCATAAATAACAAAATAATATATATTTGTAAGATATAATTAATTTAATTTTTCAAAAAAATATATTTAAAATAAAACATTTTAACTATACCAAACGAGAGTATGTCGGTATGTGCGTATACGACTTTCTGGTTTCTGCAACACCCGCGAAGGAAGTACCCTGCAAGCCACTTCTCTCCCAAACTGCAGAAAAATCTGCTGGAGCTCATCTTACCCTTGCTCAGAAAATTGCGTTGGTTACTTACTACGAAATGAGAATTAAATAAGAGAAAGGAAAGAAAGCCCATCATATTCGTATACCTAATTAAGGGCTACCCTTTCTAGCTTCCAACTCTTGTCTCTTTTACATCGCTAACTGCATATAGCCATTTCAATGGCTGCCTTTGTTTCTAGTCAACCTCTCTTGGTTTCCTGTCCTTGTTCTGCATCCTTGTTTTTGAAGCCCTTCAAAACCCTAGAACCCAATATCAGACCTTTTCCATCTTTTTCCTATCCACACCTTCGTCGCTCCATTTTTGCGTGCAAGCCTATCTTTGGCTTTTCAAGCAGGTTCTTCCCGTTTTGCAGTGCTAATCGAGGGAATATCTTCAAGTCCTACCTCGCTGCGGAAGATTCTAGTCCAAATGTACGTTTTCTCTTAAAACTTATCCACCCGACCCTACTAATTATGTGGCTTTTTGCTAGTTGAAAGTAGTTGTATAATTCTTTTGTTGATCATTTTATTTAGCTAGCTGCATATAAATCGATTTTGCAATTAGTCTAGGTTAAAGGTTTTGACTCTGAAGGTTTCTGGTCCCGAAGACAACCTACTTGTTATCAATTTCTGAAGTAAGAAATTGATATTTAATCATCTGGTATTGGTCTGGACCCCTTGAAAGATAGTATGCTAATAAGTAATAACCAGAGTGAAAGCAAAATATGCTGTTATGCGGAATTTCAATATGTATTAGCTAAGTCTAAAATGGGATTAAATGAAAGCTCCTCGTGGATGTACTCAGTGTTAAGATCCATTTTGTCCCAAAAGCTTGAACTACTTGAAAAAAAGCTTAGGAATGATTATCATTATCTCTAACACGTCTCTTTAGGCAAAAGTTCTTTGGAGAACAGGGATGTGGAGTCTAGATCGTATCTTGTGCTGAAAAATTTAGTTTTCTTAGAAGAATGGGGGCAGTAAGAATTAAACTCTAGAAAATGTTATTAAAACCGGACCGGTCATTGAACCGTTGGAGGTACTGGTTCACGGTTCATTGGTTGAACCGTGGTCGAACCGGTGATAATTAAATATATTATTTAAAAAAATTTTATGTATTAAAATTTTAATATAACAAATAAATATTAGTAAATTTTAAATATTTGATTACTAATTTAACATTTCTTAAGATATTACAAAAATTAATATTTAGTTTAAAATAAAAATTATCTGTGATTAAAAATTAAGAATATTTAATATTAAAATTTTAAAATTTCTAAATTATATTAAGATTCTACTTATTATTAAAAAATAAAATAATAAATAATAATTTTAGCTAAGTATCTTGATATTTGAGAACAATATTATTAGAAAATTGAATATGATAAAAAGTAAATATAAAAAATAATTAATTATACACATTTTATTTCTCTTATATTCTCTTTTTTTTTAAAAAAAAAAATCATATTTCAACCCCCTCATCTTTTTTATTACTTTCTATTTTTAATTTGTTAAAATTATTTAAAATGAATTATTCTGTTATATAGAAAAAATTAAAAAAAAAAAAGAAAATCAAAATATGCTTCAAACCGGTTTGACCGGTTTTTTGTCCGGTTTTTTTACCGGTTTTCACCGGTTTTTGACCGGTTTGACCGGTTCTTGACCTGTTTTTTGCTTGACCGGTTTTCTAACTCAACCGAACCGGACCAGGGACCGATTCCCGGTCGAACCGGTCGAACCGGCCGGTCCGGTCCGGTTTTCTAAACCATGCTAGAAAGTTTCAAGAGGATCTCTTACCCTGTTAAGATCAATTTCATCCCAAAATCTTAAGCTTTTAGGAGAAGGTACATAAATGGCATTTGTAATTATCTCTAACACTGATTTGTATTAGCAAGAAGTGTTGTAGTTCTTTAGGGCCTCACCTTTTTGATAGAAAGCTGGAAAAATGAAGATGATGGTGTAACACAGAGTTTTAACTTGTAACAGAAAGCAATGAATGATGAAGATGAAGTTGTGATAGACAAGTAAGCAGATTTGGACTCTGGACAAAATTGTGAATGTTTTGATATTTCTCTTGTAAACTTGCAAGTAAATATCCCTTGGTAATGGATATTCTAAGTTTCTATTTTCTAACTAATAGCAGTGCCTTTGAAGCAGTGAGGAAGTTTCCAGACTTTTGGATTAGGTAATATTTATTAGTGACCATGAATTGAGGGTTTTGACTCTTACCTGAAACACTGCTTTTTCTGGAGATCTGTTTCTTCTTTGTAATGTGAATGAAATTCAAGTTTATAATCATGAATCTTATCTTCAATATATATGGGCTCTAAACTTCTTGGCATATGGAAAACTCTAAACTTATATATTGACCGACATCACCCTAATCCTATTGTATGAGTAAGGGGCAATGCCACTCAGTATCCATTGATAGTGTGCTTTGGCCAGATAATAAAGCATTTTTGTTTCTGATTCATTGGTTTGTAAATCAGCACTGGGTGATATTTTCTATTTTTTTTTTTGAAATTTGCAGCTATGAAATGATACTATTTATCTTGCTACCCTTTATAGTAATAATGCTTTATTATCTTCCATATTTTTTTTTTACCCTTTTACTATCTTGTACCTGTCTGATATTGATATCATAATATCATTAATAAGATAAACTTGAAGAAGACAGATACTTTTTTCCCAGTTAATTTTTTGTTTGTTAATCTCTTGTTTTTCCTTATTTAAAGTAATATATTTTGCATGTGTGTTAGAATTATTAGTTTTCATTATTAACTTCAAACTGCCATAGATTGGTTTTGTATCAGTAGTTGATCATGTCATAAATCCCAAGCTAAATCATCTCTCTGACTCTGGTCTCCTCAGACAAATGATGAAAATGAGGACACTCAGAATGATGTCAAATTGACAGATAATGAAGAAGATAAAATATCCCAATCCAGCTTAATGGCCCTCATTGGAGCATACAAGGAAGCAAGCCTTGATGGAGATGAAAAAACTGTATCTCATATTGAAATGAGGACACAATTGGTGGCAAATCAAAAGGATGAACTGATTCAAAGAGTGTCGACTTTATCAGCTGAGAAAGTTGCTTCAAAGGAGAAATATCTTCGTTTGCAAGCAGATTTTGATAATTTTAGGAAAAGGTTTGAGAAAGAAAAACTTAACATGCAGTCCAATGCCCAAGAAGAAGTCATTGAAAAACTTTTGCTGATGGTGGACAATTTTGAGAGAGTCAAACAACAAATTAAACCAGCAACAGAGAAAGAGACAAAGATTGATGCTAGTTATCGAGGTATTTACAAGCAGTTTGTAGAGATTTTGAGGAGTCATCATGTTGCTGTGGTAGCAACGGTGGGCAAGCATTTTGATCCCTTGGTAAGTGAAGTCTGAAAAAAATCTATGTTGATCTTATATATGAATTAACTTCATTTCTGCCTGCGTTTGAAATAATTTCATCCATGTTACCGAGAGTGGTTAAACTTGCATGCAATTTCATGCAATCTTGCTGTGTTTTATATTAGACAACCCCCGCAACCCAACCCCCACATGAGGAAAATTAAAATGAGGAAAAGAAATGAACAGAATTTTACATCCAGTTTCTGATACAGGAATCTTTTCTATCGTAATTTTATTGGCTTGTGTATTTCAGCGAGTTAGAGTCAAATTAACATATAAGTGAAAGAATGGGAGCAATGCTTTGCTTGTTAGTTTAGCTGCAAGCCTGCAACTATGATACATTTATAATTGGCTTGCTGGAGTGGTTGGGTTTGCTATATTTATCTGTATCATCAGCTACTTTTTGGTGATTAGGTTATGAGGCACACTATGAATGTGATCTGACCTTGCAACAATTGTTGATTTAATGAATTAAAAACCAAACAATTCCATTAGATGTTACTGTGTGTTTGGAATTGCTGTGGATTTTAGATTTTGAAGAGAAACACTTTTGCAAAAATTGATTTTGGACGCATCAATTATATTTTTGAGAATGGCATCTTAAATTGCTGTGACTTAAGTTATAGGGTATTGTGAGGGAAAATCACTTTTCAATATTAAATTATCAAGAAGATACAGAAATACTAACAGATAAAATGTTTGAGTAATGATAATGAGATGATTTTGTTGTTGTGCGGAATAATAAGGTCATTTATGTAATTTTATATTCAAAAGCAGGTAATCCAGGTATGCCCAATGCAAAAGCAGCTCCATTTTCTTCTGCTTGTGCATTGAGGCAGGAAGCCATGCTTGCCCATAGGTATAGATGGAGTTTCAATTTTCTTCTGAGCAACATGTTTACTGGGGCAAAAGTCGTTCTGCGCCTTCCTACTGCCTTTACCAACATCCCTTCTCCATGCCTTACTTGTTGCCTCTCTTGAAGGAGCATTCACCATGAGTTCATGTCATGAAACTACTACGGGGGCATTTTTTCTGCATTTAGAAAGCATAATTGATGAGAAGCAAATAAGCTTAAAAAAAGTGGCATCCGTAGCCGTTTAACTGTTCTATTGGATTCTTGTTGTTGTAGCTACATGAAGCCATTGCACGTGAGGAGTCCCAAGAGTACAAAGAGGGGATTATCATTCAAGAATCCAGACGTGGTTTTTTGCATAGAGATCGACTTTTAAGGCCAGCACGGGTCAAGGTTTCATTAGGGCCTGGCAACAAGAAAGCTACAGTGACTCCTGGCAAGTCCAAGGAACAGCCAGCAGCAGCAGCTGGAATAGATGAAAGATAATTCCTTGAACATGCTTACTCCTTTATGCAGTAAGTTATTTCCATTTGCCAACCTGATATTAATATCATTCGTGTCAACTTGAAATGCTTCTGTCATTCAATATTTTTATATATTACTCCTGGTTGATGTAGTGGACTTAACTAGTTGTCTTGGCCAAGTGCTCTGCAATTTTTGTTTCATTCCCCGAATCGCGAAGAGAAAGATACTTGAAATCAACATTCTAGAAATATTCATGTGATAAAGCATATACCACGGGTTGATGAGATTGTTGTGCAATACAGTTTGACCAGATCCAGAATCGGTTCTTTCTTTTAATTTTTTTTTAAATTCAAATTATTATAGACATCTATCCTTCCCCCCTCTTCAATTCATCATGCTTTTTAACATTTGAAAAGGCCAAGAGGCAATATGGACTAAGTAAATGAAATTTGAATATCTTGCTTTCTTCTTTGAATGTAGATCTGTCTGTTAAATACACAGCTAGACTAACAATTCAAACATACTCATCTCAGTCCCTTTTGCGCTGACCCATAAACTTCCAGCCCTTTTGCGAGTAGCTGGCACGCTAGTTTAAAAGACAACAGTCAACCGCATCACTTAGGAAGTCCGGAGGAACTCTTTTGCGCCCCCCGCCCCCCAAAAAAACCCCCCGGGGCCCAAAATCGAGGAAGGGAATTTTTATTTACGGAAGTTATTTACGTGTTCACATGGTTATATTCGAATTTGAGAGGTTGTATTTGAACTTTTTCTGATAAATTCACAAATTCCCACCTTTATAATTGGAGCCTGGTGTGACTCACTGACTCCAACAATAAATTAGCGGCATCCCAATGCTCGCCGGGCACGTTTGACATCCCAAATTAGCAGTTTTCTGACACTTATTCCCTATCTAATAAAATCCATCTTCCAATAAGCTATACTGATCACAGAATGGAAGGGTTCCCAAAAAAAAAATCCCTTTTATTCAAGTGATATTCATGAAAAAAAACATTTTTGGGCAAAGGCAGTCCATTGTGTGAATGGACATATTCCAGAAAGTGACATCATCTGGAATCATGCTTGGCCTCCTCAATATGACCACATTTAGCATACATGCCTGCCAGTGCACTTGCAAGGTTATTGTTGAGTTCTTGAAATTGGCTTTTTACAAGATACGCATGTAGTTGTCTCCCTAATGTCATAGCCACCAAGTCGCCGCAGGCAGGCAGAAGTATGAGAAATGTAATTGCGCTCGGCTTGTGGCCTTCTACCAGCATCTCATAAAATAGTTTCAGCGCCATTTCCAGCTGTCTGTTCCTGACACAGCCTGCAATCAAATTATTCCAAGAAATTGTGTTTCTATCCACAGTTCTGCTAAATATTTTAGTTGCTGATTCCACATCTTCACTCTTCATATACATGTCAACCAAAGCACTTGACACATATATGTTGGACTCAAAACTGTTTCTCAAAGTGTATCCATGGATTTCCTTCCCTTGACGCCATAAATGTAAATCAGCACAAGCCGCAAGAGCACTAGCAATAGTAATGGAGTTTGTTTGAGTTGACCGTCTCACCACTGGAGGGCAAACATGAGATTGCAAGTTCTGGAACACTTTTAAAGCTTCATAACTGAGGCCAGATTGTTGAAAGCCAGAAATTAGGACGTTCCATGATATAATATTTGGCTCCAATGCCATCAGATCCATCTCAGACAGCAACTTATGAATTTCATTTTTCTGTTTGTATCCTGCATGCCCCGCAAGCAATATGTTATAAGTTATTAAGTCAGGTTTCAGCCCCTCATTTTGCATTAATCTAAGAAGTTCCATTGCTTTCTCCACTTTCCCCTCATCAACACAAGCTGCAATCATCTCATTCCACACGGAAGTGTTTTTGTTTTCTGCCTCACTGAATACTTTCTCGGCATATTCAATTTTTTGACATCTAGAATACATGCCAATCAATGATCCTTCCACATGATAGTTCTCACCAAGCTCGTGTCTAAGAGCATATCCATGAAGTGCTCTGCCTAAATCTAGATCTTTCAAGCCCGCACAAGCAGGAAGGATGCTAGCAATTGTAACAGAATTTGGCTTCTCAGGGAAACACAACATATCATGCAATACATGTAAAGCATCTTCGAAGAATCCACTTTGAACACTGCCAGAAATAATTCCATTCCAAGTGTTAACCTGGGGTTTTAACCCTTTTTCTTGCATATCTTCCAATGACTTTAGAGCTAATGCAGTCTCTCCATTCCGTGCAAAGCCAGATATAAGTGCATTCCAAAAGACCAGATCAGGCTTGACTCCCCTCAGCTGCATGGAGTTGAAAATTTCTTTGGCATCATCCAACAGACCTTCGTCCAAATAAGCTGAAACAAGGGCAGTCCATGAAACTATATCTCTAACCTTCATTGTGTCGAAAACATTTATGGAAGATCTCAAATCCCCACAACTTGAATAAAAGTGAATTAGTGCATTACCAATAAAAACATCAGATTCCAACTCTTTTCTTGTTACATATCCGTGTATCATCTTACCTCTCCTTAACAACTGCGTCGAAGAACAAGCTTTTAGAATGGTAGGTACAAGATATTTATCAGGTAGTATACCCTCGTCAATCATTGAAGCAAACACCGTAAACAGTTCCTCCCACCTCTCCAACCGGCAATATGACCCAATCTGAGCAGCATAGCCAGGTGAAGTTCGGTTCGGAATATGTTCAAATACCTTATGGGCATTATCGAAGGACTCTCTATTCTTGAAGCGACAAGCGGCAAGCTTGTTTGTAATCAATCCATCTATCTTCAAAGCGTTCAATTTCACAGTTTGAGCTTGCATCTGACGACTGTCAGATACAGTGCAGTCACTGTGACTAACCTCGAAGTCATCTTCTGAATTCAAATTAAAATGGTGAGGAGTTTTGTTCAATGAGCAAGTAACAGTTGGTGGGTGCTTGTGTGTGCTGAAACCATAACTGTTAGGCGTGGAAGCTGCGAAAGGGATTTTGGGATCAGGCGGAAGCAATAAAGTTGCCATGAGCATACAATTCAGACTGAGGAACACAAATTTGCCTGATTGGCGCCTCTTGAGTCTCCTTCAAGAATACTTCCGCGTGTCCTTTACCCCATAATTTAAGTATTATTTTGAAAAAATAATCGAGGTTCAAAAAATTTAGGAAGTAAGCCGAAAATTAAAATACAAAAGGAAAAAGGTAGGGATTAAATTTACTTCAATGATTAAAACAGGTGACCAGTGAATTGCGTTTGGTTGGGAGAATTTTCCGCCTTCGTTCAGCGTCAGGAATTGAAATTAAAATGAAGAATTATAATTACAATTTTAATTCTATAAAAATGATAATTGATTTAGAATTTTTAAATTTATATTTGGGTCATGGAAGGATTAGAATATAAAATTGCAATTTCAAATTTAATTCCAATTTTATTGTTTCGATGAGTAATAGGTATTAAAATAATAATGAGTATGCATATATATAATTTTAATTTTTTAAAAATATTTTCCTTTGATGATATAACTTAATTCGCTTTTACAGTAGGAAATCCCAGTGATTTGTAATTAGATGAATTTCAGCAAATACGTCTAAAAGAAATGCAGCATACGAAGGACTTGAACCAGAGGAAGATACAGGATGATATAGCAATGTTTAGAAAAAATAAAAACCAACAACCACCAATTGGATGGTAGGTGAGTAAGGTGTTATTACACAATGGCTGCACAAGAAAGTTGTTAGTATAAAATAAATTCGAGCCGTGTATAAGGACACTGTGCTTGAGAGATATTCCGCCACAAGACGGCACTCCCCAGGATTGAACGGATTCTTCTGCGATGTCGCAGGAAAGCAGAACAACGGAGATAAGAACTCAGGGACGAAGAGAAGAGGAGAGGAGAGAGCAGCTCGAATGTTGTCCGGAGCTGTGGTGTGTGGAACCCAAAGAGCAACACGGTATTTATAGGCACAGAAAATAATGAGACGTTGGACCAAATTGAATTATATTAATGAGGGCGTTTCTGAACGTTGGGCGGTTTCCGACATGAAGATTAATAACCATTATAAAAATAAGAAAACGGATTAATAATTGCCGGTAAATGATGAGTAACGTTCAGTAACGTTCACATAATGAACTCATAACCGAAGCCTTAAATTTGTGAGTTTTCCGGAAAGCTATTTGAAAATATTTAATTTTCAAAATTTAAATTCCAGCAACGGTAAAAAATGTCCAACACCGCGTATATTTTTTGCGCAGGGGGGGCAAATCGTCGAATTTCAATTGAGCTCGGCTATGTTGGCCCAGCTTTGTGTGCGTGCGAGCCCACTCTTCTCCTAGACCCATTTTGCTCTTCCATAATCACATGTTATTATTTATACCCTTTGACCTTCCTTTATTTGAGCAATGTGGGACTTCTCTTTTTCTCTTCCTTTTTGACACATACACAATTCTCTAACAATCCCCCACATGTGTGTCAAAAGACCATTATCATCTGAGTTATACATATGGGTTTAAACATTTTAAATATGGTGTCTTACGGACTATGAACCATTCCTAGATTAATAAAGCTTAGTATACACAATTGTAGGTGAAGCTTATAGTTTCTATGAACCAACAATTTTCGTTGTATACTAGAGGCCTTAAGAGTCAATTTATACCCCCACAATTTCAGCTGTTATCGCAGTTTTGCGCTTTAAATTACGGCCTTGCGCGTGCCTGGTTTTAATGAATGCTCTAGAGATTTTTGCCATGATCTCATAGGAGTGGCCCCACTCCACATTCATATAGGTGATTTCATCAAGTGTGACTGCAATGATCACACCATCCATAAGGAATATGAAATCATTAAGAGCTTTTGCTCAGCCTCGCCAACAATGCATTCTAACACTTTTCCTCATATCATAGGAATGGACTAAAATAATCAAGTGTTAGCAGAATTAACAAACAACTTATTTTTACCCATATGAACCTCCTTCATGGGATCACCAATCACAGAGGTTGGGTTACCATCACTGTTAATTTTCAAACTGGCTTAAGTCCCATTCCCCTTGATGTTTCCAAAATTTGTTTCTTCCCTAAAGGTTTAGTTAGGGGGTCTGCCAGATTTAATTCTGACCTTACAAAATCGATCGATATAACTCCATTTTTTAACAGCTGTCTTATAATATTATGTCTTAAACGTATGTGCCTACTTTTGCCATTGTAGGTCTTATTTTTAGTAACGGCTATCGCCGATTGACTATCACAATGTAATGACACTGATGGTGTTGGTTTTTCACCTAATGGAATATTTGCCAAGAAGTTTTTCAACCACTCAGCCTCATTACTAGCCAACTCTAGAGCAATGAACTCTGAATCCATAGTGGATCTCGCTATAATATTTTGTTGAGCTGATTTCCAGGTTACTGCACCACCACCAAGAGTGAATACATAGCCACTAGTGGATTTGGTATCTTCTGAATCTGAGATCCAGTTAGCATCATTGTACCCTTATAATACAGCGGGAAATCCATTATAACATATACCATAATTCATGGTACTTTTCAGATAATTCATTAATCTGTCCAAAGCTAACCAATGTTCACTACTTGGACAGTGAGTATATCTACTCAGTCTACACACAGCATATGCTATATCAGGTCGGGTGTAATTCATTAAATGCAACAGACTCCCAATAATCTGTGCATATGTAGATTGAGCTACCGAATCACCCTTATTTTTAACTAATTTGGTGCTAGCATCATAAGGAGTGTTTACAGGTATTTTTTCAAAGAATCCAAATTTTTTAAGAATTTTTTCAACATAATGTTCTTGAGATAGTAAAATACCATTTTCACTTCTTATGATCTTAACACCTAATATCACCTTTGCTTCACCCATATCCTTCATATCAAATTTAGAAGAAAGAAACCTTTTAGTTTCTATTACAACATTTATACTTGTACAAAAAATGAGCATATCATCAACATATAAACAGATAATCACACAATCATCATTCACAATTTTTGTATAAACACATCTTTCTACTTCAACAGTGGAAAATCCATCACTTGTTAAGACTTGATCAAGTTTTTCATGCCATTGTTTCGGTGCTTGTTTCAATCCATATAATGATTTAACAAGTTTACAAACTTTATTTTCTTGTCCAGGAACAACACACCCTTCAAGTTGTACCATGTAAATTTCTTCTTCTAAATCACTATTTAAAAAGGCAGTTTTAACATCCATTTGATGAATAAAAAGCTTGTAAACTGAAGCTAAAACAATCAAAATTCTAATAGAAGAAATTCTTGTTACTGGAGAAAAAATATCAAAATAATCAATATTTTGTTTTTGAGTAAATCCTTTAGCTACTAGCCTCGCTTTATATTTATCAATAGATCCATCAGGATTATATTTCTTTTTAAAAATCCATTTGCAACCAATAGGTCTTGCTCCCAGAGGCAAGTCTGCTAAAACCAAAGTTTTGTTTTGATTTAGCGAATCTATTTCAGTTTTAATTGCTTCTTTTCAAAGATGAGCATCAGAAGATGAGATTGCTTCAGAAAAATTTGATGGCTCATCTTGTAACATAAAAGTATAAAAATCATTTCCAAAAGAAGTTTCTTTTCTTTGTCTTTTGCTTCTCCTTAAATTTTCAACAAAATTTTCACTTTCATTTACTTTAGATGAAGAAGGCAAATTTTCAGCTGTTTGAGACATATGCTGAATTTTTAATGGAAAAGTATGTTCAAAAAATTCTGCATCTTTAGTTTCAATAATAATGTTATGATCAAGAACATCACTTTTCAAAACTAGAAATTTATATGATGCACTATGTTCAGCATATCCAATAAATATGCAATCAGAAGTTTTAGAACCAATTTTTCTCTTTTTAGGATCAGGTAATAAAACCTTTGCAAGACACCCCCACACTTTCAAATATTTTAAGTTTGGTGTGTACCCTTTCCATAATTCATAAGATGTCTTATTTAGTTTCTTATAAGGAATCCTATTTTGTAAAAAACATGCAGATAACAAAATTTCACCCCATAAATTATCTGGTGCAGAAGAACTTACAAGCATAGCATTCATCATTTCTTTTAAAGTTCTATTTTTCCTTTCTGCTATTCCATTTGATTCAGGTGAATATGGAGGAGTTACTTCGTGAATGATTCCTTCTTTTTCACAAAAGTCATTAAATAAAACAAATTCTCCTCCTCTATCTGACCTAACCCTTTTAATCTTTTTATTTAATTGATTTTCTACCTCAGCTTTATATAAAAGAAATTTATCAAAAGCTTCATCTTTATTTCTCAATAAATAAACTTTAGTTTATCTAGAAAAATCATCAATAAAAGTTACAAAATACTTTTTGCCACCTCTTGTCATAGTTTGTTTTAAATCACCTAAACCAGTATGTATTAAGTTAAGCAATTCAGTTTCTCTTTCTACAGGAAAATGAGACTTTTTGGTTAATTTAGCTTCTACACAAATTTCACATTTGTTTAGAGAATCATTTTTAATTTCAGAAATTAAACCAAGGTTTTGCATTTTCTTTAAATATGACCTACTAACATGTCCTAATCGAGCATGCCATATATCAAAAGTATCAATCATAAAGACAGGCAAGTAAGCAGAAGATGATGCATTTTCATTCATATTTGCAATGTTGAGTATAAACAGCCCCTGAGTACAATAGCCCTTCCCTACAAATACATTATTCTTTGTCATTACGATCTTATCAAATTCAAATGACACTTTAACCCCAGCTTTGCTTAATAGAGCTACAGAAATTAAATTGGCTCTAACATCAGGCACATGAAGAACATCACTAAGTGATAAAGTTTTTCCAGATGTGAGTTTCAGTTCAACCTTTCCTTTTCCTAGAACTTTTGCAGTTCGGGAATCAGCAAGGTAAACACGGTCTTCTCCTTCCTTGGTAGGATTATAGGAGGCAAACATCTCACGATTTGCACAAATGTGTCGGGTAGCCCCAGAGTCTACCACCCATTTTTTCACATCGGATACTAAGAGAGCTTGAGAAATGACCGCTACAATGATTTCATTTTTTTCATCTCCTTGAACCAGATTGGCCCTAGGAGGATTGTCATTTCTAGCCCTCTTTCTGCATTGAGCAGCATGGTGGCCTGGTTTTCCACAAACAAAGCAACTCCCTTTCTTTTTGAATTTGGGGTTAGAACTCTTGGGCTTGTAGTCAGGTTTTGTTTTAGATTCATACCTCTTAGCATATTGCTTTGTCTCCACCAAATTTGCTTTTGAGGTCATCTCTTTGCCTTTTGCAACTTGCATCTCTTTTCGATTTGTGTCCTCAATAATGATGTGAGTGATTAGGTCTGACAATGGCAATTGCTTTTGTTTGTGTTTCAGTTGTTGTTTGTAGTCCTTCCATGATTCAGGCAGCTTCTCAATCAAAATTCCAGCAACAAACTCGTCAGGTAGGTTGATTTTTTCCGCCCTCAACTCTTCTAGCAGCTTATGGTACTCGTTAATTTGCAACTTAATATCCTTGTCCTCGGTCATCTCCTATCTATAGTAATTTCCAACAACGAACTTTTGCTTCCCAACGTCCTCAGCAGTATATTTGGCAATTAACGATTCCCAAATTTTGCTTGCTTCCTTGTACACATAGTAAACATCGAAGAGATCATTAGACAAAGTGTTAATGATGGTATTTCGGCATACCTTGTTGGCATATTCCCAAGCAACCATTTGATTTTGGTCAACATCTAACGAAGGTTCAGATTGTGTGAGCGCAGCAGCAACTCCATATAGGTCCAAGATTGAGTAAACACGTTCTTGTCACCTTCGGAAGTTTTTGCCATCGAACATTTCAATTTTTGAAATATCCGGTGGTGGCCTAGACAGTGGCATCGGAGGTAGTGTGAACGGGGCACCGGTATGGCCATCGGAAGTAGGAGCATTGTTTTGTGACTCCATATCTCTCAAGATTGTTATTACACAATGGCTGCACAAGAAAGTTGTTAGTATAAAATAAATCCGAGCCGTGTACAAGGACACTGTCCTTGAGAGATATTCCGCCACAAGACGGCACTCCCCAGGATCGAACGGATTCTTCTGCGATGTCGCAGGAAAGCAGAACAACGGAGATAAGAACTCAGGGACGAAGAGAAGAGGAGAGGAGAGAGCAGCTCGAATGTTGTCCGGAGCTGTGGTGTGTGGAACCCAAAGAGCAACACGGTATTTATAGGCACAGAAAATAATGAGACGTTGGACCAAATTGAATTATATTAATGAGGGCGTTTCTGAACGTTGGGCGGTTTCCGACATGAAGATTAATAACCATTATAAAAATAAGAAAACGGATTAATAATTGCCGGTAAATGATGAGTAACGTTCAGAAACGTTCACATAATGAACTCATAACCGAAGCCTTAAATTTGTGAGTTTTCCGGAAAGCTATTTGAAAATATTTAATTTTCAAAATTTAAATTCCGGCAACGGTAAAAAATGTCCAACACCGCGTATATTTTGCGCGCAGGGGGGGCAAATCGCCGAATTTCAACTGAGCTCGGCTATGTTGGCCCAGCTTTGTGTGCGCGCGAGTCCACTCTCCTCCTAGACCCATTTTGCTCTTCCATAATCACATGTTATTATTTATACCCTTTGGCCTTCCTTTATTTGAGCAATGTGGGACTTCTCTTTTTCTCTTCCCTTTTGACACACACACAATTCTCTAACATAAGGATCCACCTGATTCCTGCACGTTTACAATCGGGGAAGTAACAAACCTTGTGGCAAAAAACAAAACATTTTCAAAACCCATCGTGATAATTTTTTTTTTTTTAGTAAAAAGAATTTCTCCTGCGTAAAGAAAAAGCATAGTAATATGGAACATTTTTATGGACATGAAAAAGCAAAGGTAACGATGATGGTACTGGTTGTTAATCAAAATATCAAAGATTAAAGTATATGGTAAAAAAAATTAAAAAAAATACATAATTTTATAAGATTATATATATAAATTTTATTTTTTAGATTATATATAAATTTATTGAGATTTACATACAAATTTTATTATTTTTTAGAACAATATCAAAATCTTACTAAAATGGCAAGGGGCAAGGCTTCCACTAGTCTTACCCCTCCTCTGCCCTTAATGTTGACATTGAGGGTGGATGGTGACCAAGTGGGTATACAGTGTCAACTTTAATTTGTAATTTTGAAAGTGTAATTTCTTTAGTTTGAGAGTAAATATTAAAATTGCCTTTCACTAGTTTTTTTTTTTAAATTTTGTGAAATTGGTGCATGAATTGAAAATGTAATTCTAAAGAATAAACCAAACAAAAAAATTGAAATTATTAGATTTGATTCCAATTCCAAATCTCAATTTCAACCCTAATTCTTGACGTTGAACAAGACCTTTAGAAATGTGATTTTCAAGAATCATCTTTTTAGAAATATCACATTCTCACGTTTAATGCTTTATAAATATTTTTAGAAATATTTTGTCCCATTTTTTTTTAAAAAATAGTTAATAATTATTCCAAAATCCACCAACCAATATTTTACATATTATTTTATTGCTTATGATATTTTATTATTTATTTATTTATTTTTATATATTAAATAGTATATTCTATTTAAACTTATTTTTATTAATTTATATCCTATTTATTATATATTTGTATAGTATTATTTTTTATTTTTTATCTATATGTTTGCTAATTTATAGTATTCTATAATTTTATAATTAATATATTTGTTTATATATTATATTATATTTATTTTTCATTATTTTATTTTATTTCATTATTATTTATTACTTTTGAGAGTGTATTAGAATAAAGATAAGTAAAATAATCATTTAACAAATAAAAAATGCCAACAAATCTTTCCTGAGAGAAGCTATTGAAGAAAAAAAGAGAAAAGAGGTAGAGTCTGGTGAGACTTACTTATGTGGACCCATTCTTTATTTTCTCTTTTTCTGTTTCACATGATTCTTTTTTATATAAAAAGGAATCTGTGTTCATCAAAAACATTCTCAATTTCTCACAAAAATAAAAATGAGGGTTTTATAATAATCTTGGATTCCTGGAAATACAATGTTCCCAAGAATCTTTTTTTAAAACTTGAATTTAATATGAGAATATATTATTTCTAAGTAAAATTCTTAAAAATCCAAAAAACAATTCAAAAATCAAACGGCCTGTTCTTGCCTTTTAAAAAAAATGAAAAGTTAAAACAAGCGCACAAATGCTTGATAAATTTATATTAATTTAACAAATATATTTAGAGCAAATAATATTAATTTTCTCCAAGATTTGGCTAAATAACATCTAATCTATTCTTGTTTTAAAAATTCTACTTCATTCTCCTCTAATTTATTTTTTGTTTATAAAGTTAACTTTTTATATAATATGTGTTTCTTTCAAAAATAAAATAATTAATTATCTTTATTATTATATTAAGAATAAAATTAAATTTCTTATTACAATTTAATATCAATTTAGTTATCATTATAATTATATTAAGAATAAAAATCACCATATTATATTGTAAAAAAGGTTAATATCTTTGATGAGAAAAAACAAATTGAAAGAAAAATTTTTATAATATATATCAAAATATTAAAACAACTAACTGTAACTTTTTTTGAAAAAATATTAAATATAATTTAATTAAATCTTTTGGAAAATTAATGTAATTTGCTCATATATTTATACTACTTTCATGTACAAATAAACATATTTATTAATTTTATCCCAACGTCCGAGCCGAGACATAGATTATTCATTATACCCACCATAGCTGTTAGGGCCAACCTTTTTGTCCTTCTCATTTTGATAACATAATTAGCTTACCCCTTCAAGGAAAAATAAATAGGAAGGCCAAAGACTCGCAACTTCCTCTTAAGAATCACGAAACTGTTTAAATTCGAGACTCAACGTACCTTCAAACAGCTTTGTTTTATTTTTCGGCCAATTACCATTTAACAGCTTTAAATTTGTTAAGAAACACAATCTTTTCATTAATTTTTTCAACATAATTTTCCCTCCAACTTCTTATTTTTTAAGAAAGTAAACTAAATAGAGGGAACATGTATCACACATGCAAAATCTAAAAAAATATCACAAAAATATTCTCCCATGGTGGATATTCAACAATCACTACATGAAATTTTAATGAATTTGAAAAAAATTGTATCGAAAAATAATCTGCATGGAACTCAGGATGCGTTTATTTGGGTTGAGGGTCCTGGATATATATCTACTCAAAACATAATTTTACCACTTTCTGTGTTGACAATACAACATATAGTTATCCTAATAGATCCTATTAATTTGTGTATTACGTTACGAGTCAAACTTTAAACTCTTTCAAATTGTCTATATGACCAAGTTGTCTAAATTGATTACAAAATTGTCATAATAAAGTACGTTTGGTTGAATAATATAAATGAAAAAATATATATAATAGATAAATAAAATAAAAAATAATTTGTGTATTTTTATTTTTAAAAAAGATAATTGGATAGATAAAATAATAATTACAAAAATATAATATATATTATATAAACTATGCAAAAGAATTACCTTCGCTTTGCTACCATCGAAACATAGCCTTACAGTGGTGTTATATGCTGGTTTATCCTTTATCTCCAACCAAAAAGATTAATAAGCATTCATAGAGGTAAAACCATAATCAATCATTAGTTGAATTTGATATGCAAGCCCCACGATCATTTCACGGAGTACGACTATTTACAGCTTAGATGGAGTTACTCAAATTGTATACAAGGGGTATGATCTGCCAATCTCCAAATGTTCTTGAGGCATGTTGCCTGTGATTTCAAGCTCTCTCATTTATTTCAATGATTGTGTCACTGTACTTCCTACTGTTGAATCTGCAATGCCAAGAAAGCAATCATTAGAATCCAGAATCATTTTTATATCTTCATTTCACAGTAATACATCAAATCTTGAATCACGTCCCATTTCCCAAAAAGAACAAGAACAAAACATAAGAGACCATCTGGTCTAGAGAAACAATCAAGTCAAACCATCCTGGTCGCATTAAAACCTAATGGATTATAACACGAATTACCATTGCTGCTGTTCCTTTCTATTTGATTGCATCAAAAACCCATCTTTAACTCAATTGGTTAGCTATCCATGCTATGTAAGCAGTAAACTGCCTATTTAGAACATCAGATTCCAAGAAAGAGAGTACATATCGTCCTCAAAACCCCCAACAGAAACCTGTATGACACCTAATCATAAAATTCAAGGCAAGGTTAGACCTTGCACTTTCCAGTGAGAAACCCCTCCTTCCCCGAAGGAGAAGAAAGTGATTTCAATGGCTTTAGAGTTAATAATTCTACACTGATGGATAAGTGAAAAATTCTATTCCATCTCTAGCAAACATCAACAAAAGGAGTTCTGCACCTATTTTTGTAGCACGAGGTTTAGCCCCAATGTTCTAATTACAACGTTGGAATTAAAACATCAGAAAAAATTTGTTAATATTACACTAAGTTGCCAAAAGTAAATCAAAATATTTAACAACCAAGTACATTGGAATCTTCAAGACAACATCTCATTATTTTATTCTAATAACAGCGGACTTAGCATCTTGTTATTTTATCATCATAGTCATCTTGCACAGGATTCCCCTTGATGGGGGATTAAAATTAGATTTCAACAGTTGGATGCCCACAGTCACGACATAAATTATAAAATGAGCATAAGATCCATTTCAGGTCTTTCAGCAATAGCATAAAATCGGTAGAACTGTTTTTAACTCTGCAAATTCTGATACTCTTACCATACTAACATCTAACTAAAGTATGTAAAAATTAAATGACTTCTCCAGCAGAAGTGATGGTAGTAG
The DNA here is from genome assembly GCA_032878935.1 of Erythrophleum fordii. Classification (NCBI taxonomy): domain Eukaryota; kingdom Viridiplantae; phylum Streptophyta; class Magnoliopsida; order Fabales; family Fabaceae; genus Erythrophleum; species Erythrophleum fordii. The sequence continues at coordinate 6,611,493 of JAVQMF010000058.1, forward strand.
CACCACAATACAATAAAATAGACTCTTGAAGAGGAACCGCACTATGTACAAATCATTGCCGGGTTCAATAATCAACTGTACAATACGATGTCATACTTGAGTAACAATCGGGCAAGTGTATTTAAGGGGAAAAAACAGACGAGTGAGAAAAGTACCATCCAGAAGCTAAAGAGACTTTTGTGCATTAATGGTATTGTAAATTTTAGACAGACGACGAGTTGGCGGTTTAGATTGGACAGGTTTTTTTCTGAGACCAAAAATCTCTTGCACCAAAGGAACATGTACTAGGACTAGTTTCCATGCCAACAACCAGCCTACAACAATCCAATCCATGGAAGAATTAATCAATTTGAACTTTCATATAGGGATTAGAACCAAATTTGGTAGCAGAAGATGGGAGTAATGAGAATTCCATGAACTCTATTGTGAAACGGGAGATGAAACCTAGAAAAAGAAGAGAAAAATTACCCAGAGAAATTAAGAAGAGAACAAATCCGATGGCGAGGAGAGGACGGAGAAGGAGCACAACGATGAAATCCCAGTAAGAAAGGGAATCTGCAGTCGACAACGACTCCATAGCAACCTCGACGACTACTACAATGTAACGTGCCCCCTGTACTCTATCGAGATTCACTTCATATTTAGGGCTGTCTTCATCTGGACTTGATCCATTCAATTAAGCCCAGGACCTACCCCCATTGACTGTTTACAGGATGATCATGAGCAAGCATAAGCAGGTGATATAATTCTTATTTTTGAATTTGTAAAAAATTATTGTTTTAATTCTTTAAACTTATAACTTAGTAGTTAACAAACTCAAATCTTTCTCTATCAAATTGTTAAAAATCCATGAAAACAATTTTATTTAACTTATATATAATTTGTTATATGTTTATAAATAATTGTATAATTCTTTAATTAAATTATATAATTATTATATTATTATTAAAGAATTATATACTTATTATATTTTAATTAAAAAAATTAATAATAAAGATATAAAACACTATATCTAAATATAAATTTTTATTTATTTAACAAAATTTAAAAATAAACTAATTTTTTTTATTTTAAATTAAGACTCAGTCATGTAAAATTTATTCACATAAAATTACAACAACAAATAAATATTTGAAGTAATTATTAATGTAATTTAAGACATCTAGGATACATTGTGATTTTTTAAACAATTTTTTAATATATTAAATTAACTTTATATAGATATATATATACACACACATGTATTATGGGTTACAGACGTAAAGTGTATTATACCACTAAGACCAAAATCAATATCTTTAGAAATACTTGGCAAGATTCATACTCATACTTGTTATTCATTTCTCTAGCTGATCAATACCTTTAAAAATGCTAAGAGATTTCAATGGCTTTATAACAAGCCAATATGCAAGCTGTAAATTTCATTAGCATAATTTTTTTGTAAATCTTAAACAAAGAAAAATTTATATATGAGGTATACTTAAATAGTGGAGGAGAATTAGAGTTAAGAACCCAAAATTAAAAATATTTACTCTAAAAGACCTGTTACCACGAAGTTTAAGGAATTTTACTTAAAGTCAGTAGTAATTTATTTTAAAATAATGATAATAGGTCCTTCAAAATAAATATTTTTAATTTTGGATCCTTAATTCTAATTCTCCCTAAATAATAAGTGGTTTTATTTGGATTTCTATGTTAGCAATCAGAAATATTTTAGATTTTATTGTTAATATTTGCTTGGTTGAAATATAGAGAAATTTCCAAGGCTTGTTGTAATCTCCACACCTGTACATTAGCTATATATACGTGTAGCTCTCAAAGTGAATAAGAGAGATATATGAATTTCTTTTAATACTAAGAATTCACATGGTATCAGAGCATTAACCAAAAAAGTCATTTCTTCTAATTATCTTATTAGCCGTATTCATTGTACTAGCCATCGACTCGAACCATGGCTATCGGAACTTCATCAATCACACCTTCCATTGTGGTTAATCAGGTTAACGCACCATTCCCAGTTGCTCTGATTCTTGATGAAACGAATTATATCCTCTGGTCGCAACTTATGGAAACTCACATTACCTCTCGTAACAAAAGAGGTTATTTAACAGGCGACGCAAAGAAGCCCAACCTCAAAGATCTAATGTATGCAACATGGACAACAGAAAATCAAAAGGTACGAAGTTGGCTCATCGAAGTAATGAGTCCAACACTGATGCAACATTTTATTCGATTGCCTACTGCAAAGGATATATAGGAGGCCCTATCTTAAATGTTTTATGACGGCATCGATGAAACCATAATCTTTGAACCAAATCAAAAGTCTTTCACTACCAAACAAAATGGAAGGCCTTTGTCAGTCTACTATAATGAACTTATAGTTATCTTCTAAGAGATTGATCATCGAACAAAAGGCCAAGCTGAATTAGTTGAAGGAGTAGTGCAGATGCACTCTGCCATGAGCCGCCAGCAAAGGCAAGCAATGAACATTAATCATGCACCGATAGAAAGTATAGTTTTATTTACGAATGAGGCCTCGCAAAACACTCAGGAAAGTAAACCCTGAAAGTCTAACTTTCTTGTTTGCTCTAATTGTAGTGAGACTGGACATTCTAAACAAACATGTTATGAAATCATTGGCTACCCTGAATGGTGGGATTTCTTAAAGAAGCCGAGGCAAAAAATTACTACTAAAGCACTTAATACTATAACTAAAGAAGTAGCAATTGTTCCCAATGAACTTGAAGATACAAAGCCTGCAATCAACGTAGCATAACAAAGTAAAAATGTTTTGATTGTCTCAAATAATTCTTGGATTATTGATATAGGAGTAACAAATCATATGACAAACAAAGTGGATAACCTGACTTGCATTCAACCTCATGCACTTCCTCACATAGTTACTGCTAATGGCAGTGAATCACGTATTAAGGGACAAGGGACATGTCATCTGACAAAAGATATAACTCTAGACAAAGTTTTACTTATTCCATTTATTGAACATAATTTGATGTTCGTTAGTTAAATCACTTTTGCATTATCATGTACAGTGATGTTTTGGCCTTCTTATTGTATATTTCAGGACATTCTAACTTGGAAGATTCTTGGCTATGATGTTAGGCAAGGCAACCTCTATGTTCTAGACATACGAAATTTGCAGCATGAAATAAAAAGTATAGTGAATAGTGTAATTGTTGAGAATAAAGCTGAAGAATAAATATGGCTATGGCACAGGAGGCTAGGGCATTTATCATTTGGATATCTTTAGAAATTAAGGCTAAACTTGTTTAAAAGGTCTAAAGTTTCAAATTTTCATTGTGAAATTTGCACATTTGCCAAGAGTCATCGAGTCCCTTATTTCCCAAGTTTGAATAAAAGTCGTGAACCTTTTATAGTTATACACTTCAATATTTTGGGTCCTGTAAAAGTGTCTACATTATCTAATGTCCGTTATTTTATTACATTTATTGATGAATGTACAAGGACGGTATAGGTCTCATTACTACATTATCTAATGTACAAGAATTTTTTTAAATGGTGCAAACCTAGTATAATAAAAAGATCAGTGTACTTCAGTTTGATAATAGAATAGAATTTATTAATAGTCAGATGAATGTTTTTATGAAAGAACATGGAATTCGGCATCAAACATCTTGCTTTTATACGCCCCAACAAAATGGCCTCATAGAACGATGAAATAGGCAAATTATGAAAATAGTACGTGCATCTTTATTTGGCATGAATATGCCACTATCATATTGGGGTGAAGTAGTTAAATCTGCAGCCTATTTGATGAATCTAACTCCCTCTAGTGTGTTGGATTTCCAGACCCTTCTTCAAAAGTTATAGATTCTTTTGAAATTTCACTGTTCCGAATCTGGAACCTTGCATTTTTAGGTGCACTACATATGTTAATGTCCTAAAAAATCTTCGAAGCAAACTAGATCCATATGCGATTAAGTGTGTATTTTTTGGTTACTCTGACCTACAAAAAGGATATCGGTGCTATGATCCCTGTACATGCAAATTGTATACAACTCTTGATGTCTCACTTGTAGAGTTCGAACCATATTACAAGAATGGAAGCTCTTCTCTTCAAGGGGAGGGGTGGACAGAAAAAGAAAAGATGTAAATGGAAGTAAAAAATGAAATCAAAAGACTTGATCAGCTACAGGATCAGTTTAATATCAAATAGGATGATAGTAATAAGTCTTTGCCTAAGTTGCCTAACGACTCTACACCTACACCAAATGCTGAAGATCCTTCCCAGAATGTTTAATTACCTCCAGAGAGCACTCGGTAACTCCTGATCTTAAAAACTCACTTAATGATTCCTATGAATTATCACATATGCAGGGAAATGAAAGAGGGATTGGACTTGCACTATTTACTGTTCCCGTGCCAGTTGACCATGATAGTATCAATCGTAGAGTTTTGCAATGCACTACAAAAAGAATTCCTGGGAGACAGTATGAACCTAACCTAAGAGCAAAGGGTAAATATCCAATTTGTAATTATCTTTTCTCAAATGGTTAGTCCTATGCTCTCGTGTTAGCACGAGTGGCTGGCATAGCTATACCATCTAACGTACATGAGGCATTACTTGATTCTAAATGGGCTAAAGCTATAAATATAGAACTCGAAGCATTGTAAAAAAATCATACGTGAGATTTTGTTCAACTTCTTAAAGGTAAGACTCTTGTTGGATGCAAGAGGGTATTCACCCTTATACTAAAAGCTAATGGGAGTTTAGATCAATATACAAAACGTCTAGTGGCGAAAGGATACACGCAGAAGTATGGCATTAATTATGATGCAACGTTTGCACTAGTAGCAAAAATGAATACAGTCCAAGTCATTTTGTCACTTGTAATTAATAAAAGTTTGCCCCTGTAATAGCTTGACGTAAATAATGTGTTTCTTAATGGAGACTTGGACAATGAAGTTTATATGGAAGTGTCTCCTAAAATAGAGTTAAAGGGATCAAGCAATGAGCAAGTTTGTACACTACGAAAATCTTTATATGGATTAAAGCAATCTCCAAGGAAATGGTTTGAGAAGCTTACTATGACAATGCGGACCTTTGGACACAAACAAAGTAACATGGATCAAACTCTATTTATCAAGCATACAGGTGAAAAAATTGTAGTACTATTGGTTTATTACGTGGATGACATGATAATTACAGGGGATGATCTATAAGAGATAGAGGCTTTGAAAAGACACGTCACTTCAAAATTTGAAATGAAAGACCTTGGTGAACTTCGTTATTTCCTTGGAATTGAAGTGACATAAATGAGTGAAAGTATTCTTCTGTCACATAATAAATATGTATTAGATTTACTTACTGAAATGGGCATACTAAGATGTAAACTAGCCGAGACTCCAATTGAGATGAATCATCGACTAGGGATCTATTCTGACCAAGTACCCACGAATAAGAGGCAATATCAACATCTTGTTAGAAAACTCATTTACCTCATGTATACACGGCTAGATATAGCCTATGCAGTGGGAGTTGTAAGCAAGTTTACGCATAACCCCAGTGAAGATCATAAATAGGTAGTAATGCATATACTATGGTATTTGAAAGGAAGTCCAAGCTTGGGAGTACTATTCTCTAAGAATGGCAACTTAAAGATAGAGGGGTATACAGACTCAGACTGGGCCGAGGATCAAACCACTTGAAAATCAACCTCTAGATACTTTGTGTTCGTAGGAGGCGATTTGGTATCCTGGAAGAGCAAGTTACAAAAAGTTGTAGCGAGGTCTAGCGCAGAGGCTAAATACAGGGATATGACACATGGAACTTGCGAGCTTCTGTGGATAAGAAGTGTTTTAGCTGAATTGCGTTTTGAACACAATGAGCCCATGAGTCTCCATTGTGATAACAGAGCAGCTATTGAGATTGCATAGAATCCCATCTAGCCTGATCGTACAAAACACATTAAAGTTGACAGACATTTGATAAGGGGATAATCTTGATAAAGGAATCATTCGATTCCTGTTCGTAAAGTCAGAAAAATAGCTTGCAGATATTCTTACCAAAAGAGTGTTTGTAAAAGCTTTCAAACACAACAGGAGCAAGTTGGGCATAACTATAACCCATGCACAACTTGAGGGGGAGTGTTAGCAATTAGAAATATTTTAGATTTTATTGTTAATATTTTTTGTTTATAGAATCCCATGTTGCTTGGTTGCTTGGTTGAGATATAGAGAAATTTCCATGACTTGTTGTAACCTCCACACTTGTACATTAGCTATATATACGTGTAGCTCTTAAAGTGAATAAGAGAGATATCCAAATTTTTTCTAATACCAAGAATTCATAGTATACGATTCATTTGAGTTATAAACTTTACATATTTATTTTTAAAAAAATTAAGAAAAAATAGAGAAGATCTAAACATGTCATGAACCACTTTGATAAGTTGCAAATTTACAGCTAAATGAGATTCAAACTTTAAACTCTATTTTGGCAACTAGCAAACATAATCAAATGAATTGCTAGCTTTCCTATGAAACAATAGGCATGGAGAATTATCAAGGGCATACGGATTCTCTAAAGCGAGGAAACCATGAAGTGTCTTTAAAATTCAATAAAATAGGGCGTTTTGGTTAAATCAAGGGTGACGTGGCATAAGCCATTGTCGTTAATCGAAGCAATGGTTAGGATAAAGGGAAAATATAAAATTGTCACACCCGAAAATGCGACGGTGTGGCGCCAAACCGAAATCAAAGAATTAAAATGTAAAAATGGTTCAAATAAATAGGGTTCAGGAGTCGCCACTAAAATTTTTATTTTTGAAAAGGCAAAACTTTGGAAAAATCCTTTTATAAGAAAAATGGTCTATGAACCAGATAATGAATTCGGGAGTCGATTGTGAGTGGGGAAAGTGTTAGGCATCCCATTACACCTGTTCTTAAGAACGGTTACCCTGAGTTAGTTGTGTAAAATTATTATGACCTTTAATCTATTTTAATTCTTCTCAACAAATCACATGCAGGATAAAAGGAATGAGATTAGATAAAAAAAATTAAGAGTAAAAGAAAAAAGAAATTAAAGAAATAAAATTTAGAATAAGAGGAATGAAATTGAAGAGATAAAACTAAAAGAAAAATAATTATTTACAAGGGCGGACTTGACCTAGGATAAAAGTCTAGGGCCTACGTATCTTTTGAAAGGGATCAAAGTCTATGTAGTTCGGCTGGAGATTATATTTAATTGATGTATGTTTATTTTATTTTATTTTTATGTTTTTTATATCTCTTATCCATGTTTTTTTATTTTTTTGTTTTATTTTTTTATTTTTAATTAATTTTTTTCTTTTTTTTCTTTTTATTTTGTTATTTTATTTTTTATTCTTGTCTTTTTCCTCTCTTTTTTTTTTCTGTTTTTGTCTTGTTTTTTCTTTCTCCTTTTTTTTTTTTTTCAAAAAGACAAAGAAAATAAAAATTACTTTTTTCCTTTAACAAATAAAATGAATTTTGAAATTGATTGATATGTTTGATTTGTTAAAAGTAAATTTAATTTTGCTTTCCTTGCACTTTCAATTTTTTTTCTCTCTTTTTTTCTTCATCATTTTATGTTTTTTTTTTTCATTTTTCTCTTTCTTTATCTCTTCTTATCATTGTTTTGTTTAATTTTTGTTTTGTTTTGTTATTATTTATTTTACTTTTGTTTTTACCTCTGTTTTATTTTATTTTTTTGGTCCTATTTTGTCCTTTTTCTTTTTCTTTTTCTTTTTGTTTTTATTCTTTGCCTTTGTTTTTGTTTTTATTTCGTGTTGTGTTTTTGTTTTTATTTCTTTTTGTTTTTATTCTTTGTTTTCTATTTTTATTTCTTTTTGGTTTTTCTTTTGGCTTTGTTATTGTTGTTTTTTTTTGTTTTTCTATTTGTTTCTTTTTCTGGTTAATTTTTATTTCTGTACTCTATTTTGTTTTTTTTTTTTCTTTTTTTTTTGTTTTTAGTTCTATTTATTTTTGTTTTATTCGTATTTTATTTTTTTGTTTTATTTTTATCTTTTTTCTTTTTTTTTTTAATTTTGTTTTTGCCTTTATTTTTGTTTCGTCTTTGAATTTTTTTGTTTTTGTTTGTTTTTTTTTTAGTGAAAAGATAAAGAAAACAAAAATTACTTTTCCCTTTTATAAATAAAACAAATTCAAAATTAGTTGACATACTTTGATTTAAGACAAGGTTAATTTCATTTCTTTACCTTTATTGTATTTTTAATTTTTTTCTCTTTTTTTATCATTTTTTCTTGTTTTCAATTTTTTTCTCTTTTTTTTTTCTTTGTTTTTAATGTTTTCTTTTGGTTTTGGCAAACTTTCGAGAAAAAGAAAAACTAAATTTTAAATTTGAAAACGTTTTATTATTTATAAAGAAAAACACTTTCTTTGGTTTTGTTTGTTTGTTTTTTTTTTGTTTTAAAAGATTTAAACTTAATTCCTAAATATAAATTTGATTTTCTTTCTCTTGTTTTTCTTGAAATTCTTTTGAAAACAAAATTACGCGTAGGCCGTCGAAACCCAAGACTCATTAAAATACAAATTTAATACCTAATAGATACCAAGGAGGCTTATTACCTCACATGATCCTTAGGATTTTTCTATGTGCTCGAGGGGATATAAAATCCCACACGGCTATTCTAAAAGAGAAAAATAAAAATCAAATCAAAACAAAAATATTCACAAGCTTGCAACATTTGTTTTGACGGTGTGTGCTTGTGTCCAGCCAGCAAAACAACATGTCTTAATACATTTCAAGTACAGGAAAACAAACTCAAACCAATTGACTTTGCTATGCTATCCAATCCGGTTTCATCTGCTATAGCGCAACCATCTCTTTGATTTTTGCTCAATTCTTGGTAAGTTTCCTCAATCGTTTAACATCCTCCAGCAAGACTCATGCAAAAGAGATAAAAAGGAGGAGGGTTTAAATTCTAGACCATTATTTATATTTCCAAAAATGATCAAATCAATGGATCAATGTTCGAACATACCCCACATGTGACAAAACTTTTTAATTTTAGTCAGAACAGCAGCCATGTTACGATAAACATACTGAAAACTTTAGAATAGCAGCTAATGAACATACGTAAAATACACAATAACATGACACACTTGTTCTATGAATTTCTTAGCAGGGTCAGATTATAGATCAAGGAAGATTTCTAATCAAACATGCTTAGCCATTAACCACAATCCACTCCCAAACAGATGATGAAATAATTGAAAATTAATCAGAAAACATTTAGTACAAACCAGCCACGAATTTCTCAAACTTAGCCAAATACAATCCCCAAATTATTTGACTCTAACGTCACAATCCATTCAAAACCATCATAACCACAAAGCTGAATTCCCTCTCACTCAAGACACGTAGCGAGACAAGCTAGTTGGTACTTCCTTGTGCACGACAGGATGCCCCATTTTATCAAAGATTGGGTGCAAACGTTATTAACAAAAAAGGGAGATTCACACAAACACATGGGCTGTCATCTCATCCGAAAGACAATGCATCAAGAGTCAATACTACATCTACAAATCCAATAACAGAACTTTCTAATTCCATGCCTTGAATTTCAAAACCACATGAATTGCACCATTTAGGCAGAAAGCAAAACTGAGGCATATATCAAAGTAACCTAATCATGAGCTACCAAATCACCAAAAGCATGCATACAGCTCCATTAGGGAGCTTATCAGTCAAATAGACAACAACTCCTAACTATAAAAAGGGAGGTAGCATAATTTACAAGTTAATCACTGGGTTTTTGCTTAGGATTAAGGTTGTAGATGTAGTTCAGCTTAGGCTTTAGCTTCCCCTTCTTGCAACATTTCATCAGAACCCCAAAAAAAACCCATACATATACCGACTCGTTAAGCTAAAAAACAAGAACAGAACAGATTTTTCAAAATTTCAAACACCCTCAACTGTAATAAGTGATGAATGAAGATAAGAAAAGAGCATCAATAGAATAAAACGAAATTATCTTACCTGACTTATGCAAGCTTATGGCAGAGACACCTAACCAACAAACCAAAACATCAACAGCATTTTCACTCAAATATATTTTTCTCAGTAGCCAAATAAAATCGAAATTGAATTGAAAAAGTGGTTTTCAAGTAGACACTTAGAACTTGAATTTCCAAAAATCATGAGTCAAAAGCAGAACCTGACTAACAAGGAGAGGAATTGCCCTGAAAGTAGGGTGGGAGGATTTTGTAGAAGTTGCAGCCCTACCTCCACCGAGAGTTTCTCTTCTTATCGCTATTTATGTACAATTTCCTCCCTCCGGTGCATCTGCTTTACGTGCCTTCGTCTCTCCGAAGCCCCTTCTCTCCATCTCCCTTTCTTGCCTCTCTTTCCTCCCTAGGGGCTTTTCTCACTCTCCCTTTTCTGGATAATCCATTTGAAAATCCCAAAAAAGAAAGCCCCACGTACTTCTTTCACTCTCCTTCTCCCTTTCTCTCGCTCGCGCTCCCCCTCTCTCTTTCTCGTCTCGTGTCTGTCCCTCTAATCTCCCAGAACTCCCTCTCTCCCTCTCGATCTCTTTTGGACCTTCGTTCTCTTTTTTTTCGATTCGAACCTCATTGCTCTCCATTTCCTTTTCTCTAGTCTCTCACTCCTTCTTCGATTCTCTCGCTTTCTCACCCTCTCGATTTTTCGGTCTCTCCCCTCGACCCCGAATCCCCCTCTGTTCCTCCTGGCATCTCGCCTCTCTCTGTCTATGCCTCCCTCTCCTTCAAATCCTCTCCTCTCGCGTCTCTGCGTGTCCTCTCCTTCGCTTTCCCTTCTCTGACCCCCCTTCTCATCTCGCCTCTGAATCCCTTTTTGTTTCTGTCTGTGCGTTTCTCCCCACCAGCCTCTGCTCCACTATCTTCCCTTTTCCTGTACTCCCATCGTGCTCCTCCCTCCTCCTCTAAATCCTCTCCTCTCGCGTCTCTGCGTGTCCTCTCCTTCGCTTTCTTTCTGCGTGTTGTACGTCTACCTCTTTTTTGTGCGTCTGCGTCTTTTCGAAGACAGAATGAAAGGGGGGGACCAAAGGACCACCGGGTAGGTTTTTGATTTGGATCCGAGTTGGATTGGGTTGTGGTTTTTAGGCCTCAGACTTGGGTTGTGGTTGAAATAATGGGCCTCTATTTTTTTGCTTTGTTTTTTTTAGCCCATTTTTCCTTTTCATGTTTGGGCCTTTGGGTCTAAAAGAAATAGATTGAAACTATTTGTTTGCTTTAATTTTTTTTTAGGGGATCAAGGTCTTTTTTTTGGTATTGGGCTTTTATTTAGAGAAAAAGGAAGCAAAGTTAAGACCCTCCTTTTTTTTAATTAATTTTTCTTTTGTTTGTCTTTTTCGTTTTTGGTATTGGGTTAGTAGGCTCTTGTTTGTTTTTTTTTTCATTATTTATGGGTAATAAACTCTTATAGGCTTTTTTTTCTTTTTTGGTTTCCCCTTTTATTTTTCTTTTTTTTTTTTTTATGGTTCGGACTCTCTTAAATTTCTTTTATTTTTGTTTTGGGCTTCCCCTTTCTCTTTTATATATATATATATATATATATATTGTTTTGGGCTTTCCCTTCCTCTTTATATATTTATATATATATATTTTTTTTCTTGACTTTTTAAAAAAAAAACTATTTTACTTTATCTTTTTATTTTCTCTTTTCCTAGTCCTTTTTTATTTTTCCTTCCATTTCTTTTTTTTTTTAATATTTTTGTTAGTTTAATTTTATCATTATTTTTGGAGCTTGCCTGGATAAAATACGATGTTCACAGTTGCCCCTCTTTACTTGTTTCTTAGGCAAAGAAATTGAAAATGTATGTTTTAATATTTCTTGCATAAGAAACAAGTAAAGATAAGAACACGTATTTTGTTTAGGGCGACTTGATTGCCTTCTGACAATATACAAGAGGAAAGAGCAACCCAAACAAAATATGGTGTTTACAAGTTGCCCCTCTTTATTTATTCTTTAAGTGAAGAAATCGAAAATGCAATTTTCGATATCTTTAGCTTATGAATAAGTAAAGATGGAAACATATATTTTGTTTGGGGCGCTAAAAGATAAAGGTGAGCTAACTTACTTGGAAATGCAATTCTGCTTTGGTGTAGAACTTTGAGTTGCCTATTCTGGTAAAATTTTGGATGTCTGCTCTAGCAGGATTTTGGGTTTGTCTATTCTGGTAGGACTTTGAGTGCCTATTCTAGCAGGACTTTTGTACCTATTCTGGTAGGACTTTTATTGGTGCCTGTTCTGGCAGGACTTTTGGTATGCGTATTCTGGTAGGACTTTGATGCCTATTCTGATAGGACTTTTGGTGTGCCTATTCTGGTAGGACTTTGAGTGTCTGTTCTGGCAGGACTTTTGGTGTCTGTTCTGACAGGACTTTTAGTGCCTATTTCGGTAGGACTTTAAGTGCCTGTTCTGACAGGACTTTTGTGCCTATTCTGGTAGAACTTTTATTGGTGCCTGTTCTGGCAAGACTTTGGTGCCTATTCTGGTGGGACTGTTGGTGCCTGTTATGGCAGGACTTTTGGTGCCTATTCTGATAGGACTTTGAGTGCCTGTTCTGGCAGGATTTTTGTGCCTATTCTGGTAGGACTTTTATTGGTGCCTGTTCTGGCAGGAGTTTGGTGCCTATTCTGGTAGGACTTTGAATGCCTGTTTATACAGGACTTTTAGTGCCTATTCTGGCAGGACTTTTTGTACCTATTCTGATAGGACTTTGAGTGTGCCTATTCTGGTAGGACTTTGAGTGCCTGTTCTGGAAGGACTTTTGTGTTTATTCTAGTATAACTTTTATTAGTGCCTGTTCTGGCAGGATTTTGGTTTACCTGTTCTAGCAGGACTTTGGGTGTGCTTATTCTGGTAGGACTTTGAATGCCTGTTCTGGCAGGACTTTGATTGTCTATTCTGGTAGGACTTTTAGTGTGCCTATTCTGGTAGGACTTTTATTGGTGCCTATTCTGGTAGGACTTTGAGTGTGCCTGTTCTGACAGGACTTTGATTTGCCTATTTTGGCAGGACTTTGAGTGTGCCTATTCTGGTAGGACTTTGGTTTGCCTGTTCTGACAGGACTTTGGGTGTACCTATTTTGGTAGGACTTCGGTTTGCCTATTCTGGTAGGACTTTTATTAGTGCCTATTCTGGTAGGGCTTTTGGAATGCCTATTCTGGTAAGACTTAGGGTGCCTGTTCTGGCAGGACTTTGGTTTGCCTGTTCTGGCAAGACTTTGAGTGTGCCTGTTCTGGCAGGACTTTGGTTACTTATTCTGGCAGGACTTTTAGTGCCTATTCTGCGTAGGACTTAAGGGTGCTTTTTTTGGTGAATTTTTTCTAAGTTTAAAAACTTTACTTCATTCATCTAAGTTTTATGCAGGGTAATGCACCTATATGAAATGTGCAATGCATGCAAAATACTTGACTTTTTAGCTTAACAACTCAATTTTGCCCTAATATGAATCAAAGTTATTGTAAGTGTTAGAAGTATGAGGTATGTAGGATGCTACAATTTATGGAATGCACATTTTTTGTTTTTTCTTTGCCCCAGTATAAACTTGAGGTCCGCACAAGATATACCCAAGTGAAACGCAAGAGGCATATAAGATGCTTTATAAAATGCAAAATGTTTGTTTTCACTTGCCCCAGCATGAACTATGGTCTATGTAACATATGCAAATGTGGAATGTATGAAATATGTGATGCTTTATGTTATGAAATGCAAATTTTCTTTTTGCTTGCCTTAGTGTGAACTCGAGGCCATATAATGTATGCAAATGTGGGATGCATGAAACATGTGATGCTTTCTTTTATGAAATACAAATTTTCTTTTGCTTACCCTAGTGTAGACTACGGGTTATGAGATGTATGCAAGTATGTGATATGTGAAACATATGATATCTTATTTCCTAAAATGCACATCTTTGCATCTACTTCGCTTAATGTGAGTTTAGTTTAATGTAATGTATGCCTGTATGAGATGCATGATGCATATGAGATGCAAGTTGTTATGTGTTTTATACCTTTTTTTTTTGAATTTTTTAGCTTGAAATTATTTTTATTCTTAAAATATGTATAATTTATGCAAGTGAACTTAATTTCAAATAGAAGAAAAAAAGAAAAAAAATGAGGACATTATCTTTAAACATCTTTGAATTGGTTTTGAGTTTTAGACTCCTTTTTTCTTCAAAATCACCTCAAAAGAAAGAGGAAGAGAGGGAGCATTATTTCTAAATGCTTTTAAATTGATCGTGAACTTTGAATTCCTTTTTTTCTTTTTTCTTTTTTGTAAACAGAATCATCTTGAAGGAAAAGGAAAAGAGAATGAACATTATTTTTTTAATGTCCTTAAACAAATTTTGAATTTTAGACTCCTTTTTTGTTTTTTTGGAAAATGAATTGATAAGAAAAATGTGATCCTTTTTTTTTTAGTGAATTGATGAGAATAAATGTGATCTTTTTTTTTTAATTTTTTTTTAATTAGACTTGAAAAGGAAGAATATGCTTTGTCTATATACAAATTCAATGCACGCATATGATACATAAAAAATCTCAAATTTTATAAAACGTAGGATTTTTAGCCCTTTGCTTTTGAAAAATTTTACACTCTTCACCTTCCACAATGAGAAAGGTTGAACTTTTGATTATTCTACCAAATTTGCCTTTTGTTATTTGAATGAGGAAATTTACTTATGGCTTTTGGGCTAGCCCAAAAATGCCCCTGAAGGAGTATTTTAAGCTAAAAAGACCTAAGACTCTTGTTTGACTTATGTCTAAATGATTTTTCTCCAAGTAATTTGTTTGCCATCAACCTTGGACTATTAACTTAACAAGGCACTCTCCTATTGTCAACTCTTCATCGTTAATGCTTGAAAGGTCAATAAGTGGAATTCACTCTTACTTTAGTTAACAATGTCAATACAATCATGCATTAAGGGATACAAACACATAAGCTTGGGAAAGAAAAAAAAAATCCTCAACATTAGAGGGATGCAAGGGCTGATGAAGAAGGTGAGCATATAAAATGGTTTGGGAGTGGAGAAATAGAATAGACAATGGCTTGGCATAATGTGACAGAATGGGAAAATGCCCTAATTCTACACTTGAAGTATTCTCCTTTGAATAATAGAGAAGTGAGATGCTGAGAATATGGATATGACAGGATAGAGAGGAGCTTTACTCCTGGACTTGAACTCCTTTTAAAAGAAACAATGGATGTAGTGAAAAGAATCTGCTTTGAACTAAACTTTTTGCCCCAGTTTCAATTATTTTGATTTTTTTTTATCATTCCCTTTAAAAAAAAAAAAATATGCCCCATTATTTTGCAAACAAGTTAAACCTCAACAAGGACTTTCGACACTTGTAATGTGGCCTTGGTAAAAAAGTTTATGAAATAAGAGATATTAGGCTCAAGAATTAACATGCCCCCCTCAAGTCTCCTATTGATCTCCTTCACCTATTACTTTAACAAAATTCTATACTCGAAATTCACTTAACAAGAGAGGAAGTCTTAAGGTTGTAATGGGGTTTAATGGGTAAAATGTAGCTTAAGAAAGAAAGGTGACAAGGCCCAAACATTCATGTAAGTTTACAATGAGAATTTTGCTCTAGTAGTTGTACCATTTTGGTAAGACCAATTGGCTTATGATAGTTAACTCAACCTTTTTCTTTTAAAAGATATTTTTCGTTCAACTCAACTCTCCTCCGGAGACTTTTTTTTTTTTTGACCTCTAGTGCCATATAAGACTCTTCTTTAGGAATTTTGCCCCTTGATTGCATGCTAAGGTGAAGCTCCCTTTTAAAAGCTTTTACTTTTTCAAAATTTAATCTGTGGGAGCTTTCTTTTTGAGAATTTCCTTCCTCCTATGACTTTTCTTTTCTTCTTCCAATTTGTCTCCTTTTTTCATTAAATCTGCTTTTTTCTCTAAAGGGAATCCACTATGGTGTCAAAATTACTTTTTCTTTATGTAGAATTCTCATTGCTTCTCGGGTTCAATTCATGTTCGGTATTTGAAGAATTTTTTTTTTTAGGCCCAAAGTGGTTAGCAATGGTTAAGAAGTGTTTGGATGATTGAAAGAACTTGACTCTCTCTTGATATTTGAATTATTAACATAAATACTTGTTAAAGACTTCCCATCCCAAAGGTTACATGATTAAGGTGAAGGAAATGAATATCACTCCAGGCTCAAATGAGGTGACTAGAAGTTACTTCCTTGTATTTGGGAAGACAAAGAATGCATTGTATCCTAGACATAGTTTGCTTGTGGGACATGCATTGGTATCTCTAATTTGGTTTTTTTTTTTTGTAATTGAATTTGGGGTATATAATTAGCTTTAAGTTTGACCTTTTTCTCTATCAATTGAATCTTTTTATAAGGGGTTCTAGGTATCATTATTATTATTTTTTTTTGTGGGTTTTTGGTTATTTAGAAATAACACGCAAGGAAAGAAGTGGTGTCAACATAATTGATGGAATGGAAGGACACGTAAAGGGTGAGGTGGAAGCATATAACCATTGTATTGACAAGGTTAAATCAAATAAGGTCCAATGAATCCACTTCTGTTAGCCTTAGATTTTAGCTAAACAGAAGAATATCGAACAAACAAGCATTAACTGATTATGATATGACAGACAACTTCTTTGAGAGTTCGATCATCAAGAAATCCTTATGAAATCTTATCTCTTATGTCATTTTATACTTTGTTCATGAAGAGGTTGCAACTTTTTTTTTAATGGAGTGTCTCGTTGCCTTAGGATCAAGTATACAATTTTTTCGACCAATGCCATTTTGGGTGTGAAGGATAGAGGCTAGTGTAGGAAGCATCCTACTATTGTGAAAAAGCTATTCAAATGAAGATTAGGCAAATGGCAAGGATCCCAAATGAGGTATATGGCAAATGTTTTAATTATGATGGTGTGTGGTTTTTTGCATGGTCAAGTTTAGGTCTTGATGAGTTTTGAGATGAATGATTCGAATTCCTTTGGAATGGAGAGGATGATGGTGGACAATAGTCATAAGCTGAAGGATATAGTGGTATGGAAGG
This sequence comes from Erythrophleum fordii, assembly GCA_032878935.1. Lineage (NCBI taxonomy): Eukaryota > Viridiplantae > Streptophyta > Magnoliopsida > Fabales > Fabaceae > Erythrophleum > Erythrophleum fordii. The sequence goes on from JAVQMF010000058.1 coordinate 6,628,537, forward strand.
TTAGGAAGTGATAAGCAACCTTATCAAGACCTTTGATAACTTTTCTTTTTCCTAATCAAGTGACACACCTTTACCTTTTGCACTTATACTTCATTTTCTCATCTTGGCTATTCATGAGTGTAGCTTTTTATTTGAATTTTTTTTAGATGAAGCTAATCTTTCCATTACAAAGGGCCAAGAATCATGTATTTTACAAATTTTCAGATTTTCAACATGAAATGCCTTATGACAATGCACTTATGCAATTTTATTACTTGTTTGATTTATGAACTGATGGGTGTATTTAGTGTAGGAGCCTTTCAAGATATAGGACCATTATTTCCTTTGGGGAATTCGTTGCCCCCAATTGACCTAATAATAGAGTTTATAATTTTTCACTCAATATTACCCCAATGAAACTCCCTTCTTTTTAAAGTTATTTGACCTCTATTTTTCTCAGATGCTTTATTGCATATAGGGATAAATAAAGTTGACAAATCATCCTAAGAGAATATATCAAATTCTACATAGAGGATGTCTATGAAAAAGCACAACCAATCTGGTCTTCTTCTGACAATTTGTAGAGTTATTTTCATATCCTCCACTTTCCTTTAGGACCTTATTGTTTCACCATGAAGGGTAGGGTTGACAAAATCGATTTGCAAGGAATTTCAATTTTTTTTTTTTGGCAAGCAATTCAAATTGAGCTCTTAACTGGCTCGACTCATGTGTCAACTTGATCCTTATTTATCTTGAAAATAGCCACCGATATAGTGCCAAAATTTACTATCTCTATGTAAGTTATTTGAGATTAGCTTTTTTTTTATTAATCAGGGGATTACTAGTATTAGTTAATATTTGCCCACATTCCTCTAAGAACTTATTAACCCATTGGGAGTCATGGCTTATCACTCTTTGAGAAGGGATAATTTCTATACCATTGATGTTTAGAACTTTGGCTTTGATGATGTTTAGTACAAACACGCCAATTTAATGATCTATTGATGTATGATGGATTTAATGTTGCATACTCACTCATACAGTATTAAGAATTATGTCTTGGTAGAAGAAAAGAAGAAAAACTTTGTACTTCTTCTCGAGAAACTTATTGCTTCATTAAAGAAAAAACAGTTGACAATCAAACCGAGAGAAATATGCTTATCTACACAATTGATGCCTTAAAATAATTCTAATCCCTACCCAAGACACACACTCACTTGATGATGCGACATACATATTATAATTTTTCAGAATTTTAAAAATTCTTTCCTTTTTTATGAAGGAAAATTTTATTTTATGGGGTGGAGGTTTTAAAGAATGAAAATGGGTTGTGTACTATTTATTATTTTATTTTATCTCTCTTTGTTTTTTTTTTTGTGTTTTGGCATGTATATGAAGAAATGAATGCATGCTTAAGGTTTTTCTTCCGTGAGATCATAACAAATGTGATTATTAACCTTTTCAAGGTTGAAAACCTACTAATAATGGTTAGTTGCACTAATTTATATTTTTATCATAGTTAACGTATGTCCAACTGTGCAATGATATCTCGTTAACTACTCCAGTGAATTGTAACAATATGTCACCTCCCCTATGGCTTTTACTGAATGCATGAGTACGATGAGAAGAAAAGATCATAATGCTCCCCTTTGTCCTAACATGGGTAGTCCCTAGGTTGAGATCACTAGTTTACAGAAGTCTGATTCTAACTATTTAGGAGGCGTCTAGAGTTTAACTATTAGTGCATTTTTAAGGTAGATCTATGACCCCTAGAATATAGGTTCCCAAATTGCCCTCGCCATGAAGTGAGGATCTCGCTATATAAACTTGACTTTGAGAGAATAAAATATCTTACACAAGTCAAACCCATATAACAAGACACAATTTAGGTGAGGTCTTCATGATAGCTTCAGGAAGCACAATGCTTCACAGGGAAATCAATATAAACCTCTGCTAGCCTAAGGTGTATTAAGACTCGGGTACAGAGCTCATAATGTGTGTGAGATATTTGTGTCTCAGTGATGTGTGTGAAGAGAGCATTTACCTTCCACCTTATAGATTACCCAACCCTCATCTGCTAAGCAGATTGACAGAACAAAAGGCAGAGAACTGTATATACAGATATAAGCAAAAAGAAATAAAATATACAAATATAGTCATCTACCCTAAGATTTTATTCCTCATGTTATCTATCCTAACACATGTTATATATATAATCAATGAAATAAAGTAATGAGGCAAGCATGTGAATGAGATGTTATCTATCCTAATCATATGAGACAAACAACAACCAAATGGGAGAACCAAAATAAAAGGAAGGCTATAACATTTTGCACAACTAACTTAACTTGGGCTTGACTCTTTAACTGTCTCCAGCGGAGTTACCAAACTGTCACATCCGAAAATGCGACGGCGTGGCGCCAAACCGAAATCAAAGAATTAAAATGTAAAAATGGTTCAAATAAATAGGGTTCAGGAGTCGCCACCAAAATTTTTATTTTTGAAAAGGCAAAATTTTGGAAAATCCCTTTTATAAGAAAAATGGTCTATGAACCAGATAATGAATTTGAGAGTCGATTGTGAATGGGGAAGGTGTTAGGCACCCCACTACACCCGTTCTTAAGAACGGTTACCCTAAGTTAGTTGTGCAAAATTATTATGGCCTTTAGTCTATTTTAATTGTCCTCCACAAATCACATGCAGGATAAAAGGAATGAGATTAGATAAAAAAAAATTAAGAGTAAAAGGAAAAAGAAATTAAAGAAATAAAATTTAGAATAAGAGGAATGAAATTGAAGAGATAAAACTAAAGGAAAAATAATTATTTACAAGGGCAGACTTGACCTAGGATAAAAGCCTAGGGCCTACATACCCTTTGAAAAGGATCAAAGTCCACGTAGTTCGGCTAGAGATTATATTTAATTTATGTATGTTTTTTTTCCTTCCATTTCTTTTTTTTTTAATATTTTTGTTAGTTTAATTTTATCATTATTTTTGGAGCTTGCCTGGACAAAATACGGGGTTCACAGTTGCCCCTCTTTACTTGTTTCTTAGGCAAAGAAATTGAAAATATATGTTTTAATATTTCTTGCATAAGAAACAAGTAAAGATAAGAACACATATTTTGTTTAGGGCGACTTGATTGCCTTCTGACAATATACAAGAGAAAAGAGCAACCCAAACAAAATATGGTGTTTACAAAAATAATGAAATGTAACATTTAAAATAACTTTTTTTTCTTTATTAGTTTGAAACAGGTTCAAGATCTTTTATGTGTGTTCCCTCTATTTACCTCTTTTGTAATGTTATTCAGAGATTCGCCCGTAACTTTAATATTGGGTTTCTTCTACAACATTTGAAAGCGAGATTCAGTTATGATTTTTTAATTTTAGCCAATCTCCAATCATGATAGTTATTATTATTATTTTTAATCCATGGCAACTCCATTATTGTTTCTTCATTCATTTAATTTAAGTCAACTCCTTAAAAGAATATGTATCTTGATTTGTCATGTAGAATATTTGACATCTTTGATTCATCCTTTAAGGTTAACACATGATCTGCACTTATTTAAAGCTGTCTCAACTTTGAACGATATTATTATTGTTTACACTCCATCTCATTGTCAATACATATCCCAATCACTAAGCATGGTGAGGAGGTGTGTCCTATTACCTTGTACTCATATTCTTTCACTGTAAACCTATTATCTTATGTTTTTGTTGCTTTTGGTAATTGAAGAAGTAGTACCAAAGTTATTAAAATTAAAATTCCACAAGCTACAAATTTTGTTCCTTTTCAAAATTTCTCATATCATCATGTGCCTACCTATATTCTGTGAATCTATGTTATTCACTTCAATTGATAAATTGTTACTGGAAATTAGCTATTGTAATTCCAAAACCATAAAAAAAAACTCATAAAAGAAACTAAATGGATGAAGGAGCAATAATTAAGTTGCTGTTGATTAAAAAAAAAAAAAAGCTATCATGAATAGAGATTGGTCGAAAATAAAAAGAAAAAGAAAAAGAAAGAAAAGAAGCCATGATCAAATTTCACTTCTAAATGCTACAAAAGAAACCCAACATCAAAGCCATGACTAAATCTTTAAATGACCTGTGAATAGAGGAAGTACACATGAAAGGCGCTAGAACTACTTCAATTTAACTATGTTTCATTGCTTTAGGCTGTGTTTGAAAACACGTTTTACCCCTCCCAAATCACGTTTCATATGAAGCAACAAACTGGTACTTCTGTGCAAACATAGTTTTTGAACGTAATTCCAAATGAGCATTTATTCTCTGCGTTCACCTCATTTATTACTTTGATAAACAATAATGGCTTATGCCACATCACTATTCACTTGATCAAAACACTATTTTTTTACCTAACTTCATAGGCATTTCATACTTCCCTCATTTTAGATGATCATAACACGTTATTTGGGGTAGAAATAAGAAACAAATTTGATGATTTTTTATATAAATTTTATTTTATTTTGAATCTCTTAATTTGTTTAATTTTATTGAAAGTAATGTTGCCTTTTTAATTTATTCATTGAAATAATTTATTTTAAAATTAATTAGATAAGTTTTTATCTATAATTAAAAATAATTTTTTAATTTTGTATGACTTAAAAGTGAACAAGTTTCTTATTTGATTATTTTTAAAATTAGAGGAACTACGTTATTCCATTAAAATGAAAAATAACAAATTAGAAGGACAATATTATTTAATTAAAATTCAAAAATATTTTTTTAAATTTGATTAAACAAATAAAAATATAACTAACCCTTTTACATATTATTCGGACCTCATTTACTTGGATTACTTTACTACGTCTCTCGTCCACGTTAATTACAACTCGAATTCTCTTCTGTTTCATGTGAGTAAAATGTTATTCTATTAAAAAGTGATAAAAAAATGAGTTTAAAAAAAATCCCATAAACCAAGGTCTTCTATTATGCAGTGGCATTTTGTACACACAAAACAATTTAAAAGGTTTTAAAAAAATATAATTTGAAAAAAAATATATAAACATTTGACTCTATTTTTAGGTAATGTCGCACACAATTTTCACTCCTCTCTCTCCCTCCCCAAATTTTAATTTAATTTGGTTGATCTGTGGGAAACTGGGAATCAAATTTATCCTCTCTTTCTTTCTCTTTCCAAATCAATTTATATATGAGTTTGTATTTTTCGGAAACCATAAAAGTATTAATTTATCTCGCATGTGTTTCCATGTTGTTTTACTTTTTTTTTCTTTGATTATTACGCGAATTTTTGTACAACACGGGCCCAATTTAGTTTTAATTTAACTTGGTGGATTTGTGAGAAACTGAGAATCAAGTTTAAGGCCCATAGGTCACAGCATGGAAAATGAGCCCACCTAATTAGCCGAATACCATGACCAACAGGAACAGCTCCCACTGAACCTATTCCTCATTCCGTCCAAGTTCACTTTCCTCGGTTAATATCATCAATTTGTTTTTTATCGATAAAATTTCTATGATATTCTTTCGCACTGCCTTACTCGCATTTGTATTGCTCTCACGCTACCGGCTACCCTCCAGCCATGGCACCTACCCCCACATCACATCCAGGTTCATTCTTGTTCCTCTATTTCTACCTTTGGCCATTTAATTCCTTAATTCCATCACGCAAACCCGCTTTTTAGGCTTTTTTCGTTCGTTTCTCCAATTGTCCTATGGAAGCCTCTGTTTCGTCGTCTAACACACGCCGATCATCGTTCCACTATTTCAAGTGTGCCTGTTTCAGACCGTGTTGTCGTTGTTTCTGTTGTTTCTACACCTACCCATAAGCTAATTTTCTTAACAAAAAGCTGTATTTCATTTCTCATTTCTTGAGGACGTGTTGCAAGTTCGGACTATGGATTTGTCGGGTGCTCAGCCGGCTTTATCTCTTGGGTTGAACGCTCAGATTTCGTCACCGTCTTTGGCAGGCCATGTTAGTGATAATTTGTTTTCCTTTCAACTGAATTCGAGCTTTCGTAGTTTCTCGAATTCAACCCCTTCTGTTCCGTTGCAGTTGCTCGAGGAAAAAGACGAGAAGGTTAGGGTCAAATTCGGCGAAGAAGAAGAAGAAGAAGAAGGGGAAGAAGGAGTGGAAGATGAAACAATCAACTTTATGGGTCGGCCTGTATGTGTGAAGAGGCAATTAGAAGTACAGTCGAATTTCTCTTCGAATCCTCCGAAGCGGCTTGCTGTCGATTCGGGGCTTGACGCAAGGCGAGCTTCAGTGCAGGCTTGGGGGAACGAGCCACTCGAGGTAGCAGATCCCGAGATCCATGAAATAATGGAGAAGGAAAAGCGGAGACAGTTCAAAGGAATCGAATTGATTGCTTCTGAGAATTTTGTGTGCAGAGCTGTCATGGAAGCTCTGGGAAGTCATTTGACGAATAAGTACTCTGAGGGAATGCCTGGAGCCAAATACTACACAGGGAATCAGCTTATTGATCAGATGGAATTGCTTTGTTGTAAGCGTGCATTGGCAGCCTTTGATCTTCATCCCAGCAAGTGGGGCGTGAATGTTCAGCCTTACTCGTGTACTTCTGCAAACTTTGCTGTGTATACTGGTCTATTGCATCCAGGGGATCGAATTATGGGTTTGGATTTGCCATCCGGTGGGCATCTAAGTCATGGATATTATACTTACAGTGGAAAGAAAATTTCTGCAGCATCGATATTCTTTGAAACTCTGCCTTACAAAGTCAGTCCTCTAACAGGCTACTTAGACTATGAAAAGCTTGAAGAAAAAGCACTCGATTATCGCCCCAAAATACTTATATGCGGTGGGAGTTCGTATCCTAGAGAATGGGATTATGCAAGGTTCAAGCTGATTGCTGATAAATGTGGGGCTGTTCTGATGTGTGACATGGCTCATATTAGCGGGCTTGTGGCAGCTAAGGTTTCTATCTTCTGTGATGTTTTGAGTTATTTCATTTCCAAATTTTGGCATTTTTATAATTGGTCGCACTTATATGAAGTCACTTACACTTTGATTTAATTTCATTTGGAAGTTAGAGGCAGTTCGGTTTGTATGTTCAAACCTCCAAGAGATCTTTCATGGCTTCTCACTGGAACATAGAAAAATTGAGCTGAATTAACATCTTCAGACTTGGCTTCTGTCTTACTAGTTGCCTTAGAGATATAGAGAGCCTTTTGACGTCTTCCTATGGCATATACTAGTAATATTAAGTAGTAACATCTCTGGAGAGTGGAGACAAGTATATGATTCCTGACCAATTTCTTCTTGAAGCGGGAATGAAACTTGAAAAAACAAAATGACCTTTTCTTTGTTGGTTATTCTTTTTTTTTACCCTGAATATTACCACATTCAAATTCTACAGAAATTTCTCTTATGAATTAAAATGCTCTATTTTCTGTCCAATTGGCTAACTGTTATCTATTTCATTGAATCATCTATATGAAGCAAACTAAAGGTGGATTAGGGTAATTTTTCGCCATTATCCAGTGGGAGCAAACTGCTTATGTGGATCAGGAAGTGTGCATCGAGTATGCTTGTATTTCTGATATTGGTTATTTGGTATTAGGCTTATGTTGCATGATATTGTCTATTGAAGAAATGCAATACGTATTTGAATTATGGTACAAGTTTGGAATTCCTTCAAATTTTAAATGCTAGTGTAACAAATGTGTTGTTTTTAATTTATTGGTTTCTTTCCTATTAAAGTATTTTAATTTTGCAGTCCACCGTTGAATGTGTTTTTAACCATATTGACCTTGGATTTTGCAGGAAGTTGCTAGCCCATTTGATTACTGTGATATCGTTACTTCAACAACCCACAAAAGTCTACGAGGTCCAAGGGGAGGTATCATCTTTTATAGAAGAGGTCCTAAACCAAGGAAGCAAGGCGTGGCTCTTAATCATGGGGATGATAGTAATTTTGACTTTGAGGAAAAGATAAACTTTGCTTTATATCCATCCTTACAAGGAGGTCCTCACAATAATCACATTGCTGCCCTTGCCATAGCCTTAAAACAAGTCGCAACTCTGGAGTACAAAGTATATATGCAACAGGTGAAGAAAAATGCACAGGCGTTAGCAACTGCTTTGCTGAAAAGAAAATGCAGACTTGTCACTGATGGTACTGACAATCATTTGTTGCTCTGGGATCTAACTGCACTCGGCTTAATTGGTATTCTTCTAATCTGGCTCTAATTTTTCCAACATTTGTAGTAGAAATTATAAGTGCATTTAAAATGAATATGCTGTTTTTTCCTTAATAATAACAAAAAGGAAAAGTTTAAATCACTCTCTGATTTGGCTTGTTTTTACTTTGCCACCTTCAGATTTGAAAGCAGCATTGCCCGCTGAGCTTTTTCTATCAATTTTCTTTTGATGACATGCTGTGGCTTGGTTGATTTTCGCTTTGCCTTGTGGTAAAGTGAAGATGAGTCAAACCATTGGCATTATTTTTGGGTGTGGATTGCCTTAGTTGAGGCGCCAAAATGACGATCATGTTGAACAGATTGTGGCAGTTTGCTTCATTGGATGGCTACAAGCTTGCCACATCAACCCAGCCTTGGAATGCTGTGTTTAAATTTAGCCAGCACACTGAATTTTGTTGATTTATTTGTCTTCTATGGAACCAAGCCTCCTCTCCTTCCTCTCCGAATCTCTTATCTCCCCACTTCATCAAACTGGGGTCTCCTCTCTTCAAGCAGTGGAATCAAAACCTTGGGAATCTGCTTTTTGACCATAGCCCATGGCTCTGATGATCAGCTGACCATCATCCATCGAGCGGCCTTCCTCAATTGCCTTGTCTCTATTGCTATCAATATTCCCCTTTTCTGATGTATCCTTTTGCCCAAACCTTTAAACCCCATCTTTGATTTCCACCCAACACCACAATCTCTCTAAACTAGGAATCACAATCTCACTTGATTTTGTATAAAGCTCCTCACTCGTCTTCTCAAAATTTCTAGCGTCACAGTTGTTTTCCAATCCCACATCTCATCATCAATTGTCGAAAATGTAGTCCCGATTCTAAGCTGTTTCATTTCTGGGTACATCGTTTTTATAGGTGGGCACTCTGTGCTTTTGCTAACAATAAGTAAGTGGGCAAAAAGTGTATTAAACTCTGCAAACTGTAAAGACTGGTTTTGGATTAGGAGTCCCTATGAAAGTATTTGTAGATTTTTCAACATTTTACATGCATCATCTGTGAAACTCTATATAAATTTGCTTCTGGATACCTGGACTTCATGTCTTCCCTGCCATAATATATGGTCAAGCTGCGTTTGATAAGACAATGAAGTGTGGTCAGAAACCTAATATTGCTAAGATGATAAAGTGTGGAGACAGAGAAGTTCTGAGAGGAAGGAGAGGAGATTTGGTTCCAGAGAAGACAAATAAAACAACAACTTGCTAAATTTCAATGCAGCATTCCAAGGATGGCCACGACCTGTTATACATGATGGTTGGTCGTTTTGGCACTCTCAACTTGAGGCAATCTGGACCCATTATTTTTCCCCTCTTTATAATCATACGTTACTGGTACTGGTAATCCATTCATTTGTGACCAGTATAACGGGATTAATGACAAGTTTTCTTGGTATCTTGTATGCACTGCAGGGCTGTTCAGGAAGCCCCAATATTGTTTTCTTCTAATACCTTTTGTCCAGCTGATTTAGGCTTTGCAAATCCTGTTGTTTGGAGAAGTGATGATGTTATTCAACTATGTATCCCTCTTGAAAATTTCTAATATTTTTCATTCCCCTTCTCTTATAAATTATGTCATTGTTGAACTTGTTATCAGAATGCTTTTTAATCTATTTTATTATTTACTGCAGACAGAAACTATGAGAAGGTCTGCGAGGTTTGTAACATAACACTCAACAAATGTGCCATTTATGGTTCCATTTCGCCTGGAGGAGTGAGAATTGGTGAGCTGCCCTGACATAATCCAATCTGAAATTAGAGTTTATTTTTTAGTTACGTGATTTTTCTGGTTAGATATGCTTGCTGCAGAGGCTATTTTAGGTTTGTATATATCTCTAAATGCAATCAATTCCTGTAGCTCCAATTTCCATATATTTAGAACGAGGGTCCTTTTAATTTTTTTTACAAGGAATTAATTAATAGCAAATAAGAACATCTATAATGCCCACCTCTAGCTAGTCTTCAAGAAGCGTGGATGATCAACCTTTATTACAAATTCAAATTTATTCTTGGAGTTCTAAGTGGATTATATTGCTATATAATTTCTCTGTTTAATCCAATCATGATCGGGTTTTCTTAATGTTCTTGTATTTCACTGATGCTCAAGTCCCTTATTCCATGGGTCTTCAGGTACTCCTGCAATGACATCAAGAGGTTGCTTAGAGGATGATTTTGAGACCATAGCCGATTTTCTTCTGAAGGCAGCACATATTACCAGCAATGTACAGAGGGAACATGGGAAATCTTGCAGAGATTTCCTCAAAGGTCTTCAGAATAATAAAGATATTGTTGAGCTCAGAAATCAGGTTGAGACATTTGCTTCCCAGCTTGCAATGCCAGCATTCGATATTTGATTCAAACTAGTAAAGTAGGCAGCCTCCACATTTTGCATAGTAACCAATCCATTCGGTTTTGTTCTTGCACTTGGTCTTATTTTTATCAAGAAAGCTCCTTTGGATCATATACAAATGGAAGTCGGATTAAATTGCCTCGGCCTTACATCATTACTTAGCAACGGTCTTCTGAGTGCTTAGATACTGTACAAAATAATCCTTTACCCTTAATTGTGTGGATACGCCTTGCTTGTTTATGGGAGAAACGATTGTAATTACATGACAGTGGTAAAACACATTCAACAGAGGTCTTTTTGAGTATTCAGTATTTCTGTTCTCGTATTGATGTGTCATACGAACTGTTACGAACTGTGCTCGGGGCTATACCTTGTTCTCAGTTTCTGTAATCTAATCCAACAGTATATTTAAATTAAAACGTGAGAACATTTTCCAATTCTACTTCTGTTAGAATTTGTGGGGCGTTTTATGAGCTGTTGTAGTGTATTGACTATGGTTTTGTGGGGTTTTATGAGCTGTTTAGTATTGGCCATGGGACTTTTAACGTGGCAATGCCGATGCTTCTTACGCCACCCATTGCTTTATTGGAGCGCAGCTCCCGACCACCATTTCTGCCATTCAAGCATCCGGCATGCAGGAATAAAGCTATATATAAGTTATCTTTTTTGGTTTTTTTCAGTAGCATTTTCTTGTTTCTTCTTTTAAGGCAGCACTCTTATGAAACCCTTATAAGGAGGCAAGGCATGAATTTCTGGCAACGGACAAGAGGCATGAGATACGGTTTGAAATGAGACAGTGACCGCTCAAATTTTGTAATATATTATGCATCCCCAAAACCTAAAAAAGGGGAAGACTAAATTTTTGAAACAGAACAAAATTCTGAGAGAGAGAGAGAGAGAGAGACTTGGCAGGTAAGGGGATATGGTGGGAAGTTTTGAACATCATTTCCATTGCTTTCAAAGCGAACAGAATTGGACCAAAGCTTTCCTTAGAGCAAAAGAAGGTGCTTCTGACGTTAAAGAGTCCAGGAATCTGAGAGTGATCCTTGACCTGCAGTCCTTACGACTCCCTTTCCATTACACTTTCAGGACTAGAATGATTAATAATTACCTATAAACTCACTACTGCTCTTTTAGTGCTGTAGTCTGGATAGGAAAATTTCTGCCCTTGGAAGGCAAATTAAAATTAATCTATCACTGTTTAACTTTTATTGTTTACCTGCCTCTAACGATGATAATGGGATTATTTTATTTTTTTACATATGATTTTGGTTAATTGCTCCTCTGTTTTGCTTCTTCTTTGTAATATTATAATAGAAGAGGAATCGAGGTTTCGCATACAATATTTTTTTTGGGCCAGAAGTTTTGCATACACTTTAATTTGTCTCTCCTGCAACATAATTAATCTATTGCCTATTTCTTCTCAGATCCAGAACCACTTTCAATTTGAGAATCTTCACTGCCTTCTGCGGGAAACACTTAGCACCAAAGTCTCTACTATGGTAAACTGAATTTAAAAAAAAGACCGCAAGAGTGAAAGAAAATCAAAAGGGCTAGAGGTACGGCAACCCCAGCAACTAATTCCTCTACATGGTTGCTTTCTTCCATTACTATTCAACTTTTTTTTTCCCCAGCTATTTTTCCATTACTCTCTTCACCTATGGCTGCACAAGTCCAAAAGTTTCTTCCTTCCTTCAACAATTTCATCAAAGAAATCATCAAGCTGCCCGATAATGTTATCTGCCCCAGATCTCATCACCTCAAAGCACCCTCTCAGATTCTCCACTCTCTCCCTAATACCAACCTCTGTTTCCCACTCAACCACCATTCCCTGTGATCCCCGACGTTCCAATTCTCCCCTGAGCTCCTCCATCGTCATTTTCGATCTCCTAAACTCGTACAATAAAACGCCCGGCGCCCCATTGAACTGGCTGATCTCCGCCGCCACCCTCTGCTGTAACCTTGCCGCCGATATCATGAACGCCGATCCGAGGAACAAGCGCCCCTCGTATCCTCCTAGGACGAAATCCGAGGATTCGGGCCAGCAATACACCAACCCATATAGCAGAATCATGAGCAACAGCGAGCTAACGTTTCTCATTGCATACAGGACTCCTCTGAACCCACTGAACCCGTTCAACTTGGATTCAATCGAGAGCTTCTCCTCGAAACGCAGGGAAAGTGGTTGAATTCTCGTTTCGATTAAGGCTCTGTTCTCTTCTTCCAAACCCATAGCTTCTCTGCGACACCCTGAGATTGCTCTAATAACCTGCTTCAGGAATAAGAAAAGCCTGTGAATTCAAGCCCAAAACTTAAATTGCTATATGAAAAGAGAAAAACGAAGATTGTGATCGACCTGACCTGGCGAGATAGTTGTGGGGTGAGATGAGGATGAGAATCGATTGATGAAGTGATGTTCAGGCCGGCAGAGTAGTAATTTTCCATTCCGGAAATGCCAGACTTGAGGACATGACAGGCTTCCCAAAGCTTGGAGCTTTCATCCATGTACTCGTCAAGCCACTTATCTCCTGTGGGTAGATGGAGCTTCTGGACAAGGAGGGTCAATTGGGTGTGGAAGGATCGGAGAAGTGAGAGTACCCTTTGAAGGAATTGGATTGACATGAAGTTACTGGAGAGGTAGACTCGTTCGAGATCGTCAATTCCTCTGGTGAGAAAAGAGTAGAAGCCATTAACAGAGTTGGTGGAAGAAGGATCCATTGTAAGATTTATGGGAATTAAATTGAAAAAAGAAAAGAAAAAGTGGATGGGAGGAGCGAAGGAAGAAGTGAGGGGGCAGAAAAGGTTGGGAAGAGGGAGATATTTAAATTGAGAGAGAGTCGAGGCATGAGAATAAGAAAGAGGAAGAACCAAAAAAAAAAGTGAAAAGAATGGAAGAATGAAAAGGAGGGAATATCTTAGAAACTCAGGTTTCTAAGGATGAAAAGGATTGTTGGGGGCAATGATGGGTGTTTCCTACAGAGGGGAAAGGATGATTGGTAATATGCCATTTTCATTGTTCAATGGGCAGAAAGGAAGAGAGGTAAAAATGAAAACGAAAATATACAGACACTGAAAATAAAAAGAAGAAAGAAGATAATTATAGCGAGGGAGGGTAAAGATAGCATAATAGAAAGTAAGGTAGGGGTTAGTAATGTAATGTCAATATCACAAGATCATCTTTAGCCACCTTTTTAGTTTTTCTTCTTCTTTTTATGTGTTTCCTGTCTACCTTTAAACCAAGGATCCTCTCAGCACATTTAGTTTACTTTTACTAACTGGGTTTATTAATTATTAAATATGAAGCCAGTGAACCCGTGGAAGAGGGCGAAAGGAAGTGAAAGTTCGAAATTTTAAATATATTTAAGAGATATTGAAATTTCCTTTTGTCATGCAAGGATTGGCTAGCTTTGTTTCTACATCGTCCATTATTCCATTCTCATAGAAGTCTCCCTTTTGATTTGAGTGCCCTTTGGCTTCATCTTTCCTCAATTTCTTCCTCGAGCTACTGAATTTGCTTCTCCTCTTCCCCTCTTTCCTATTGAAGTTTGCGGTTTTGTTTTCCCTAGATATATATTGTTCGGTTGATTTTTCCAAAGGAAGGATTAGATTTAGAATGATGAGGTTGCTCTTACTTATGTGTTTCGCAATCTTCTAGTCTTCTCCCTTACACAATCAGTCAACTTTGATTTACCCTTCAGCCCCTCGCATTTGAATTATATTTACTTTGAAATTCCAAATGGCATAGTTTATGACAAGTACGAATGTAACAAAATAAATAAATAAAATAATATATATCCGTGCCATTAATTGAGTAGGCCTTACTACCCATCCATCGACAGATATTGATAGGAAAAAAGGATTTTGAGCCGCTTCTGGTTAATGATTGTTCAGTATTGCGAGTGGGTCCCTAATTTGTGCATCTTATCAAATAGGTTTTTAATTGGTTGATCATTCTTAGTCACTAATGGGAGGCCACAAGATGTCATGTTTAAACATACCACAGGCATTTTCTTCTATTTTTATGTCATAATATTTGTATATTTAATTTTTCTATAATTTTACTTGGATGGGTAATTTTTTAATTATATATTTTATAATTGGAAGAGTGGGGTGTAGGGGGGGGACCAAGCAATCTAAATAATGCATTGGGTTGAGTTACATCTTATTAAATTTGGCTTAGACCGGTGCTCGTGAGATTTTGAAGAATGGGACATCTTAGAAGTATGTTGGTCTTCTAAGATTTCATCAAAAAGTGAATAAGGATTGGTAAACAAGATTTCTCAATAATTTTAATACGGGCACCCCTGCTTATGTGTCAACGACCGGTGGTGCCCTTTTTATTTATTTATTTTTCTTTATTTTCCTTTGTGGTGGCTATTAGTTTTCTATATTTTCGGCCTACGCAATCCAATTTAATTTCTTAAATATCAGTAAATATCACTGTTGAAGAAAATATGCTTTACACCGTGTATTCTGTAGTTTGTTGAGTTTGGTTTAATGTTAAAGAGCTCAAATGGCTGGAATGTTATGAATTTGAGTAACGAGTTACAAATTTGATTATGTTCTAGTACTAAAGTTAAAATAAAGTAACATAGTTGATAAACTATTTTTTTTTTTAATATCAACTTGTGTTTATTCTTTTTAATTAAAATGTTATCAAATTTTGTTCGAAAATAAATTCTTTATTTAAATAATTCTAAACCTGTTCGCCACAGATAGATTTGAAGCATTTATACTACAGCCTACCAAACCAAACGTTTTCTAATATGATAAAATTTATATGTAATTTTTTTTAATATATTTGTCATTAAGTTTTTCAATTAAAATATAATAAATGTAAAATATTTTAGAAAAAAATTCAGCATCACATGATTGAATTTTTTAAAACAATTTTAACATATATCATAACTTTATTTAAAAACTTAATAATGGAATAAGCACTGCATTTAAATCTAACTGTTGCCTAGTTTGAACTTAGAAGGGAACACGTAGATTTACGATGCGGTGGTAGGCAAGGATTTGCTTGTTCATCTATGGTAAAAGTGTTGTTCCCTTAAGCAGATAAGAGAAATCTCGAGATCCATGTGAGATTCAACGAAAATAACTAAAAAGAACAACGGGTTGTTATTGGAACTGCTTTCATTTCCATGGTGGAGAAGGAGTCAATGAACTATTATTCTAGTATGTACGAGTGTCTTTGTGCATGCATTGCAATACGGTGGCAATCCTCCTGTAGGTCCATTCATTGATCAAAAAGTAAACACATTGGACGGATGGGATTTACCTGCCCAAATCTCTTTCATCCTCATCATGATCTTTACCTATAAAAGGTCTCTGTAGAAGAATATTTCATTTTCCTGTTAGATGGATACAACTGGATGGTCCACAACTTCTAATACAAAGGAATGATTGTTTATATAGAAAATTAAATTGAGTGGAGAAACTTAAAGAGAAAATTGAATTTAGAGAGGAGAAAACATATCCAACCCAGTTCTGCCAGTGATGAGGTGGGGAGAGGATGTGGCTCCATAAGTCTAATCTTCACAAGTTGCTGATCATATTAACTCTATTTAATTGGGTTTCAGAGGACCGCTCACACTTCTTTCATTCTTCTTGGTCCTTTGATTAAGAATCTAAGATAATAACATTTTTTAAATAAATAAATTAATTAAAAAGGGTAATTTTGTCCTTGTAAGAGGAAGATATTCTGGCACTAAAAAATAAAAAAGAGGAAAAAGTATTAGAAAGCCAAAGTGAAAGTGTAATGGGAAGCTAGCAATAGCATTATGGGGAAGGTGGCACCCACAAAACTGAACAGGCGGATGACAATTATATTCTCAACCTTCTAAAGTGAGTATTTTCTTTCCGTCTGGGCCATCTAATGACTTTTATTATCAAAAACTTCACTTCATATTTCATTCATGAATCACTTTGATTAATGAAACCAAAATAAATATTCTGCAGCCAATCATGCAGTGCAATTATTTGGGGTACCCTGTTCCTTCCTGGCTCTCTATGCCCAAAATGTTAACCGTTATAATTAATTGTTTCATATATTTAAAGAAATTAAACAACGCCCGTATCCCTTTCTGTTTCTCTCTCTTATTGATGTTATTCCAAAGAATAGTGAGATATAAAAGTGAGATTCTTTATCCTTCTTTACTGAGCACCGTCGATGATGAATTCAGATTTTCTGCCTCTGACATCTTTTTGTGCGATAAATTCAAAACCTAACACGGTAACTTTCTTTGTGCAAACACTAACATAATATGTTAACTTATGGGTTTCCTAAGAATATACGTAAATTTCCAAAGGCACTTGTTCTCCACCATTATCACTCCTTTCAAGTTCTTAGGGCCCTTATGGGACTAATTTTGGCCATGATACTGAGAACGCGTGTGAGACATCGAGAGAAGGAGCATAAGGAAATGGACCCATAAGGGTCAACCAATTAGCATACCACTCATTCATAAAACAAGTAAACGACTTTGAAATGATTATATGGGAAGGAAGAACCCAATGAACAAAAGTTTCAGTGCATCCCTCAAGTTTCAGACTACTATCATATAACTGTTGCCACTGTTTGACTTGCATTGATGGTGAGAGGCTATCAAACTCAAAGGAGGCCTTCCTTTCCTTTTTTTTTTTTTTTAATGTTTTTGAAGGACAAAAATACAAATAACTATCTTAAATTTAGGAGATTATACAAATTTATCCTCTTTAATTTTTAAAGGTTATAATCAATTTCTCCGACTTTAAGTTTTGTATGAGATAATTTTTCTATTAGACTTTAGTGCAAGATAACATCTAACATGTTATCTCAAATGATAAACAAGTACATTATAATTACAAAAATAACGAAGGTAATGATAAAATGAACTTTTATTTGTCACTAGAAATATTAAGTTGAATTTATTTATTTTTATAGATTTAATCTTTTTTAACTTGTACAGACAAGTATTATTAAGATTTTAGAAGAAAAAGTTGATGAAGGAATTATGTTACACAAAAAAATAAAATAAAAATAAAGATCTATAATTAGTTTTTAAAATTGAAGAAAATAAATTATATAACCTTCTAAAAAGGTTTTTTTGTATTTTGACTTCTTTTTTCTTTTGTAAATATTTTGTTGGCCTTTCTTTTTGGTTCACTAGAGCACAACGCACCCCCGCTACTGTCACCTTTTAGTCTCTTTCTTATCCCCCAAAACAGGAGAGGCTTCTATAATTAAATATGGATTTGCAACACAGCTTAAAAGGTAAAACCCAAGGACTAGGAATTTGTAGTAATACAACACTTGAGGAATGTTAATTCTGCTAGGCTTCTATAAATGAGGTATCTTAGGGAGGGTGTTGGAACTCCCTTTCTTCCATGATTGTGATGTTGATGTGAATTTACCTTATAAAGTATAGAAGGCCTTATCTCATAAGTCGCTCAATGATCAAAAGATGCCAGGTGTCGCCAAAACAAATGGTTACCACTGAATGGTGCATGAATCTTGTGGAGATGCTTGCTCCTTGGCATCGTAATTTTTGATAGATGACACTCCATTTGATCCTGATCTTTTGAGGGCCCCAGCAACATTAGGAAATCCTACCTTACATTTTATATTGCTTTAGGTGAAATTCTGGCTTCTTCAATTTCACACCTTGGCTTTTAGATGATTGTCTCTGTGAAACCCTTAAATATCTCGTTGTAACACAGGTCCATCAAAGTTATTTTAGGGTCTTCAACTCCACTCGTTCCTTGGAGGATTAGTTGACATGGACAAGCTACCAGTTTGTTACAGCACATGAAAGTTACATTACGAAAAACACACGTTCAAGTGCATTTGATTTATTTAAAAAAATATATTTAAATTCATAAAAAAAAAATATAAATGTCATTTTTTTAGTATAATTTACTTTTGATATATTTATTTATAATTAATCTAATTTATTTATATTTTAGCTGAGCATGTTTCTATTAATTAGGATGGGCAAAGACTGCTACGACCACCATAAAATGCACAGTTCATGAATCCACCACAAACATAAATGCAGGATTACAAGAATTTGAATTGAGGGGGTATTAATGGTTTTGGCTGGAGCCTGGATGTACAGTGGTCCAGTGTGTAATTTGTTAGCCGACAGTAGCATGGACCAATTAAAGACTTGAAAATGTTTTTCAGCCGAAATCTGATCATTAAGTGGAGCCCTGCCCTTATTTTTATCAATTTTAAAAATGAGTAAAGAAGCTTGCTTTTTCTTTTTCTTTTTTTTTCACTGTATCTTGCGTCAATTCGTCTGTCTTTTTTGAGTTGGACTCATCTGCTTGGTTGGTTTGGCAATGAGTACGATGTACAAACGTACTCCCATTCAGTTAATGGATCTAAAAGAATTGGTGTGAGTGAACTCTGCAGAAGCTTTGGACCCAATTACAAATATTATAGGGCCAGGCTATGGATTGTAAAGTCTCTGGTGAAATCATTTACAGCACTGTGGCTGGAAATGGATGATGGCCCTTCGACTGTAAAGGCGGCGGCTGTATACTCAACAACTTACAGCCGCAGATAATTATTAGTTACTGCAAAAGAGGAAGTAACAGCGGAGTCAAAAGAAGAAGGAGCCGGAATTCAGAAGTGCTAGAAAAAGAGATTCCTAATCATAGCAGTCAGTCGCTCAAAGTTTTAAAAAAGAGGTAAAAATGCAGCTGTTCAGTTTCCATGTTCACTTTGTCCATTTCAGTTTATGGAAAGCTAACAATATTTCAAAAGAAAATTAGAGGATGGGGAAAGGGAGACAGTCTCCTTTGCAGGTAGCAGAAATGAAGTTTATCTAAATTAGATTGAAACTTCTGATTAAGAGGAAAGTAAGAAAAGAAA
This sequence comes from Erythrophleum fordii, assembly GCA_032878935.1. Classification (NCBI taxonomy): domain Eukaryota; kingdom Viridiplantae; phylum Streptophyta; class Magnoliopsida; order Fabales; family Fabaceae; genus Erythrophleum; species Erythrophleum fordii. Next base: position 6,647,934 of record JAVQMF010000058.1, read on the forward strand.
TTCATTATTTTACCAACTTCAACTTACTGCAAGGAGTAAAAGCCTGCATCTTCGTTAAGTCCTCGAACGGTTACACCCGAGCGGTATTAACATCCACAGATAGGCTCCACAAACTCTGCCATCACATCAGTTCCCCTGAGGCTCTAACTAAGCTCCCGTTTCTCTACATTTAAGAATATGACAAAATGGTAAACTACGAAACAACTAGTCTAACAAGCAAATCAAACTGCACAAATCTTATTTTTAGTTTTGACGTGCAAATTAAACCTATGAAATTAGCAAAAGAAAAAGATATCTAGAGTGAAATATGAAAATCCGGAGTCTGAGACGTCAATTTCAAATTGCTTTAATATTTACCTCAGGCTTCTCAACTTAAATTACACGTCATCGTCATCATAGTGTGCTATATTTGAAAACTTTTCATTCATTTTAGACTGGAAGTTACAAAATATGTACACATTTCTTTTGTGTGGTAGTTGAAAACATATTGGGGGAGGGAGACATTATAGTATTAAATCAAATATCGTCTGCTGGAAAGTAAAAACCAAGCCCCATGTCCACTACAGTGCCTCATCACTATCTGAATCGAGCTCAAGACCCTCTGCAGCTAACAGCCGACTGATGTTCTTCTTTTTCTCTTCCTCAGCCTTCCTTCGCATTAAATCTCTTTTCTTTAATACAAGTGTATGCCTCTTAAGGGTATTGGAGAAATTTTCAGCAGAAGCTTTCTTTTCTCTTGCCAGGATCTTCCTTTCTTCTTCTGGATCAATCTGAGATTTCACAAAATACTTCCAATCAGACGCTGGAATATTGACTCTATGGTCTGTCTGCATCAGCAAACATGATCTCTGTGACATTGACACTTCATTGAAATCCATTTTTCACTTATGAGCAACAAATTTTCAGCAGCCAATCTAGGGTGAAAAGTGGTGATAAGCATGAAGATCAAATCATGTATCCTTTAATATTCACTCAACTTGAAAGTGGCAATTGAAATCCAGATGATTAGGGTTGCCAGAAGAAAAATTGACAAAAACTTATGACCCATTTTATGAACAATCAATCAAAACCTACAGTATGCTGGCTTCATTGCCAAGTAAACTCCAATACCTTTGAACGAGATAGACTACGTGCACGAATATTTAACTCACGCTGTTGCTGCTCTGCCCAAGCAGCAATTGCCATATCACCTCGCTGATAAAAAGCCTTTCGCTTTTTCATAAGCCACTCCATCCATGCCTCAGATGCCTGAAGTATACAGACACCACATCAAAAATCAAACCAATCCATAGTAATGAGCACAAAAAGTATCGTAGCAAAACAAGAAGAAAAGATATGCATTCTTGTTACAAAAGAAGAAAGAATACATCCGAGTTAAAAGTCAACAAAGCAATACTTAAAAATACCACCACCTTTTCAGGCTGCACATTTATATTAAGTATAAAGCAAACGTATACTCTACTCAAAAGATGAAACAGTTGACGCTGGCTGAAGTTTATCTCTAATTGTCATGTCCACACAAAGTAGGGGAAGGTCAAACCATGTCTCTCCCGCCTCCAGGTTTATTAAATAAGAGGTTCAGATGGTAATTTAAAATGATTAAATATCTTACCTTTGATTGTATCGGGCAGTTCAAATGGTTGTTACCAGTATTAGCTCAAGTTTGTTAAAAAAAAAAAGAAAAGAGGAGGGGGGGGGGGGGGGGGAGGGAAAGTGGTACACTGCAACTCCTAGCTGGATAGAATTATGTTTGATACTTGGTCAAAAAGCATTCAATCTGGTTGAACTTAGGTATACCAAGTTCCACACCAGTGAAAGGAACAGGTATAAATTAGAGTACTGATGCTGCTGTAAATGATAGAGGGCAAATACCTAGTCAACCACTATGTCAACAGGTGTGTAGTTAGAAACCTTACCTTCATTGGGTTCACTCGGTTATCCATATCATACTGCCGCCGCCTCTTGTCATCTATAAGTAATTCATAAGCAGCTTGAATCTTGATGAACCTTGCTTCTGCCGTTTCACCTTCCTCAAGGGTTCCTCTACCATCATAGACTTAATATAAAAGTAAAGAAAAAAATGGGAGTTATTAAGGATAGAAAGGTCATAACTCAAAACAGCTTTAAGAAACATTACAAGAACAACCGTGTCAAAACCATAGATAATAATAGAGCGTAGTGCAAAGGGCTCCAAAATGCTATAGCGCATAGCACACAATGTTGAATAAACTACATGAAATTGTAGCACACAATTTAAAGAAAAAATTATAACACAATTCATAATGACTAACATATATGAAAACTGAACTCACATAAAAAATTAATTAAAAAAACTAATAACAACTTAATAATCATCTATAAATCACAACATCAAGTACTTAAATAATAAAAAACATTAATGTTTTACAAAGTTTTTGAGTCTAGGCTTTATCCTAAGATATTTGAACGTCTAAACCAATTCCTCTTCTTCATCAAATGCAACGTACTCTTAATGATCATTAGGCAATCGCTCAATTTCCTCTTCATCTTTTGAGGAGTTTCTTTCTTCGTCAACCATTACTATTTAGTTCTCTGTCCAACTTGCTGATCAACCACTTATTGCTATCATCAATCTCTTTCAATGAGACTGGGTCAATGGTATCACAGGAATTAAATATTCTCCTCAAAGCCCTGATATACTTAATGAATACTAAATCATTCAATTTTGATTGTCCAAGGATAGGTTGAGTGAATCTTCAGTGGCAGCCTATTGCAAAAGTAGGGCTGCTGTTGCCCTGTAGAGCTTGTAGCTTGAGCTACGGCTTCAGAAAAATAGCTCCCACAGTGCAGCTATAGTAGAGCTACGTGAAAGTTACAAGGCTGCACATGTGGCGTAGCGCCAAGAGCCATATCATGGAGCTACAAGCTGTAGCAGGCTATTAATAACTATGATCACAACTAGAACTTAAGGCAGAGTTGGGCAAACACTTTGAAAGGAACTAATCACAAAGGCTTCATAGAGACACACTACGGGAAAAACTATTTCAAACATCTAAAACAAGATGTAAGAGACACAATGCCAAGCCAACACAGTAGCTAAGCTTCATCTTAAATGAAGATATTAATATATTGCTGGTATAAATACGCAAGGCCCCCCATCAGGTAAGGCCTACAAAAGTTCTGAGCACCAATATTGGTATGATTGAACAGTTAGTGAACAGTAAATGAGCAATGGAGCTCCGAATTTTTGGAATGATTTAGCAATACAAACTCCTCAATCCTCAAGTCTTAACAAACATAAAATTGCGATCTGACGGATTTAGAAATCATAAAATAAAAAAGGGGACCAAGCCACCAATAAGCGATATCAAGTTCACATTTACAGTTTATATGACACTTCAAGTAAAGAACTAGCTAAGATGAAGATGCACTGCATACCATCTGGGTGATAAAATTTGGCCAAGCGTCTATAAGCATTCTTTATCTGCTCCTCATCAGCATCTCTTTCTAATTCTGGTGTTTCAACAGATAGAAATTTGACTAAGAAGCTGTTAAAATAAATAGGTATAGGAACATCCCCCTCTTCCAACAATAAAGGCTAACTTATTCCCTAGCCATCAAAAGCTTTTTTTTTTTTAAATTATACAAGCATCCTTGATGAACCCAAATTTACCAGTTGTCGGTCTTTTCTAGTATATCTCAGTATCCACTTTCGACCTCCTGCTGTGTACAGAGAACACAAGGCGTTTAAAAATAAAATAAAATTAGAGTTAAAAAAAATTAATATCTCCCGCCATGCTGTACCCTCGCTGTTCAGTATCAATCATCCAAAAATATAAAATCCACTGCAAAATTGGTTAGGGTTACAGCTATAATTGGATGAATTATACTTGTGATTTGTCAAATGTTCTCCCCTAATTTCCGAGATGATTATATAATCGGTACGACTGCAACCTTCACCAAACCAATCCTTTTGGCTGCAAAATTTCTATTTGATTGCAATATCATGCTCTTTCTTCCATTTTCTCAATTACGAAAAATGTCCTGGAGTAGCTAGGCGAAAAGAAATAAATTTGAAAATAATTACCAAGAGTTTCATATGGGGATTTTCGGTCAGTCCAGTTCGAAGCCTTGACCACAGTTCTCCTCTGAGTACCGCGAAACCCAAGCTCAATTCTGCTCGAACCCGGAGAATCCAACCATTTGGAATATATTGACGGCGATGGCAAACGAGACTTACAATTAGGGCTTCGAAATGAAGCCCTAGATCGAAATTGTTGTCTGCAACTAATGAACGAGAACAGTGGTTGAGGCCTACACAGCGTTCTCAGATTGCTCATTGTTCTCCGATTTCGAGCTCACCCAAACAAATCGAACGATTCGCACCCAGAAGAATTAACCACGATCGAAGCCTTAAACCATTATATTATTTTTCCTTCTCTTTTTCACAATTTATTTTCCTTTTCTTTTGACGAAATTCAATTTGGTTGAAGTCGTGAAGAGAGTGAAGAGGTTCTGATAACGTACACCAATCAATCTCCCTTGAATTTTCAAATTTAGGTTTTATTCTTCATTTTTCTTTCTTTTTCTGTTCTCCTTAGTCCTTAACGACAAATGAGAGCCGGGAATTTTTTTTTTTTTAATTTCCTGAGAAATGCCGGGAAATATGTGGACGGTTTGGCTCCGGCGTCCCCATATCATGACAGTCATAGGCCAGTATTACCGTTATGCCCATGTCTATCTCCCACAAGGACAAACTAACACCATAACACCGCCAAAATATCGTTTTTTTTTAAGAATAAATAAGACCTATGCACGACACAACAATTTACAGGCTCTTTCTTCTCTCAATTAACAGAATCTAGTCCAAACTTCTTCCTTTATTTTTGCTTAAATTTTAAAAAATATTTTGTAACATGTTACTTATCTATCTTTCTCACTTTCTCTTATTTCATAACATACTGGAATTGTCTCCTTTTTTTTTCCCTTCTTTTGTTTTAAATATGATCGTAAAGAAGTGGACCTGAACTAATGAATTGAGACTGATTTTTTCTTCTCCTTTTCAATATTAATAAACACATTATCAATATTAGTAGAAGATAATAAAGTCTATGTACAAGCATGCGCATCTCTCAAGAGCAACGAGTTACCTAAAATTTTGCTTCTAGATACTTCAGGTACATATTCAACAAAACTAAAGCAACTGCTGCAAAATTATATTTATATTGCAACTAATCCAAATGTAGATCAAACTGCTAAAGCTACTAAGGCGGTGTGAGTACTCTCCTCGGTGATTTAGATTTTAGGCATCTGAATGATCTAAGTTTGGAATGCAGGATCACATGGACGAGCATTGGGAAGAGAACTAAGAGCACGAAGACGGTGAAAGTATTCCCCCAAGGCCAGCAAGCCGTGAGCTGCCTGCTGGGTTGTCAGGATCCGAGACATATGCTGCAAGGTTTGTTGCCGAAGGTGATCTGCCTGTAGACAACCAAATTCATTCAGCTTGTGTTTGGACTCTGTAATTTAGAACTCTACAAAATTTTAAATTCGAAAAAATTGAATTGCTACAATTTGTGGTATTACGAGTGAGGATTCAAGCAACTCCATTTGATGTCTAAGTTACCTGGTTTACAAAACCCTCTAGTGCTTCAATTTTCTCCATGGAAGAAGTCATCAGAAACCGTAAGTTTCCTACCTCCAATGCATCGGCTGCTATGTTGAGGACCAGACTCTGCTGCAGTTTATCCAATCCTTGTGAAAGAGCATCTTCAGCTTGCTGAGAAGATTGCCGAAGTTTGGTCAAGCTCGCTATCTGTTGATCCGTCAAAGGCTCAAGCTGTGGCACGATGATCTGTAAGGAAAAGACAAGCAGTTTCTCTAACATTATTTATGATTTTATCGAAAATGGTAAAGTGCATTATGACATGAATAGTATTAGCCTTATCAGAAACAAGTCCAAGAAATGTATCCAGATGAAACCACATTTACTGTAGCGCCTAATCATTAGATAGATAAGAAATTTTCTCAGAAGCAACAAGATTGCATCATATTGAAACTATGCTGAATGAACTCTTTGTGAAACTAGCATATCCAAATATGTATAGAATCAGACAGTATTTCTATGCTTCCCGACATATTCTTGAACATAACTATTATATCATGGAAATGATCAAGGCTGTTAGGTGAAAGCCCAAGAAGACATTTCTAAAAGTAGGGGTATGACCGAAATCTCTGCAAGTTCAAAATGCCAATTCTGAGATAGAATGTAAATTTGTAACTCGAGAAAAAAGAGAGGCTGATATAGATTTTCAGAATCAGATAATAGTACGTACACTAAGAAGCTGCGATGGGCGGGATCCTCCAATCCAAAGAAAAAGACGTTCTACTGGTGCTTTCCACACTCCAGATATTAAATACAAGACATCAGCCTTTGCAACATCAGTTTTCATACGGAAAAGATTTGAGTAATGGTTCAAGCCACTCTCAACAAGTAGATGGAGCTGCACGTCAGATGAATGAGTTTGCAATGCGTTTCTAAGTTCTGCATTCTGTCTATGTTGCTCTTCAACCCAATGCCCATATTGGATCTCAAAAGCTGCAATCCCTGCTTTATAGAAGGAACAATACTTTAAAGAATACAACTATCCATAATCACAATGCTTCAAGAACATAACTTGCAGTTCAAAACTAACTGAAATTTTTCATAATTGAAATTGAAGCACTGAAGATAACAGTAGATCAAATATGACATAATGCTTACTGCAATATTAGATACTGGAAGTTTATATTAGCAGTTCAAGAAATAAGTTATTGCATAAATTGTAACTCACATAACCCAACTGATGGTGTATCTTAAGAGAAAATGAAACTTGAATTGTCCTATGAAAGTTGAAGGTAATGGTTGAGACTTCATAAGAAAAATGACATGGAATTAATGATGATGAATTATTCAAAAGGTGACAACAAATGAAGGAACCTCATCCAAGAAAAGGGCTTTAGTCGACACATTCTTCACCTTTAGTCAAACATGGGGGTTGGAAAAAGGGGATGTTATATGCACGTAACACCAAAAGAACTTATGGGAAAAGGATATCAACAAATTTTCCTGCATTGTCGCAATAAGAAGTGAAATTCAAGAAAAATACAGCAAAAAAGAAAGGCATTCATTTCAATGATTTACTCACTGAAACATGTCATCTGCAAGGGCAATGTAGTGTTTGATACAGTAAAATGAATTTGTGATGCATACTAGAATGCCTGCTAGATGAATACACAGTAAAATGTGCCTGAAACTATATATATAAATTACATCCCATCAATAAATATAAGGGCAGAAACCATACTTCAAGTTCTGAAAATGCTTAAAAGAGATTGAAATTGATATTAAGAATGGCAAACCTGGGTTTAACACTCCAGATGATCCTATATAACTAGCATCTAATGCACCGCCCATATACAGACCCTGCATTCATACAAGTAGTAAATGCTCCAACAAGAGGCAGAGGACACATATATCACAAATAAAGAAAGAGTTAAGGCTGATATATATTTTAATTTTGGCTTCACCTGCTTTCTTGCATTCTCAATCTCTAGCTCCAATTGCACGAGCTTCAAACGGCTTGTTTCTAATTGTTGGACATAAGCCTATAAAATTTAAAAAAGAAAAAAGTATAAATCAGATGTAAGCACTGGCTACCTGCCTGAAAGTTCATTTTCTACCTTTTTCCTCATGCGACTTTTTTTAGCAGCTTCACGATTTTGAGCCAAGCGTCTTAGCACCTACAAGTAAATATTGAGCAAGTATAGTGTCAGAACTCAAAAGCATTCATGTTCATTTCTTCAAAAGCACTAAATACTAATGGTCATAATGCATTTAGGTTTGCTCTGTAGTCTCAACCTTAAAAAGGCAAGAGAAACCGAGAGACCTAACCTTCAAAGATGCTTCTGTTCACACTCCATATTAATTCTAAGATACAATAATGTACAATGAAATATTGGTAATTTTTAGGAAAATGATAAGGAACCAGCTCAGTTGTGATACGTATAAGAGATTTACGCTGATGGCATTTTATTACCTTACTAACAGCTTTATTTTGCTCTTGATCATCTCCTGAGGGTCCACTTGATTCATGAGGAACACATTCAGACTGGAGAATTTACATTCAAAAAATTGTTATAAATCTAGACTTCAAATAAAATGAAGCTAACCAACAAAGGAAAGGGAAATTTAAGCTTTCTTACCTTGTTCTCTGTGCTAGGGTTCACCAGGAATATTGGGGAAGCACCTGCATTTATGCTGTCATCAGCTTTAAAGTTGTCCCCCCACATGCTAACTTGCTGAAATGGCTCATATATGCCCATCCTTTTTGAGAAGACGAGTTGAGTTGATGGAGAACTCATAGACTAGATATTAGGAGGAAAAAAACAAAATCATTCTCACATAAAATAAAATAAGATTTGCACTCCTAAATACAAAAACTTGGATAAAGTTAATATGTAAACAAAGATAAAAGAAACAGTTAACTAAAAAACTAGAAGCTGGGTTTATTTCTGGTCATAAAAACTGAACACAAGAAGGAACATTGTTGAAAAGTCTGCACATGGCTAAGTTTTGACGATAGTTATTTCTGCTCGATTGACTGTGATTATATGACAAAGATTGCTATATGTTATGCAAAGCAGAATTCACAAAAGAGGAGGCCATCATGTATCAAAGGGAGAAAATCAATGGAGAGGGCAAGCATAGATATTTGTAATTTTATGATTTCATCAGTTACTGGATGCATATGTCATGAATATGGCTAACAGATGAGATGGCTTAGTGACAAAAAGAAGGAAAAAGAAAAAAGGTTTAAGATTAGAATCATCTTAGACTGAGAGAGAGAGGAAGAAAGAGATTTTGATGGTATAATGAAAGCTACGCTTGTGAATTTGTTGTTGCTTTCCAGATTTTGGTTAAGGAATAATAACAGAAACATATTACTCAACAGCATCGTTAATAGTTTTTCAACTATGAGGGGTTGGAATGAAGATCGTGTTATAGATCTATTTTGCATAAGAACTATTAACAAGGCTGTGAATTCAATCAGAAAGCAACAAGCAACAATATATTCTCCACATGATTGAAAGCTTCCTCTGGTGGTTAAATGGAGCAAAAAACATATTAAAAAATACTTCAGGAGTGAAAAAAGAACTAGATCTTCTATGTGCTGTAATAACACCCTGCCTCCTTATGTTTTCTGTAATGTCTTGCAACGTCCACAGGACATGAAGAGCACTTTCACTAAATAGAAATAATTACGGGATGCATCTGATGCCAGTTACATGGAAACAAGAAACTCTGACATCGTAAACTGACTTAATTACTATCAAAGGGCAGAAGCCAAATTAAGATAGTCAGTATATGTTATAATCTGTACGACGTCCTTCCCATCCTAAAGCAGAAATGGTGCTAAAATCCGGCAAGAAAACAAAATTCTGAATGACTAGCCAGAATCAGAACAGAGGAATTGTTCTAGCAAAAGAAAAAATAAGTAAATAAATAAAACAAGACAAGAGAGGAGACAGAGAGGCTTCAACTTCAAATAATGAAAATCGCCATACTTTTGCTGAAAAGGACGACTTTCCCCAATTGGGTAAACCAAAATAGGAACCAAACCCACCACAAAGCGAAGAAAACCAACCTTGGCTTGATAGACCTGCAGGCTTCAAATTTAATTCATCAAAGACCCAATTGATGCTCAGAATATATTTGACAACTCACCAGCTCAGTTCCTGTAAATTAATACCATTATTTTCCCGCATGCAAACAAGTATCAAAAGCAACGCAATGACTCAAGAAAACAATTGAAATTTAAAAGCTATATCTAGAAAAACTAATAATTCTTCAAGAGAACAAAACCTTTTCTATCTTTTTTATTGCTTTTAATTTTTTTCGTAGTTTAAAGAAGCTACTTTAAAAACTTGTCAACGTCGTTACCTTCCCACTACAAGCGAGAAACTGTCCAAACGCAATTAAAAATATCAGCACAGCACTGCATTAAAAAGAAGAAGCAAAAATTAAAAAGAAAAATGAAAACTTTTGCAAAAATGAAAAATGGGAAGTAACCCACCGTCCCCTGCCTCAATGCTTTTCATCTAGTGATTGGATTCCTCACTGGTCTCTATCTGATGCAAGTGTGATTGAGGGAGATTACACTTCTATGGCTGCCTCAATGTTTATACTGGTGACAGGTCCCAGAAATGATTCCACGTAAGCAAACGGTCCCACTTCAGAATCCGGCAAATTCCCTACAGGCGTCGGATCTGTCTCCTCCTAAATTGATGGAGGGCAAAAAATTTCTAGTTTAGTACTGTCCACTTTGTACGGACAGTGGAACCGAACTTGGTGTGCTACTTGTACTAACGCCATGTAATCAAGATGGTATATACTATATAGTACTCCACAAATAACAATAATACTAATAACATGGTTCTATAAAAATAATGATATATAATTGTATGAATATTATATAAATTTGATGAAGAAATTTAGAGAAGTAATGTTAATTTTGTAAACTTAATTTCCTTGCGTACAGAATAAAAGAATAGAAAGAAAACTTTAAAAAAGAGTATATAATTTTATAATGAAATTGGGATTAAACTATTCCCGCAGCTAAAACAGATACTTTTTCAAGTTCAAAGTTCTCTTTGTAAAAGAAATAAAGAAATTTATTCTTAACACGTACGTTCAGCACTCAAACACTGAATAATGTTGGTCAATGATAGGCATTATTTTTCTTTATCCTGCAGCCAGAGAAAACAATGGACCTTATCTTGTTTGGGCCTGGAAAAGCAGAGTTTTGATTAACTAAACTAATTATTTAACCAAAGTGATACACCTCAACTTTGTCATGACGTGTTATCGATTGGCCAGTTGATCATACCCCTAGCCCCAAACTCTTCAACTCGTCCCTTCCCACCCCATAGGGAAGGCATGGGCATCGTAAACGACATCAACGTATGCTTTTACAAAGGCAGATAAAGGATTTTCTAAAAAGGGACAGGTTTTCTTTTATATTTCTTCTTCTTTTTTTTTCTTCTTTTTCATCACCAAAAAGCGAACGCTGTTAGTTCAACTTTAGCCAATAATGGCGGTATCAAGCTCGCATCTCTTCTGCATTTCATGTGGATTTAGCTCTCTTTATTAGAACATCGTTAAATCTGCTACCCCATGAGTCATGCAAAGTGATTTTAATAAAGTTCGATTTGTATAACGTGAATCAATCCCTTATCATCGATCTTAGCTCATCCATCTGGCTAATTTAAAATTAGGAGGAAATTAAATGGATTTTCCCTCATTTTTACTAAAATTATACCAACCTTTCTTTTGTTTTTTAAATGTATATAAAAATTTTTTTGAAATAAAAAATTATACTACAAATCTAATTTTAAATTTTTTATCTAAACTATTCTTCAATAACATAAATACATTTTTTTTGTTCATTAAATTTAATCAAACAAAATCTACTCTTTTTTATTTTTATTTGTATATATTTGAATATAATACATATTTGTATACTTATGTTAATAGAGGATGTTTTAATAAAAAAATTAAATTAAATTAAATTGTATATTTTCAAAATATATAAAAAAAGCTATATAATTTTAATAAAATTCAATAGAGTTATGTGTAATTTATCTTAAAATTAATAATGACTTCTAGTTTTAATTATACTTTTATGATTTTGTATCAATAGTTTAAAATTAAAAAAATCATCAAAATTATAACTAATTTTATTACAATGCATTATTTACACTATTAAATATGAAATTATAAAATTTTATAAGATAACTGTCTCAAATCCCTAAAAACCTTATGAAACTACCTTTAAAAAAGAAATGGATACCATATTGCTAACTTGTTGAATAAGTTTTCTAATAAATTAAAGTATTTTGGATTTTCAAATAATAATCTAATATCGATTCATGTTTAAGAGTTTATAATTCATTTTGCATATACAAATGGCATATATAATATCTATATTATAGGCTTCAAGTGACACAAAAAAGAAGGATTACATCGAATTTAATCACTTTAAAGATATAAAAAAGAGATGAAAAGCTAAGCATATATAACTTCATCGCCAAGTAGTACAAAGTGATAGTTGATACGTAGTCATTTGCTAATTAATACTAAGCTTTTTGTATTTCTTACCCCTAAATTTTAATATTATCTACCTCATGTGAGTCAAACTAGTTAAGTCAATAATTTATTCCTTAGTGATAAAGTTAATACTAACCATATATAAAATTTGTATATAACAAAAAACATGTTATGCAAAATGTATTTTAATACAGAACAAGCCCATATCGTAGTGATAAAGTTAATACTAACCATATATAAAATTTGTATATAGCAAAAAACATGTTATGCAAAATGTATTTTAATACAGAACAAACCCATATCGTACATTTTATAAATGAAAAGATTTATCTTCAAATTTATAGATAAAGACCATAAAATTAAATCATTCTCTATAACTTTTAACTATTTTCTCTTAGGAGTAAAAGCTATCTCTTTTTCTTTTTTTGTCGAGCTTTTATATATATTCATTATTAGTAAAAAAAAAATGATCTTGGGATAACTTATAAAATAAGTAAATGTATATCCTTGAACTTTCGGTAAAAACGACAATTTGTTTGGCTATATTTGGCACTCTCTCTATCCCTATCTCTGCATGCCTTTTAGCTTTCTAACATGTATACATGATCTATTGGGAGAAGCTTTACACGTAACAGCACATAAGGTGGCTAGTGGAAATTACAGGTGGTGGTAAATCTAATGATAAAGGTACTAATTAAGGTTTACCCAGTAACAACCATGCATAAAGCAACATGCCACAATTAGTCAAAAACCCAAAACGACCTTTTTTTTCCATCCAGTAGACCAAAAGCGTGGCGCATTGATTCCTCCTAAACTACCTACAAATCATTTTTATATATTCTTTTGGCCTTCACAATCTTATATTCTTTGACCACATCTATGGGTTGCTAATTGTTTGGAATAAATGGAACAGTGACGTTCGCCAACTTAAAAATCTTGGGGTTTTCGCATTAAAATTAGTCAAGTAATTGATAGATTTATATTATATATACCTTCTTACCTTTCCATTCACGTTAATGGTGAAATGTTTGAAATTCTTCTTGCTTGTGGTCTTGAACCCAGGAAAGGCACAAGCAAAGCAAAGCGTTATCCCTCCCAAACTTCTATATTCAGTTCCTTTTGCCTTGTCTTCTATTATGAACCTTCTTTTCCTTAAGGGCTTGCTTTAGCTCTGAATCATTCAAGTTGTGGGACAAATAATAGAGACTAAATTGCTGAGAGAAAAGCACGGTAACATCGAGATTTGAGATTTCCCCCCTGAATTTTATTGGAAGAGACTGCTTTTGGCACAACTTGAATTTTTTAGTCCTCCCAGAAAAAAAAGCAAGAGAGTCTGCTTTTTTTTCTTTTTTCTTTTTTTGGGTCCAATTCGAAGAGACTGCTCGAATGGGCTACAGAACGCAAGCATGAAGATTTCAATGTAGATTAGAGCCCACCTATGGAACCAGCCAATGACATCGCATCTTCTCGTTGAACTGATAAAAGGCCCAACGAGGATAAAATCGACAAGGCCTTCCAGTTATAACTGTCATCAACCGTCACCCGTTCTTGACCCAACAAAAAAAAACAGACAAACAAACTGTCACGCACGCCCTCCTTCAAGGATCTTCCTTTCTCAGATAGAAAGGGAATGTGGAAAAAAAAAAAAAAAAAAGGAACCAATTAAGACTGACAGAGAGTGAGGGCATTATGTGTTCTTTGGGTCCTAGGATTTCATATCTCAATCCTAACAATATAGCACTAAAAATCAGGAATGACTGTTAAGATGAGAACACTCTCTCTCGATTTTCTCTCTCTAAAAATAGGATCTTCTTCACCTAATCTGAGTCAGCCAGGTTGTTTCTACCACATTCCTCGATCTTTCTGGCGGCTCAGATCTCGCTCCTCAAACTACTTCTTGAGCTCTTCACTCCTTTTTGCATCATACTAACAACCTCTCTAGAAGAATCTAACATTATTTCCTATTTCACTTTTTACGACAACTACTGTTCTGACTGTAGATTTTAGTAATAGTAACAGTTTTGTTTAATTGGCTTTCACAGTTCAGTAGTTGGAGAGTGGTTAACAGAGCTATGGTTTCTCCAAATGGAGGTGAGGGCCCACAGTATGCGCCTATGGGTAGACAGGGTTCTCTGTATAACCGAACTTTTGATGAGGTTCAGAGCTCACTGGGAGACAAAGATCACAAGCATTTGTATAGAATGAATTTGGATGAGCTTCTGAAGAATGTGATTTCAGCAGAGAGTGGTCAAATTGCCCAAAACACAGCTTCATCCTCTTCGCCTGCTTCGCATTTTCTAGGCAACCTGAATTTAAACGGGACGATGAGTAAGAAAACCATGGATGAGGCGTGGAGCGACATTGTTGAGCAAGAACGTGTGAACCGAATAAACAACCAGGTGCAACAATCGAGTTTGGGGAAAACAACAGTGGCAGATTTTATGGTACCCGCGGGAGCCATGAACGTAGGAAAGCAAGAGCACATTGTCACTGATGCCCAGCCACTGATGGCAATTGATCCGATGGTAGTGGTGTCACAGCAGGCAACAGATTGGATGCCACTGCAAATGCAAATACAAATGCAAATACCAGGTGGCATTAATTACTCAGATTTGAGTGTTCGTAAATCAGCTTCAGAAATATGTTACTCAGAGAAGGCACTGCCACTGGGGATTTCATTGCCGATAACATGTTCGTCGGAACCACAAGGAGAAGCAGGTGCTATGGAAAGGAAGCGACGTTACTCAGATGAGATGTTGGAAAAGACTATTGAAAGGAGGCAGAAGAGGATGATCAAGAACAGAGAATCTGCTGCTAGATCAAGAGCAAGGAAGCAGGTTAGTGTACATATAAATATATATTATGCATCCGCCTATTTTCCGAATTCAGGGATCACAATGGAAATTTATGCATGGTTCTTGTTTATCTGATGCTGAAAGGAATACACAAAGAATATGGAGGACAAAAGGGATCGCTTGGAGCAAAGTAATTGCTGGCTCAAAAAGATAAAGGTACAAAAATACACAATAGCAATCCATTTGAAGAGCACATGTTCGTTTTGTCTCACACCTGATCAATTTCTGCTTGTTTGTGCTAGTTTGTTTGGTGTTTGTTATATTCTGTGAGACTGCATCGTGAAACTATTCTTTTTAGTAATGTGTTTTGGCGTCAAAGATGTTCAAAAGAAGCATTGCCACTGATCAACCTGAGATGCATATATGCAAGACATTAATCTTGTGAAGCTATGTTTTTCATCTTAAAACACAAAGTATGATGACAACGTGGGTACTCCTAGTTGGAGGTACTGGACATGGAAAGCGAGTTATATGAAGTTTATGGAATGAGGTGAGCTGTGTCTGTATTGTGTAACCCAAATTTCGAAGCGCAAAAAAAGAAGAAAAGAATATGCATGTCCTATTACATGTAAGGCAATTCCGCTTCGCCTGATGATCAGCAGTGCATCATCTTCTCTGGCCGCCGCTTGTACACACTAGAAGCAAAAACATCTCCTCTGGGATTTTTCTGATTTAGCCATTACCAAATTCATCATTATCATTCATTTCTCGCCTGTAAGATATCCTGATTGCACATATTCGTTATAGCTGTGATTTATTTTTTATACTCAAATTTATCTTTTTAGTCGGCGGTGAAAAATGAGTTGTCTAATAAAAAAATTTATACAACATAAGCACCAGAAAAATTTTGTGAGTCATCACACATTAATATTTTTTACTGGATGTGATATGTAGTGTGCCAAATAGACTTAGTTTGGCCTAACTCTAACATTTGATCATCCGAAGTTTCACAGGTTTAGCTAAGTACTGAGCCCTTTTGATATAAAGTTGAGAGAGACTAGTCCAACTCAATTTTACTAGGTTTGCTGGATAATTTTTTAGATTAACCTACTAACTTTGACACTAAAGGCCAACCCTAAAATTATACATTTAAAATAATAATAAGTCATCATACTCTATGTTGTTCTAACCCTACTCAATCTTTAGTTTTTTTTTCCCCCCAAAAAAAGATTTGCCAAGCTCTGAGGAGTAGCTCGTCCTCACCCAGTTAAATCCCTAGGGCCAAGTAGGGCTAGGCTAAAATAATCCCTTTTAAAAATAGGTTATCATTTTATTAGCCTAGTCTCATAATTTTATTAGAGTTGAAATAGCTAAAACTTCTAAATTTTAATAAATTAATTTTTTAAAACATTTTTTTCTAGCCATAAATCTTTTTTTTTTATTCATTGAGATCTATTAACTTTGTTTACCATTCTATTGTTTTTATCTTAAATTTATTTTGGCGAGCCTGGCTCTGTCTTGATTATAAATTTATATATCAAATTTTAAGGACTAAACTTGGCATGGCCTAGCTAAACCCCATGGCCAAATAAGATTGGACTAAAATGTACTTTTTCGCAAATGAATTACAATTTTACTATCGCAATCTTTAGGTTGGAGGAGCCAACCCATATGATAACGCTCATATTAACATATTATCTCAAATATTATTATAAATTATATAAAACAATCGAACATAGACATGAAATTAAGTATCAAAATTATTATGATATTTTAGATAAATGATATATATATATATATATATATATATATATTAAACATTTCATTGGAAATGTGGGAGTGGGACTACCAAACATACTGCTCCTGAAAATGGAAGTTGTTTGACAAATTAGGTGTTTTTTTTTTCTTTTTTAGACATAAATGAAGCCCTCTTTTTTAAATGTAGAACCCCGGTTCTCTATAAATTTAGAGGGATGCTCATAATATTTGAATTGTCTAAATTCAATTTTTTAAAAATTATTTTTTTAATACAAAACATTATTTTTTTTGTAATTATTAGTTATAAAATTATTTTCATTCATCTTATAAAATAAAAAAAAATTAAAAATTAAAATAAATATATATAAAATCTAGATCGTTCAAATCAATTTAAAATTTGGACGATCCAAATGGAATGTGCATAAAATGTGTACCAAATCTAGGGGCTTAAATGTAATTATGCTTTTTCAGTTTTTTAAGCAAATTGAAGTTAAAATAAATGGTGATAAATTGCTCATGAACCATTTTTTTAACATTATTTTTTGTATTAATGTTGCAGGAAGTAGAGGCACGGTTTACAAAAGTCACTCCAAAATACCAACTACGGCGTACCAGTTCAGCCACATTCTAAGAATGGTTTACTATAATCAAATTAAATTATATTTTTAATTTGTTTTTTTTCATTTTCTTCATTGGTTATCATTCTCTTGCAAGCATGATTTGCTTTATGTTTTGGGAGGAGTCTGATTGAGTAATAATGATTTTGGCTACTAAAATCTTAAAAACAACTAGCTTATTAGGCTCCCTTAAAAGAGAAAGAAGGGAAACAACATAGGAAAACTGCATACTTTTAGTTTTTATATAATTTCTTGCGTTCATTACTCTTTGTTGGAGCCGTTTTGTTAATAAAAGAATAAAAATAAGATTCTTCTTCAATGCCACTTGTGGCACTAATATTAGAATAAGTGATACAATTTTAATTATTTATTTTTGGGTTTATTACTTTTATAAAATATTTCAATAAGTTAATAATTGAAACTGTGCGACTTAATTGTACATTGGTGCGACTTGTGACATTTAAACATAGTTCATAGAGATATTCTTACTTAGCATAATAAAAAACGGAAGGTTAGAATTTAGTTTCGGTATATTAAATGAGATTGCTTGAATCATTCCAACGCTGAAAGACTCTGAGTTTAAATTCGAGTTTGAGACAAAATTAACAAAAAATATAATAGTCCTGGTTTTATTTACCTTTTATTCTTTGTAATTTTTTCAATCAGAAATTTAGATAAAAATCGAATTATCAAGGATTCAAATAAAACAACTTTTAGTCATCAGATGTTTCTACTAAGCATCAGGTAAAAATTATTAAAACTTTTTTTCCTCTTCATTTTGTCTCATTTTTACTATTTTCTGGTCTACTATTTAAATGATACTTGGAAATTAAAAAAAAAAAGCATAGATATTTAAATTATTTTCTCAAAAAAGAGTTTAAAAAATTTTAAAAAATAGAAATTCTATTGGTTAAAATTCGCAGATTATCTTTGTTTCTCTAAAATTTAGTTTTGAATTTTTTTTCAATACCAACTACATTTTGGTTAATTTCAGTTAATCTATTTTTTTAATTTAAAATAAACTATAAATAGAAAGAGCCAGAGAGATATAATGATTTCTTTTTAATTCAAATGAAAACTAAAGAGACACAGACCAAATCTGTAATTTTTTTTTCAATTAGTTTTGATTTTTGACCTTGAGGTTTCATTTTGCAGTTAGTCTTAGCTATTTTATGACCTCGTGGCCTCGTTTACGAAAGCCGTCACCCTCCACAAGCGATCTGAAATCTGCTTAATTTTTTTTTCTTCCCCAACATCATCAAATCTTAAATTGTCTTCGATCCTTGCTTCGTTCCGAAACAAATAACCTGTGTTCCAAACCGAAAAATCTTTCTATGAATTGAATATTTTTAGTTCATGCAAGCACACAGTGGGTGTAAGCATTGAGCTTCACGATTAAAAGGAAGGAATAATTACATGGGTCGTAAACTAACACAACTGAGAGGGCGAGAATGCTGATCAGTTTTTATTGTAACCATCCTGGAATGATTGTGTGATTTTGTTTAGATTCTCTCGTTCGTCTCGGTGAGTCTCTAAAAAGGACATTTTGATTTCTTGAGTCTGCAAACCGTCTTGTACCATGTCAGGTTAAATCTTGAAAATATTAGATTGAACTGGCATCATACATGAACCATTGGCGCAAATTCATGACTTGAAACAACAACCCCAGTCAAACCATGAAGCACAGAATTTCGATACAATCAGTTAATGAGATTCGCACATAGCATACTAAACCGTCTTACAAATGTTGCAGGGTTTAGAAGTCACCAGAGCAGAGGGAGTAGTGAGTTTGCTGAGCTCACTAAATAAGACACTGATTATCTTCAGAGTTCCACTTCTTAAGTATGATAGGGCCCAAGTAAAAAGGCTGGAGCAAGATGGCCAACGTCGACTTTGTTCTTGATTTTAATGATCCAAAATACAAATAATTAATTATGAATATCGCATTTAAGAATTCCGTGAACCTGACCTACTAATATTTACAGTCTCAAAACTCTCAGAACTTACTAGATACTATATATACAGAAAAGAAAAAGAGGAGGGAGGGTGGGGAGAAAACTAATAAGTTGCACATATGATTCACAAATTCTGTCAGCTTTCTAACCTTTGAACCTGACAACCGAGACACAGTAATAAATTTTCCAGTTAGCAAAATAAATACATAAATGAGTCAATTAAAGTTTTGATTGCAAGCCAGAAAAAAAGAGAGAAAAGGCACGATGCAGTATGGTACATTATTAAAGCCCATGGTCTTGGCGGTGCAAGTTGACTTTAAAGTTTTGATACATACTCAAGAAAATTAAGCTGGCTTCTGAATTTAGTTCAAAACTTTGAATTGATGACTCAGGTTCATGTGCAGCTCAAACTCAAGCCAAAATCAAGCTTTTCAAAAATTTGACTCCACCAGTCTTGAACCATTCAATGTAAAATTTAGCCCAGCTCAATTGCATCCTTACCGTATATCAACTGTTCTAGTGTATGTAAAGTGAATTAAATCAACAGACAAGTCCAACAAAAGCAAGTTAACAGAGGGCTGGAAAACTAGGTCCGAAACCATGTTTTATTACTGAGTAACCACTTGACTGGATCTAACTGCCCAACCTTCATATTGTTTGGCTCTTTTTAGAGATACATAATAAATTTAGTCCAGTTCGTTCAAGAGTTACTTGTAAACAATTCTAAAATATAAAAAGAAAGTGAAAGGGGACATACGGAGAAAGTAAACATCTGTTGCAGATAAAGATCACTTCTTTTTAGCATCTATGAACATGGCTCGAGTCCAGTGCTCAACATCCTCACTTTGTGATGGCGGAGGAGGAAAAGTGGGATGCTCTACAAGATCCCATTCTTCAATTAGGCACTCAC
The DNA here is from genome assembly GCA_032878935.1 of Erythrophleum fordii. Classification (NCBI taxonomy): domain Eukaryota; kingdom Viridiplantae; phylum Streptophyta; class Magnoliopsida; order Fabales; family Fabaceae; genus Erythrophleum; species Erythrophleum fordii. The sequence continues at coordinate 6,668,096 of JAVQMF010000058.1, forward strand.
TTTTTCCATCAGATAAATCAGTGGCATAAAGAAAACTGGCAGCAGAACTTGGCAGGCAATTTTCAATTTTCTGCAAATGAAGAGAAATCCAAGAAATTAAAAAAAGATGAGTGCCAATATCTAAATTAGATCCACTATAAAACACATGAATCATCATACAAATACAAAGCCCATTTTGGGATGGATGATAAGGTATTCAGTATAGCCATTGTGAACATCCGAGCACAAATAAAAGCTATAAAATAAGTATTATATAAGTTGTAACTGCTTTGTTTATAAAGCCCCTATGGATTTAATATTTCACAATTGCCTGCACAATTCACATCCGTATAAACCATATGAGAAATGATATAACAAAGCATATCAGCATAGAATTCCCAAATCAGCTTGCCTCCCCAATGAGGGCTTGAAAAAGCAATAAAGTAAAAAGCAAAAGAAAACTTCATATGCAAGTAAAAGAATATTAACCCAAGTGAGCCACGGCAGACACCAAGCTACAGCCTGGCCAATTTTGCTATAAATAACTGTTTCCTGTTCTTAATTATTAGAAAATGTATGTAAACCTATCTGAAAACTTTCTACTCTTTTAAATGCAATTCTGAGAACTCCATAAGATAGATTCTACTCTATTTTATTGAGCAATTTATGAACCAAAGGCACTGAAGCATAAAAAATTTAGGAAAAATTATATCTAAGGGTCTGAATTTTATAAAATTTACAATAAAAGAACTTAAAAATTAAAATTATCTTTAAGGACTAAAATTACTACTACCACTTTCTTAAAACGTAGTAATAATTTTCCTAAACCTAAAAATAAGTCCCCCAAAACTTGGTAATAATTTTGGTCCTTAAGGATAATTTCAATTTTTAAGATCATTTATTGTAGATTTTACAAAATCTGGTCCTCAAATGCAATTTTTCCAAAAATTTATCAGCCAACTTCTGAAGAATTGTTGTTTAGAAAAACAATGATGAGTAAACCTTTACCGATGTGGGCACAGAATGTGAACTTTCCAGCAAAGTTGTCGATGAAATAGCAGAATTTACATTCCACACGGATTTGTTCAACTGTTGAACTTGCTTGCATGACCTGATCAAAAAAAAAAAAAAAAAGAAGAGAAGAAGGAGAAGAGGAAGCTAGTGTTAACATGATTATTTCACTTCAAACTCCAAAACCTTCATATGAAACTAGGGATTTGCAACCCTGAAAGATGTTCTGATATGAAATAGAAGTTCTTCAAGAACCCCAGGACGAGAATCACATCTCTTTTCACAACCAGTTTCAATTGTGAAAGAAGATAGATATATAAATCCAGTGAGACGAACAAATTAGCTACCAAGTATACTCCTGAACAAGTTATGATAGAACCCCCAAATGAGGTGAAGTCATAAGAAAGCAATACTGAGAGCTATGCTGCTGCCTGCAACAGTCCACAATACCATGACTTCATCAAAATTTCTGTTACTTACTATGATGTTGGTTCTAGAAGTCAAACCATAAGTTTTAGAAGATTTCCAGCATCAATAGTTTAGTCAGGCAAAAATGCAGCAATTAAAATGTTACAAAAGCCCACTCTGTTCTTAAAAGGTCTCCCAAAACTAATAAATATTTTATAAAGAATACAGAATGGTAAAGTTTTGATTGAGAATTGGCACATGGTGATAACAATTAATTGGAATAATTAATTAAAACTTTCCTTAAAACCCAGCATTATGTTAGAATATGGTAAGTTTGCAAATTTACTAATTTTTTTCACAAGTACTATACAGTTGTCATGAAATAGTGTGTAAAGATTGTAACATACAAGGGGCAAACATGACATGTACCTGGAACGAGCCATCTTTGAGGATAAAACAGATCGAACTTCCTTGGATGATGAGAGTATAGCCAATAACTTTGCAAATGCTTCAAAAGTAGATGCCTCAGAAGGCACATCCAAACCTAGAGAGTTGTAACAGTAAGCTGTGATGCATGCTACACTTTTCTTCAGAAGCAAAATCCCCTTCTGCAAATCTTTGTGTGTTTGAACAGAATGTGAAGAAGCTGAAGCATAATTAAAGCTATTACTCCCAGAGGAATCCAGGCGAGGCCTCCTTTCAGATTCCATTGAAGCAACACCAAAATTACTTGAGCTTCTATCAGACCATGAATTTTCCCCACTAGCAGAGCAGTACTTTTGGCGGGGTATGAAAAGGGGATATTCATTGCTGAAAATCAAAAAGTATTTTGGATCAAAGAAGTCAATATGTCCAAAGAAATCATGCCAAATACATTTTCAGCCAAAATACCTCCTTGAGGAGGGACGTGCATCCCAATAAGAATCTCGTTGCCATATCCGAGAGCAAGAACCCTGAGGTAAAAGTAAATTATGCATTACAATTTTACAACATAAGTTTCCTTCTGTGGAAAAAAGTACATCATTGAAGCCAAATTGGAAAATTGGTAATCAGTGATGAATAATAAACCCTAAATTGAAGATTAAAGTTGGAGGAAAAAACAGGAAAAGGGGAGAGACGTTCATACTTGAACCATGTAATCACGTTTCACGGACATAAAAGAACCAAGTAATCTGAAAAGTTAGGATAAAGTTTGAACCAGATCTTGGAACCACTACCAATATTTTCAGCAACTTCTTTTTGTTTTTTGTTTTTTTCTCTCCCTGCCAACTCTCAGCAAATTGAAATCATTAAAATTTTATAAGCATCTTAAGCTACAAAAACTTGGACCAAATTGACACAGGATTTATGAAAAGCACCACAATTCTGTAAAAAGAATACTCTGATAAATATAGGAGGCTATATATCTTTCATCAATTTGTTGGCAATAATGAATTTAATACTGTACTGACACTCAACAGACCAATTCCTTTCAACCATCAATGATGATGGCCATGGCAACCCTGCTAGGCCAGAATATTGGAATAAGTTTAAAACATGGGCTTCAAGGAAATGTTAAGTCATTGCAAGAATACTCGATCAGTGCTTACCGCAAAACCTGAGTTATGAAGTGCTGGGGCAGCCAAGTTGTGTACAACAAGATTTAGAAGTTGGACCATGTATCTGTTTTACAAACATGACAATAACTGGTTAATATGTAGCAAAAAATTCAAATAGCAACATAGGATTCTGGACCGCTAAAAGAGTGTATTTGAAATGGGATACAATTTGCAAACTTGTCAAACATATATAGTTATATATTTAAGCATGGAAACACAGTGATGTCTGATACCATTATAAAGATTTGCCTGTAAATGTGCATGCACATAAGATTTTATAGGGGAAGAAAATTACCCCAAGGAAGCAGAAAGCTCTTCTGATGGAACAGAGTGGGGATCGAGTGCTCTTGGTAAGCGTGCATTGCAGATTTGATCGTACTGACCACTAGAACCATCACTTTTCTCTCCCTCTATGACCACCTGAGACATTAAACTTATGAGCAAGACTTAGACTATATGGTAAAATTAGTATTAGACCTCACTCTGACAAAATAGTGGCAATATCATAACCACACCTACTAAGGAAATCCCCTTAAAAAGGCATGGGCTGGACACCAAACAGAAGCCATAAAGACAAATTTATCCCATAACAAATCAAGGAACACCACAATATCCCAAAAAACAGCAGGTTAAATTAATAAATCACAATTCATTGAGACACACCAACAGAGCATTGATCACCAGGTAAAACTTTACCCGTCGTTGAGGAAACAACTTGCATATCTGTTTTATGACCACAGACTGTTTATGAAGACGTTCAGCAGTAATTGCCCTCTGCAGCATAAAAACTGGGCATAAATTTTGCAATGCCTAGAAAATGAATATATTTCACAGATCCATTATAGAAAGAAAGCATGAGAGGAACATAAAATTTCAACTAAAACATGTGATTGAACATCAAAGCAAGACATGTCAGTTACACACACACACACACATCTGAAAATCCTACTAATTTTGGTAGAAATGCCTGTACAAGTGTATAATAAACAAAACAGTTCCTCATCATTGGAAGTTAATGATAACAATAGTGCTCACATGCCCTAGAATCTGAGTGCATATGAGATTAGGATAGAACTTCTCCAGTTGTTCGACTCGATTTTTTTCCAACTGCAAAATGAAAAATAATTGCATCAAACATTCTCATATTCATTCCCATTAAACTTGACAACATAGATAACAGTATAGTTGCAAAGACCATAGCAATAACATTTGCAAAGAAAGGAAAAACAAAAACAAAAACAAAACTACCGTAGAAAGGGCTGATTCAAGCACTCCGTATTTGAGTTTCAGATCAACAGATTTACTCTCTATCTTAGCCCTTCCTGTAAGGTTACTGATTATTCTAGGTCCAGAGAGTAAAATGTCATCTCCTAGCAATCTTTTTTATATATATAAAGATTTCTAACCTTGCACAAGTTGTTCTTTACTAAGTCGGAGCTTCTCCCTCAACCTTGTAAGCTTTTCATGCTGAAGAACTCTCCAATTTGTTTGATCATCTGCCTTGCCCTTATGAACATTATGTACAAAGATATTAACTGAATTGAATGACAATATTGCAGGGTTCCTTGAGAAAATATAAAATTGGAAAGTTGGAGCCTTTGCCAGATAAAATGGCAAAATGCATAAGTAGATTAGAAATCAACAATGTAAATCCAAAAGAAATAATAAAGAGCTGGTACTAGGAAATAACAAGGAAGATAATGGTACTAATGCATACCTGCAAAGAAAAAGGGGAAAAGTTTTGATCAGGAAAAATTATAAATGTGTCAATTAAGTCATTTGAACTTGCTCAAGTGGCAAGGATCTATGGGCATGATCCTTAGTTTGATCTTTGTCTTACAAACAGATAGGCATGTCAACACTTTCTCAAGAGGGTTGAGCAGAGACAACGTTCTTTCTTGTTCTTGAAAATATTTTTAGAACTAAAAATGATCAAAGTCATTCCAAAAATTTAAATAAAATATATAATCTAATCATGATTATTTTAGTATTAAAAGCCAGGCTGTAAAAAAGATAAAAAATAGCAGGTATTCACAAATATAGTTCAAACCTTAGCAACAAGAACCTCACTCAATGCCCCGTACAAGGAATCCCGATGAGCTTTCAATAATTTTAAGGAATTATTATACTCATTCAATCTGCCAAGCGAAACATAACTAAAATAAATCTAGGAAAAAGATTAGCACCAGATACTGAGATACACGGATAGACTACCCAGAAGTAGAGAAATTAGAATAGTGTATAAACACAATATAATAAGCCAGCAAACAAAACAAGTTCGATTAGATGTTTATTCGTAAATAAGCAACACATGAACAGAATAAGCGTCATTAAGAAAAATAGCGGGTTACTGCTTGAACGACAAAATTATAAATCGTAAAGTAATTGTAGATTAAATAAGCTTTTTCCTTCGTCGAAAATTATTCACTATCCAAAATAATATATGAAGAAATAATTAAATCAAATCATATACCTGTAGTTAACACAAATGGCGCATATCGAAGCTAGATTCGAATTCTCACATACCGCGCAGACACTGGTTTTTCTCGTCATCTCCAACTTCTCATCGATAGCTAAATTTTCAAGTCGGAACAGTTGAGAAATTATCCTCGAGTTAGATTTAATCTAAATTAATAGCCTAGATACGCTATTCAAAGTTTAAGCTGGAGTTGCAGTTAATTAAACGGCAAAAAATAATATCTCACCAAAAAGTACTACAAATTCGGTGCAGAATCTAATAGGCAACGATCAGATGTCGCCGGCGGCTGCGTCCTCACCGGAATATAGAACCTAATAACCTAGCCAGAGATTTTCGCACATGTAGAAGCACTCTCGTATCGTATAATTCTTGAATTCTTGTAACGGCGAAATTTAAATCCCTCAATAATTTTATATACGGCGCGACTCCGGTCCCGCGGAAATCCGAGCATAGCACCGTTCAATCGTTGTTGTCGCGGTCTACATAAGGACATGAATTTATGCCAAAATCAATAAGGAGAACACTTGTAAGTTGTAAGCCGTTAATAATCGATATATTTGACAGTTCTTTTAATTTAAAAATAAAATATATATGATATTAAAAAGGCTAATACCTAGAGCAATATATCTCTACTGATGGATAACACTATCGGTTAAACAATATATTAATAAATTCTGAATATTCAAATTATCAGTTTTTCTGTTGCCAAAATTCAAAATATCACTTAATCTATACATTAATTAGTACTTTTTTTTTACCATTCCCCTTAAATTTCTCTCACTAATTTATCTATTGTATAATTTCCTTGTTTTATATGAATTCGTAGATGCACAAGCTTTACTTTACTTTACTTGCGAGCATTGGAAAAATTCAACCATTAAAAAATTAAGAGGACAAATATTTTATTTTAAAAAATTTAATTACAATTAATACATCAATTCTAAAATGTAACAAAATATTCTATGAAATAAGATTTAATTACAATTTTTAATGCATTAACTTTATATTGTAACAAAATGTTTGTTTTTTTAAATAAATAAAAGATAATAACATCAATTCTCAATCTTATTTAACATTAAAATATCACATGAAGAGCACTTGCCACTAAATGTAATTTCCAATCGCCATACATACTCCAAAATCTTGTTATTCTTTCTGGATCACCACTTTGATTTGATTAGAGAATTAACTTTTCTTTTATGAGCCAACTCAGGATGCGAGAAATTACAAAAATTGAAGACCATGTGGTATTTTAACTTTGTATAAAGCTTTTAGCTTTTTTTCTTAGAGAACATCAGGTGGTTTGTTGCATTCCAAAATTAATATGCTTGGGTTGTAATTAAATCTTAGTTCATGGAATGTTTTATTACGTTATAAAAATAATGTACTAAAATTATAATTAAACATGAGTTAATTAAAAGGTTTGCATATGAAAATTTATGTATTAAAATGGTCATAAATCTTAGTTTAGAGAGATAAAATTTAATCTCACCTACAAGTAAGGCGAGTGTAAGCTGAAGATAACTGTATTAAATTTTTAACTAGGCTGGAGCAAGATTAAGAAATGAATTCTGCGAGGGACCTAAAATTAAAATCATAAATTAGATTTTAAAGTATTTGATCATGGTTTCACAATTATATATTGTAAATGTATACTAGATCTATAAATCAGAGTAGGCATTAGATCATTTGGAGTATTTAAAATTATATTATTTATGATAAAATATAATAACAAACAAATTCAAATTGTAAGCTCAATTTGAAAAGAAAATTTAGACTTGAACCTAGTCTCAACATGATACTAATTGTGATGTTAAAAAGAAAAAAAAAAAAGAAAAATTTACTTATAGATAATATTGTCTATAGGGGTGTACTCTAAGTTGGATTTTACTCAACCCGATTTGAACTCAAGCTCAAATTTCTTAGCTTGAGACACAGCATGGTCCTAAGCTAGGTTGGTCAGTAGGGTAAGCTGGGTCAATTTTTTATTTTAAAAAAATTTAAAATTTTATACCTTTGTATTTATTTAACCATTTTGAATATATAACTCCTTGTTGTTTTAATACATATTTTTTAGGTTGAAATGAAAATGATTTTTTTTATTTAAGTCCTTATATGTATTATATATATATATATATATATATATAGATATATAAGGGCCAACATGGTAAGAATAGTCAACTTGGTGCTTGGTTTGGTTTTGTGTCTTAAAAAAAAAAAATCTTAGCCCGAAGCAACCCAGGATAACTAATCTTATCATGAACACTTCTAATGTTGTCAAAATAGATATTAGGTTGCAGACAAAACCATTCAATTCATATATTGATTGAAATTAAACTTTAAATTATGATCAGTTTATTAATAACCTATAACAAGCTAACAGGTGAAACAAAAAGTTTTATAATTTATTATATTGTTTTACTGTATATCTTTAAAACAGTTTTTTAATGGAAGACATTTTAAAAAATATATAATGAACTATGAACAAAATAAAGACTCATAAATGGACCCATTTAGTCCTTGGAACAAAATGAATGACTTTAAAATTTTAGTTTTAGCTCATTAAAATATTAATCTATTAAAACCTAGACAAGTAGTTTGGACACCTTTTAGTATATTTTCAATTTTCTCTTGTTAATGCAAGATTAGGAGAAATCAAATGAAAGAGATCCAGAGCATTCATTTTAGTTAGTGTGATCCAACTCCCTCTTGCAGTGTCATTGTTCTAGTTTAATGAAACACGGCATTGCATGTAGACTACAATGTTGGTAAAGATATATTCAAACGAAGTGCAATATGACTATAGTGTTGAAGAAGATATGATCTTTCAAGGCATAGAGAAGAGATTGTCACTCAAAACATTCAATAACCTCTTATTCCATAGTGTATATTAATTTTCATTTTCTATTAGAAATAAAAAAACCAAGAAAATTTTACCATAAGAAAAAAAAAGGAGGATAAAAAGTTAAAATTTGAACTTTTAGCTTTTTTGGAAACCAAACGCAAAAGATTCATAATTCTTGAAGAACTGGGTAAGTATAGAATCGAAGGGAAAAGGAATCAATTACCTTAAAATCCTTATAGATTTCCAAACTAAATTGAAACAAATAAGAAAGAAAATAAAAATTCAATCTTTAATGTCTTGGACTTCAAAAGATTCAACCCTTTGTTCACCTATGATTACTATGACAAAAACCACATCCTCTTCAAGATTGCAAAGTTGTTAGAAGTCTGGATCATCCAAATCCTCACCCATCTTATGCCTTGAAAGATCATATATTCACCAATTAGCTTTGGTGAACATAAAGCATAACTTCGCCAATCACCAATGCCTTGAAGAACACTCAATCAAGATGAAAGATGAGAAACATAGGAAGTGCAATGCAACTACGATATTGAAGAAGATACATATTCAGGATTAGAAAAAGAGAGAGGGAGAGAAAGAACACTTCTTTAATCAAGATTAAGCCCGTGAAAGGTGTCATGCATTGGATCACTGAAATAAAAATGCTACACTCCGTTTATTTAAATTGAAATAGTGATGTGGTTGGATGGAATTTGTTGGATCATGCTAGTTAAATGAACATTTTAGATTTCCTGCACAAGACCTTTCATATTCTTGCATTAACAAGAAAAGATCCAAATCCATCTTTGGATCTTTTCTTGTACAATAGAGTCTTGTAAAGGAGCAATCCAAATCCTTTCTTGTTCAATGCAAATAGAACATAATTTTGTTGTAGAGAGATAAAGAAAAAAGAGATAGTGAATGAAAAGAAGGAAATATGCCTTATATAAACTCATATTCTTTTGTATCACTTTCTTTTAATCTCTTTCTAATAGAATGACATACCAAATTAGTGGGAGAAATATTGACTAAGTGAGGGGGCCCAAAGAGACTCACATGTGTAAGTCTTACTTTAACTCAATCTCTTTCACATGACACTCTTTTATACAAAAGAGAATCCAAACTTCAAGTTTAAATCGTCTCTCAATTTCTTGTTAATTTCAAAGAGAAAAAAACACAAAATACATGAAATGTACTTAAGTGATAGATTTTATAGATTCCACACACTTTATATTTATTTCTCTCTAAAATTGACATACAGAAAATGGGGAGAAGAAAATGGAGAGGATTTAAACTCCAAAATTCTAAACAATTTATGTTTAATTGCAAATTAGGTCTCCTCCTACTAAATGAAAGGAGTAAAGTTACTAAGAAAAAAGAAAGTGGAGTGCAGGGCCATATAAAGTGAGTGAATTCCTCGTACTTCTTTCTCTCTTTCTCTCTTTGTCTTTCTATCACAATTTTTCCTCTTACTAAATTTATCTCTTACATTTAGAGAATAAATGTAGAAAATCCAAATGTGATACTTGGGAGAATAACACAAGAAAATCATAGTATTTATAAGTAAAACGTTGATGGATAAATTGCATTACTTGAATTTAAGGTATGATAGAGCTCAAAGCAGAGGTACAAAATAGGGTTGTTTTATAAATGAAAAAATTATTGTTGAAGACATAAGTTAAAAATATTTATATTAAAATACTTTAAAATTTTAAAATATTTTAAAGGACCCAATAATAAAAAATTTTAATTTTAGGTCTTCAATTATTATTTTGTTGTCTAATTTAATTTTTTTGTCATTGAATCATTTAATATTATTTCAAAATTTAAAATCATTCAATATAAATATTTTGAATATAAGATCCTCAACTGTAATTTTTTTCTAAAAAAACTTTTTAAGTACTGTTCATAATTTATTTAATCAATACATTTAATCATAAATAAGTGAGAGTGTGAGTTCGTTTTGTTTTTCGTTTGGGGACAAGTTTTATTGGTGTGTGAGTTTTTTTTTATTTCTAAAATATTTTTTTAATTTTTTACTTTTAAAAGATATATATCTTAGTTATTTAATTATTAAAATTTAAAATATATAATTTAATATTTAAAAAATTTTGACTCATTCTTAAAAATAAAAAATAAAATAAAATAAAATAAATATTCATATACAAAACTAACGAGTAACAAATCGTTTCCTCCCCAGCTGCGCATTATCTTTTAAGAATAAAAAATCATTTGCTCTATATTTTATTGATTTTATCCCTCCCTTGTTTTTTTTTGGGTCATATAGAGTCAAGTTGAAAAAATCTAACATTTTGTTTTTTCGGCCAGTTTCTGCTTTCACCTTCAGCCCACGGACTTCCCGCCTGCTCATCTGAAAACTAGTCACAGGTGCCCAATGACATCGCTGCGGTTTCAACTTTGAATTCAACCTTCAACATTTGTACTTTCTACTCAAACCTCCCTTAATACATCCATTCCCCTGATCAAGTTTTCTTCGCCGTTTCCTGTTCAATTCAGTGCCTCCAGTCAGATCTGTAAGTTCTCCGATCTCATTTTCAGAGTACTTGTTTATTCCATCAGATTTCTCTGCTTGCTCTGCCAAATTTTGCTAATATTTAATTTCTTTAATCACGGTTGGTGTTTCTGATTTCGCTCCATGGGTTTCTGAGAGAGAATTTTGACTGGCATTCTATTTCATTTACTCAATAAATACCAGAAGTTAGAATTTGGCATTTCTGATCTGTTTGATTGATAAGAAACCCAATTAAATCGACCAAGAAAATATTGTCAGTCTTTATAATAGTTCATTCAGGAATAAGCTACTTCAACGTCCCCCCCCCCCCCCTTCTTGTTTCGTTCGGTAATCTGATTTCTTGCATCGGTCTTTTGGCAACACTTGCTGTCGTGGTAGCCTTCTTGAAGCTCCTCCACCCCCAGCACACACATACGTGGAAGTTGGGTTCCGTTTTCTTAAGTGATGGCCGATCACTTAACTTCTGGATACAGTAATGGCCGTAACAACATATTATGACTACATATGAGAGATAAGACATTTGTTTTTCAGATAATGGCAAGGGGTTTGGGGCTTACCTCCCTTGCTTGAACTCCACGCCTGGAAGGAATAGTCAGTTAAGTGTTTTTCCTTTACAATTCCTGGCCCTTTCTAGCTAATTTACAAACGAAATGGACCAGGAAATCTAGAAAATTAATTATGATGTCATTTTTTGAAGGCGATTTATTTCTGTCATAATAAATTGGAACTTTGTGATTTGTGCGGAAGTCATATTGAACTTACTGCCAGCAACTATTTAAATCCCAATTTCTGTTACCAGCTAAAAGTAGTTAATATATATATATATACATATATATATATATATTTATCATCTAGCAGCACTGAAATAATGCTCGCTATAAATGTCACTGGACGGATTTGGTTTTTATTAATCAAGACTTCAAGAATCTGCTTTTGGTTAGATAACGGTCTTATTAATCCAAATCTCATGCGTATTTCATGCAGGACCAATAGTTACAGTATAGCATATGGTAAGCATAACGCATGTCTGCATGAAATAGCATACAAGCTTTAACTTGCTTTTAACATGGAAAAGAAAGAGTTAGTGGAGACAGTTGAATCAAATTCTCAAGCTGTTGAAAAGCTGGAAGATGCTTCCACTGTCCAGAATGAAAAGGATAAACGGCCAGAAGTGTTAAAAAATCAAAATGTTGGCAGTGATGGTCTCAACCTAGACAGGAGACAAGATGATGTATCTGACAAGATAAATGAGATGGCAGATGTGCATGAGAGTGATGTCATGAAGTCTGAAACTGAAGATGATTCCGTCAATAGTGTTGGACAAAAATCCTCTGATGATAATGTTGATGGCAGCAAAGGGTCTGAGTTTACAAGTCAAGAAGGAATTGTGGATAAAAGTTCCGGACAGAATGACTTGGCCAAAGAGATGAATGAGAGTGGGAACATGGAATCCACACAAATGAATCAGAAGACAGATGAAATTCCAAGTGAGGACAATAATCTAGAGCCTGTGTTTGATGGAACAGAGGTTCCTGGGATGGAACCTAGCAGAAGCATGTATAACTGTTCTTTGGATGCTGATCCGGAGACTCAGGGTGTGGTTGAAAAGGCAGTGGCACTTAAAAATTTTGTTAGGGAGAAAAGTGCTGTAGCAGTCTCTACTGTGCTACGTCACCTTTCTGGAAAAGTTGATGAAGGGTCCATAAGCAATTCCGATGATGAAAGTAAGAATGCTTCAAAATCCTCAAAAGACACGGATTCTAAAGAGGTTATTGAGAAAAAATTTGCTTGGAACCCCCTAAGTTATATTAGGATGTCATCTGATGCCGATTTGGAAGACAAAAATGAACCAATAACTGAAGGGCTAAAACATCCCATAGCCATGAAAGGAAGGATTATACTCTACACAAGACTAGGGTGCCAGGAATCTAAAAAGGCTAGGCTATTTTTGTATATGAAACAGCTTAGATATGTTGAAATCAATATTGATGTGTACCCCAGTAGAAAGCAGGAGCTAGAGAAGATTTCTGGATCTACTTCTGTTCCCAAGGTGTTTTTCAATGAAATACTTATTGGAGGTTTGAATGAGCTAGAGGCCCTGAATGAGTCCGGCAAGCTTGATGAGAAGATTGAATTTCTCATTACTGAAGCACCATCAATTGAAGCCCCGTTACCACCTCTTTCTGGAGAGGATGATGAGTCTAGTAGTGGAGCTCTTGATGAAATGGCTTTAATTGTCAGCAAAATGAAAGAATTTATTGTTGTGAAAGACCGATTTTACAAAATGCGAAGGTTCACTAACTGTTTTCTTGGCTCAGAAGCTGTGGACTTCTTATCAGAAGATCAATACTTGGAAAGGCAAGAGGTAAGCTTGGTTTTATGTCTTGAGCATGGGTCTTACTCTGATGCCCATGTACAAACCATGCATGAATCCTTAGATGTAATTATTAATCACATAGAATTTGATTGTCCATGACAATGTTAATATATGTGATAGAACTTGTCACGTGGTGCATGGGCCATGGCAGTGTGAGAGTAGTTCCCATTAAAGTCTTATTATGCATCACCAAGCATTGGATAGCTCTTTTATCTAAGATATTTTGTATCATGAAATAATAGGTTTATCTTTGGATTGGTTTTCTCTTTTTGTATCCCTTTTCCATGTTATTTGCTCATGGTGGTTCCAGTTATTTTTATGAGCAAAAGACAACTTAGTTGCATGCTTTCCTGTCTTTGGGTTTTCCTATCAGAAGGGTGTATGATGTATGATTTGATGACATTGACTTTCATGGTATTTTTGTTATAAAAGTCCGCTTTGTTTGTGAAATTATCTTGCCGCACATGTTGATTCTGTTCTTATTTATACTTCTTTTATTTAGGCTTTTTTTCTTTCAAGTTGCAGTGTTGGCCCTGAACATTGATTTCTGCAGCAGTGATTTTGCAGCTTATATCGGACAGTTTGTCAGTTTCTAGATTTAATTAGACCTCCAAAAGCAGTCCAGATCTTGAACTTTGCTCATATCCCTTGTTTGCTTACTTTGCTATATTATTTTCGTAGCTACCACATTGTGACTAGATGATCCACAGATAGTTTTGAACGTCCTATAACATTGTTAATTTATACTTTGTAACATGTTTGATGGTGATAATGTTTTGTGGTGAAAATTTAATGACGCACTTGATCTCTGTATGTCATGTGCATTTAATGTGCTTGTTCAGTCTACGGTAATGGTCAAATAAAATTGAACAAACTATAGGGGGTGGGCATAATGACACTTTTGTCAAGTTTAATGTCCTCGTAATAATTGTAACTTGGTTGGCATATCCACATTGTGCGAATTAGAAATCCCAATGAAATAAAATTTTAATCAATCTAATTGATTCCTGATGTGGCATCTATATACCAATAAAAAATCTTTTAATACATCTGTCTGTTTTTGAAGTTTTGGTCTTGCTATATTTTCAATCACATTGTCAAACAAATCATCCACTGAATATCTAAATACACTTCCTAGCTTTATTATGTCAATGCTATCAATCCATTTTAATACTTGTCTGGTCGCATAGGCTGTTGAGTTTGCACGAAATCTTGCTAGCAAATTCTTCTTTCAACATGTTCTTGAGTAAGTATTCTCTATTAGTTGTTTCCATTGTTTTAACTGTCTAATTATAGAACTGAAAATCCTTCTCTATTTCCAATGATTTTATTTTGCAGTAGTGAGAATCTATTTGAGGATGGTAATCACTTGCATCGGTTTTTGGATCATGATCCTATTGTTGCTTCTCAATGTCACAATATTCCGAGGGGCATAGCCACTGTGAAGCCCAAGCCTATAGTGGAAATTGCTTCAAGGCTGAGGTTTCTGTCTTATGCAATATTTGAAGCCTATGTTTCTGAAGATGGACATCATGTTAATTACAGAAGTCTGCATGGAAGCGAGGAGTTTGCAAGGTTTCTTTAAATTTTTTTCCCTTACCTTGGAACTTAAAAGTACGTTATCTTGGCAATGTATCTAGTTCTGCCAATATCTCTGAATTGTTTTCATTGTTATCGATGTTACTACCATTTAAGGTATCTGAGAATAGTCGAGGAGCTCCAAAGAGTGGAAATATGGGATATGTCTAGAGAAGAGAAGCTAGCTTTCTTTATCAATCTTTACAATATGATGGCCATCCATGCAATCTTAGAATGGGGTCATCCAGCTGGAGCACTGGAAAGAAGGAAATTGTTTGGAGACTTCAAATATGTGATTGGTGGGTCTACCTACTCTCTTTCAGCTATTCAAAATGGCATTTTGAGGGGAAACCAGCGGCCACCATATAATCTTATGAAGCCATTTGGTGCAAAAGATAAACGTTCAAGGGTAATTTATTCATATTCTTAGTACATTCCATCTTGAAAGAGATGCTCTTATTGTCAAGCTTTTGTTTCCACCCCCTTGGGTGTGTCGATTTGCTCCTCGTACTGCCAAATGACCTTGGCCTCTGATAGCTTTGAAGATTCCCTTTGACAATGAAAGGCCAGACCGCAAAAAGGGGAGTCTGAATCTTTTGTGCTTTTTTTTTCCTAGTTTTTGTGTTTCTTTAAATGTGAACATTTGCTTTTCTCTTGATAACTCCATTGTAAAGTAGATTAATTACAGAAGGATTAATTAATTTTAGTGATTTTATTAGTTTTTAGTATTGGATTAACCATGGCCTTAGTGAGTGTATAATTGGTGTTTTCTACTTGGTTGTTTCATTACCTGTTGGCCCACATGCTTCCACTATGAAGTTACTTGATTGGCATTCTAACGGATTTTTTTTTCATGGCAGGTGGCTCTTCCTCACCCTGAGCCTCTTGTTCATTTTGCTTTAGTATGTGGTACCAGATCTGGGCCTGCACTTAGATGCTACTCTCCCCGAGATATTGACAAAGAATTAATGGATGCAGCCCGCAATTTCTTAAGAAGTGGAGGACTTGTCATTGATTTGAATACAAAGGTTGCATATGCTAGTAAGATACTTAAGTGGTAAGTTCTTCTATGGTGGATGCTTAATATGTTGTGGACATGCTTTTTGGTAGGGTTCCTTGTAGGATTTAGACAAAGAACAACTTGGATATCTCATGTTCACAGGCAAATTCTCTCGTGACAAGAATGTATAGCTTTCAAATGCCATGTGTAGCTGCATGGTTCAAAGGGTCATGCAGGAATGCAAAAACACGACAGATTGGTGAAAATCCATTCTTGTCTTCAATATAATATTGTGAAAACTTGAAAACATGTACATGCATCGCTGTTGACATTAGTATTCTAGTCTGGTCACTCAATTAAATATAATGAACAGAGGTGCAACTAACGTTTTATTTTTGGAATTTTGACATCTGATGATAATTATCTCTCGCTTTTTGATACTCAGGTTTAGTGTAGATTTTGGCAAGAACGATGTAGAAGTACTGAAGCATGTGTCAAACTACTTAGATCCAGCTGACGCAGCGGTATTATTGGACCTCCTTGCTACTTCCGAGTTGAAGGTTATACATCACCCTTATGACTGGAGTTTGAACTACTAGTGTGCTGTGAACCTAGGTAATAAGACTTGTAGACTCATACCGATTTCTATTAGACAAATTCGTATTAAAGTAATCAATGCCATATGTCAACTTTGCCGCCCCTTTCGTACATGATACATCTATATTGAAACTTGAAAGGCACACGGTGTAAACCAATAGTGCTGGGGGATTTTTTTTTTTTTGGGGGCGATACCCCTTGCTATTAGACTACCACTTAATGCCTTGAAGAACTTGTTATTTAAAATTCCATGTTTTCCTCCCTTCGGTCTATCTACAATTACTCGTAGGTGCTTTCTATTATACAATGCAATGATATATCGCCTGCTTTATTTTTGTCAAGCACCCGTAGAACTGTAGAAGGACAGCATTTATCTGCAGATTTAAATTTTTTAAAAAAATTAATAGTATTAGTTTCAGAGAACAGAAAGCATAATATGTGTAGAATCTCATAAGATTTGTCACTCAAGTAGAATTCATCATTTAAGTGTGAAATATTTCATGCATTGTGTTCTTTTCTCAGAATCCATACGCCAACGAGAATTCCCAGAGGCAGACAACGAAAACCTCGTAAGGGCAGCAGCCTCAACCCCTAAATAATCCTTCAAAAAGAAGATATACCTATAAAAAAAATTCAAATAGACTTAAATAATAATTTGGGAAATAAAAAAAACAATAAAATACCAGCTCGACCATATTGAAACCTGTCCCAATATCAAAAGTTAATCTAACCGACAACTAATGGAAAGTTTTTGTGATTTTCCGTAAATCTTGTGTTGCGACTCTAAATTGCTTTAGAAAAATCTCATGTTGAAAGCCCACTGTCAAACACCCAAGCTCCTTTCCTATCCTTCTATTAGGTTATGGTTAATATGCGATGAAGAAGATTGAGGGGATTTAAAAAAAGAAGATAAATAAAATAAAAAATGACGTTTGCATTTTTACTTTAAAAAAATTAAATAAAAATAAATATTACTATATAATAATAATAACAAAGGTATAATAAATTTTTTACTTTTCTTTTTTTTAAAAGAAATAATGCCATTTCTATTAATCTTGTTTGAGGGGTAGCAAATGCAACCTTGGATGCAATAACACCATTGGCCTTGTACCTTGTGATTGGTCCAAAGGAATAGATTTCTCCCCCATTTCTTTTTTTTATAATAATATTTATTATATTTTTATAATTATTATTTAACAATTCATATCTTTTTTTATTACTTTTTAAAAGTAAAAACTCAAAAATTATTTTTTTTTAATTTTTATTTTCCTTTCCATTCTATTCTATTCCATCTTGTATATCACAAGAGGCGCTAGTAAACAATTTCTTCGTGTATCCTCGAAGACATCTTTAATCTATGATCCTGTATGGGCCATGTTGGCAAACAAAGGTTATAAAATCCATGATTAGATATTGGAAACGTGCTTGTTCCATAATTCAAATCAATGTAACCAATTTAGTATTTTTACACCTTAATGGGTAAAACTAGCAAGTAATCCCAACATCGATATGCTGCAGCAATTAGCAAATCCCCTCACAATGTCAAAAGTACAGGCCCTCAGCGTCAAAATACGATACATAGAAAGTCGAATAATCTCGCCCTCGATAAGTCGTACAGATACAAGTGATCTGCTGAACAACTGATTATCAAGCACCTTGCACAAAACAAACAGCTCCAAAATTGCAGCTGAAGATGCAAAAATGTCGACATTCTTCAATTTTTGCTTCCCTATGATATCTGCCCGCGCAATGCTACTGTAAATTAGCAATGGCCTAATAATATCATTCAGCACTTGACATGTCACCTAGATTTCTTTCTTGATCATAATGTCTTCTCAAGAATGATACACCAGTTGGATTTGTCAAAAAACCGATCAACAATTTTAGAATTGTTTATTCCAGATACTAACCTGCAAAAAGTAATGCAATATAAGCTCAAAATCAGACCTTATGCCTCCTGCACATATGTTGCGTAATCTGAAACACATTCCTGCATTTTTTTTTTTAATTTTTGATAAAGAAAGAAATCATTAAGAGAGAAAGAAGTACAAAGAAGCAGAATCATGAATCCTCCTAAACAATAAAGCGTTAAAGAAGAAAGAGCATCAGCCCAAAAGAGCAAACTGATCTATTTTTATCAGACAAAGGAACTTCCTTAAAATTATCATGAGCTGAAACACATGAAGAGGCTAACAAAACAAGCTTGTCCTCCAAAAGATGTGAAGAAAGAAGCTTCTGAGTCAGAATTGTGCATTTCGCTCCATCTTAAATGCACCAAACACCAGTCTGATCCTTGAACTGGTTTTGCTGAATCCAAGTTTTGAGCTCATCCCAGCTTGTTTATTCAAACTCTACTTCTAGGTTCAGAGGTACATAATCTCATAAGAGATGAGCCACACCAAACATAAAGCCCAATTGGTGTAAAATTAACTTTAGCAAGCTACATTATGGAGAACAAAATTAAAGAGCGATAGAAACCCTTCTTTTACCAGATACTGAAGAAACGATTATGGGGAAAAGGGACTTTAAATCTTGAATACTTAGCTGAATAGTTTACAAGCTATGATTGACAAAACAATGAATAGAATATAAACATCTATTTTGTATCCATTTACCTTTCAAGCTCGCCTTCGCTGAAAACATGATAATATCTGTTATACACTACAGCACCCTTTTTGTCATTTTTTGTTGCCAGACCATTAGCAAGAGCATGAGCAGAAGCACCACTGATCTCAGCCCGATGATAAGGTAAATGCCAAGGAACAAAATATTCCTGTTGGTTCTTTATATTCTTTTCAACCTTCATCTCTACTAAATTTTGACTCTGATTAGTTGGATCTGCAGTTTCCTGGATGTCCCTAGTTGAACGCTCCTTGGAAACTTTCATGAGCTCACCTGAGCTACTCAACTCATATTCTGGGATACTTTCTAACGTTATGGATGAAGGGGCCCGAGCACAAGGACTTCCTGGTCCTATCCACTCTTCAACATACTTCTGCGCAAGTGGAGTCCATTTGCTAACCAATGATCTATCCTCTTGTTCTACAGCCCAAACTGTTATCAGAACAAGGCCACCCCTTTTAACAACCCGTACTAATTCTTCTATTGCTTTTCTCCTTCTATTTTCAGTACTTAAATGATGTAACACAGCTATGGATATTGCTGCATCACCAAAATCAGTTCTGTAAGGAAGATTTACAGCATCTGCAACCAGAACTTCATGCCCTCTATCTGCGCAGATTTTAATCAAGGGAGGACTTATATCACATCCTATAAAAAAGCAATGATGATTTAAACCTAAGTATTTCCCATTGCCACAGCCTGCATCCAGGACCAGAGACCCTGATGGCAAAGATGACAAAAATGAGGCAACCTTTGGCCACTTAGCAAACCGGGTTGAACTGAAATGGGGAGCAATAGCATCATAAACATGATGCACGTACTTCTTTTCAATTTCAGGTGTGGATTGTACACTCGTGGATGAAGTGTTTGAACTTTCACTGGCTGATGCGGAATCTATGTTGCCAGGTTCTGCATTGGAGGCAAAAGTATACAAACTAGATGCAACTTTAGTATTCACGTTTTTCATTGAGTCAAATTTTGAATCGCAGATGTAACCACTAAAGGCAATAAACAAACCAAGGGCTTCTTTAGATTGATAGAGTGATCTACTTGATTTTAGAAAATTGTTAACCATCAGCCTGCCACGCTGTACCAGAGATCACCTGCATGAAGTAGTAAGCAAATTTGCAAATGAAATTTTTTGTCTATTTCAAAAGTCTATGAACAATCAAAGATATATATATATATATATATATATATATTAAGTTAAATATCTATCATTTTTTTATACAGGGAGATAACACTATGTACAAAGAGTTGTAAACAGAGACTAAAATATATCTACAGTCAAATTGGAAAGCCTAGATATATTGGGGGAAAATGAGATCCCATTTTCAGAGAATAAAATCCGTCAAAATATATAAAGCATAAGATTACATGAAGGAGAACAAAAAAATTAAAAATCAATAACAGCATAGATTCAATAATTCGTCTGTCTTATACCACTGCACTCGGTTCCGCACTCTTGTATATTTCACAAATTTTAAGATTTGGGATTAAACCCAATTGGCTGACTTTCTTTAACCATATATGCATGGCTTGCGCTCCAGACTGTAAAGAAAATGCACAGGCATATCCATAGGTGTCCCCTGTACACTTCAAATCTCAACAACTTTTCGTTTTAAGTTGAATGATTTCTTCCCAAGTCTCCACCAAGAATAATCAAGGAGTGCAAGAGGTTTTTATTTTACTTGCTAGTAAAAGCCTGAAATCTAAGAAGCTACTAGTTTACTTCCCTTCCAATTACAGAGCTCAACTTCCATCGTCCATCCTATATCACACATTATTACTTTGTGGAATTTCAAATGGTTTAAATCATATAATCAATCAACCCTTACAATACAACCAACGCAAATACTAATATTTGCATCGTCCCAAATAAAGTGTTGTATACATTTTTCACTTCCAACTTCAAAGCATAAAAATATATTAAACTAATGTGATATGAAAAATTCTTACATAATTTCGTAGCTAGAATCTCCTGGCAACCAAAGATAGCTCGAACTACAATCTTTTCAAGCTTCACTCGGAAACTCAGAAATCTTATTTACTTTAGAATAAGAACAACCAACTAACCAACCTTGTCATATTCATCTTCTTATAAGTTGAGAGCAGCTGCCTGGTTGAATCGCACCACCGGCGGGTTGAATCCGGTCTACACAGCACAAGCCTGCTGCTACAGAGAGGATTTATTCCCCATGTGGCTTTCCCCTTTTTTATTCGTTTTGTCTTCGCTTCTTCCAACGGGGTGGGTTGTGGGCCTGAATATGGGCTGCTTCTGCCAAATTTTATGGGCGTTATTTCCGAATTTGGATATTGGTTGGGTTAGGCTTTTTGTTTTTATTTTTTTCAAGTGGGCTTGCAAGTCTTACTCCTACCACTTACCTGTTTTTGAAATGGCAATATTGTAATCGGCTATTATACCCGCTAATCATTGGACATGATCGTATGGAAGGGTATTATTTGTGTTTCTTTTAAATAAAAATGCATTTTTAATTCTTTAACTTTACTTTAAATTTTAATTCCATCCCTTATATTTTTTAGTTTTATCTTGATCTCTTAACTTTTAAGAGCCAATCAAACAATTTTTTTCACTCCTCACACTGTTAATTTATTTAACAAAAAGTACTACATAAAATTTATTGAACCTAACACAAAATTCTTACCAAATAACTGCCACCATTAATCAAATATATTTTTTTTTAAAAAACTGACTCAAAGAAACTCACATCTCCCTTACTTCAGATTAGACCCTCCATTAATTATAAGGCATGTGTTGCTGTTGCTGCAAGTTAGCATGGCTCATCCTTCTGCTTTTAATTTCTAATATTTGAAGAAATGGTTGAAACATTATTTCACAAATGTTCATTTCCTTCTTTTTCTTGATGATGAGCTCTATGATTTACCTCAAGCTCTCTATATCAATACAAATACTTTTTAAGTGGCTCTACATAGTCATCAAAACCTAGAGTGCCTAAGGCGTAGCATATGTCCCCATTTACAATCTTCCTACTTTCTTGCACATGTTGGAAGCCTTGTTAGGGACAAAGCTTATGAACTTTGCCACGCCTTGCATCATCTCCTTCATTTCCTTCAAGATATTTGCATTCTACAACAATATTTGCTTCATTATCCAACCTACATTGGTTGTTTGTAGACATTCATCGGATCTCAGTTCCACCATTACAATTCTCTTATACCTTCAATTTTGAGTTTGAATCCATCATATCCTCCACAAAAAGTGCACCCTTTTCTTCTTTTCTCTTGCCTTTTTCCAAAACCCATTATTTATATCAATAAAAGAAACAGAGTAACAAAGTATAGATCGAATCTTGCAAATGGAGTGAATGTAAATGCATGTAAAGCAAAGGAGTTTTACATACCAATAAATATTGATGAATCTTGTAAATATTGAATTTAGTAAATAACTCACATGACACTTTGATAATGAAGAAATAGAAAATCCATTTTCACGTAACTATGTTTCACATTAGAGTATTCACATTTACATCCTTAAAAGACATTAGTAATTATGATATGACAAGCACAAAACATGTCGTAATGGCCCCACTTCCTATGCAAGTACCTAAGAAAAACATAAAAATAATAGTTTCATGCCAAAAGAGATTTAGATCACTATCTAACTATTAGCAACATTTTATTTCTATTCCTTTCATAAATAATGAAAATTAATCATTAATCTAAGAGATAAATTAGTAAAAAGCAATAGCAAGCAGGATCCATTTTTTTCATTTCAACAATTCTTGTATGTACAAGTCAAAACAAATGGGATTGTTGTTAGTACAAATGGGAAAGAAAAAAGCAAAAACAAAAGGGAAGTTAAGAAATGAAGACAAATAGCTTGAAACTTTAGTTCTTAATAAAGCCCGTTGAAATTATCCTAAAATATCAACAAAATCCTTTAACCGAAAGACATATTGGCTATTGTTGCAATTGCGTTGTCGGTATTACACAGAATTTAGATAATTAGTATCTTCAGCTAATTATTAAGAAAGAGAAGGACATGAGCGTTTATGAAATAATATATCTCAATCATCTTTGTGAATACTAGGAATTAGAAATAGGAAGATGGGTCATCATTCTTGTAGCAACGGCTAACATGTGGTCTGGTTAGCAAATGGTCTAATATGGGATAAAGGAGGTGCATGTTTCCTTGTTTTTATTTTTTTTATACATTTGATTAATAATGGCAGTGACCTAGTAAAAGTATTTTTATATGTCAAGTGTATTAAATCTTATTTAACATTCTCTATTGAGTAAATTAATGGTGTTAGAAGTAAGGAAAATTTTGATTGGTTTTTGAAAGTTAAGAGACTAAAGTAAAACTAAACAAGCATAAGGGATAAAATTGATATTTGATGCAAAGTTAATAGACTAAAGGTACACTTTTGCTTCTTCTTCTTTTTTTTTCCTTACAAAGCAAGTATAAGTCATTGGGAGTAAGAAGGGAAAAAAAATAAGGAAATAATTAAATGTTAACATTTTTTAAACATATTTTTTAAAAAGTAATAGTTGCACTTGTGTAATACATAATATACTCAAATAATATGTTAAGTATTATATAACTTTCATTTTAAATAATATACAAATAAATTTGGTTAAAAAATGTATTTTTTAACATTATTGATATACACATTTTTTCAACATCCAATCATCCACTTAAACAAGCCAAAAACTAGGTAATCCTTTTTAGAGGTTCAAGCATTTAGCTTTTGCTCCCCAACAATCTAGCTAACTTTTAAGTAACACAAGTGTTTTACGACTTAATACAATGAGAGAACCAACACACTCTGGCTCAGCAATTCAAGCTTTTACAACTTAACTGTTAGGGCAATCCAATCTCACAGTTTAATTTTAAAACTTTTACAATGTTACACAAATATTAGAATTTTCACAAGAACCTAAAGACCCTAATTAAAAGATATTGTAAAAGAATGATATAAATAAAGAATATAAGCTGAAATCTTGCTTAAAGAACTTAATAAGAGCTCAATAAGCACAACTAGGTGAAGAGACTTAGTAAATACTTTGTGTATAACTCTTCTTTTTCTTGTTGTTATCTTCTTCTTCATCAATGATCTTCTTAGGTACTAATCATGAAGAAATAGTTATTTCTCACATCTTGTTTTTTTCTTGGCAAGATCATTTTCCAATGGCTAGATGATCATCTTCAATAAATGCTTCTTAGAAACATAACCTTTACAACATTCTTGTTTAATAAATGCCACATCCATGTTGTACTAGAATGCCTATTAAGCCAACCAGATCATTGATCTTAGAAATACTTAGGTCGCATGATTTGAACAAATAAAGAGGAAGCGTTTTAGGTGATAACCTACTAAGTATGTTTGGTTAATTAATAAAGCCTGGTTGAAAAGATGAGTTTGTCTAAAACCAAGACCTCTCATGTCCTGATAATTACCAAGTGCATCCCATTTCAATAAATGAATCTTTGGATGATTCTAGGAATATTTCCAAAAGAATTGTTATTTTTACTTCAATCTGATGACATTATTTCTTTAACAACTAGCGAATATATCAAACTAGAGTTTAAGGTGGCATTAATAAGTGTCATTCATGCAACTTGTGACAATGAATTCAACTTTCATGCTTGAACTTTGTCATCTATCTTATCTATAAGCTCCCAATAAATGAATGTTTTATTTTAATCAACATCAACTCAAGCACTTCAATATTTTCTTAGTTGAGATTTATACTTGACACTAAATTGACCCTACAAAAGCTTTTTTAATTTGTGAGATGCATTTGGACTGGAATTAATCTCAAATTTTGATAAATTAATTACTTGACCAAAAAAGCAATTGAAATGTTATAAGATCTCACTTAAAGTATGTAAGCTCGGGACAATGCTTCAAAAAAATTTGTATCATTAACATACATTACGTGTGTCACAAGCTCTAGTTGCTGGTAGATTTTGATTTTAATCATTTAAATTTAATTATAAAAGGCATAAAATATTAATACATAAAATAAATAGATATGGAGATAGTGATCCCCTTGCCACAATCCTCGTTGGGACAAAAAAGGATTAACAAGATGACCTGTAACTAAGACTTAGTAATTAAGTGTCGATATACATTACATAATTACCAAGATCTGATAAGTCAAAAAACCCATGATAAATAATACATATTGTAAGAAATTTTAAAAAACTTATTATAGGCTTTAACAATATCAATTTTAAAAGCACGCCCTTCAAACGCCTTACCTTATCATCAAATGCCAAAATAATATTCTCAAAAATTAACCGACCTTTGAGCAATAAGTTAGGAAGGTAGCATTGTAGTGCTAGCACAAATTTTGATTGATTTATCATATTTTCATTTTAATTATAAATTAAAATATTGAATGCTATACAAAATGCAAGCAAAGTTTTGAATTTGAGTTTAACTTTTAAAAGTAGTCAACTTAAAACTATTTGATTTTTAAATTTTATCATAAATTTAAATATAACTGTAATTACATAAATTTTAATTAAATGATGGTTATAGTTATAGAAATTTCAGATAAAAGAATCAATCATTAAATTTAAAAGAATTAATTAATATTAATATCAATAGTATTTTAATTATCATCTCAAATTTAATTGATTAAAATTAAATATAATTATAATTTAAGAAAATAAATAAATAAATAAATTTGAGGTATCACTTGTTTATAATTTTAAAGAAGTAATATTTTTTAATATAATATAATAGATATAATAGATAATAGATTTTATTTGAGTCAAAGCGGATATGCTCAGAGTATTAAACTATTTTCAAATTTCAATGCCACTGAAATACTTTCCCTTGAAAATTTTCAGCTCTATTTGGCATTCCACGTGGGATTTTCAGTTCTAATTAGTAACAAGCCAATGGTCTGTTGTCAAATTCAGGTCCCCCTGTATCATTGGTAGTCTACGTCTGTTTTTAAGCCATGATACCTATGCTTTTGGTTATTGCGAAAGTTACAGCTAAAAATATAGATAATCAAAATATTCATATTCAAACAAAAATATTTATTTGAGTTTCGGTCTAAAGATAAAAAATAGATTTAGATCTAAGTTTAAAGTTTTTCAAAGATTTTTGAGAGTTTAGATTCAAATTTGAAATGTAGTAGGAAGCATGATACCGCCCCAAACTTACATAGGGATTTGAACAAAAAATGTTTTTTTGAAAATTTTTCAAATAAATGGATGTAAGTTTGGAAATTTAGGAATTTAACCCAAAAAAAAAAGAGATAAAGATGAGTTTGTTACACGTTTATATTAAGAAAAATATTTTTCTCTAACAACAAGATGAAATACCTTGTCAATGATCATTAGCTTAAGAAAAGGGACTTCCTGAAAAATGGTTGCTAAGATAATTACGTATTTTCATTGGATTTGTCGTTGTTTATTTCATTTCAAATCCATAGAGAATCTTAAATGCCTCAGTTAAAAGTTTAAATTTAAAACTCTTTTATATACGAAAAATTAAAAATAAAAAAAAATAATTTATAAATAAAAAATAACTATTGTATCTTTATTTTTAAAAATTTAAAAAATAAATAAATACTATTAAATAATAATTATAAAAATATATTAAATTTTTTTCAATTTTTTTTTCTTCCTCTCCTCTGCCAAATATGCCCCACTAGTTTTTTCTATTCCTAACAAATGGGAAATTGCACATTACATCACAGTAGTCATGGGCCGAAGAGGAGGTGAATCTTGGACGCCCCAAGTGCCCATTGGCACCTCCATTTCCATTACAATCCAACCAGCATAGGAGACGCCACATGGCCCACTCTCGTTCTCCAACCCGGCTTCACTCCCCAGCTCTTCTTCAAACTCATCACAACGCTCCTGTGTTCCTTCTCCACCTTGTTCGTTAAATTCAACATCTTCATGTACTGGGACGAACTTCATTTGGAGTCTACCATTTTCTCTGCGAACTTCCAAATGTTGATGATGCTTCACTCTCTCTGCTCTTACTATAAGTCTTCCATCACAATACTCCCTTTTCAAAACCCATGGGTGTCGACCCATGGGCGGCGGGTACTGCCTCGCGAGTGCAGTACTCCTGTATCGCAACCTAGTGCCGTTGTTCAGAGGTTGAGCTTCATCCACCACTCCTTTTAGATGCTCTTCAACATTAGAGCTCATGGAATCGCCACTCTCTGATCCGATCAGGTCGTCCATCATAGAGCACCTGAACATCGATCTTTTTGACGTTTTGGTGATAGTGTGGCAATGAACAATGCTCAGACCATGAGGTTGCTTTGATTCTGAATGGGTTAGGATTTTGAGGCCTACTTGGAGATCATCTTTTTTACAGGGTGGCGGAGGTTGGTTTGGAATTTTCAGGAGGGATATAGGTAGCTTTGCTGTCCACAGCATTATACTATAAAGGGATGAAGTTATGGACTCCCCCTTAAATGATAAGAATTTGCTCAACATATCAGTGTCTTATTGTAAAACAGGAAAAATAGTTTGCCACCTGCAATTATCCTGCAGGAAATTAAGGAAGGAAAGTTAGACACATACATGTTGTTAGCTAGCTGGCTGTAGCTGGCAGTAATTAAATTTAATTTATTACAGAAAATTTGGGTAAGGTGCTAATTTGATAAATACATGAAATCTGGAAGGGATTGTAATGGATTAGATGAATTTGTGTCAGTTAAGGAAGGACTAGTTATGGTTGCCTGTCAATTGTAAAAATAATTCGCGATGAACAACGTCCGTGGGGTGGACGGGGTGAGGGTCACGGTGGGCTATGTGTTTTCCAATTAGCATCTTGTCTTCGTTCCTGTATTGCACAGTGTTTATTACGGTTCATCTTCCAACACTAGGGGTATGTTTGGTGTAACGAGGCAAAGAAAAAAAAATATATAAAAAGTGAATAGCTTGAGATAAGTAGGATAAAAATTTATTTTTATGCCTCTATTTTTTAAAAAGTAATATAATAAATAAGATAATAATTATAAATATAATATATATATATATATATATTTATATTGTACAATTATATATAAGAAGAATGTTTACGTCTGTATCATATCAAATGGGCTGTAGGACAATTGCAACATCTATTTTCTATAATTTAATTTTTTGTTATAAAATTTTTATAAAATTTAACAAAAAAAGAGAAAAAAAAACAAATAAATTTTATACATATTTTTACTCTCTCTGTGTTATTTTTTCTCTAAATTTTATAATAAAAACTTATAAAGAATCTTGATATAATTTTTTGCAAGTAGAAAATTTAGGTAGCACAACATAAAGTGCGAAGTATTTTATAAATGTTAGAAATAGGAAAAAAAAAAAAAAAAGGTTTCCCCTTCCAAGTTCTTGAGCAGTGAGCATGAAAATTAGAGAGGAAGAATTGAGAAAACATGGAGTTATGGATGGTTCTTAACTTGTTATGTATATATATGTTGAACCTTTTTTTTTTTTTTTTCTTTTCCAGGAGGTGGCTAGGGGTATAGAGAGGCATTGCAACGGCAAAAGCGAGACATAATCCAGAAACAATTTGGTTTATATCTCATCAAAAGTAAAGTGCTATTTTATGCTATTTTGAAAAATCTGTAGTCAGCGTCAAACACGTATGTATAAGCCGCATAAAATCTAAAATTTTAGAACAGGACTTACAGTGGAGGATACCCTATAGCCTCGAGGCTATCAAGGTCTTTCTGCTGTTTAGTTTTGAAACGAACTTGCTCTTAAAACGCAGGGTCCACCTCCAATCGCAGCTTCTTCGACCTCTGCAAGCAGCAGAATATGGAAGCAAGATCTGAAACTCTTATCGGATTCTGATGGGTGCTATAGCTATTTAACTAACTAGTTTCTCAGTACCATTACCAACTCCAAATAAACGCATGTCATCGTACGGGGAATTATAGATCGGGAACCGGTTTCTTTCACTAATTCATGAATCTACTGTGCGGGCAATTGTAGAATGACCAAAATTCAGATGTGACTCTTGAGGGCGGCTTAAGTGTAAAGAATAAATAAGTTTTTCACGGAGGAATTTAAACTTAAATAGAGAAAAAAATAATAATTAAAATATCATTTTATGATGTTGTTGAAAAGCAAAACAACTTACGAAATCTAATTCTAATTAAATAAGAAATAGGTTTCCTGATAAGATAAGATGAACCTTCTAATTAACTAACTAGAGTCTCCTAATTAGACCAAAATACTAATAATAATAAAACTATAAAAATACTTATTAAATTAGATAAATTACTAAAATTCTATTCAAACCAAAACTCAGCATGTTCTTTGGGTTTTTTTTTGGGGGGTTCTAGCAATCAACTTGTCCCATATATTTATAGATTAAATTTAAGTGTAATTTTTTATATTTTTACTAGCAAATTTATCAATTAAAATATAATAAAAATATAATTTAATTGGATAATCATATAATTATTTATATAAACTATAACTTGTCATGGTATTATTAAAAAATATACTCTTATTATATTTTAATTAAAAATTTAATAACAAAAACATACAGAATTATATATAAGTTTTTTCCTATATTTACCCACTCGGAGTCCCGCATCAATTTTTGTTGTGCCCAAAGTGAGACTCGGTAATTCAAATACAACGCTAGAACAATCCCCGTATAATACATGTCGGTTTTGTAATCAGAAAGCGTTGAAAGGTGATTTTTTTTTTTTTTTTGCTGCACATTAGAAGATTAAGCATATTAATATATATTGGTAATAACAGTTAAAATATACCATTTGTTAATGTGCTGATAACTAATAATTAATAGTGACAATGGGCAATTAGCACTTTGTATAGCTAATCATTAAAAGTGCTGATAATTATATTACTGACATATTTTAATAATATTTATTGACACAATAAGCAATTGTTAGTGCACTTAATTTTTTTAATGGATATTGTAAAATGTAAATTCCTAAATAGAAAAGCGCCATTGCCTCTATCTATAACGTTTTTAATTTCAACCTAGATGCTCAAAATCACATACAGAATCATTGAACCATACCAAAATAACTCAAGTTACCCAGTTGTGCTCTGAATAACATTCATTTTGAGCCAAACCGCATGCTACTTTATGTAGAAGTGTATTATCTATAACCATCCAAGTTCAACTCTCTGATATTTTTTCAATCGAATTGGTCAACTTTCCCGGATATGCGTTAAAGAGAATGAAGACTTTACAATAAAAGTAACTTGGCACTTAAATAGCGTGACATAACAGTTATTGGTAATGGAGTGATATATCGTAAATAATCAAGATTACAAATCAATTGATTAGTGAATCCTCTTATCACAATAATTTGATTTATAGAAAAAAAAAAATATGATTTTCAATTAGTTTAAAATTAATGTTTTGGTTTTCCACATATATAAACTTTTAATTTTTAGCGAATATCCAACAAATAAACAAAAACCTTGACAAGACAATCTCCACCGTTCTTTGAAGACAATAGAAAAGATTTTTGGTATTTAAAAATAAAGCAGCCAATACATGACTGTAAGGACTATGGGGGTTTACCTTTCTCCGTTGAACACGCGAAATTAAATTACATTAGCAGATTCTTATGCTGCATGTGATACTTAAAAATGATTTCTATGAGAATGAGATTGAGATGAAATCTTATATTTTTAATTATATTGATATAAAAAAAAGATAAAAATATTATTTTATTATTGTATTTGGTTAAATAAAAATAATATATAAATAAAAATAAATAAATAAATGATCATAATATTCTCAATAAAAAATACTAAAAATTTCATTTTATTTTTTAATTTGTAAACACATATTTCTTAAACGTCCCAAGGAAATTAAAATACTTTTTTTTTTTAATTTGTAAATAAACGTTCTTTTATATACTCCTTTAATATATTAAATTTAATTTTTTTAATTTGTAAAAAAATTGTTTTCAAATGTTGTCATTTTTGGTATGATTCCATGGAATGGCCCCCATTCCATCAATATATATATATATATATATATATGGAATACTTGATTCCACAAATATATGAATGAGCATTCCCAACCCATGGCAATGGAATAGAAAAAGAACCAGCCAAACAACATTGTTGTAGGATTTCCTCTCTCTTTCCCTTTCCCAACTCCCCATTTCTCCTGTTGGTTTTTTCTTTTGATAAAAATTCCATTGATTGATCAGACAAGAGCAAATAGTTATATGAAGTAATCTTGGATAACTCCTTGTTGTCCTTGTTCTATGAGTAGACTATGAAGATAGGATACAATTCTCCGAAAATGAGTCTCCTAGATCTTAAATGTAGTTAAGTTTAAGTAAAATGAAGTTTTGAATGATCAAGAATAAACTAAAAAAGATGGAGATAAATGAAATTAGGGATCAGAAATCTATGCTTCAAATTGATTAAACATAAGTACAAACTCAAAACAATAGAAAAACTAATAACAACTTTAACAATGAATTGGAAAGAATGGTAAAATATTGTAAATATACTAAAAATAATGAGCATAAAGTAGATAAATAAAAGTTCAAAATAAAGGTGCATAAAGATAAAAATAGGTTGTTAAATAATTTATTGTGCATTATAGTCTTTCTTCTTCTTATATAGGGATTTTCTAAGTTGATAATTATTCCATGATAGGCCATTATTCATATTTTATGCCTCTATTAATATCATGCCTCTTTCATGCTTAAATGGAATACTTTGAGTGAAAAACATCCTAAAATTGGTTAAGCCTATATTCTCCTTTTCAACTACTTAATTGTCAAGTTTTTAACTAGTTTAATTGAGCCTCTAAGCACATAATTTATTTCTCAACTAATCAGACAAAACCTCAATTAAATAATTATAATCTTGGCTAACCTTTTAACTAGGTAGTTATGATGTCAATTGGAATCTTGGATAAACAAGTGCAATCTTAACTAAGCTTTTAACTAATTAATCAATTGCAATCTCAATTAAATTATTATTATTTAGTTATGACACCTCTAATCCAACCATAAAATAAAATTAAAGAGAATAGCCTAACTATTGGAGAAGAGGGTGTAAAAAAAAGAAAAAAAGGCACTCCCTAGTATGAAAGTTCAAGTGATCAAAGTTGGATTGACAACATGAATATAGAAAGACCAACTATAAGATCTAAAACCAATTATTAGCAGTACTAGGTACATCTTCATATTCACCAACACCCATATAATGGGAGAAGTGAAAGAGAATAAGATCCTTGAAAA
The DNA here is from genome assembly GCA_032878935.1 of Erythrophleum fordii. Lineage (NCBI taxonomy): Eukaryota > Viridiplantae > Streptophyta > Magnoliopsida > Fabales > Fabaceae > Erythrophleum > Erythrophleum fordii. Next base: position 6,700,347 of record JAVQMF010000058.1, read on the forward strand.
TTGCAAGTCCAGACCTAGATTTTGAGTTAACTTGATTGCTTTACAAGCTCACAACAACATGTTCAGCACCATCATAAGTTTGAAACTTTATCTAAATTTATGACTTTATTTGTAGATATGTTCACTTGTTAAATTGTTTTCATATTATTAAACAAATAATGTTATTTGCACCATTCTTATATTTTTTTTATTATTTGTGTTCACAAAGTCCTATCTAATACAAAGATATCTAGAATCAAATTCTTATTTATTGCCTCAAACTTGTAAATAAATTGCACTTGCTTAAATAGTACATATATCATTTTACTTATCATCTTGTCAAATTTTTATTGTAAGAGTCTGCTTGTTTCGATCACTTACCAGTGGATAGAGCTCAAAGACCTCATGCATCCTAAATTTTTAAATGAAGATTCCCATTGGGTATGCATTGGCCGAAGCTATTAAAATTCAATTTGGCCCAACATTGATAGATTAAGGGATGTACAAAAATAAAGGCTATATCAAAGTTGATTAAAGATGATAGATTATGAAGAATTGAAGAAGAATAGAGGATTTATATGGTTGGACTTTAATTACCTATAGTGTAGGAATTTAAAGAAAATAATGCTCCATAATAGTGCATAAGGTACAATTGAGAATAGAAAGATTACAACAACAACAAACAATAACAACAACAATAAGACCGTTTCCCACTAGGTGGGGTTAGTCACATGGATCAAACGATGTCATAAAGTACAATTGACAATAGAAAGATTAACAAGCTTTTAATATTAAAAGATTAACAAGCTTTTAATATCAAACGATGTCATAAAGTACAATTGACACTCTCTTCTTGTCTTCCTCTGTACATGTATCATCAATGTCATTAGTTTGTTTACTTGTTTCATAAGGCCTATTATCTTCTACTTAATGGTCTGGTTATGAAAGAGAGGAAGGGTATCTAATACATCATCGTCGAGGGGGACAGGCTGCTAGGTGAGTTGACCATTGGCTCTATGGGCTCAAAAGTATTGTGACACCTAATTTTCTCTTTTTTGAGAATAAGTTTGTTATTGGGACTATAGTACCTCTTCAACACTAAGGGCATGCGGAAATGAAGGTTTTGGGTGCAAGCTAGCAGCAATAAAGGAAGAGGAAACTCTTTCAGTACCATGTTTTTTCTCATACTCATATTAGTACAATTGCTTTTGGGCTTGACTTCATATCTTCCACCACAGTGATCAAATCGAAAGTCGTTTCAAATTTTATCTACTCAACTCTACATCCCAATATAGTTAGCATTGGGATTGGGAGGGAAGGTGATGTGATGATTACTGTGTGAGCCTCTTGGAGGTAAAGCTAATGCTTCAATGGAGGAAAATGTGAAAGCTTGGATGGCTCAAGACTTTGACTTTGCATATTTCAGAAGGAATAAGGGTACAAAATGGAGACAAACAAGAAGGGAATGAGAAATATAAATAAGGGGCTAGTTTTAAAACACATGGCGAGAGAGGTACGTAGTAGGTAAATTTTCAAGAAGGGATTATACAGCACGATAGTTCATATTAGTCACATCTAGGGTTTTTAGTGCCCTATGACAAAATTCAAATTCCCAAATCAAAAAATGCAGCACAAATACATCACTATGGCCCCATTTGGTAGAGTGATAGAAACTGAAACAAAAAGGGATTCTATTACAAAAATATGTTTAGTTTGTGTTAATGATACGAAGTTAAAACATATGCAGAAAGCAAGGACACTGTAAACTTTTCATTTAAAATCATGTCATTTTTGCCTGCCATCTTTTAAATAAAAACATTGTGACAATTTTACTCTCTTATGTATTTATAAGCTTTCTATCCCATTTAATCTGATTCTATTTATTAGGCCCTAGCATTGTCACAAGAATCTTGTGACTTGATATATCTTTGCTTACATCCTTCTATCTAGGCATGTTTTTCACCCTATGTTTTATGGGATGCTTAACAATTCTACTGCCCTATTTGATTTCATCCATGCATATACCTATGTCATAGCTTGTAATATGCTATGTTGTTGATCTTATGTTCTTTCTAATTGTTGCCATAGTAAAATATTAATATATGATTGATGCCCTAAAAAAATGATTCAAATATTTAACCAAGACATGATACTCATTTGTTGATGTGCTAAAACTTATAAATATTATAGTTCCTCGAAACCTTGAAAATACTTCTTTTATATGAAAGATTTGTTACCTTGTAGGGATAAAGATTTGAAAGAAAGGAGTCTTTTCAAGTTTAATGTCGATAAACCTAAGTTATGCACAATTTATTATTTAATTTATTCTTTTTTTTCTTTATGCATATGTATAAATGTATGCCAAAAGTTTCCCTTTCAAGGGATTATGATGCATGCAATTATGGCCTTTTAGGTTGGAAATCCATCAGGCAAGGGTTAGTTTAACTATTGTATACCTTCATCATAGTTAACATATGCCCAACCATGCAATGACATTTCATTAACTACTATAATAAACAATGACAACATGCCACTTTCTTTATAGGCTTTTATTGAATGCATGAATGGGTGAGGAATAAGTTAAAAATGCTTTTTTTTTGTCATAGTATTGGTAAATCCTAGGTTGAAGTCACTAAACTATGAAAGTTTGGCTCTAACTATCTAGGAGGCGTCTATAACTTAACTATTAGTGTAGGTTTCAGGGTAGGCCTATGACTCTTAAAATTATTGGTCCATAATTGGGCCCTATCATAAAATAAGAATCTCGCTATATAAATTTCACCTTGAGAGGAAAAAGATCTTACACATATCAAATTCATATAACAAGGTACAATTTAGACGATGTCTTAATGATAGCCTTAGGAAGTATAAGGCTTCACAAGAAAATCAATATAAACCTTTATTAATTTAGGGTGTGCTCAGACCCGGGTATAGGGGTCATAATGCGTGTGAGATAGTTGTGTCTTAATGATGTCTGTGAGGAGAGCATTTACCTTGTTTATCTTATGGACTACCCAACCCTCACCTACTAAGTAGATTGACAAAGCAAAGAGAGCAAAACATATACATAGATATAAGCAAAAGAAGTAGAGTATATACATATATGGTCATTTACCATGAAGTTTTGCTCCTTATGTTATCTATCCTAAGATATATTATATACATAATTAATAAAATAAATGAAACAAATATGTGAATGACATATTAACTACTCTAATCATGTGAGGCAAACAATAAAAAAAAAAAAGATAACCAAAATAAAATGAAGGTCATAATGTTTTGCATAACTAACTTGAAATTGCACTTTGATCTTAAAATTGTCTCCAATGGAGTCACCGGACTATCATACCTAAAATGTGAACGCGTGGTGCTAGAAAAATTTTCAAAAAATTCAATTTTCGAAAACGAAAATCAAAATGAAGTAATAAAGTTGTCACCAAAATTTTAGTTTTAATAAGATAAAACTTTGAGAAAGTTTTCTTTTTTCATAGAAAAAATTGCTTACAAACCCAATACGGGTTCGAGAGTCGATTATAAGTGGGAAAAGTATTAGGTACCCTACAACACCCATTAAGGGGGTACATGGGTAGGGCTGGACCGAACCTTTAATTGGCCTGAAGCCCTGCCCGATTAAGGAATCGAGCTTGGTTTTATGCCCGTAACTCGACCCTGCCTGAAATAGCCTGATTTTAAGGCGCATTAGGGCGGGCTCAACCAGCCCGAATAAGCCCGAAATTTTTTTCCCAACAAACAGCAAATCAATTATTTAAAGACCAAAAACCAATTCCAATAAAAAATAATGATATTCAAAACAAAAGTTAATGCTCCTAAGTATATATTTATCAAAAGCACTCATCAACCATTTAATGATCCAATTCCAAACTAAAATCCAAAAACAAATTACTAAGAATATTATAAAAACTAAGAACAATAACATACCTCAAAATAGAGAGTAATCTTCTACTATTGCTTTGCCAAAGTTACGATCCCTTCCAAAATGTACATTTTTAACATTTCCTGTAAAAAGCAAATCATCAATTAAAGAATCTAAAGTATTAAAGCTACCAAAATAAAAAGGATTTAAAAAATAAAAAAGAATGAAAATATTAACTAACCTCATAAGACTAATAATTATTTACTATTGTACCGGCGATAACCATCTCCATTTAAATGCTAACTACAATCATTTTCAACAATTACTAAATTAACCAATTAAGAATCAAATAAAGGAAAGAAATTCTTGAACACATAGTCAAAATAAAAGAAAGAGATCCTTTTACACATCAATATTCAAATCCTTGTGCTAATAAGTGGACAGCTAATAGCAAACAACAACCAAATAAAACTATATAATATCTCAAATATATCGCACTAAGAGTCATAAAATAGAAACTACAAGGCATAAATTACAAACTAGAAAAATAAATAAATGCATGTCAATCTTTAGTGACACTTGTTCCTCTTGAAATCTCTGTAAAAATTAAAATAACAAAAAAAATTAGAAAGTTGATCTTATAAGCAAAAAATGCACAATACTTAATTTATTCTCAAAGTATAAAGTTTACCTGATTCAATCATATTCTCAGACTCTTCGTATTGATCAAAGTCATGATCATTAAAATTGAACACATGAAGAGATAGCCATTTTTAGGTACAAATAAGTGCTTCAGTCATTTTTGATGATAATAAAATCCTAAATACATTAAGGACACATCCACCAGTGCTAAAAGCAAATTCAGAAGCCACAGTGGATACTGACACAGCCAACACATCACGTGCAATCATAGAAAGTACTTTATACTTTCCAACATTATCTTTCCACCATGCTAAGATATCAAAAGATCCATCCTCCTCTACTAAGTTAGCTGTAAGATATTTATCTAACTTTATTTTTTGGTTACAATTAAATTTCAATTTTTTTTATGCAAGCCACTTGTTTTTCGAATCAATATGTTGATATTCTCTCCACTAAATCCCTTCCATCGGATCCACTGCGATCATCATTTTTTTCACTTGATTCATTAACAACCCCCACAGAATATTGTTCATATAGGCGATACAAAGCATCTTTGATCTTTTTTTTCATGGTCACACACATATCAGGATCAAGATATATATCATCGAAAGTCGTGTTCACATATGCAAGTTTATACTTGGGGTTTAATACTACCCTTATTACCAACAAGGGGTTCATATTTTCTAGCTTTCCCTAATATTTATCATACTTCTTTTGCATATTCTTAGCCATATCTCTAACTAGAGCATCTATAGATGTAGCACTTGCTTGCAGCATGATCTGAATATGAGCAATTTCATGAAAGCATATATTTGAAGTCACATATAATGATCCACTGAACTTTAATGTAATATTATAAAAGATTTTTAAAAAATCAATAAACACAGAAGCATTACTCCAATCATATGCCATAGGAGGACTAATTCGATTATCATCTTCTTTAAAATAAGTATTATAGGCCTCATCTTTATCTCCCATTCTCTCAAATACTTTTTGAAACCTTATAGCATGCTCCAACATCATGTAGGTGGAATTCTACCTAGTCGTAATATCCAAACACAAAAGACTTTTGAACTCTATCTTTTTTTTTTTAACAAAACTCTTAAATTTTTGTAACCTTGCGGGGGAAGATCTAACATATCTAACAGCATTCCAAATGACAGAGATAGAGTCATGCAAATACTTTAACCCATCATCCACTATTAAGTTCAGAATATGAGCACAACACCTCACATGGAGATAATCCCTATCACACACTGACCCATTCTAATTTTTTAACCTCTTTTTCAAGTATGCCACTGCGGTGTCATTAGAGCTTGCATTATCAACAGTTAAAGTGAATACTTTTTCAATACCCTATTCCAATAAACACTTCTCAATTGCCTTTCCTATGATGTCACCCTTTATGGTTTTCAACTATACAAAAGTTTAAAATCTGCTTTTGTAATCTTCATTCTTCATCAATGAAATGAGCTGTTAGGTACATGTAGTTAAAATTTTGACTTAATGACCAAGTATTTGTAGTGAGACACATGCGGGCACATGATTTTTTTAACAAATCTTTTAGCTTCTTGGATTCTTCTTTATAGAGCTTTAGACAATCCCTAGCAACCGTCACTCTTGATGGAATTGGAAATCTAGGTTCCAACTGTTTCAATAACTCTTGAAACCCATTTCCTTCCACAACTCGAAATGACATTTCATCACGTATTACAAACTTAGCTAAAGCCTTTCGACATTCATCTAGACTATATGTGTGGGGGCTAAATTTCTTGTAGTCTCCCTAGCATTGTCTCCCCCAAAAGGTTGGGTGTATGCTAAAATGGGTTGTCTTTTTGTCCTCTGTGGGTTCTTCATACATGCTTTCAGGTGCTCATTCAATGAATTTGTTTCATGTTTTGTTGGGTGACAAGCATAAGGAGCCTCACAGTATTTACATATAGGTCTATGTTTCCCTCCAATTTCATCCAGTAGAAGTTTTTTGAAATGCTCCCAAACACTAGATTTATTTATAGGGGGTTTTCTCTTCCTACCTACATTTGTAGAAAGTGTAGCAGCAAAGGCTACAGTAGTAGCAATATCTGAAGCTAGAGAGTGTTGGGTGGGAGTATCACTAGGTTGGAGTTGAGGCTAAGATTGGGATTGGGATTGACTATGAGTTTGTTCAATACTTTGGTCTACTATTGATACTTTTATCCTTATAATAGTAATTCAAAATTTCAAATTCATATGATAATTGAATAATTCAAGTAAATAATAAACATATTTGGAGAAGAAAAGAGCTACTCTAGCATAGCATTTCAAAGTTTAATTGTTCTGGCTTAAGTAAAACTTAAGTTACATTAATTGAACATGCTCATATTAGACACAAAGTGGAGGTAATGATTTTGATCATGAAAGTCACTTCCTTAATTTACTACCATCACTCATGGAATTGGAAATGCTGTCTTTTGCTTTCAACAGATATACTTTGAGGGGGAAAAGGTATAAAAGACCCAAGACAATAAAATATGACAATCATAAATTATATTAGAATAGACTAGCACCAAACTTGAAAGAGCACATGATATTAAGTGGCATTAACAGGAATGTAAGAACAAAAATAGAAAAAGAGTTTCATATTAAATGTCAATTGCTTCATATATAATATATTAACCAAACAAAATAATACAAATAACAATAATATAGTATAGCTTCAAAAATATATAAATGATATTGTATAAAACACATCATGTTACTTTATATATAAAACCTTGTATCACCTTCTCCTTCCCTCCAGCTCATGAAGTTGATTCAATTTATTAGTTTAGAAATGACATGAGTCCAATACAAGCACATAACACCACAAGAAACAATCTAGATTATAAGGAATTTGCATGGTTAATCGAATGGTTATGTGGTCTAGTTTTTATTATATTTCTGTTCTTATTCCAAAAAAGAAATTCCAAAATAAAAAATCTTATGGTCTGTAGCTAGCTCTTACCTATACCCTGCTTACTGGCTTTCTTTTTAATTTTAAGGAAATCCCTCCCATTATATGTCTAGCAGTAGCTATGAGAACAATATGTATTATCTTTGTTATGTGTTGGAAGAAGGAAGTCGTTGCTGGGAACTGTTGTGCCTTGATATTATATGTATAGATATTAATAGGGGAAGATGGAATACAAATGTATTCATTGCTGTGGCTAGCTAGCTTAGTATAGAGAAGCTGCATTTAAGTATATATATCTATCGTAAACAATTGATTCACAAAACAGATGGAATACAATCTGTTAGTGTATATATGTCTACCGTAAACATTTGATTCACAGAACAAAATAGCCAAAATAAACCTAAGGGAGAGCATTATTTATGTAACCATCCAGTACTCTAATCCATTACAGCAAAAAAAAAAAAGCATATATCATGAGCCATGGGGGAAAAGGATCTCACACAGAGCAATAAGAGGGAGGCTTGTTAAAGACAGAGCAAGCTTTGAGCTCGAGGGTTGTGCGAGGAGCCAGTGAGAATAGATCAAAAATCGACGTGGTCTATGCTACACGTAATAGTTTGGAATAAGCAAAATGTCGTCGATATTGGTTGGCGTGGCTTAATCTTAGCAGCAACAAGCAGCAGCTGATGGGCGAACAGAGATGAGAGAATAGTGGAGTGTGGATCTGAAGACGAAGAGGAACGCCGCCATGGCTCGATCTCAGTGGCAGCAAGCAGTAGCTGAGGCGAGTGTGGATCTGAAGACGAAGAGGAATGCGTGACTCGTCATGAGAGGGGCTAAAGCTGGATGCAGAGAAGAGCGTTGAGAGACGCAGTGTAGGGAACGCGTGCGTGACTCATCGTGAGACTGAAAAAGAGGGGCTGGAGTTGGAATACGCTGGATGCAGAGAGTAAAGTTGAGAAACGCAACGTAGTAGATGATGATGAAGCTGTTAAATGGGCTGGGCCATTGATCATTGGACTAGAAGTAACGCTCTGCAGTAGCCAGTATGGAGCAGACGGAGCAGGCTACTTAATTTTTTTTTTTAATGTATGTATACTAAACCGGGGAGGGCAGGAATAATTTAAAGGCTTTGCCTGTGGCCCGCCCTAACTCGGTATTCAGACACTATTTTTTTTTAAGTTTTGTCTGCTTTTATTTTTGGCCCAACCCGGTCTGACCCGATTACTCCTAGCCATATCGCGCCCTTCGGGCTCACCAGGCCTATGTAACCCTTAACTCCAGCATTTGCATTTCTCCCTACTCGTCCTCTTCTGCAAAAAGCTTCTATTTCGTTGTTCCACTCTTCCTTTGCAAAAGGCTGGCATTGGGTTTGTGACTCTACTCTCGAAGTACAGCCACATCATCATGGACCAAGAAGTCCACCCGGCCCAATCCAAAAAAATAGATATGAGTCCGGAAAAAAAGTTCAAAAAAAATAAACCCGTTTTAAAAAAGCCCGAATATAAAAAAGGTCGGCTTGGGCTTTTTTTAAAACTTGGCTTGATCCTGAGCCTGAGCCCAAACCCGCCCGTATTATAATTATTTTTTATATATTATTAATAAATAATATTATTAGAACATTTATTTATAACTATAGATATAAATAAAAAAATTATATAACATATATTATTTTTACTTTTACTTATTGTATAATATATTATTAAGAATAAATTATAATTCAAATAAAATAAATTATTAATAGCAATATTATTAGAAAAATTATTATTTTGAGAGCTTTTACTATCTTATATATATATATATATATATAAGTTATTTAAACCTTTTGTAATTTTTTAATAAGTTATTTGGAATTTAAAATAAGAATAAAAGTATACCTAATAAGTAATGAAATATATATATATATATATATATTTAAAAAATTTAAAATAAAAAAGATAAAAATGTAAAAAAAAAAGAGTTGTGCAAAACGGGCTGGTTCGGGCCCAACCTATTTTTAACCAAGTTTAAACCCAGCCTGATACAGTTCAAATAGTGCCAGGTTAGGCCTAAAAAAATTTGCAAATTTTTTTATGAGCCTGGCCCGTGATCAGGTATAATCATGACTGCTCTTAGAGGACTCGAGAGAGAAAAGAGGGGACCAACACGGGTAGGGTTGAACAAAATGGAGCTTGGAGGGGAATCAGAAATCGCAACCCACCAAAGGAAGGGCTTAGGTTTCAAAATGTGCAATTGGGCTCTATGCTTTTCATGTGCCTCAGCCCTTTATCAATATTTTTCTCTCTCCTCCTCTCTAGCTCTGTGCATCTGTGAGCGTTGCTCGTTGTCTGTCCATTTTGTAGCCTCTCTCCTTTTTTTTTTAGTTTTTTTATTATCTTTTTAATTTTTTTCTTTAGGTATTGACTTATGTGGGCTTAAAATCAATTAGACTAGAAGGACGTGAGGGCTTCTCTTATTCTTTTTTTTTTTTTTTTGGCTTAATTTAATTCATTAATATATTATTATTATTATTATTTAATTTGAGTTCTTTTTTATTTTTTTCTCTCTTTTTTGGTAATTTTTATTTATTTATTTATTTTAATTTTTTAGATATGATTCAAACTAATGACTCTCTTTTTTCAAATAGTTTTTATATTATTTTATTAATTTAATTTTATTATTACTTTTGATACCCGTCGGCACAAAATAAAATGTTCACAATTATTTTACTTTTTGCACTTTTCATTCCATCTTGCTTTCTTTTAACCAAACAATTAAATATAAACATATTCTTTTTTCTTTTCCATCTATACCAAACATAATTTTTTCTTTTATATTATATTCATCTTTCTATTTTCATTTCTAACACTAAAGAATTTGCTACCAAACAAGGCTTATATGACATTAAGATCACTTGTATGTGAGTGTATATATATATACACACACACACATACATCACATAGAATGATACTATTTTAGTCTTTACGTTATTCATTTGTAAAGTTGAAATTTTAACTCTGATGCACAATGCATGCAAAAACATTTTAGTAAATTTCACATGAACCACGTGTTGACGAACATTTCATGCATTTGAATCCAGATGGTTGCAAACTATTACTCATCGGGCATTCTGACACTCCCTATATTTCTGATGCGGAAATCCATTTTTAGCACATCATGGATGTTTGAAACTCGTTTTCCATTAGGACTTTGTCTTCTATTACTTTTGCCTTCATCCCAATTAGATTTTGTTTTTTCGTAACCCCACCTAGATTACTTTTGCGCGTGGAAATCCATTATGCATGATTGATTATACAATTGTTAGATTACAGAATAGAGACCAAATCATCCTCTCTCCTTAATGTATGCAAAGATGAATCACAAAAAGATGAAGAAATTAACCAAACAGAAGAAAACAGTTCATGATCCCATTAATTGCATGCGCTCATCACATTAAAGAAGTGACAATAAACTTATTAAGGACTTCAATCCAGAAGCAATGGCTGCGCCAATCCTCGTTCAATGTTTGATATACGAAGTAATATCCCTTTTCGTCTACCATGTATCGTTTTAAATCCTTAACTATTATAAAATACCCAATAGAATAACGAAGTCATTGACAGAAGAGAACCCAAACTAGAAAAGAATAAGGTACATGCATCGTAAATGGAGAATGAAGTACCTTGCTCATTAGTGGGGGCGAATTGGGATTCAATTTCTTAGAAGCGTCTGTATAAGCATTAACGATGAAGAAGACGATACGAAGACTATAAGTAACTCGGAATGTGAGAGACAGAAGAAGAGAGCATAACGAGATTCTATATTGCATTTCATTGTATTGAAATGATCTCATATCATTCAATCACGGACACCCACCCACCAGAGAGTAACGTATTACTACAATAGGCCCACTTTCGAGGCGGGGTTTCAAGGGTTAGCCAGTGTGACATTTTTTGTCATAGAAACCAGTTGGACAAATGAATATTGACAGAAACTTGGGCCTGTGTTTGGTATGTCATGCACGCTTTAATATATATTTTTAACATACTACCGTTTTACGCTTCCCTTATTCAGTTTTTTAGCTTCCTTTTCTTTGCAAATTATGCCATATACGCGATGCTTACAGGGACGAAATTACGGGAGAGAACCAATTCCTCAAATTTGAAGCATTTTTCTTTAGTTATTTATTTATTTGATAGGGCAAAGCGGAAGAAGCTCAGGGAAAAAGAAAAAACAAAGAAATACGACATGTAGCCCCTAAAGTGTCATTAAACAACAACTCAATGGTCGATTTGTTATATGAAAGTAGATGGTGAAAGGTTGAACAGTCGTGATAGAGGCAACCTGATATATTACTTGATCACTGTATCAAAAATATTATTAAGGAGCATTTTTCTTTTGTGGAGCCAGTCATTACTGTTATGATTTCACCCATAAAAGATTCCTCAGAACCTGTTTTCTAAAAAGAAAATTGTAAAGATGAAATATATATAGATATATATATATATATATATGTTTAGTATCAAGATTAAGATATTTCCAACTCTAAATGCTTTTTATAATATTTTGATTCAGTTTTCATGCTTTTAGAATAAATTACGCTAACATTTATTAGGATTTGGCTAAATTGCATCTGATATATTTTTTTCAAAACATATTACACTCGATTTTCCTAATTAGTTAAGTTGATATTAAATTTTAAAATAAGATTGTAATTTTATTTTTAATATAATAATAAAAATGATTAATTAACTTTATTTCTTTAAAGAACTACATATTAAGTTAAAAAAATAACTTTATTCACAAAAAATAAAATAAAAATAAGGAGTATAATTTAAAAGAAAAAATATTGAATTTAATTTAGCCAATCTCATTAGTGTAATTTACTCTCAAATCTTTGTCATTTTGTAACTTGTTATCTCATTAGATTTTACAAATATAAAAAATATGGGCCCGGCGTGTTCCTTGCAATGCTAGGAAATGGGAAGCTTTTGGTTTGGGCAAAATGAACTTTTATGAGTTCCACCTTTTGTGTGTTGCTTTTGCTTTTGGTATTTCGAATCCAAATTCAAAAAGTGTGTTGCCACCCTTTTTTCTCTTGTCAAAAAATGAAGAAGAATCCCACCAACTACAGCACGTCATTTTCTGGGAAAGACACGTGGTATCGTCAATTACGTGTTTTCTGGTGGTTCTCTCTCTTCTTGGCGCCTCTTCAACCTTAACAACCGCTTCATTATGGCCATAATCTTATTATGTACCGAACACTGCCACTCTGCTAAACCCATTGCACGACCTTTTCAAATTTTGGATTTTTCTTTCACTTTTTGGACCACCTTCGTCTTCGTTTTTATAAATTATTCACACTCACTTCTCTATACACACATGCCTTCCCCCACTCTCTCTTTGCCACGTTCACGGGAAACATTATTGGAAAGCACGAAGGTGCGCATTGCGCACCCTCCCTCTATTCGGCCCTTTTTTTTTTGCTTGCCACCTTTCTATTTCCTGTCACATTCTCTCTCTCACAAGAGGAAAGCTTCACACTTCGCCGGAGACTCGACCCTTCCACCATCAAATTTCAGTATTTCACCACCCATTTTGCTTTAAACCCCCATTTGCACACTTCTGTTTCATCAAGATTTGCTTTTCAGATCCATATGTTTTACTGGAATTGCGATTTTTAGCTGACATTTCTGGAATTAGAGCTATTTCCTCTGTTAAGTTCATTCCTATGGCGATTCACTTTGTACTGTGTTTGTTACTGGCGAAAGGTCTGGTGGAGGGTACGGTTGCGCTCACATTTTCTTCCAAGCTGATACACGTATATTCCGACGAGGCCAAGGCTGTGTGGGCTTCTAGAAGTAAAAATTTTTCGGCTGAATCGTGGCCCACGAGGAATAGCTCCGAGTATTTCAGGTTGCTTCTGGGTAGTGATTTGACGCGGCAGAGGATGAAGCTGGGTTCGCAGTATGACTTTCTGTATCCTTCTGAGGGAAGCGAGACGTTGTTCTTCGGCAATGTGTTTGATTGGTGAGTTGCTCGGCCTCTGTTTGGTTTCTGAGAAAATGCTGGAAAGCAAAGCTAAATAATGTTCGAATCTTTTGCTTTATATATATTCTACAAACAAAATGTACGCGACTGAATTGAGCCAATTATCAAGCTGCATTGATTAAAAAAGTTCCCTTTCCCTTTTTCTTTTTGTTTATACAGAATCTTTTTTAATTGGTTGCTCTTAGAACTCCCCCCCCCCCCCCCCCTCTCTCTTTTATTATAGCTAGTGTTTATACCTTTTAGCACCTTTTTCTTAGTATTATCTTTTCTTCGGTGAGAATGTTCGTGGCATCCAGGATTTTTTTTTTCGAATGGGTATCAGACGATTAGTTTGTTACTCTCTCATTTGTAATTAATACAGCCTCTGTATTGAGCTGTTTGTATCGTTTTCCCAGTACAATTCCTTCTCACCCACCATTGTAATGGCTTAATGTATTTCTAACCGTTAAGTGGTATTGTCGGTTGTCAGTCTATATACAGAAACTAAATTTACTATATTCTGTTGTTATTATAGGTGTCTTGTTGACTAGGTAAAACAATTGTCTATGAACTGCTTCCCATCATTGCCATAAGGCAGTGTTACGTTGTCACTTTTCATGCATTGTTAGTTCATTGACTATTGCTTATTAGGCTTATTGTGCTTTTCGTTAATTCATTTTTCCTTGGTTTGATTCTGTGCTGGTAAAGTTGGTTTCATATACGACTTATAATTTAACCAGCAGAGCTGCACTAGCAACAGCAGCATGAAATTTTCTAAGGAAAAAAAACGAAAAATTAAGCTTGTTAGTGGCTATCTATTGTGGAAACTTCAATGTCCTAAAATTGAGTTATGACCTGTTAACAAGTTGATATATTTCTGGATATTCAATTGTTAATTTGCTTGAATATCTGAATTACTGCTGATATTTTATGATTTTCTGAACCATGGAATCGTAATCTTTTAAACAGCATTGGAGTCCTGTATCCATGCTAAGGAGTCAGTTTTCATTAAGTGGTTAAGCTATTAGAAAGGGAGGAATTGGGGGCGCGTAGATGATGCTTAAGAAGGTTCACATGTATTGACTTATTATTTGTGGTTGTGGACTTTCAGGTTGCATTACACATGGATTGATATAGGGACTCCAAATGTTTCTTTTCTTGTTGCATTGGATGCTGGAAGTGATCTGCTTTGGGTCCCATGTGATTGCATAGAATGTGCTCCCTTGTCTGCTAATTATTACAATGTGCTGGTAGGTCTATGAAATGAACTTATGGTTTTCTGTTTCTTTTTTAATTTTAATTTTAGCTTTTACAATTTAATATGCTATTTGTCATGTCATTACTATCATGAACCTCACTGTGGTCCTAATGACCTTAAAGTGCTTTCCTTTTATAATAGACTTTGACCTTGAATGGCTTATCTGTTATGTAAATCGTCCTTGGGGCTTAATTCAGATTAATGACCAGTAGAAGTAATATTAATACATATTATATACACATGCCATTTTTTTTTCCTTGGCTGACTTTTATAATTTTTTTTTAAAAGGATTTTCATTTGTTGGTAGCATCAACCCCCTAAGAATTTGTATCCTAGTAACGGTTAAGAGGAGAAACACATACTACATTTGCAGAGAATTTCTGATCTTAATTTAAAGTCTCCTATATATTTAGCGGTTTATGGTAAATGGCCATATAAAGACTGCATCTGTTGTCAATCCTCATTCCCTACCATGTGGACTCAGAATTTCTAGGAGACATATACTTTATATGTTCTTATTTGGACTTAAGTAGTTCAGCTGAGAGTGGTAAGAAATTTAGCAGTTAATTTCAATGATTGATTGGCAGATGCTCCCTTGTATACGGGGGCATCTCTGATGCAGGATAGAGATCTGAGTGAGTATAGCCCATCATTGTCAAGCACCAGCAGACATCTGCCTTGTAGCCATGAGTTATGTAATCCAAGTTCCGTCTGCAAAAGCCCTAAGGAGCCCTGCCCTTATTTTGCCCAGTATTACTCCACGAATACTTCAAGTTCTGGACTTCTCATTGAAGACAAATTACATCTGGCATCATATGGAAAACATGCTGCAGAAATTTCTGTAGAAGCCTCAATCATTTTCGGGTATGCTTATTTATTCTCTAAATCTGCAACTGTTTTGGTGTTTTGGGGCATAAAATGTTGAGCAAGACTATATGCCCTTAATTTTGTTAACACCAGGCTCAAGATAATTGTTGTTCTTTTTTTTTTTTTTTTTTAAATGCAGTTGTGGTAGGAAACAAAGTGGTGGCTATTTAGAAGGAGCTGCTCCTGATGGTGTCATGGGGCTGGGACCTAGTAGCATTTCAGTTCCAAGTTTGCTAGCAAAGGCAGGACTTATTCAGAATTCTTTCTCAATTTGCTTTAATGAGAATGATTCTGGAAGAATTCTTTTTGGCGATCAAGGGCATGCCACCCAACAATATACTCCTTTCTTGCCAGTTAATGGGGAATTGTATGTACTGTTTAATGTTCTATAAACTGCTCCTTGATTTTAGAATCTGGCCAATTTACTCTGCTCCTAAAAATGTTCCTAGTCTAGTTAGTATGCCCTGCGTGCTAAAACATTTGAATTGCTTCAGTGTTGCTTATATTGTTGGGGTGGAGAGCTTTTGTGTTGGGAGTTCCTGTCTCAAGAAAACTGGATTTCAGGCCCTTATTGACAGTGGCACTTCTTTCACATATCTTCCCAATGATGTTTATAAATTAGTTGTTTCAGAGGTAATCTTTTTATCATAACTTTATGGTGTGCAGTCATGCATTCTCTGGGCTAAAAGCACTCTTCACTGAATGCAGTTTGACAAACAAGTAAATGCATCCAGGATTATGCTCCAACAATACCCATGGGAGTACTGCTATAATGTCAGTGCGGAGGAGTTGATTAACATCTCGATATTGAAACTCACTTTTTCTAAGAATCAAACTTTTCTAATTCATAATCCGATGTTTACTCATCTTTCCAATCAGGTAAGCTGACATCTTAAACTTTATAATTTCCTTTTTCATATGCAAAAATTTGTGAATTATAACATTGCTAAACAACGAAGTAAAAAAATTAACTCTTGGCTTGTAACTATAGTAATGACTGGTGATAATCAATATATGGTGACTGGTACATAGGCATATTTTCTGGTACTTCCCTTGGCCGCAAATGAGTTTGGTTGAGAAAAGAATTAGCCTTGAATTAATTTCGTGTAATTTTTCTAACCAAAAACATTCTATATAGAGCTACTGCCCCTGATAGTGTCAGTTTTGTGCGCAGTATCAGCAGATGGGTCTTCTTGTTTCTCTGGAAATTGACATGGATTCTGAAAAGTAAAAACATTTCTTATGACTGATAATTTTCTAATTTAGTAATTGATTAACATACAAACAAATGTTATGTGCTTTACCTGATGCTGGCTGTTCTTAATAATACTTCACTGATATTAATTTTGTAATTCTGTCCTCAAACAAGCTTTTGGCTTCTCTTTTCACCTTCTCGTGACTTTTGGAACAGAACTGTTGTCAGAACACGTTCTCATATGACTAATGGTCCATTGGCCACACAAAATCTCCTCTGAACTGCTGGGAGATTCTTAGGATCTAAGTTAATTAGTGTTTCTTTTAGAATCTTTTTATTCATTTTCCCAACGCCATTTTGGTTATCATGCCAAATGATTGTATATGATTTGGATAAAGTGCAAACTTTCTGGTGCAGGAATATACTATCGCTTGTTTGACTGTAATGCAGACCGATGACAATTATGGTACTATTGGACGTGAGTACTCTGTGCTCCTGCAATACCTGAAGCAAAGCACTTTTCCCTCCTCACCTATGGTCCTTCATATTGTTTTCTTTTCCATTGTTCATCATTTTGTGATTTGATCCTTTTTGTTTTTCTTTCTCCTTCCCTTTTCTCTACGACAAACATGCATCTGCTAGCAAAATCTGCATGGAAGTGCACAAAAACATGCACGTACACACTTGTTCTGGCAAATGATGATTGATTGCCTTGGATTGGAATTTTTGTGGCAGAGAACTTCCTGAAGGGTTATCACCTGGTTTTTGATAGGGAGAATTTGCGGTTTGGTTGGTCAAGTTCCAATTGTAAGTACTAGTTTTACTTAAAAAATTTAGCTCAGGAAAAGTAATATAAGGAAGATAGTTCATTAAGTCTGCTCTTCTTCAGCATGCTTGATTATGCCGTGTACATGCACTCGTTTAGAGCATAGTGGCTCTATTTTCTGAAGTCTGTTTATATGTGTACTTGATGATAACCACGTAGAAGGTGCAGGTGAAGATAACATGGGAGATAGAGCAAATTTTACATCACCACGGAATGGTGGATCGCCAAACCCTTTACCAGCCAATCAGCAGCAGAGTATCCCTAATACGCATTCTGTACCACCTGCTGTTGCTGGACCCGCTTTGCCGAAACCTGCTGGAGCTCCACCCGGACCCATGACCATTGGGCATTTTTTAACTTTATTGTCACTTGTATGTTCCCTTTTGTTCTGGTTATCCAATTAGGTCTATCATATTCACTTGTAAATTTTGTGTTATCCAAGATCTCCTTTTGGCAGGGTGTTGTATCTATTGGGGATTGGTGAGAAACATTTTGGTTATTCTTCCGAGTTGTAGGCCTCTAAAATTTTCATTTCTATATATTATCCTATTCTGTCAGTGCAAGCTTCAGAATTTAAATCTACGGGTTGAAAACTTCTACATTAAGTATTGTACTCACATGAATGGCTAAGGCTACACTTTTCAAAACTGGCATCCTTTTACTTACGAGCAATTTTTTTTAGTGGATAATGAAAAGGTGAACGCAAATAATTTTAATCTAAGAATAATTAGAATATTTTGCCTTAAAGAAATAAGCAACTACGTAGGATCATCCGAGTTGCCTTGAAGCACTATATGCCAGCACTATGTCTGATTTTGCTGCAGAATGAAGCGAAGTCTTAAAATTGCAGCTACAGAGAGGTTGGCAGTAGATATAAAAAGCTAAAATAATACCAATAATGAAAGTTCTCACAAATATAGGCATGTTAGCTATTTGCTATTTCGGACATCTTGAAAGATCTGTGCTCTGTGAAATGAATCAAATGATTCCAAGTGTCGAGGCCAATGGATAGAGCTAATCAATATAGCGGATTAGCTATCTTTCTTGGACACAAAGATCTGAAGAAACTTGACGTTGATCACTTGTTCTGTATATAAAACCAGAATAGAACACACTGGTGATAGCTCAAATTGGTATCAGCCTATTTGATGTCAATCTCCACTCCTGACCATTTTCATGGTTTTTACTCTCCGAAGTTTTACAAAAACTAATTTTGCCAATACAAGCTTTAAAATAAGTATGTAAAGTGTAACACTTTTTGAATTTTAATATTTTAAAATTAAATTTTTTACAATCATACAGCTATGCAGTTGTAGAGAGAATGATAAAATATATATATATATATATATATATTAGATCTATTTTCTTTCTCTATAACCATTCTCTCTTTTCTTCTATTTTTCTCCATCTCAATTTTACATTATTCCTATCTTAAATCCTTCTTATATATAGTATAGGCTGAAGTATATATACCTTAAATTTTAAAAAACTATTACATCCGCCTATCGTATCATTTTCGTATGGTTTAAGATAAGGTGTGTGTTGTTGAACACGCGCATGTTGGATTTTGTATGCATAGACAAATCGCTGAGCCACACTCTGCATGACACAAGCCACTCTGTCATAAATCGAAACGTCGGAGGATCCAAGGGTAGTTGAACGCTGTAACTACATTGACTGGGAAAGATCATAATTTATACAGGATAATATATATTACTATTATAAGATGATATTACTTTAACTACATGTCGGTGGTCGAAGTTTCAGATCAAAATTAATGGAAGCACCTGGATACCTGAAAGGCACATCAAGTATATCTTATAATTCCTCTCTCTCTGTCTCTTGTCTATGGTGGGATGCCCCCCGAACCTTCGTGCATTCCTCCTAATTGAATTATGATTAACTTGCCGCTTTTGAATTCTTTGATGGCGCTCTAAATTACAATTTCTGTGATGTCTTTTTCGTCAATAATAGATTTCCCTTATCTCGTCTAAGATCATGAAGAGATAAAAAAATTAAAATTGTATGGAATTAGACAAAGAAAACAAGGGGACAACTTCATTTTCATGGATATACACGAATTTAGCACTTCGAATTAAAATGCCTAAAGATAGTGCTTATATTACTTAACAAACCCATTTGTGCGGTTGTTTATATTCTGTGTGCGCCATTCTTTACAGTTCCATCGACCTACCGCACCCCAATTACCCAAGCATAATTTCAAAAGTGCAAAAAGTTAAAGACATAACTTAAAATTCTTATAATATATGATTAGTTTATATTAAAATTTCAGGTGTACCTTTCCCCCCCTTACTTTCAAATTTCGTGTTCTCGAAGCATTTAACTCCTTTTTTTCCCTGAATGCTGATAGACATTGGTACCAATTTTTTGGGACAATCGCAAATTTTAACAATAGCAAAATTTAACTATGTTAATATCTTAAAATTGAGTTGTAATTTTTATTCATTATTTTTGTGAATTCACTAGTTTTCAATGATTTGTCTTTAATTAAATTAAAAAAACAAATTATCCAAAAATCTTGATTCAAATAATACTATCTCTTGATATAAATGTCATGAAATTTTGATGTATATAAATCTAATCGTTATTTCATTCATCTCACTCTTTACTTTCAGGATTTTAGGATATGTTTGATTTTTTATTTTCAATTTTTTTTTATTTTTAAGAAAAAAAGAATAAAAAAATTGGTTTGATAGTGTGTTTTTAATAAAATATTGTATAAAATATATAAATAAAATTGTATTTTCATAAACAAAAAAAATTAGAACATCTTTTAAATATTTTATTAACTTTTATTTTACAAAATAAAAAAAGCAGAAAATAATAATTTTTTAAAATAATAATTTAAACAAAATTTTTAACTTTTTGGTTTTAAAAATAGCTATTTTAAAAACAATCAAATCAGAATAGAATCAAACACACTTTTATATTCTTTTAAAAAACAAAGCAAATTAAATAATTAAATTAATAAAAGTATACACAAATTGGTCCCACTTGATCGCAATTTTTTGAGAATGAAAATATTGGATTTCGGAGGCAAATCCGCATTTTACTTCTACGTAACGTTGATGACTTCTTAGGGGTCCAACAACCAGCTCTACTCCGGCACTGCCTATATAAGAAGAGTTGCTCAGATGTGAGATCAGTTAAAGAAGCTTATGTTTTTCAGACCAGCCTCATAACCAAATCTTCATCGTCAATTTAGAGTTGTTCTAAAATTAAGGAGGTCTAAGAAGTAACTAGCTAGGAGACTAGGACAGCCTAAACCCCGCATAAATTTTTGTTGTCGCTACGATCCATCTGTTTGAGTCACTATAACGTATATTTAGGAACAAAACGCAGAGCATTGGAGTTAAGGCACCTTCTTCTCACTCGTCACGGTTGCTGTCCTTTCTTTTCTCTGTTACGTACTCATATAATTACTATTTTCACTGCTTACGTTCTGCCGTTTGAAACAAAAAGCAGATTTTGACCACTCATTTTCTATAATTTTAGGCACCCTAGTCAGTTTACTAATCTTGCTCACTACTACTGATTGTGAATAGGGAGAAGCAGAAAATGGGTGTTGAAGGCACTTTGGAATTCTTGTCCAATTTAATCAGCAGCGCCAAGAAGAAGAAAAAGAAGCCAACCCAAACTGTAGCTCTCAAAATCAGAATGGACTGTCAAGGCTGTGCACGCAAGGTCAAGCATGTCCTCTCCGGCGTTAAAGGTAGGTGCTTTAATTTTCTCTTCATTCTTCACTATATCGATCTCACGTTCATGTACAATATAACTGCTAATGGATTATGTTGTTTTTGCATCAACTTCTGGTTGTGGTTGATATGTGAATTGTGGGCAGGAGCCAAGTCGGTGGAGGTGGACTTGAAGCAGCAGAAAGCGACAGTGACGGGATATGTGGAGGCAAAGAAAGTGCTGAAGGCAGCCCAATCCACGAAGAAGAAGGTGGAGTTGTGGCCCTATGTTCCCTACACTCTGGTGGCTCATCCCTATGTAGCTCAGGCCTATGATAAGAAGGCACCTCCTAATATGGTCAGGAGCGTACCTAATACTGCCACCATATCTGAGACTACCATGGACGACCGCTACACCCAATTGTTCAGCGACGAAAACCCAAATGCTTGCTCTATCATGTAATAAATACACGCCTTTGATCTCAGGCAAATAAATATAACGCACTAGGGGTCTATGACATTGTGTACTTTCATGTTAAAATGATAATGAGTATTTTTTGCTTGGTTTTAATTGTCTATGTCTCAGGATTCATCATTATAATTAATGGGTAAGTAGCCAAGCTATGATTTCCCTTTTCTACTGTATGGAATGGAAAACTCTTGTGGGACGTCAAGCGAGAGCGATTAGTTTACGCCAATAATGTTACGTTTGTGGGGAATTCCAGTAGGAAAAGTTTCATATCCAAAGTAGTTGATTTAAGTAATTAAGTATCCATAAATAATGCCAAGCTGTGGCATTAAAGTTAGAAGGATAATCCTTTGCTAAAGTTCAGTAAAAAGGAAAACAGTTAAATTATCTTTTTGTCTTTGAAATAGTACAAAACTCTATAAGCTTCTCAATTTTCTTTCTTAATAATTTTTTTTTTCAATCAATTTAGTGTCTTCATATGTTAAATTGACGTGAATTTAATTGAATAGTATATCTAAGGTAACAAAATATTTGTATGTGTGATAAACTATATTTAATGTGTGAAAAGAGTTTCAAAAAATTCATGAATTTAGTGACTACAATGCTTATTTTTTTATTTTCTAGACATTAAGCATGTCTATTTTATTAGTTTAACAACCAAAAAAGTAACCTATTAAGTCAGTAACTTAATTATATTTACTCTAGTTCAACAAAATAGATCTCTTAACCACATTTAAATGAAGTTAATAAAAAAAATTAGAAATGAAAATTTAAACACTTACATTTCAAAGAATAAAATTAAAGATTTTATAATCTCTTAATCACAAAAAGAGTAATTAAAAACTCCGTGGATGTTTGAGGTTGGCCGATCTTAACAACATTTTCCCATAATTGACCTTCATGTTATGTGGGGCTTTCTGTTACGTGTTTGGCATGACATTGGCCTATTAAAATGATTTTGGCAAGGTTATGATATGAGTCGTGGCTCTTGCATGACGTACAATTAACAAATCTTAATATTATTAGTCTACATTAACGAAAGGATTGAGTTCGTAGTCTTCTTCTTCTTTTGGAGTATGGGTCAATCTAATCCAAAAATATTGACCTTGACTAGTCTATTTGGTTTTAGCACCGACCATAGACACTTTTAACACGGATAAAAGCTACCTTGAATAAGTGAGATATTGAAACGGACATGAAGGATATCATTTTTCTATGTACGTTATACATTAATTCTCCCAACACAGGAGATCAGGTAAAAGAAAGAGAAGTTATGTGACCGACTTTTGACTAATTAGGTTCAGTCTTTGTCCCGGTTCTGCAGGTAATGCTTACTCTATCCTATAGCTCTGGTTTAATCCCAAACCTTCTCTATCCCTTGCGTGCACTTTATTTAAAATTTGGAAGAATGTATATATATATATAGTGAATAAACATGATGCATATATGGGTTTATCTAATCTCCACAATTCATGTAATCTCGGTAAAATCTATCTATCTATACTAATTAATATTTAAAAAATCAAATTGATTATTAAATTAGAATTAAAAATAATTCATAGTTTAATGCAAGATCTAATCATTTTTTTAAATATTTATATATAATATAAAAATTTACAACATTTTATAATTAAGTTGATATAAGCATATATTGTAAAGTAATTTTTAAAATAGATATAAATATTTAAAAATATACAAATTAGTTAAAATATTTTATATATAATAGTAAATCTATGTAAAATGAGTTAAGTAGGGTTCACTAAATATCATAAATTCTAATTACAAAAGGGCCAAATCTCTAATTAAAACAAAAAAAATCAAAAATCAATTTTTGATTGGCTCAATGTCATCTTACTTGATATTTTATTAGTTTTTATCAGTTTAATCTATTTTTTTACTGATTTTTTTTAGGCTAATTTTGAGGATTAAATAAAGTAAAATTACGACTAATCCACTAGTTTTTAAACTTGATTGGATGGTTTGATACGGATTTCAAAATAATGATACTAATGTATACATGATTCTGTACTTTTTAATGTTTTGTCTTCAAACTCATATATTGGTATAAATTTAAAATAAATTTAGATAAAACACCAACTGATAAAAGTATTTGTCGATATAAAAAGAATGAGTCAAAAGTCATTTAACTTTCCACTACTTTTTTTTAAGATAATACAAAATTAATTATTAATTTAAATTATTTTTTATTTAAATAAACAAAAAATGTATATATTACATTTTTTATTTAAATAAATTAAAAAATAGCTCCATTCACATATTACAAGTAGGGTACACCAAAATTAATAAAAATACTTTTTCTTTTTGTAGAAAAGCGGTACAAAATCAATCTTCGTTCAATTTTTCTTTTTTTAAAGATGAAAGTTAATTCAGATTCACTCAGCATTTTCTCCCTCCCTCTCTATTTTTTTCCCCGGCAAAACTTTGAAGAATGATGGATTTTAATGAGTTTCGATTTGGGCTTTGCTAATATATCTGGGTCACAACTTAACCCTTAAGAGATGGGCTTAAAATAAATTGAGCTTGAGCCGAAATCTAAAAATCTAAAGTTCACTTGCTTCTCAGCCCAACCCTAGCTCATGCACAGATTTCTTATCAGAGAAGGGGCACAAAATTTGCTCTTTTTTGTTGAAAGTATAGGTCAGCCCAGTATTTCGATAGCATTAAATGATTTTATTAAATGGAACATATATCCTATTTGCATACGTGATCGCGAGAATTGACGCGGACCATAATATACAAATTAACCAACGCATCTTATGGGGAATACTTGTGTCAATTAAATAAATAATACACAAAAAAGACTTGCATGATTAATAACAACGATTTGATTGACTGAAGGGAAAAAAAAAACTAGATAAATATAATTAAATTAAAATGTGTAGTCGCGTACATGAGAATAGGTAGGAAGCAAAGAATTGGAAGTCCGAAGCACACTGGCAGTCATAAGGCCAGAAGGGCGGTATTCAAAGAAGCAAAGAAATCAATGGTTGCATTATTTCTATAATAACCAAGAATTACCCCGACCCCCAAGCATAACTGCGACCCTTTCCTTTATTTATAAATCCTTCAACCTCTCTGCCTCCCAATTCTCTCCTCCAAGCCATTTATCACTATCCTCTGATCTCTCTTCTCCAACTCTCCCTTCTTTTTAGATTCTTCCTGCATATTTTCAGACTGAAGAAAAAGAGGGTATCTTTAGATTCTGCATGCTGATCACAGTTGATAAATCGAGATGGGTCGTGTAAAACTTGAGATAAAGAGAATAGAGAACAACGCCAATCGACAAGTTACATTCTCCAAACGTAGAAATGGTCTCATTAAGAAAGCCTATAAATTATCCATACTATGTGACATTGATATTGCTCTTATCATTTTCTCTCCATATGGCCGTGTCACCCACTTCTCCGGTAGAACAAGGTGCTTTTTCTTCCGTAATTACCTTCCCTTTTTTTGTTATATCATGATCTATCATTGGATTCGCGAAACTCATGAATATGATAACCATCGAGCTTTACTTTTCCAACGTAATTCTCTTCTGTGAGGGTTATGAATGCAACTAATAGCTTGTAACTTTGTTTTTTGGTATTTTGCTGGATATATATATATATATATATAGATGTATTTTATCTTAGGATAACATAGTGACATTCCCCAAATTTGTGAGGTAGATTAGTACAATTTGCATTCCCAATAGTTATAAGTGGTTGTGTTGTACTTTTTAATCAGAGTACTTGTTTCCAAACTTAACACTAGATATAACCCTAGATTCTTCCTACGCTTACAAGTTAAAAATATAACTCTACTACTCCTCCGAATTAGGATCTTGACTGAGATATGTGGTGAGGAACCTCTGCCATTTGCAATTAATTAACCTGAAAGCGGCTTACAAGAATTGTATTTGCAGCCAAAAAAGAAAAAGAGAAAAAGAATTGTTTATTAAGTGTTCCTGAATCGAATATTTATAGATGCAATGCCTGAATCAAAAAAAATATTATTTCTTATGCATAATTCAAAACCTGTACCAAGCGAATAAATTAGATTTAATTTTTTGTTCAATGTATTGTCGTGTAGATTTTTAGTGTTAGACCGATATTCAAGATGTAATGCCCGAATTTTATGCACAATAATTGCATATAACCAAAAAAATTATGACGTCACTACTTAAACTTATGTCAGTGTTTTTATTGCTGTGATGATGAACAGGATCGAGGATGTTTTGTGTCGTTACATTAATCTCCCTCACCAAGAAATAGATAAGTATGTTGTTAATTAATTTCGCATGTGAGTTATATATGATGGCTCTAACATTCTTTTTCCTCAGAGCCGTAAGCTTTCCCGAGCCACCCTACCGCAAGTATGCTCTCAACTCTCAATTCTCTCCTCTACTTGTTAAGTTCCTCCCTTAATTTGTTGGTGACAAATAGATTAGTCTTCGTACTTAGTATCTTCCCTTTTTTTTTTTTAAATTTTTTTGCAGGAGTATCCATAAGGAGGTATATTACGACAAATAATGACACGTTAAATCTTTTTTTTTTTTTCAATTTTGATAATTACTAGCTAGTGAATTTTGTAGAACATTTTGTTAAATTCTCACGAAAATATATCAAATGTTTGTGCATTATTTATAGTATTTGCTTAGCACCCTCCAACAACTGAAGAGTGAAAACGATCGGCTGGCCAAGTTCGTTACTTTCAGCTTTTCTCATCTACATTAAACCGTTGAATATTTTTTTTAAAATGTTACTTTCTGAAAGAATTTCGAATGATCTATTAGTGCTAAATATTTGTATCTTCTTTGCTGCTGTTCATCTATTGCCTTCTACGAAGTCCGCCGGGAGATGTTAACCCCGAAATTGAGGTAATAAAACTAAGCTATTCTTTGTTAAAAACTATGTCATCATTTGAGTTGAATGTCTTCTTTTCCCCTTCTTTTTTTTTTTTCAATTCTTTCCCTTGGTACTGAGGATGGTATATATATTCCTTCCTGATTAGGAACTCCAACAAGAGGTTAATAGGTTACAGCAACAGCTTCAAATGGCCGAGGAACAGATAAGGTTCGTCCACAAAAAACGGAGAGAGAAAATAGTGAATGCTTGTTGTTTTCTCACTCTTTTTTCCAAAATTATGATCATAGCAATTTAATTAGTCATACTTTTCATTTACACAATTTTTAATATTTCTGGGGACGAATACAGGACATATGAACCGGATCCATTAAACATGACGTCTGTGGAGGAGATTGAATCCAGCGAAAAGCACCTCGTAAATACCTTGACACTTGTCATGCAGAGAAAGGTTTGATTCGCACCATAAGCCTTTTATATGTTTTAATGTATTGTGAAGAACTTGGTTTATTCACAATGGCTGCAGGAGTATCTGTTGAGCAATCATCTATCTGGCTATGATCAATCTGTTATACAGGTATATAACTAAATAAAATTGATTATGAATTGTAATAATCACAAGACATCAGGCGAACCTATGTATTTGTTAATTTTTTGTATGAAAACAAAAGAAAAATCATTGTGGCAAGGGATGCCTACCTCTTTTGAGGATGTGGAGAGGTTCCCGGAAGGAGGTCAGAACCATCCCCAGATTTTTGATGCATCTGCTCCTTTGGATCAGCTCAGGTTAATTTCTTTTTTGTTCTTTTGTTAATTGTGGGCAAAGGATTATGATTTATGAACATAGTTTTTTTCTCAAAGTTAATTTGTTTCTTCTGTTCTTTTGGGAGAATAATATTCAGGGATTTGCAATCAACTATGTACGTATATGATCCACTTTCCCCGGGGACGAGTTCAAATGCAGACCCACAAAATAGAGGAGAGTACCACGTGACAAATCAAACGGATGCAAACATTCCATCATGGCCTGAAGGATACACATTGTATTCTCTTATTCATGAGCAGCATGAGATGGTGGGACGTCCAGACATGGCAGATGGATACGATGCCACATGGGCAGGTGAACATTCTTACTCACATGCACCCACCCAGCAGTGAAGCTGCAGAGAATACGTACCAGAGGTAACCTCATCAGCTTAATGCCCAATGACACATCCAATATTTACTGCTTAGTCTTACTCGCCTGCTCTCCAATTGCAATTATAGCTGGGTATTTGTAAGATTACGTATATGAATATGATCATGTGCATAGAATATGCCCTTGTGATTGGACTTTATTTGTAATACAAATAGAAAGAACTTGGGTGTTCTAGCGTTCTGTAGCATCATCCACTTACCGTGATAAAATTATATCCAATTAAAAGAACTAATAAATTACTTTTTTCTTCTAAAAGATGCTCAAATTATACTTCTTTTTTTTTAAAAAAATATATTTATACATTTGTTTTGAAGACGAAAAGCAGAGAAATATTACTAGTTTAGTATTACTTTCATTCATATTTTGACAATTAAATAATTCTCATTTAAAATTTAAGATCTAATTAAACTATAATTTATAACTAAATTACTTGTCTTTTACCAAAATAAAATAAAATAAAATAAATTATGATACAAAATATAAATAGAAGTAATATTGAATACTCAATACTATATAACAACTAAAAATGAAGTCCAAAAGCATGTACATCAATTAAAAAGGTCTTTTTCCATTTTTTTTAATGTTGAAGAAGTAAACATTTTTGGAGAGCGCACAAAAGGCAATTAAACGTAATCAATAATTATTAACTTTGTAAAATACACAAGCCCTACTTATTTTGGCCTTACATTATATTGATAAATTTGTATTCTACATGATCTAATCAGAACTATTAGTGATATTCATAATGATGACAACGAGATTTACAAAGGATTTAAACGTTGTAATTTCTGATTTACATTTTTTTTTTCTTATTGGAAAATGAAGCGTGAAACAAGTGTTGCAAATCTACTCTAGAAACAAACCGCTCCTAGATCAATGCAGACCCTCCTCAATGCGCATATGCATCTCCCTTGAGAATCATCTACAAAATTCAATCCCAGAAAACAACGCAGGCTTCTGTCAGTATTATATCCCTCCTCGATTTTCTCATCTGCCATTTTCTTTCTGCGTTTATATCTCTCATTCTTCAAATTAAGTTCATATTCACTTGCCTTCGATAAGAACGGGAGAAGAGGAAGTAGTTATGAAGGTTTTAGGATAGGTAGACGAGTTCTTTATCATATGTCACCCCATATATGAAATTAAATACACAGGATTTGAACTGCAACTGAGACACTGGCATTCAATTTGACTTTTGTTCTGTGGAAAAAAGGGCGAAAAAAAATACGTGCAAATCAAAAGGAACTACTTAAAGTCAGGTACAAAGAAAATGAAAAAATTTCAAGCATTACTAGTCCAACGCGGGAAAAAGAGGCAGTTTTGATAGACTTATTGGACTGGCCACAACAACTTCCTTTTTTGGTTGAAATGTCGATTCTTCTCTAACTTGATCACACAAAACATGAGGCCTGTCAGGATGGGACCGAAAACAAATAGGGAGAAGTGAAAGTTTTTGAATTTTAAGATCGCTAAATTCCAACCATCTCATTGAAAGCATCTGTTCTTCTTTTCCTTTCTGTTCTTAGTTCAAAATAAC
The DNA here is from genome assembly GCA_032878935.1 of Erythrophleum fordii. Classification (NCBI taxonomy): domain Eukaryota; kingdom Viridiplantae; phylum Streptophyta; class Magnoliopsida; order Fabales; family Fabaceae; genus Erythrophleum; species Erythrophleum fordii. Next base: position 6,729,693 of record JAVQMF010000058.1, read on the forward strand.
TGAAAAGAAGGAAGCAGAGCCAAATCCAAAACGGCCATTCCTGACGGTTTCCTGGTCATAATTGATGAACGGGAAACCAGACATGGATCGCATCCCTCGTTGGTTTTCTTGTACCACCAGACATAGCCCAGTTATGAAAAGCATAAAATCATCTAAACCTTTCATATTTGCAAGAAAAAGTATTAGGAAAACCGAAAACGCACGAGACACTCAATTAAGAGCAATCACCTAAACGAAAATGTGTCATTAAATTCCTAGGGAAAAAATAAAACTTTGTACCAAGTATGATATACCTAGGTTCAAAATTGTTTGCAAAAAGAAAGCGTGTAAGAGGATCGGAGAAGCGAAAAATGAAAATCGATCAACAAAACGGACCCAAACTCCTCGCCGCCTCACTTTTCTGCGATAGCGGTGGTTGCGCCTGAAGCTGAGGTTGTGGTTGAATTTGATAACCGTGATCGATGGGGCCCAGTGGTAATGAAGGGGGAGTCAAAGCCCCCTGGTAGCCACCACAGTTGAACCTGAAAAGTTGTTGCTGATTGATTCCCATTGTGTGGTTGTGGTGTCTTGAGATGAGATTGAGGCCAGCCCCATGAGGTTGCAAAATGGGAAGCAAGGCCTGAGGGCCAATATAGGCGGCGAGTTCTTTTCTGGCGTCCAGGAGTTCAATCTGCAGCTGCTTCAGCCTGTGCTGGAGGACGGAGATGAGACCGACGCAACCGTAGACAGGGTCCCGGAGGCGGGCCTCCGCTTCGTACGCCAAGGATTTCACAGCGTCCTCACGCTGCGCCACGTTAAGCTCGTTGAGAATCTTGGCCACATTGCTCGCCCCAAATACCTTGTGCACGAAAGCATATTTCTGAGGGTTGTCCGCCGGAAAATACGGCGCGAACACGCAATCCTGTGTGCATTTCCTCCGATGCATCTTGCACGCCGCACACGGAGAATTCGTCGATGACATTCCCCGATCTCTTTACTCCCAATCCAACTGCTGATTAACCAAAATTGATGAAAATATTGATCCCAATACTATTCTACTTAATTTTATAATTATCAAACAATTAATACCCTAATTTCCATGGCTAGTTAAGTAATGATGCAGAATAGGGAGACAATCACGGCGTCTGAAACTGGGGGTAGTATTAAAATGGAGAAGGTGAGGCGCTTACCTAGACGATGACGTTTGGACCTTTGTTGTTGCACTGAAAGAGAGGCAATGATATACCCAAGTGGGGTGAAGCTTGTTGGCGTTGCAGTTTTTCCTAAGCGCAACCCCACGACGCCGACTTAATCGGTGATCATGACACACTTCTTCTAATCAGGCTAATCGTGATCAAATGAAATTCAATTCCACCAAAAATATTGAATATTAATTAAATTGTAAATCCCTTTCCAAAAATATATACTTCCATATTCAAAATTTTCCCAAATTTTTTTTTGACGTCTAAGACAACAACTAATTAATTTGTTACTCTTCGGATCATCATGGACAGGTTGTCGAGCTTATGTACAAACTCATTAAATAATATTAAACAATGTAAAATGTTAATTTTTCAAATGTATAAAATCATTTAATATGTTTTATTCTTCCTTCTTAAGCACTGCTTATATTGAATTTTTATCCTAGCATTACCTTAATAAAAAAAATCAAATTGGAGAATGTGTGATACTCCGCAAAATCCTAGATTTGTTCCCATACCACACAATTATTGATGTACTATATAAGGAAACACACGAGTAGATGAATGTATGCAGCGCAAGATCCTTCACAAACAAATTATTGATTGAAAAAAAAAAAGGGAAATAAGTAGCCTATATATGGTATAAGTTGTCCAGTGTTGGTATTTTTTGTCTCATATTGGCAACTTCAAACCTTGTGGGATAACCGGATTAGTGCACGCCCACCCGTTTGTAATTGTTGATTGAACCAACAAAAAAATGGAAATAAGATCATTCAGGTACATTTCATTCATTTTTTTTTCTCATTCTCTTTTATGAATTAATCTTCTTAATCAATTAAGAGATCAAGATCCTCTCAAATAGAGGATCTTATGAAGTGATAAAGTTTTGTCTTTTTTTTTAAGAAAAAAATTCTTTTATTTTTTATTTTTTTATAACAAACCTCACTTTTTCCTTGTCTTTTTCTACTTTAGAAATTTCATGAGACCCTTGAGTATCTTGATTATTAACTCTGACTTGTAGAATTGTACAATATGGTAACTATCCTACCCTTCTAACAAACCAAAGCCAGCTTACCCAATCAGCACCAAAAGTGTCCTTTTTTCCCATATACTTTCCCTTTGCTGCCACGCCTCTTTCTTAACAGTAATTCCTTGTTTATAAGTATTATCATATTCTTATCACACAGACACTTCATTTTCAAACATTTTCTCCTTTCCTTTTAACGTAAATGATAAGAAACAAAATTTTGTAGAAGTCCAACAAAATAATTATGATTTATTTTCTTTATTTACATTCTTTTTTAATTGTTTAAATTAACCCTTGATTCTAATATAATCTTTTGATCTTATGTTGATTAGGTTAAATTATTTTCTTTTTGATATTTTAGCCATATATATATTTTGTATATTTAATCATATAGGAACTCGATGAAATATAGAACAAGAAATTCATTCAGTAAAATATTTCTCTTGTCTCGTTTTTTCTAAAACTAATATGGTATTAGAGTCTCTCTCTCTCTAATATTTGATAATTCATCTCTTTAAAAATTACTCTAATATTATATTTCTATTGTAGTACTTGCTTCTATTATGTTTCTATTCATCATCAGCCTAATTGCCGTGCTTGAGTTTCGATTGCCTTGCCGCCATGCACCTGAAGCCTTTCGTTTGCCTTTGCTTGCTCTATTCTTTGCCGCGCTTTGGTTTTGTTTGAGTCGCTCTACTCTCCCTCGCATCGGCACCGCTACTTTGCATTCCGCTCTCATTGCTCTACTTCCGTTCTATCCTTTTTCAAATTGCTATTAGAATGAAATCCTCTTTATAAAAAATCATCTTAGAGATCCTTTTCGATGCCACGCACCACGTCATCATCTCTAGTTACCTCTTTGTTGCAATTCAAATTTCAGCCTTGTTCGCCATCGCACGCGTTGTCATGTGTCGCCATAGTTCCAATTGCTAGAAACACATCTTGCGAACTGGTAGCTTATTTGGTTATCCAGTTCATCTTCTTCCAAACCAAATCCTAATTGAGTTAGATCGATTCATAAGGTTTTTAGGTGAGATCTTTTCATTTCTACTATCCATTTCTACAAAATCCATCTCTATCATCCTATTTCTATTGTTGTAACAATATGGAAAATCAATCTCGTGTTGGATAACTGCCTAATTTTGTTTTCTCCGTCACAACTATTGTTGCCAATGAAATGGTTACTACATCCTTCACTCAACCATCTCTCTCTGGTGATCTCAAAAACCTTTTTAAACAATTTTTTTAGTGCCTCTAATATAACTATTGCTTTAGCTACCCTATTAGTGGCCTAAGTATTGAGTCTTCTAATGAATTTCCTAACGTTTTTAAGATTACACCCCCTTCCAATGGTGTTGCCACCATTATTGATCCTGCCTTTGACATGCTTATCTCCTCCGGTTGACTCACCTGATTCCTCCTTTCTTATACATGTATACTCTAACACTGATTAAAATGGTGATCTTATTGATTGTCACTCTACTAGTAGTTACTGCCTTTTTTTAGTAACTTTCTTGTCTCTTGGTGTAGCAAGGAACAAACACTAGGAGTTTGTTCCAAAATTGAAGTTGAATATCGTGCCCTTGTCGATACTACTTCCGAAATTCTTTGGCTTCAATTATTACTTGTTGATTTGGGACTTCTACAAACCTCTTTTACTAATCTTTATTGTGACAATCACAGTGCCATTCAAATTGTTCACAATGATGTTTTCTGTGAGCGTACCAAATATATTGAGATAAATTATCATTTCATTTGACAGCATGCTACTATTAGGGCTCTCCATTTGCTTCCTATTTGTACCTTAAATCAACCCGCTGACTTATTTACCAAATTATATCATCCAGATCGATTTCAAACTTTGGTGGACAAACTCAAGCTAATTTCCTTTACCTTATCTTGAGTTTGAGGGAGGGTGTTAATGTATTGATTTGTAATAATTATGATTTATTTTTCTTATTTACATTCTTTTCTAATTTTTTAGATTGACCCTTGATTCTAGCCTAATCGTTTAATTTTATGTTGATTGGGTTAAGCTATTTTCTTTTTGATTAATTTGATTAGCTTAAGTTTTTTTTTTTTTTTGAGATTTTAGTCACATGTATATTTTGTATATTTAATCATATAGGAACTCAATGAAATATAGAACAAGAAATTCATCCAATAAAATTTTTCTCTTGTCTTATTTTCTCTAAAACTAATACTATAACATTTATTTATCTTGGAATGACTTAATGCCATTAGTAATTATGTTTAGAGCATTTTGAATTTTCCACTTAAAAATATAGCGACTTAAGAGAAGTTGAATTAGTCAACCAATATCATCATGTGCCCTAAGAAAACAAGGTTCAAAATCAACATGAATACATACATATCGTTAGTTGACTTAAGTATTCCATTTCGTTATGAAATAATATTCCTTTATCCTTCACGAAAATCTAGTATGTTTGCTCTTTTTTTTTTTTTTTGGTTTGTATGATCAACTGTTTGTCAATGACATCTCAATTTGCATTTCATTTTTTTGTAAGGTTTTTTGTAAATATACTAAATCATTTATTTGACTAGCGCAATATGACCATTTTGCGCTATCAACGATTATATTCCTTTTCTTGCATCATAAGAAATTGCAACTCACAATGGTCTTTGTGGATGCATCTGATAAGGACTTTTTAGCCTAGAGGGCCCAAACAAAGCCCAATAATACTTTTAAGTGAGTGCAAGAACCTAAGATCATGTCTTGGCCCAAAAAAATAAAAAGAACTTAAGATGTTATCAATCGATTAATTTTAAGAACTGAAACAAATAAAATGTTATCAATTCAATTTAATTAATAAAGTATATTATGCCTAAGGCTAAGCCAAACTAATCCTGGCTAAGATTGCATAAGCCCCTGTGTTCATTCAATTTTTACATTAAAAAAAGTGTGTTTGTAAGTATTCAAATGAGATACATATTGATTAAATAACATCAATATTAAATATCTTATTTTTTAGTATTTGGCAAAAAAAAATCTAAGGCTAAATCTCAACCTAGAGAATAATCAAATCATGTATAACATTGGTCCCATTTTTTTTCCCAAAAGGGAAATATATATTTTAAAGGATTTTTTTTTATCAGAATTTTATTTTTAAATTTATTTTTTTTATCTTCTATAAGGCGTTACGGATGCATCAAAACAAGGAATTATAGGATTTTTTTTTTGGTGCAAAGAGCCAAAAAAAATGAAAGGAAAAAGTTATATAAATTTTTTTTAACATAATACATTTAAAGGGTTCAAGTCTGTAAACAATTGTAATTACAATGGAGTTTATTGAGTTATCTTTTTATTTTTTATTTTCAAATTAGGAAACATATATATATATATATATATATATATATATATATATAACAAATACGTGTGTGTAGGGGGTGGGTGGGTAGGCATTTTTTAAATTATATTTTATAGGCATTTTTAAACTTTGTCCAGATTAAATTACTCCTTTTATTGTCTTGATGCATTAAGAAATTTAGCCTTAAACTTTAGAGGAATTAAATCCATATTATTGAAGAAAAAAATGTTATCTCATATTATCAATTCAAATCCTTTTGGGAGGATAGTGATATATTTCAAGCATGAAGTATATAATTATGTATAAAATAGGAATTATGGGATTTGTCAGGTTTTTTAATTTTTGATTATTTCAAATTGGAAAAAGATAATGTGAGAAATAAATTAAATTTTCCATTATATATATATATATATATATGAGAGTGTGAGCGAGAGACTCTTGCAATTATATGTAATGTTATAATAAATAAGGAAAATGTAAAAAGAAAACTAAGGGCTCATTTAGTATGATGTATAAGATGAAATTTATAATTTTAAAAATCAGACTAGACTAGCTAGTTCAACTGATTCGACAAGAAATCGATCCCTAGTTCAATTTAGTTAGTCCATAAATTCAACTAGCTAAAAAATTGATCAAAAACTAGTTAAAACCTATTTGAACTAGTTCATACCAATTTTTTTTTTAAATATTTTTCTTATATAATAAAATAATTCATCCCAAATAAATTTAACAAATTAAAAATAAAAAGTAATAAAAAAATAAGGGAATTGATATATATATATATATATATATATATATAAAGAGAAAAGATAAAAGAAGTAAAATATGCATACTTAACTATTTTTTATACTTGCTCTCTATTATATTTATATTCCATTTCCTAATAACTTTTTTTTCAAATATAAAGGTATTTAGCCAAAATTACTATTTACTATTTTTTTATTTTTAATAATAAGTAGAATCTTAATATAATTTAAAAACTCTAAAATAATTTTTGCAATATCTTAAGAAATATTTAATTAGTAATCAAATATTTAAAATTTACTAATATTTATTTCTTACAATAAAATTTTAATATATAAAACTTTAAAATATATATATTTAATTATTATCAGTTCAACCAATAAATCTTGAACCAGAACATTCATCAGTTCGATGACAGGCCAATTTTAAAAACATTGATAAAATTTGATAAAATTTTAAAATTATATAATATTTAATGTGATACTATACAAGATAATATATCGTATAAGATAATATTATTATTTATTTGATAATGTATCATATAACATTAGATAGTATAAAAATTAACCACATTGATAAAAATACCCTTTACTTAAAAAATATATTATATTTATCTAAATTTATTATATTATATTAATTTTTAGAGATAGAATATTAGTAAATAAGGTTGCACATAATACATAGCGACTTAGGTGATTTGATCTTGCTTGGTCACATTAGGTTGAGTAGCAACAAAATAATTTGAGTAAAGGGTCGGGTCCCTGTTTTAGCCAACCCAACTCGATCTTGTGAGTTTTTTGAAAATATTTATTTTATAAAAGCTTATATGAAAATTTTATTTTTTGGGACAAAATATAATTTTATAAGAATTTATATGAAGTTTTTATTTTTTAAGAATTAATTTATAATTTTTACAAAACATCAAGGGGAAAAAAGTGATTCAACTAGTTTGAAAAACCAATATAACCCAATCTTATACTAAATTAACTAGACTGAGTCTGATATTAAATTAATTTTTGCGTGGTTCATCCCAATCCTATTATTATTATTTAATTATTTTATAGATATTTATGTAAAAAAAAATTTAGTGGTAAAATGTAATTTTATAATGACTCATATAAAAATTTTATTTTTAAGGCCATTTTATAATTTGTGTCAAAAATTATTTTATAGGAATTTATATGCAAATTTTATTTTTTGGGTCATTTTATAATTTTTATCAAAAATTTAAAAATAACTCAATTAATTTGATTTCAACGAGTACTAATTAAAGTTGGTAAAACCTTTGCATTAGATTTATCAAAAAAAAAATCCTTTGCATTAGATTTATCAAAAAAAAAAAAACCTTTGCATTAGACCTAAAAAAAGAAGTTTGGTCCAAAATTAGATTGAGTATTGGATTACTCTAATAACCGGTCAATTATCACTTTTATCGGACTAGGATAAAACCCAACCCAACCAAATCAATGAATATTCCTATAGGTGAGAAGTTAAAATTAAAAAATATTAATAAAATCTTATACATTAAAATTTAATCAAATTTAATCCTGCCTGTCAATGTATGATTAGATTATATATTATTTTGATATATAAATTTTATACAATACATTACTTGTATCAAACAAATGATAAATTTATAATATATTATATTAACTTATATTATTAGCTCTTATAAGATATATCAAACAAGCTTTAAAATTTCCTATATATGATATGAAAATAAAAAAAAAATAGATATAATTTCTTCAATTATCATTAAAAGATTTTTTGATTAAAATATGAAAAGTATATAATTTTTTAATAATAATATAAAAAAAGTGTATGTTCAATTGGAGAATTATACACTTATATGCAAAAATTATATACTTATCATATTATTATTATTATTATTATTATTATTATTATTATTATTATAAAATCATATATTTATCATATTTTAATTAAAAAATTATAATAAATATACAAAAAATTGCATATATATATATATATATTATTTATAAAATTCACTTGGATTGCTTTCAACATACAAAGAATCATAGTAGTTGTATTTATCTTTTGTTCACTGAGAAATCAGCACCTACTTGTTTATTTTGCATTCGTGTGTTAGGTTTAGAATTCCATATTTTATCTGCCATAAATGAATTATATATATTAAGTGTACAGATGTTTATGAATACTTGATTATAGTCCTCCTTGAAAATTTCTAACACGAGTTTTCGTAACTAACTCATCTAGATTAAATGATCAGCTGTTCCTTTCATAAACAAAAGCTGGTATGAGGAAAATATTAATTATTTCTCTTCTTCTAAGGAACTAACGATTTTTTTTTATGAATTCACTTGATATAGTTCATTTTTATTTGCATCTACTGTTTAAATAATAAAGAGAAAAACTTTATCTTAACTCTCACTAATAGGTGAATTTTTAATTTAGTTATTCATAAATTATTTTTAATTTAATTTTTTAATCATTAAAATATTTATATTGTTGTCTTTTTATATTATCTTTATCTACAATTTAACGTTAAACCTATCATTCTACTTATTAGAACATTAAACTTCAGGTACAAATTAATAGCGTTAAGTAACTAATAACATATAGGTCAATTGACTATTAAGTTTGGTCTTCAAGTTTAGCAGAAGAAGGGCTAAAAAGGTAATATTACAAGTATTTTAGTTATTGAGGATTAAATTGTAAGAAGGAAAAACTACATTTTATTCCTTTAAACTAACACCTAATTATAATATTACTACATAAACTTCGAAATATAACAAAATATCCTCATAAATATTAGAATAAAATGAAAATGTTAAAAGCTAGTTAATTTTAGAACTAAAAATTAGCTTTTTGGAACTTGAAAGAACTTTTTTCAAATAAAGCATCCAGTTAACTTAATAAATGTCACCACAATTAAAATCATATTGTCTTGTTGCTAATTTTAATTGAGATTCAATATTTTTGTTTCAGTCCAATTTTCATAAAGATGTTTTCTTACATTTTAAAGTTTATATACTTATTTAGTAATTAAACTTTATTTTAATCAATAAAATGTAATATTTTTATAAAAAATGATTTATGAAAGGCTAAATTAAAAATCTATTAATGGAAAAAATAAATTTTTTCTCATCAATTCATGAACTAATATTAACGCCCAAGGAAAAAAGAAAAAAAAAAGTGTTTTATGATAATTGAAAAGAGATATAGCTGGTATTAAGAAATAGGTTCTTTCTTTTCAAACAGGTTACATTATTTTAAATTTTATTTTTGTCCTTTAATTTTATTTAAATTTTATTTAATCTATTAATATTATTTTAAATTTGACATCTATTAATATTATTTTAATTTGACTTTCATCTCTTAACTTTATTTGATTTTAATTTAATTATTTAATTTTACTTTTTTTAATTTTATTTGATCTTTTAATTTTATTCTAAATTTTACTTTTGTGATTTAATTTAATTTTTTTAATTTTCTCTAATCTACCTAATACTTTCCTTTTTTTTAAATGGATGATCTAAACAAGACTTTTCTATTTAATATTTTAATTTAATAAATTTAAGAAAAAAAACCATTTGAGTAGTTTTTAAAATTTAATGGCCAAATTAGAACAAAATAAAATTAATGAACAAAAATAAAATATGACATAAAATTAAGAAATCAAATAAAATTAAGGAATAAAAATAAAATTTAAAATAAAATTAATGAATCAAATTAGAACTAAATAAATAAAAAAATGAAAGCAAACATAAAATAAAATTAAAATTTTAATTAAAACTAAAAAATAAAAATAAAATCTCAAATAAATAAGGAAAGAAAAGTGGATTTTTCCCTTTTGAGGTATGGTGGGGTCAAATACGTTATGGCAGGGGGGGATTGAATGCATGTTCTATGAGAATGAGAAAACGGTTAAAGCAATAAAGTTAATTAAAGCAATAAAAGCAAAATCCAGGCCAAAGATGCATTGAAGAAAAATAATTAAATGCAATTGAATGGAATTAAATGAGGTGGAATGGTGGGCCTTTTATGGCAGATCACAAATTCACAATGCACAAAAATGGAATATCAATTACACAATCTTACACCCTATCTTGGCATCTTTTATTATTATTTTTTGTTTGCACAAAAATGGAATATCAATTACACAATCTTACACCCCATCTTGGCATCTTGGCATCTTTTATTATTATTTTTTGTTTCTTATATGTGAATGCATGCCCTTATATTTTATGAATTTTCGTGCCTTTTAAACCAAAAAAAAAAAACCATTCTATAAAAAGTTACTCAAGAAAAAATTACTTTTTTTTTTTGGTACAATAACTATTCGTGTGATTTATTCATTGTGATGTAATTTTTTTAATATTTATTATATTTTTGTAATCATTATTTAATAATATTTATTTTTATTATTTTTTAAAAAATAAAAAATATAAGTATTATTTTTTCTTTCATCTATTTATTTTTTACATTCATTTTTTGTAACATATACCTATGATTTATCCAATCAAACATGCTAGAAATGCTAATATAGTTGTACAGTTAAGTTAATTACAGAAAAATTTTCCTCTAATTTGGTTATATTAACAATTAAAACTATTTTATGTAATCTAATTTAGTTTTTAAATTGCTCCTCTCTTTTGTTTTCTTTTTCTTTGGTACTTTTCAAACAAAAATAATTAAAATATATATTCAACTATAAATTTTCCTTCCTAGCTAAGAAATGAGTTATCTTTATTTTCATAGTTCTCTTTTGGAAATTCCAAGGTTTTTTGGAAAATAAATAACTTTTATTGACGTAGTAATTTGTAGAAAGACTTTTTATTGAATTACTAATTATTTTATGTTTTTTTTTTCACATTTCAAGAACAGAAACAGACAAAGATGTTTTTAAAAATTAAAGAAATTTGAGAGAAGTGAACCTTTTTATTTTTACGATGTTTTACGCATCAAGTTATTATAAATAGCGACTAACGGTAGTATTTTGATTATAGTCTAATATCGATCCAGAGTTTTTCACGATAGTCTTTTTTAGTGTTTCAGATAAAGATGCTCTCTCGATCCTCCATTTTGGGAATGGTTAGACATCTTTGGACTTCGTCCAAGTTATTTCTTTCTTTCAGAGGATATCCTCGGCATTAGATTTTAGTTATAGTTTTCTTTTTATTCATTTTCCTTTGCTTTCTAGTTTCTTATGGTAATCCTTTCTTTCCATTTTAAATTTATTGGATTTTGAGGGGATGGTCCCATTCTCTTTTATCGATTTTGCTTTACTGGAGTTGGTGGGTTTAAAACTAATTTCATGAAATCCATAGTTCTCCCATCCTCTTTCACCAAATTTTATAGTCATGAACATTTAATATATGTATATATATATATATATATATATATATTGAGGGGTTATATCACTGAAGGAGTCATCACATACCTACAGATAAAGGATAAATATTGTTGATGTTTTTCTCAATATTAATTGGCCTATTTTTATATCCATTTAGCTGCTCATATATTTTTATCATTTATTAATTCATTTTTTTTCAGGGCAAAAATCGGAACCTCTCCTTCTAAGCAAGAAATGGCAGACTTTGAGGTAATTAAAAAGAAAAGCATCCGGCATAGTAGAAACTGAAAAGGAAAGAAAAGAAAAGGATGTCCCTATCTTTGTTATATTTCTATAATCTATTATTACTTTGATGTTGGCTCAGAATAAAAGGTCTTTGCTTTTGTGAATGCAAAGAGCTCTCTCTCCCCTCGTCTTGGACACTCTAGAGAGAGAGAGAGAGATATATATATATATAGAAGTATAGGTGGGGCCCTGGGTAATATTTTATTAAAAATACAAAAAAAAAGTTTCCTAAATTTTAAGTCACTTTCATGATATCTTTAAATTTTTCAAATTGAAAAATACATTTTAAAAGAATTTAAATATAATTTTGACATATTTGGTGTCGAATTTCTTTTGTATAAAAACATGATAGGACAACAATATAACTCAACATTACATAATTAAAATTTTTTAAAAATTATTTATGTGTATCATACTTTTATTAAAAAATCTAATAAAAAAATATTCTGTAATTTTTAGTTGGATAGATTTTTTGATTTTCACATTTTAAAAAACAAGTTATTTTATCTCCCTTTAATCTAACAATATTAACTTAAACGTTATATTAATCTTTTTCATAATTATTGTGGTAAGTTTTAATTTGTCATCAATGTCAATATACTTATATTTTAAAAAAACTTTTTAGAAATATAAAATTTGAAAATTTTATTTTTAATTTAAAAAATTCTATAAGTTATTATCAATTTAGCAGAGTGATGTAATTTTATTTTTAATTTTTTTCTTTTTTAAAAAAATTATAGTTTAAGATTTTAACTTAAAAATATTTATACTAAATTATCTTAAATTTTAAAATTAGTAAAAAAAATGCAAAGTTATAAATATTTATACTAAATTATCTTAAATTTTAAGATTTTAAATAATATTTTTTATAACCAAAATTTTTTAAAAATAATTTTAAAATTTAAAATTTTTTAATATAAATATTTTCCATTTAAACCTTAAGTTATAAACTTCCATGGCTTATTTATCGTCTTTGATCTATTGGGCCCTTCCCCCTTCGCTCCTTGAGCCGGTGCATGGCACGTGTGGTAATTTAAGAAACCAGATGGGAATAGAGGTTAAGATAGTAAGAGACGGATTTGGTAGAAATTGGCTCGAACATCCAACCTCGGGGCCTATCAAAAGTCAACCAATTTCCATGCAAATCATTTTATTTTATTTTTAATCCTTATTGATGGCCAAAAAAATATTTTTCAACTTTTTAAATAAAATAAAATTTAAAAATAATTAAATTGATTTGATTATTTAAATATGTAAATATCTTACTATATATATATATATATATATTTAAAAATGGTTCAGTCCACTTGCCAACTCCTACTTACTGACATGCATTTTGTTTGACTAACGTGGAACGGGTGATGCAAAAACAGGACGAGGGGACTGGATTAGCGAGGCTAGATTTGGGAATGGATTTCAACGACACAAATGGATTAGAAGGCCTCGTAACCCCATCACCATCAGGCAGTCCTCACAATGGATTAATAACTGGCACCCATCCCAGTTTACTTGATGTACAAGTACAAACTCTTTCTCTCTTAATTCTTCTCCGTCGTCTTTGTCATCTCACATATTTACGCAGTTTAGGATTGATGATGGAAATGTTGCAGCAGAAGCAACAGAAACAAGAGGTGAAGGCATCCATCGCTGAAAATGTCCATTTGAATGATATTTCCAACACTCAACAACTCGCTCTTGAGCAACCTGCCACTCTTGCACCGCCTAATCAGGTACGTAAGCGCTCATTCTTTTCTTTAAATCCTTGTATTTAATTTGTTGTACATACATCATTCTTATAATCTTGTTTTCTTTTTTTTTATTTGGTTGTATAATATTATTATTGTTCAGCATCAAGCTACAGGGTGTTCTTCCAGCCTTCTTGGGCAGCCAACAGATTCTGCTATCGTTAACGTTAATGCTTCCATTCTGCTGCCTCCTTTACCTGCACCCTTTTTAGCTGATCCATCGCTAAACCAAACCTATCCAAACCGTTTTTCTTCAGCGGTACTGATTCCTCATCAAAGACACGATGCACTTGCGTGTCATAATAATCTGCCTTTATTCTTCTGCATTTGGCTTGAACACCGTACTCTGTATTGTCACATACATATAGGTACTGCTTCTCTTTCATATATATGATTTATATTTGCTTGTTATTAAGAACAAGATGCATGCTTTTCTATCATGACCTAGTCGGGATTTTGCACAGCTATCCACCCTTGAACAGGTATCTTCGGCCTAAAAAATGTTCTCGTATGATATATAATTCCAGTCTGGTTAATGATGTGAATTTGAAGTAATTAATAAAAATACATTGTTTATATAATAAAGTTCAAGGATAGATCAAGACTAAAAGTTGGGATATGTCAATAAGAAGCAAAAGAAAAATGAAAAGAAATCTAACATAATTTTGACTTCACAATTACCTTTTAAAGTAATCAAAATTGGCATTTTCTTTCAAATAGACGTGGTTTAAATTGTGTAAGTATTTTTTAAGACCAAGTTGAGTAGAAGGAATTACTATGGTATTGCATAAATTTCATATAATTTTGTTGTTTGATGAACTGATTAGGCTTCATCAATAGGGGCCCAAGCCCCGTTGAGTCTTGGTAATCAACTTAATCACCATCTGCAGGCTCTGAATGAGAACTTGCCTATGTAGGTTACTCTACTCGGAGAAAATTATGATTGTCGATCTCTTCCTTTGTTTTCTTCGTTGCTCTTAATAACAAGTCTTGCATTCATTTGTTGTAGACTTCAAATTCAAGGCATGGGTTTTCCGAATAATCAGAATAGCCCAAACCATCCGGCGCTGGTGCAAAGTAACATGGTAAACAATAGTTTGAATGGAACCAATTATCAACAGTCATGCTCTGTCCCATATCTGTTGCAGCAAAACCCAGCAAGTACAAAGCATCTAAACATGCCTCGTTGCGAACCATGTTAAAATATATGCACTCTTGTGTATTATCATAATATGCAGGCACAGGCAGCGATAGCAACTCAAATACCATTGATGACCAGCCAAAGCTCCGCCTTGTTTCCTTATCAGTATCAGAACATTACCCCTTACGGCGCATTCAATACCAGAAGGTATGTCACTTGGAGCTGTAACATTCATCACTACTTTGTTTTTTAACCATGTTTTGATAATTTAAATTTCACTCCTCCCAACTTCAGGTCCCAACGTTACCAATTCCCAGCGGCTAATAATGTCTATGCCTCACAATATGTCTCCAACTACATGCAGTATGATGCTTTGTGGGTTAGATATCACTTGACTTTTACAAGCAAATGCATTCATTATTTCATATCTTTCTTATTTAGGCCTCAGCAACCCAATGGCATTCTGTCCAGAGTTAGCAATGCCACTGGTATGCCAAATATTTACCTTCCAAATTATAGTATGCAGCTTCTGTGCCCAACGTATCCTAGGTACGTAGTCTACTTCCATTTTTTTTTTTAAATTATGTTGTTACATAATTCATGCTAGATCTGATTATAGGTTGGAAAACCCACCTAGCTCGATAGTCCTTGATCAAAAAAATAGATATAAACCTAGAAAAAGTCCAGTAAAAGATGAGTTTATTTTTAAAAAATTTAAATATAAAATGAATTATAAGTTTAAATTTTTTAAGTTGTACTTGAGTTTAAACTCGATCTGAGTCCAACCTATATTATAATTATTTTTTATATATTATTACTAAAAAATTATTTATAATTATAGATATAAATAAAAAAATTATATAATATATACGATTATTATATTTTTTTTACTCTTACTTGTTACAAAATATATTATTAAAAATAAATTATAATTCAAATAAAATAAATTATTTACAAATAATATTATTAGAAAAACTATTATCTTAAAAAGTTTTCTTATCTCATACATATTCTAAATGGTTTAAATTTCATATAACATTTTTTTGAATTATTTAGTATTTAAAATAAAAAATAAGCCTAATAAATAATAAAATAAATACATCTATTATTTAAATTTTTTACAAAAAGATAAAAAATAAAAAATATTATTTTTTTAAATATGAGTTGGACCAAACTTGACTTGTTTTTAATTGGACTCAAGGCTCGTGACTAAAAAAATTTATAAATTTTTTTATGACCTCAACCTCTCTCCTGAACAAATCTAATTGGCACCTTTATACTTGAAGTATCAAATAACAAGCCTGCCGTTCGTTTTTTTTTTTTTTAAAAGTCCGGAACCATACTCATATGTTCAGTCTGATATTGCCCCGACGCTACCACATAGTCTTGATCATTATCAACATGGGCGTTACAGATCCATGCGGCGTCTTCCTGCTCTTCCTTCTTGGTACTCACTCTTTCCATTTATTGTTTTATTGCCAAAATTTATTTGAGACTGAATTCTCTTATTTATTTTCTGCATATAGGCCTGCAATGTTCCGCAACGATCGTCCACAAACTAGGCCGTCAGTGACCACAATCTATTCCTTTGTATCTGCATTTTATCAAATCATTTGACATGAGATTTTCCATTTCAGTCTACCCCTTTATCGAACATGTCTGCTTGTGTGTTATGCAAATTTCTTTTTCTCATTGTAGATATCCCCTATTTTCTAATTATCAAGAAAGCTATCATTACCTGTCTCAAATCTCGACGTCAATTGGTTTTGGACAACAAGGGACTAATTCTGCCTATTTCGTAGAGTAAGCAAAACAGCCTTTACTAAATATTTGTTACTCTTCTATCGAGAAAGACCTACTCATCGTTATCTCTAATCTCTGTATGTTCAGTAGGATTGATTCATTATGAAATGTAGGTCGGTGAGGGTGTCAGATAGTATAATTTTCGAATCTACACAGTTACCGAATAGCCAGCATATTCGGTGGCACAACTCCATCCTTCATCATAACTCCACTCTTCATCAGTTGTTGAGCCCAGGATTACCTCAGATTCCATGGAGCACCGCATTGCCTCATGCTTCAGGAGTTTCCAGGTACTTAGATCTTTCACGTTAGGGGTAACTTCGTCCATGTGACTTTAACTAGGTATATTTGTTTATAATTTTATCTGATTATAGAGGCATCACATCACGCCTTTATAATATTTTTTATTCATATCAATTATTTTTCAATTCAGGTTCCAAAACACTTTCCGGGTTCAGCTGCAGAATTCTACCCCCGTTTTCGCAAATAACAATGTCCCTAGAGAATGTGAGGGGCAACAATTTGGAAAATCTTCCTCGTCTTCCAGGTAATATACTTGACGCCATCTGTGATTTCTATGTCCTTCACATGATTTGAGTCACGTTGCCTGTTCTAGGTAACATTTGTTTTGTTGAGTCATCTCAGGGTGCAATCTGATGAGGAACTTGTCACTTCACTAAATCAGGATATTCAACCATTGACCACCGACTCCTCTGTTACACCAATTATGGACGTACAAAATCAAGATGTGAGCTTCATGTTCATTTATTTAAAAGTAGTTCCACAATTTTTTTTTTTCCATTTTGAATAAGAGTGTAAATGGGCTTAGTTTCAACTTACTTTAATATTTAGTCTAATTTTAAATGAGTTTAAAATTTGAGGTTAATTACTTATTCGGATTAGTCTAATGTGAGATTAGAATGGGTTAGTGTTCGATGATCATATTTTATTTTATTTTATTGATTTTTTAAAGTTTGTTGTAAAAATTATAAAATAATTTTTAAAAAATAATATTTTTATATACATTTCTCTAAAATTTAATTTTTTAAAAAAATTAAAAATTTTATATAAACTTTTATAAAAAATATATTTTTTTAAAATTTAAACTATTGAGTCAAATTAAGTTAGATTAGGCTTTAAGACTAATTCAATTATATGGTCTGGCCTTTTTTTTTTTTTTTCATATACCCAGTTCAATCTGATCTAACTTGGTCTAATAGAATAAGGTCTATCATGTCTGGTGTACGTCCTTACTTTTGGATATATGGTTTAAAAAGAAAATTGCTACTTGTTGGCTAATAGTTTCGTACCATTGAAAGGAATACACAAGGTTTCAATTGCGTCCTCATGGCCTGTAGGGACAAGGATCACTATATCATGATCATATTCGAAGACGATTTGAAGGAGGAGAATCATCATCATCTAAACGTCCGAAGGTATCCATTTTTTTTTTTCCGTTTTTCTGTGACAGAGAATATATGAATCCAACATAAGATTTAGTGCTCATTCCTCCCTTGTTTTCAGCAGGAGGATTTAGATGAAATGCAAAGGCAAAGGGGTGAAATATCTCCCAAATTCGGAGAAGCTGAAATAAATTTTGAAAATGAAGGGGAGAAACATCAAAATACTGAAGCGATAAACCTCTCTGCTGTGAGGTTGTCTTCTAGGGCTGAAAAAAATCTTCTTTCAGTTGCTCTTACTTATGATACTTTAAATTGTGCATATAACTTTCATAACCTATAATACAATAATAGCAAACTTAAAAACTCTTCTGGGTTCGAATTTTCAGGCCATTCATGAACTCTCTCTATGACCCAGAATTTGAGAGGAGGGGTCTTCCCATTGACCCTCATCTTAGATTATTCAAAGGATAAGGTAATTAAACTACTTTTTTTTGGACCAATTTTTCTCTTTTCTTTATTTTCTCAATTATTAAAAGCAAAAACGCAGAACAGTGTGCGATATCTTATCAATTTTTTGGGCCAAATGTGACATCTTATCAATGAAAATTGAGAAAAATGTACTTTTTGTTTTAAGCTACATGCTTCAATCGTTTGATCTTTGAATTTTATCCTTATATGGTTAAGTCTATAAAAGTTTTTGACCGCATACTTATTAGTCCCAGAGCATGTATATTTAAAGGTATAAATGAATCAAGTCATTTGTTAAATACTCTGATTTGACTTATTAAAAACTCAATGTGGGTTTATTTATTAAATAAAGAGATTTGATCAACATGTTAAACTTATTTAGTTACATTAGCTAAAGTTGAAAATTTGATACGTGATTTGTTAAACTCGCAAATAATTAATCTAAATCCAATTAGTAACAAAGTATTATTTTAAAGATTATCAATATATGCAAAATTTTGAATATTGTTATATATATATATATATAATTTTCTCACGTATACAGTATAAAAATACATAAGTTTTCATTTTCAATTCTACATGTGCGTACAAATATATATTATATTTAAAATATAGTTGGTAAATTTTTTGGGCTTGGTTCATTTAATAAATAAGTTGAGCTTAATTACAATTTTTCGCTTAATTAAAGTCTAGGCTTGTATTTAGGTTTGCTTCATTTTAAATGAACTAGCTTGTTCATGATGAAACTTAGCTTATTTATAACTCTATATGTTTCGTTTAGTTGAAAGATGTAATGGTAAAGGGAATGTAAAATGTGTATAATGGGAATAGGTGAGATAAGAAATAATTGTTTGACTTTTATTTTAAAAGAATGATTTAATGAATAGAATAATAAATATAAAGATATAATAGATATTATATAAGTTATATAAAAAAATATTTTCACAAAATATTGAACCAAACGGAGCCTATGTATATTTATCCTATTTTTGACTGATGGGATAATTAATAATTAACTGGTCAAAAACTCTTGAGGACTAAGTATGAAGGAATAAAATTTATAAATCAAATAATTAAAGCATGCATTTTTTTTTATTTTTAAGAACTGAAGGTTATATTTCCTCAAAAAATTAAAAAATTACAATCATAGTTTAGTATTATATTTTGAACTGAAAACATTTGAGATTTTATTTATGACAAAATATACTGTACTTGTTGTTGGTGAGTTTTTTTTGTTAATTTTATTTATTATTTTTATTTTCTTCGTAGGGAATTGGCGTGCCTCTCCCGCTCCAACTAAGTGTCAAGTTCTCTCAACTGTCTGGTTTTTTCTGAAAGACTAGGTTATCCTTGTTTTGGTGTTCTTTTCAGCTGAAGCTTCAGTATCGAATCGTTTCTTTTCATAGAAAGTTTTATGTATAAACTAAGTTTGGATTTTTTATTAAATGGAAAATCAAGTAATTACCTTGCTCCAGATCACAGGTTTGTAGAGCGGTGGCCAATGCTTGGGCTAATGCTTTGTCGTAAAGTTTTAAGAAAATTCGTTGCCTTGCATCTTATAAGGCATGGCAACAAAACAATTATAATTAAGAAAATATAATCATTATATTATAAACAGTAATTATTTTACTAAAAATTAATCAAAACAAAATATTCACACCAAATGGATTATTTATATAACTAAACATATAACGCTAAATCTCAAAAGCACAATAATAATTGCACGATCCTTGGCCTAAATGACACTGCTAGTGAAATTTGATGCATTTGGATTCGACCCTTACTCCACTTTCAACTCTCAAGGTCTTGTAACAGGGGAAAAAAAAACAACAACAATAATTATACTAAAAATCCAACCACTCAAAACAAAAATTCAATAATTTTACTCTGAAATAGGTCCGCCTACGCCATATACCATAAACACAACCAACGTTCTCCCTTCACCAATGGCCCAACCTTCCCTATTTTCGAACTTGAGTAGATTTTGAGCATATAGCAACACCACAAACATAAGGACCCAAACACCACCCCCCCCCCCCCCCCCCCAAAAAAACAAACAAAAGAAAAGAAAAAAGTAACACCACAAACATTTGAAAATATGAAACTGGAACCCAGTACAAGCAGGAGCAGATTTAATACTCTACAGGAGAAGCCTTCAAGGCATAAGCAGTTTTATGACTGACTGAAAATCAACCTCAATAAAGTGAGTTATCAAACACCCATGGCTCATGCTGAAACAGCTCCCGGCCATTCATTTGGATTGTTCCTGCTGCAATATTCTCTCCACGTTTCCTTGATGCTTCAGCTTTTCTGGCTGATGCAGCAGCATCCTGCAAGAAGGCAGATACATATTAACAATTAGGAAAAAAGTTCCTCACAACATAGTAGCTTAAATGTGCTTTGGTATGTTACTCTCATTGACATGAATCCTTGGTCTAGGCAGTCCAATAATCCATAATTCGCAATAGAATCTCAGGTTATAAATGACTCGGCAAAGTATTTATTCAAAAATCAATTCTAACCTCAACATTATGGAAATTGCTAAAGAAGTTTCACACCAAACACTTCGAATTTAAGTTCGTCCCCCCGTTCATGAATCAAGTTTATAGTCTTATAGAACAAGTTAAAGCAGGAGACATAGGCGTTCTGAGTTAAATACTTCTGTATTCTTCATTCTTTCTTTTTCCTTTCAGGGCCATCACTAAGTTTAACTATTGCTAACATATTAAATCAAGGTGAGTCGTAGTAGTATCAAATCCAGCTTCTCAAGTCCTTGGGCTTTAGATCAGTAAATAAATAATGTGGCTGAAGGCAGGGGAGGCTTTATTTCTAAACAGAACATTTGACTACGCCGAGAATTCTTGCAAGCTGTATTAGTTTTCAATCATTGAAACCAAGTCGAAAACAAAATTACAAAGGTTGCTAGCTACCCTCCATTGTTCAAAACATAAGCTTCCACCTCAAAATTCATCATAGAAACAACAAGAGAAAGCTAGCTAAATGGTGTGTTTTGACGTCTAAGCACCATAGATGCTGGAACAATTTAGCCTCAGAAACTACTCTTTACAACCAATATTATATATATATATATATATATCATTAATCAAATCTGTAAGAAATCGAGAATTTAACCAAATTAAAAATTATCAGCGAGTTCTAATTTAGATTATAGAAAGAAATAGACGTATTAGGAACCAAAAGAACACAATCCTCAACTTTCGGGCAAGAGAAAAAAAGACACAATCCTTGATGCCACAAACAAAGTAAGAAACGAAAACTCTAATCGAGCTATGGGGAAAGTGAGAGAGAGAGAGAGAGAGAGAGATTATTAGAAGACCTTCTGGCGCTTCCAGGAGAGGAACTGAGCCTCTGTGATGGGGCTTGGCTTTGGTCTTTCATCTTCCTGCCTTCCCCGTTCTTCAGTTTCTGCTCCCATCGTTAATCGTTTACAGCAGAGGATCCGCCGCGGGGAAAACAACGTCGAGAAGGGGATGGATAGGGATAGATAAACGACGATGTCGCTTAAATGGAAGTGTTTAAGGTGTCAGTGATTTTTTTTTTTTATGCCAACAATTATATGAGAAGTCATAATTATATAATAAACTATTAATTAGATTCACAGTGACTAGTTCAAAACATTCTGATATATATATATATATATATATATATATGAATGATAGAAGGTTGTGTTGAAATTACTCTTTGACTTTCTTTCCTATACTTGGTATCTGGTAATTCATCTCATTTTTTTCATCGATATATTTGTTATAGCAAAAGTTTAATCATTTAAATTTGGTTTATTCTCCCAGAAAGTAAACTGCTTGTTGTTTTTTTATACTTAGAAATATTTTAAAAATTCCTTTTTTGTACGTGAGTTGCAATTTTTACACAAAAAAACACTTTTTATTTTTGTTGGCTTAATTAATTGTGATATTTTTATCGTTATGTCTGATATGTGGCAATAGCAAAAGGAAATGAAAAAATTTTAAAAAAATATTATACAATATTTATTATATTTTTATTATTATTACTTAATAATATTTATTTTTTATTTTTTAAAAGTAAAAATATTGATATTATTTTTATTTTACTTATCTACTTTTTTTTTTTGTTTATTTCATTCTATTACAGGCAACTAGGGACCTCGTTCTTCTAAGGTATAAAATAAATAAATTGTTCACCAAAAAAAAAAAAAAATCATCTCCCCCAGCCTTTGGCCTCTTGACTCAATATATATATATATATATATACATATATATGACAATATTACACAAAGTTTATTGATTTCCATATCAAAATCAAAATATGCATTGAAATTTAAACACTTAGACAACCCAAATTTCATGGAGTACGTCTATATAAACCCACGATATCAGGGGGTTGCACAACTTGCGCCAAATTTAGAAGACAGACATGCATCTACAGCTTCGCCAACAGTTAGGAAAACCCATTCTTTACCGATTTTATCCACGAATTGGGCTAGTTTTAGCTTGTGAATCACCAGCCACCTTGGGTTCACCATGGCTAACTGCAACAAAAACAAACAGTACATTTGTGTTAGAATTTGGTCTCAAGAATTGAGACATAATATAAATTCATGGTTGCCTCACTTCTACACCACGCGAAAGCAACCTCTTGTGCAGTTCCTCCAGTGCAAGAATTCCCGAGGTGTCAACGTTCATCAGGTCTATTGTAAAGAGAAATGAAGAGGATCATTTTCTATGGTCATATTCTATACACCAGATCATTAAAGAAATGTTAAGAGGACTCACTGGTCATGTCTAGAATTACTGCTTGGACCCTTCCCTTGGAAGTTTCTTTAAGGTCTTTATCTTCTTTCGCCACCCACTTCAGTATTCTAAACAAATAATTAACAAATTCAAAGTTGATTAATTTTCACAAGACTCTCTCTAAATCATTTGAAAATGAAGTGCTTACCTTTCTCTGACAAAATTTGCATTTGCAAAGCAAAGAGAGCCTGAGCTGATGCGAATTGCCAAGATGCCAGGAGTGCCGGTGGCCATGGGATATTGACTCACATCGCAAAATGCCTCCGTTCTTGGAACTCTACCCAGAACTTCTATCCCAGGTCGAATTGACTGTATTAGTATCTTTGCAAACGATATTGATACCTGCATCCACACAAACATCTCATTCACTGATCTATCTTTACATTGATGAAAACGTTGAAAAAGGTGAAAAACTTACCGCAACAAGAAGACCAATCTCCACTGATACAAACAAGACGCCAAGGAAAGCTCCAAGACACGCAAGAAAGTCTAATTTGTCAACCTTCCAGACATAGCGAGCTTCGCTTATGTCAATGAGTCCAGGAAGTGCAGAGAGGATGATGGAAGCAAGGATAGCCACAGGAGTATAGTATAACAGCCTTGTAAACAGTTCTAAGGACAGAATCACTGTAATCGCCATTACAATATTTGATACTGCCGTTTGACATCCAGTACTGAAGTTTACTGCAGTCCTCGAGAAAGAACCTACAAGTGTTCAAATCAAAACCATTAGAGTTAATTTTACCTAGAGTTAATTTTCTGCAAAATTAATGGGGAAAGAAATCACCAGTTGCCAGATAGCATGAAGTTAAGGATCCCGCTATGTTCATAAAGCCCATTGCTAACATTTCTTTGTTCCCATCAAGATGGTATCCTCTAACGGAAGCAAAAGATCGCCCCACAGCTATTGCTTCCTGAAGTTTTATGTTAGGGTTGCCGTTTCAGGATTTCAGAACTCGAGTTGGAAAATGGAAATATAATTATTAAACTCACAGTGAGAGCGATAATGGCAGAAAGCAATCCAATTTTAGCTGCTTCTGCAACATGTTGACCATGGAATTGTAACTCATGAGCTGAACTGGGATTGAGGCCTCTTTTGACATGCTTTATTATAATAACCCCTTGCTTATCAGATTTTGTCAAATACACAATTAATGTAGATAGTATAACCGACACGAGAGGAGAAATAGCTGGCAACCAGAAAAGCTTTTTGTTTCTTCTGCCCTGAAGTTAGAAGTGTTGTGAAACGGTTCATTTCAAACAAAACACAGATAATTTATTGCTTCAGTGTTGAAACTTGAATTTTCATTACTTACAATAATACGGCTAGACAGAAGGAAAATCAGGAATGAACACCCCAGGACAAAATTCAGAGGGTACCACTGTCAATGAATTAGACAGGAAACTGTCAAAAATGTAAAAAGAAGACCCATATAAAATTACTGCACATTGAAATGCAAATGTCTGACCAATGACCATCAATATAATACTGGAACAAAGATGTAAAATTGAACTCACTTTTTCTCCAGAGGTAACTTGAAGATGGAGTGAGTTGTAAACAGACTTCAAGACGGATATGGCATCAGTATTGTTAGTGAAGTGAGCAATTCCAAGCAGCCCCTTTAGTTGCTGAAGGCCAATAATGATGGCTGCACCTGCCATGAATCCAACGAGGGCAGAGTGTGAAAGAAAATCCACAAGAAAGCCCAACCTGCAAATATCACACAATGAACTACTTGGTCAGAGGAAAAAAAAGGTATCAAATTCACAAATATGAAGAAAATCCACAAGGAAATGAGGAAACCACCTAAAAATACCAAATGAAGCTTGAAAGATTCCAGCAAAGAAGGTCACAGTAAAGACAAGCCTTCTGTAGGCATCCGGGTTGGCAGCAGGATCTATCACTTTCTGGACTGTAGAGGATAGCAGCAACGACACTACAGCCACGGGTCCAATAGCAATTTCCCTTGAGCTCCCCATCACAGCATAAATAAGAGGAGGAACAACGTTTGTATCTGAATGCATCAATTCCAATATTATGAAGGGAAAAAGAAAAGATTACATTAGATAGCGTTGAAACTCGCAATTTCTTGCTTTCTTCTGCGGTATGTCAGATACTTACACAGGCCATATTGAGGGTCAAGTTTTGCTAAATTAGCATATCCTATGCTCTGCAAGATTTAAATAAGATATGAAAGAATGAAGAGAAACAAACTGTGGGGATTGTACGGTACCCATGTATATATGATGTAGCATAGGAGTAAATTTTGTGGACAAATACCTGAGGTATGCTGAGGCTGGCAAGAGTTAAACCTGCTAAAACATCATCTTTAAACTTGGAGGCTTTGTAGTTTCTGAACCAAACAAAGATTGGGAATGAACTCTGGAAGAATGAAACAGCATGTGCATAAGCAGTGTGATTCCTGGATGATGAAAAGGCCTTGTTCCCCTTGACTGTACTTAACAGCTTATTCCAGAGAGACGGTGGATTGGGAGAATTCAGTACCCACTGGGACCTCTCTTTCCGTCCAGGGTCTTCGGGAAGAAGGTGCCTCTGCTCTCTCGTTCCGGAAGCTTCGGAAGGCACTGAAGCCATGCTTCTTTGAAGTGTTTGGATGAACTCTGTAACCTTTGTACTTAATGCAGTTTCTTGTCCGTTAAATGACATTCCAACCAGTAATTTTGATGAGTCAATTTACCAGGGCTTCTACCATCTTTGGTAGAAGCCTTCGGAGTATAAATCGTGTCTTTGTATACCTCAGCCCCTCTTTTCCCAATTATGCGCCAGCTCTGATATAATTAAGCAGATTATAATTATCAGGACTGGAATAATAATTTCATGTGGAACTGAACTAATAAGAGTATTATTATCGGAATTTAAATGCATGTTAAACTCATTTATAAGGGTAGAGAATGATGCATTTAGCATCATTTTTACCAGGTTCAGTACGTAATTGGTTATTTATTTAGGGTTTATTTAATACGCAGAAAATTAAATATAAAAACTAAAATTAAAAAAAATATTTTAAAAATAAAAATAATTTGAATATATTAAATAATTATAATAATATTATAATTAATATTAAATAATTATTAATTAATTAATTATAAAAATAAAAATAGATAATATTAAATAATAATTATAAGAATAAAATAAATTATATTAAAAAAAACCCCCCTTTTACTCTTACTTTCCTTCGTTATATCAAACATGGCATAGTGTCACCCACTTCCTGGGTTCTCTTCACATGGGGCGCAGAAAGTGACGAGTAAAATGGAATTGATGTACTTAAAATAGGCGCAGCTAGTCCCAATCTACCGGCCATTTGGTTTCCTTCCTGCAATATTTATTATGTTTTTATTATTATTATTTAATAATAAATATTTTTTAAAAATAAACATACAAAAATTATTTTTTATTTATTTTATTCACTTTTTAATTTTTATTTCCCTACTTAATTTTTATATACCAAACTATCCCATTTAATTAATAAGATTTACTAACAAAGCAGGAAGCTCGAAGATATTGATATTATAATAATGGATAATTAATATTTTGTCTTTAATGGCAAAATATTTATTCTACTCTTTCATGGTACTAAAAATTTTGATATTATTAATTTTTTTATTATTTTAATAAATAAATAATTCTTGTTCTAAAATTTAAAATCTGATTTAATTATGATTTAACTAAATTAGGTATTTTTTTAAATAAATAAATTAAAATATGTAAATATTTAATAAAAAATTGATAGAAGTAGTACTAAGTATTTAATACTATTGTATAAATATCGAAAATGAATTCAATTTTGGTTTAAAACTAAAATTATATAATTTTTTCAAATAAGATAAATTAGATTACGTAACCTGAAATTTTTCTTTGACCGAAATAAGATATTCCGGAATTAATCCTTCTATTCTCTACCATTTACACTGTTCATTTTTTACTACCCCCGTTCATGCTCTGAACAATGACGTCTTCGTTGTCTTTACATTAGTTATATACGCGACGAAAAGAAATTGCTGGGGAAAGTGGTATTCAACTCATCAAATTGAGGAAGAATTAAATCAAGCTAAAATACTAGGTCGAGCATGCATGACCATATTTCTTGGCGGTCCATATCCAGAATGGTCTAATTCGAATTGAAACTCCAGGTTTGGATAAATTAATAAGAAAACTGATGGCTCAAAATCAAATTCTTTAAATTGTTACATTAATTCCATGTTTGTTGGCCCGCCTAAAACAACAATGGTTGGGTAATATTTTATATTGCAAGTTGCAACGTATATGCATAGTTGTTGAATAATTTGATGACGCTTGGATAGTGAATTATATGCGGACTCATCCAAGATTAGCAAGAAATTAAAGCGGCGGATGAAACCCATGAAATTGAGTATATGATCCCGTCATGGGCATGAAGCTAGTACAGCATAACAGTGTGTGGGGACGTGGATTATGAGATGTGTCCCCCACTCAACACTTAAAAAAAACTGATGGTAAGCATATATATGGAAGAGGTTGGGAGGACTTGGTGGCATGTCTGCCTTGGTCCCCTTTGCTTAAGGACTTGAACCACGTATTAGTGGTGAAAACAAGCAATACCACAACAACCCTATCATCTTAAGCCCACCCACTAACTACAATTCCGATCATTTCCAAGTATTCTTTTGCCCTTGTCGGTTACCACATTTCTTTGCAACTCTTGAAATGCCTCACCCTTCCTTCATTATCTATGGGGCCAACTCTATGCGTTGCTTGAAAAAGCCTTATCCCTTCCTAGTCATTTCCTTGTCTAAAGTAATTCCCATCTCCAACCTAGAAGATATTTAGAATCAATTTTATATATATAGAAAAGAGGTTTCAGTGTGCTTTTAATAAGATTGTTCAGTATATAAATTTAACTTAAATAAAATCTGAGAATATCTTTAATCGTAATATTAAAAAAATAAATTTTTGATATGTGGTAATATTAGGAGTATATTAATATGATTAAGAGTATGACTGGGCTGAGATTTGTGGGCGAGGGTTGTAGTGCTATGTAAGTTGAGCTCTAATTGCCATTTTGTGGTTTAGGGGGCTATCCGTGCCATTGTCGTATGAAATTCAAAGATGCCCTGCTTTGCGCATGATGACAATTTTAGTGGAAGTCAACTTCTAAGTAAAATGGATGGGTTTTTGTTTGTTTACACAGGAACAGGGATATAGAACTAAGGAGCAGCTGAACTTGGACGCAGTATGGAGAAGATTCAACTCATGAAACACAATACAGGGACAAAAGCATGCTTCTTTTTCCTTTTTCAACACAAAAGCCTGACTTCCCTCTTGATAATAAGCATCTGTTGAAGCCCCCGTAACTTCCTTAGATAAAGTATAAAGTTGACACGTCCCCATATAGTCGGTTTGGTTATATATTTACCATTTAAATCTAAAAATATCATCAGTTTTGATTCGCTTTTCACCAAGAGCAGCCTAGCTCAGATCTTCTCCGTATAAGATAACCTATATAATGACGTGCATTTCTTTACGTATTCTTATTTCATGTTAAACGAATCATAACTAATCAAGCTTCGTTTCATCATATCCAGGAGAATTCATATAAAATGAAACTTGGTGCTAACTCTCCTATATTTGTTTGTACCTGGTTTATAGGAGGGTTGACTGAATCACTTTCACAGTAGAACAGGATATTATATGTAGTCCCTATTTAGGAGAAAAAACTATATTATCCTTCCATATACCCTTC
The DNA here is from genome assembly GCA_032878935.1 of Erythrophleum fordii. Taxonomy (NCBI): domain Eukaryota; kingdom Viridiplantae; phylum Streptophyta; class Magnoliopsida; order Fabales; family Fabaceae; genus Erythrophleum; species Erythrophleum fordii. The sequence continues at coordinate 6,758,688 of JAVQMF010000058.1, forward strand.
GTTTTTTGGCCAATGCTTTTCTTATTCTCATCCTTGCAAAAGGGAGAAGTTGATGTTGAGAAATTGGGTTTAGCTTATGTGAAATACCATAAAGTCTCAATGCTAATTGAGTTTAGCTCAAGTGAATTAGAAATTTGTATATATTTTTTCATTGAATTCAATTCCTAAGGTTTTTTTTTTTTTTTTGAGTTTAAATGCACTTTTGGTTCATAAAAGAGATATAAAAGATTTAATTTGGTCTCTCTAATTTAAAAGCATGCATTGTTGCCTTCCTTATATATATATGTGTGTGTGTGTGTAGTTTGTTGACGTAAACACTAAATTTGAGTTTTGAGTTAATAGTGTTAGGTAAATAAATAACATCTAACTGAGTTAATATATTTAAAATTGAGGTTAACTTTTAGATTAATAATGTGATAGAAGGACAAAATCTGATTATTTAAAAAAATAAAAAAGCAATATTTTTTGTTTTTAAAATTAATTGGAGAGTCAAACTGAAATTTTTAAAAAATGAAAGGGACAAAAAGTATACTTAATCTTTTTTTATTACAATTCCTAGGCTATTATTGGAAAACTTTAAATTTTCATATAAAGTGATGATAAAACTCATAATAAACTATTTCTTCTAAAAGAAAAGAAAATTAATTATTTAGTTCTTATAGTTTATTTCAATTTTTTTTGGTAGGAAGTTTATTTCAATTTTTAATTTGATTCTTCTATAGTTTAAAATTTTTTCATAATCATCTCTGTACTTTTCAAACCTTAAAATATTACTCCCTATCATGTTCATGTATATTAACGATGTGTTGGCTTAGCAAACAAAAAATCAGATGGCTGCCACATATATTAACATTATTTCCGCGAAGGCTTCAGTTGGGCATTGAAATGCTGGCTTAGGAAGAAAACTCAAAAGATGATAAAACTTGGAGGCCTATACGCAGAAGAGCAAATTAGCTTAGTGTAAAACTACTTCTCCTAACCCAACATTTTCCACTTATCTATGATTTCCTAGGTGGCAAGCTCAGTCCTTGAGCCTTATTCTTCAAGGAAAATTAGAAAGAAAAACCCAAACCAACAAAAAGTTATAATGAGAGACCTTAAAAATTGATATTATTTAGTAAGACCAAATGAAATATGATGAACAAAAATACCATTACTTTGTTAAACAAGCCATATGAATCCCGTGCCATTTACTCTTGTCATATGTTCTTCTTCTTTTGCCATTTTTGTTCCTCACCAGTTCTGGCTTCTTCCCCTTATCCCTTTAGCTTTCTTTCTTTTCTTTTCTTTATCCTCCCCCCTCCCCCCCCAAATTTCTTCCACCCTTTATCTATTTCTCTTGTCATCCTATCAGTTTTTTCTCCAATTTCATTATTTGCGATTACTCATAGTCATGGTGTGAGCAAAAAAGAATGAGTTAGAAACTTATTGATATGCTAATATTAAAGGCTTTTTTGTAAGATCTAGTGAGTAATAATTTATGATGTATTATGTCTCTCAAATCTTGATGGTTAATGGCAATGTCTTTTTCTTCTTTTTGTACTTATTAATAATAGTTTGTATTATATATATAGTACTTGTGTTAGAGTTACAAGGACTTTTAGTAACTTTATTATCATTATTTATGTTTTTGAATATATGAAATAATGCAATAACTGTTAGAAATATTAGTATTTCTTTTTAAGAATATTACTACTTATTTTTATCTTTATTTTCATTAATATTGTTGCTTTGGTTTCAAAAATAATGAACAAGCCTGAAGCTTATTTATTTATTTATTTATTTGGTGTAATTGTGATAATTAAAGAATGAAAAATCAGATGTCAAGAGAGGTATTCTATTTTTTTCATGTAGGTGGACAAATTTTAAGAGATTTAAGTAAGAAGATTCACTATGAAGGAAGTCGAACAGGTAGAAGATTGATAAAGAAAAGGATATCGTTACAAGAACTAATGAAAATAATAAAATCAAGCATTGATTGTGATGACAATGAAATATAGCTTAAAATTTGATGCCTTTTCAGCTATTTGATATGATGAATGATACTAGTGTGCAACAACTAATCAAATACAATAATCAATATGCGCACACACACACACATAATTAATGAGAAACAAACTAAAGCATCATCATCTCAATCAATAATAGTGTAAGAAGTTAGCTTTTTATAACTTGTCTAGTCAATATCCATTGTATGTTATAATATTTATGCTTTGGTGTCACTTTCTAGTTTAACAAAATATTAATTAAATAAAAATACAAAATGAATTCAAATTCAATTCATTCCAGTGTTGGGTCTCCTTCCAACTAGGAACTTATACTTCATCCATGTTCAATGCTAAGTGCTCTTGCACCAATGCCTAAGTTAAATTCTACCAAATGGACAGATTTGATTATTAAGTCTGAACAAATTTTTTTGAATATTGTTAAATTTAGGCAAGCACTATATAAGTATAACATTACCCATAAATTTGGATATACCTTCGTAAAGAATAGTCTTAAGAAGATGATTATTAAATGCAATGTGGATGGATGTAAGTGAAAGCTAATAGCTTAAGCAATTGCTAAAAGCACATCCTTCTTAAGTATGTAAACCTTTTTGTAGTGAACACGTGCATTCAATATAAGACAATTTTGTAGTATCTCATAAGAAAAAGATGAACTTAGTGGCATCTACAATAGTTGACAATGGAATATCAACTAAAGATAAAATGTTGAACGATATCTGTAGTGAGCTATTCAGAAAACATGGATTAGCACTGAGTTACTATTAAACATGAAGGAATAAGGAGAAAGCTTTAACTAACATCAATGGGCTAGTAGATCGATCATAAATGCTAATTCTTTGATTGTGCAACTGTTTAATGGAGACAAATTTAAAAACTGTTACAAGGTGAATTTCATGAGTGAACAACCATTTTAAGGGGTTGTTCATTGCATATGAATGTTGTATAATTGGGTTCATGTTTAGTTCATAATTGATATTATATATTGATAATTGCCACCTCAGCGTGCTGTACTTGGAGACTCTATTAACTGCATCTACATATGACACAGATAATGACTTATTTCCACTTGCTTGTGCAATTGTAAGTGTAAAAACATATGATGATTGAGTGTGGTTCTTTTGAAATATTAAAGACTTGATCGACTACGTGGAAATCACTCTAGTTTTAGATTATTACAATACCATAATCAGTGCAATGAAAAAAGTGTTTGGTGGGAAAAGACTTGCATTCTACTATCGACATATGAAGGAGAACTTTAACGATGAGTTCTCTAAGGTTTGCAAAGGTCAGAGAAGACGGTGTAAAGATGATATGCTAAAATTCTTAGATAAGATTGCGTATGTTTAGTTGGATGTGAACCACATGAAAGCATTGAAAATTTTGATGTCATTCTCCCCTGTTATCAACAAATCAGCTCTCTTTTGTACATGGATAAACAGAACATATTTTTGGAAGGTTTAGAAGTTAAGCTCTTTTGTACATAGGTAGACAAAACCTATTTTTTGAAGATATGGAATTTAGGCTCTCTTTTATACATTGATAGATATAACTTATTTTTTGAAGGTAAAAAAATTAGGCTTTCTTTTGTATATGAGTAGACATAACTCTTTTTTTTTTTTTTTGGTTACATGATAATCTAACTTAATAGTTACAAAATCAATACCTTTTAATTGTAGTCATAAACAACCAACGAAAACACCAATAATCTCTTCCTATACAAATAACTAAGTGTAATTAACAATGACTCTAAACATGTCAGCTAGAAGTAATACAACAATTTTATTACAAATAAAAAGCAAAATAGGACAGAACTGCAAGAGAGATAAGTGTTAATACTAAATGAGTTAACATATATGTGTTACGTGTCAAGGTACTTACAACTAACTTTTGAAAAATTTACTACTAACCTTTAGGATTATATCTACTTTACTACTATATTATAAAGAATTATAAGCCATTTAGTAATCAAATTAGGATATATAGATTATAGCAAGTTCTATACTCAACCTCCACTAAGAGTTCACAACTTCCTTTAACCTTCTTATAACCAAGTTTAATTATGATTACTACCAGTTTAGATGTATTACTATTGCACTTAAGGAAATAGACTATCATGTATAGGGATATTCAAATTTAGCCCTCTACTACTAGATTTAAAGATGTTACTACTTGATTTTAGGATATTTACAATTAGGTTTTATGGGCTGTATTTTACTATTGAGTTTTAGCCATGTTACCATTAAGTTGAAGTGTCTTATTACTTCATTTAAGGAAATTTACCATGTTTTTGGAATTATGCAAAACCATTATTATCGCGTTTAAGGATGTTACTCCTGGGCTTGAGGTCATTTACTATTACATTTTAGGGGTTGTCTTTTATTATTGACTTTTAAGCCTTTTACTTCTAAGTTTAGTTATGTTACTATTATATTTAAGGAAATTTACTACAATATTTAGGGACTTTGCATAATATACTTGAAGTTTTAGAACTCTTATTATTAGGTTTAGGGACATAGCTAATGGATTTAAGAAATTTTACTACTCATTTTTTTGACCTTATCATTTACTATCGAGTTTTAGGCACATTACCAATGTTGCTATTGGATTATCAGAACTTATCCCAAATTCAAAACTTTTCCTAAATTTAAGTTTCAAAGAAATCAATAATATCTAATACACAATACCAATCACGTAAAACTAGTAGGAATTTGATATTTAAAACTCTAAATCTAAAGTATTTTCATTATGATCTTTCACTACCCAAAATCCTTTGAGTAACAAAACATAGATATATTTGGAATTTGAAGTGAAAGCATGTAAATTCTAAGACTTTATAGGGAATAAAATTACAAACCTTATGAGCTGTTGAATTAAAAAGATAAGTTCTACTCACTGTTGCTTTCCACAGATTTGTAGAGCACACTAAGATAAAGAGAAGAAGAGGTTGTGGTGCAAGGGAAACACCATCAAATGAGAGCTCTTGCAAGCGAAGGAGAATTTGTTAAAGGCTAGGTCTTGCACGTGAGGAACAAATCATCGAAAGATAGGTATTTTAGTAACTTATCCGGTGAGAAGCCGTATAAGGAATTTTAGTAAACGAGTATGGGAAAAACCATTGAAGGATAGGTAACTATTGATAAAGTGAATCAATGGGCAATGGCAACGGAGGGTGAGAAGGAAGAGAGCAAGGTCTGAAGGGCAAGGTAGTGTTTGGATTCAAATGGATTGTTTAACAGAGTAAGGATATTTTCATCGATCAGTTTTCATTTGATCTTACAGAATAATATTTATTTTTAAGATCCTTCATTATAATTTTTTTGTTAGTTTGGACTCTTCTTCCTAATTTTTTTCTATTTTTTATTTGCTTCTAAAATTTTGTAGTTTCACTGCAAAGAATTAAAAATTTAGGATAATGTCCTAATTATGACTATTAAAATTATGATTAAATCTTATCTTAATCATAATTATGTTATAATTATATCTAAAACATAATCCTAGTCATATTTATAGAATAGTAGGACTAAATAATTATTTTTTTAATTAAAAAAGCTATCAAATTCTAATCTCTTTGCGTAAAAGAATAAAATGAATGAAAGAAAGAAAGAAAAAATAAGGAAGCCCACCCATGTTAAGTTAAAAAAAGAATAGTGGGGGAGGGGGAAGTGCCCAAACGAAGACATATGAACAAGTTTTTTTTTTCCCCAAAGAAGTGGATTAGATTAGTGTGGCATCTTATACTTTTAATCCCGTCCTGTACAAATCCTGGGGGTGAATTAGATTCTTTTGGTTTGTGAGGTTTATAATGAGGAGAATAGAGAGACCAGTTAAGTTGACACATGGGCAACTTTAGAATGAATCTGCAAGTGGAAACCATTCATGGAAGGCCTATGATGAGACCCATCAACACGGGCGAATGTGGACGAGGATTTCAGAGGGGTGTGTGTGTGTAAAATAAACATTGCATTACCCATCTTGGATTTCTTTATTCGCATCTGTCTTCTTTAGTCGGTAGCTGAATTATCATGAAGATTTTAATTCTAAGGATGGAAATCTCGATATCAAATTCATATCAATTCAAAAATTAAAATGAATTTTATGTGAGTTGTTAGTTATTGTTTAAAAGATTTATCATTATTTGAGGTACTATATATCTATTTTTTCTTCTTCATTTATTGATGAAAAAGATTTTTATCGGTTAGTTTTTGCGGTCTCTAATAGGAGAGATCTTTCTCAGGTAGTAAATAAATTTCAGATACAATCAACGCTGTGATAGTTTAAGATTGGGATTAAAGGAATAATAGTCAAGATTGAAGGGGAAGATTAGGCTTCCCAACTTATTGGCATAATAAGATATTTGACAGCTCTCGCAAGTAGGTTGGTCATTTTAATTTATTGAGTCATGTCATTTTTATTTGTTTGACTAACCCAACCTATTAACGAAAGTTACTCAAAAATATAATCATCATTTTTTATATTTTTTTTAAAAAGATAAATCAACTCAATAAAAAAAGTACCCAGACATAATAAAACTAAAATTTGTTAAAAATTATCTGATACGTTATTTTTTTATTGATGTTTAAATGGACCAAGTCTCCAGAAAATATCCCTTCTTCAAATACCAATTAACATAATTACACAATATTTCATAACTAGCTTAATTTAAATAATGAGAGCTATATTTGAAGGCTCTTGCAACTGAGCAGGCGACAGCTGATGAGTTCAATCGGCCGTAACTGAAAATTTCATTTTCCCCTTAGAAGGTCGACCCATTACAAAAAGATATAACCACTATCGATTTGTATAAAAGCACGTGTGTGTCAACTAAATTGTTCAATTGAGGCTACATAATTACGTAAAGGAGGCAGTCCTGTTGGTTCTACAACTGTTTCTTAATAGGCATCTTCAAATATTAAGAAAAGTATTATTAAAACAATTTTATCAAATAAAAATTAATAATATTCACAATAAAAAGTCATCGCAGAAACAAAAGTACTAACTTCCTTGTAATGGAGCCTAGCAATACCTAAATAGATATTCATTATGTATTATTATGAAATAAAGTAACTTTAAAAGATCAAGTTTGAACGGTTGGCAATTTCGCATCTCCGCATGCTGAACCTGGTTGGGAAGGCAACTATGTTCACTGTGTCCAGAATGTGACACGTGTGGGGTCAGCCGCGAAACCAAGGAAAAGAAATCTGAAAGCATACAGCAGCATTGACCAGAATACTCAGAGAATAGGGGCAACGGATAAAGTCTTGGTTTTGTTACTTTGTAGCTGTTGACTTTTCGTTGCATTTCCCATCTTGCCCCTTCATCTACGTAGGAGTGTGGCTGCACCGCGATTATCGACCTTGTATTTTTTACGGCCAAGCTTACAATTTATATTATTCTTCACAGAAACTATTTCAGATATATGCTCTCTTATGATTTTGCATATTTTAGCGTTTCCTCTAAATCTCATTAAGGGCATCGAAAGAGGTCATTTTGCATTTTTTGTCGTCGTCTTCACTTTCTGGGTTTCGTTGTCGGACGTTACGCCCACGTTTCTCCGCAGCCCACTACGGCAATTATCTTTGTTCCTACTTTCATGGCCCTCAAGTTACACTACTATTAATCAAACCTCATTCCCAAGCTGATTCAAACAATGACTGTGATATTATAAGGTCGCACAATTTTAGTGACGATTATGGATTCATTTAACCTGCACAAGGATTGGGTTTTCTGGTTTCTTTAAGCGCGCTCTGTTCTATTTTTTCGAGTTTCATAATTCAAATAAATGTTGTGTCTTTTCAGAAACATGAGAACCATCGATTGTGGAGAACGGAAAGCTAATCTGTAACTATTTCTGGGTACTCTCTTTTTGTATATAAAATACATTAATTCTTTTCAGTTTTCACTTTTTCTCTTTTGTGTTATCGGTCATTATTAGTTTTGTTTTAGTTGCTGCTTTACTCAAATCCTGACAGGGGACAAGTTAAAGAGAATTTGTGAAAAAGGAAGGCTTTTCTGCGTAGGTGTAATCGAATCCTCCACTGTCAATGGCTTACATGAGAAGCTGGGAATGGATGGGTGAGTTTAGTAGTCTTTTTTAGACTTTATTCTCCGAACGACATGGTTTCGAAAAGCCAAATACTTGGTGGCTGGCAAGGGTAGAAAAAGTTCAGGTTTTGGTTCTGTCTCGTTGTGAAAGGAGGACGAGTTCAGTTCTATTCTGCTTTATTATGTATATAACAAGTAAATTCGCTATATTAGCGAGAATATATATAGTACTATGTTACATAGAATGGTTTAGCTCAACATACAAAGAATCCCGTCAACCTAACAATGAGTGATTTATCTTGCTAATTTTAAAAGTTGATTAAGGATTCAAAACTTCTAATTTTGTGTAACATAACTTTTTGGTTATTAATATATTAGTTGTACATGTAGATTGAAAGAGAGAGATATATATATATATATACACCTAATCTGTCATTTTAAGATACTTTTTTGCCACAAAAAATACAGAAGAAAATGATAACAATTATTATTTGTCACTTGAGATGACAAAATTTTCTTTTTAAGGTTTTAGAAGAAAAAATAGACACAAATTATGTTACACAGCATTAAAAATTTGGGATCTATAATCAATTTAATGGCACAACTATCCTAATTGGGGCAAGTTGTATGCATTTTAGCAATGCTTTACAAAATATCTTTGCATTATTGAGCATCAACTTGAATTTGTGATTCTCTTGGACGGTCATACTGGGTTTTAGCAATGGTCTAATAAGGAAGGAGGGGACTTCAGATTAAGAATTTGATTCCGTTTAATCTTTTTCTGAGAATGACATGTTTTATACTCATTTTTAGTCATTTTTCACTCAAATGCTTTAAATGTCAGCATCTATGTAAATGATTATTTAAAATTTTTTTACTGTGGTGTTTTGGACTAGTATTTTCTCGCGTTGCATTGAAAATCTTGCTACCGCTCTCCCTAAAATTCAACTGAGTTGTCAGATTATGTTTAGTCATATATTTATATATAGTTCTCTTGAATCCTCAAAATATTTATAGTCATCAAAACAATTTTGAAATTCGGCGACTTTCAACTTGTTTCTTCTTCTCTCTTTTTTTTTCTTTTTCAAAGATAAAAGAAAACTTCGTTGACTTCTAAGAAGATTACAGTAATTGCAGCTTGTAATATAACTTCAATAATCTCTAGCTGCTGCTAGTTCTTGATCTCTAGTCAACACCTTCTCATACATTATAAATTTCTTCCCAACCATTCTTATGCTACGTATAGTTAAACCATGGTTACTACAATTATGAGATTGCTCAGATGAGCACCTGACTTTCAGATACTCATAAATCCATGCGTGGTTGGTCGGATTGAAAATTATGCTGGATTTTTCTTTATCATGCATGTTTGTGACGTGTAAGGAATCCGGGTTCACAACCTCTCTAATTTTATTAATTTTCTATTTCAGCTTGAGAACTTTGACCCGAAGTCCTCTAAGTTATATAACCCAATAGCTTCACAGCGACCTCAAGGCCTTACAACTTGAACTAGTGACCATTCAAATCTTCTGTCAGCAACTCAGTATTTGCTCCCTTTTATTCAGGTTGGCTATAGTATTTCTGAATTATTGCTTGTAATTAGTAAATCTACTTTATTCTGCTTCTCAAGTTGCTTATGTACTTGGCTATCTTCACTTTGGACTTAATTAGAATTGTAAACGCTGCATGGCATGCTTGATTGTTAAACTCCAAAATCAAAGTATAGAAGGGTTGCAGTGAGTTTGTTTTGCATGTCGCAATCATCATTCCAATATATGACTTGTGAATTTTTAGTGCATTACAGGTGAGGGTCATTGTTGATGTCTTCAATGGGTGATCCAACTGATGAAACCCATGAAACAAAAGAGATAGATGCGAGAAGTTTGTCAGCTTCACAGGATCAGGCACCACACGTCCACAAAGTGGGAATTCCTCCAAGACAGAACCTGTTCAAGGAATTTCAATCCCTTGTGAAAGAAACATTCTTTGCTGATGATCCTCTACGCTCTTTCAAAGACCAGACTAAATCCCGGAAATTCATCCTCGGCATTGAGGCCTTATTCCCCATACTTAATTGGGGGAGAAATTATAATGCTGCCAAATTGAGAGGGGATATCATAGCTGGTCTAACTATTGCAAGTCTCTGCATTCCTCAGGTAACTTTGCTTTAAGGTTGTTGATTTTGTTCCTTGATGCATAAACACAAGAATGATTTCTAGAAACAGACAATTTCAGAAGGTTTTAATAATCATCTTTGCTTAATAAACAGGATATTGGATATTCAAAGCTTGCAAATTTGGCTCCACAGTATGGACTGTGTAAGAATTTTCATTTGTCAAGAGCACAACTTGCCTATATGTTTTCTTTGGATACATGTTGGACTGATCAGGTTTCGGTTGGTTTTGTTGTACCTCTTTACAGATTCCAGCTTTGTTCCACCACTGATTTATTCTGTCATGGGTAGTTCTCGTGATATCGCCATAGGGCCTGTGGCTGTGGTTTCTCTCTTGCTAGGGACCTTACTTCAGAATGAGATTGATCCCGTTGCACATCCAGCTGAATATCGAAGACTTGCTTTCACAGCAACTTTTTTTGCGGGAATTACTCAAGCAACTCTTGGGGTCTTCAGGTATTACACTTTCAGCTGAACAATAGAACAGAATTATTTGTCGTTAAACCTTCCTAGTTCCTACCACTAGCGTTTATGCCCTGTCTGTACCAACTCCTACGAAGGCTCTAGTTGTTTACACACTTTGATGATCTTACTGTCGGATTGTTTTTCTGATCAGGTTAGGTTTCTTGATTGACTTCCTGTCCCATGCTGCTATTGTTGGTTTTATGGCGGGAGCTGCCATCACCATTGCCCTTCAACAGCTTAAGGGTTTCCTTGGCATTAAAAAGTTCACAAAGAAAACTGATATTGTCTCAGTGTTGCATTCAGTATTCTCGACGGCCCATCATGGAGTATGCTTTCTGTTTCTCTGTCTATCAATACACACACATTCACAAACATTAACTAACTTCAGGTCCTCTAATCTAAAAGGGTCCCTATATAAAATTGCAGTTGCATGATATATGCAAAAATTGATTTGTTGTGTAACATCTTGCAGTGGAACTGGCAGACTATAGCCCTAGGAGCAAGCTTTTTGATTTTTCTGCTGATTGCTAGATATATCGTAAGACACCTTAATTTTGTTTTTCACTATTTATTCCTTTGTTAAAGTATTAGCATATCATAGATTGTTTTCTCATTATCTCATAATATGGGGATCAGGGCAAAAAGAACAAGAAATTCTTCTGGGTGCCAGCAATCACCCCATTGATATCTGTTGTGCTCTCCACTTTAATTGTGTTCTTAACCCGTGCAGACAAGCAAGGTGTTGAAATTGTAAGTTATATATGTTGCCTTTCTCAACCTAAACATTGTAGATTATAATCATATATTCATATTATTGGAAGATGGTAGGAATGAAAGTACTGGTGCCAGAAGGAGTAATATTATTTATCTATTGACGTGTTAATTAGGTAAACCACATAAAGAAGGGGATCAATCCTTCATCTGTTAAAGAAATATATTTTAGTGGTGATTTCCTTGGGAAAGGTTTCAAGATTGGCGTCATGGCTGGCATGATAGCATTGACAGTGAGTTAATCTGGGCACTAATATCTTCTTATGAAAAACATTTAATTCGACAAACCACTAGTGTCTATAATTCTAAATCGTTGTATCTTGGTCTTCAGGAAGCCACAGCGATAGGAAGAACATTTGCTTCTATGAAGGACTATCATCTGGATGGAAACAAAGAAATGATGGCATTAGGAGCTATGAATATTGTTGGATCAATGACTTCCTGCTATGTGGCAACAGGTGAGCTCCAAGTCAAGTTCTTATGAACTTACTTTTTGTCATCAGGTGCAAGTATGAGGAATATATAATAAGTACTCTCATCTGAACATGAATAGGATGTGGTTTGTAATAATCTAGTAAAGTTGATAGCTTCATAATTACCAGGGAAGTGGGTGTAGGTGGGATGAACTAACTATTTTGCAGCCTATGATGTATGATCTAATCTGATATTGTTGCTATGTTCAGGTTCTTTTTCTCGGTCAGCGGTAAATTACATGGCTGGCTGCCAAACTGCGGTCTCTAATATGGTGATGTCCATCGTTGTGTTCTTAACTCTTCAATTCATTACCCCTCTTTTCAAGTTTACTCCAAATACCATTCTTTCTTCCATCATCATATCTGCTGTAATCGGCCTTGTGGACTACCAGGCAGCAATTTTAATATGGAAGATTGATAAATTTGATTTTATTGCTTGCATGGGAGCCTTTTTTGGGGTTGTTTTTGCCTCAGTTGAGATGGGACTTTTAATTGCTGTAAGTTCTCTGACTTTCATATCTTATGCTCTCTGCAATCTCAAAGTAGTTTTGAGTTTTGACTCGTCTTATTGACCTGGTTATGCTATTTGCTACATGTTGGGGCAGGTCTCTATATCCTTTGCTAAAATCCTACTACAAGTTACCAGGCCACGAACAGCTATTCTGGGGAAGATACCTGGGACAACTGTCTTTAGAAATACCCAACAATACCCAGAGGCCACAAAGGTTCATGGTGTGTTGATTGTAAGAATTGATTCTGCCATATACTTTTCCAACTCCAATTATGTTAAAGAAAGGTAAAGATGTATTCCTCATTTCTTTATATTTTTAATGGATCTGAACTTTTATCTGAAATAAGATTAAACAATTAATTTATGTAGTCATTCCTTTGTAGAAATGGTTTTTTGGCAATCATCTAAAAGCTAAGGAGAGAAATTATGTGGTTAATAAGATCAGGGATCACAAGTTATCCTTCATATTATAAGATGAAGTTTGTGCACAATACATAGGAGAACACTCAATTTATATCAAGTAATGTAAGGGAACTACCTATGATACATGGTAACAGGAACACACCAAAATCACTATTCAAATCAAATCCACCATCTTCATTTTACCTATCCCTATTTATATTGATAGGGATACTACTAAGACTTCCTAACAAACTAACAAACTTATTATTCTCTAATAATTCTAACTAACTATTAACCTCCTAATAATATCACGTAACAACCTAGCTTTCTGATATTCCCAATATTCATGCCACTGAATCTTCCATTCTGGTGTTAAAGAAGGGGATTGGGTTTCGGATTGGTTTAAGTTCTGAGCAGGAAAACAAAGACATATGGTCAAACTAATAATCTACTTCTGGATGGATTCTAATTATTTTCAAAAAGCAAAGAATGATGAACCAGTTGGATGAACAGTATAATGTGATCGAGCCACTCTGCTGTTTGGAAAATTGGATGTAATGTTTGTGGAATTGTGTGTTTCAAGTTTCAATTCTTTTCTTCAGAAATACATGGTATTTCCCCATGCTCATCTACATAAGTAGTCTATTTTCAAACTTAAAGTCTATTTTTTTTGCAGGATATTGAGATGGTTGATAGATGAGGAAGAAAGTGTGAAAGGAGACTACCAAACAAGAATCCAATTTTTGATAGTTGAAATGTCACGTGAGTGTTTTGCTCAAGTCTAATTTCTCCCAGAGGATTCTTTTGGCTGTTTCTAAAAATTGTCATGTATTTTTTGTAGCGGTTACTGACATCGATACCAGTGGCATCCATGCCTTAGAAGAGTTATACAGAAGTCTTCAAAAGAGAGATGTTCAGGTAATTAAATTAGCTATGCTAAGCCTAAGATCCATATATTCATGATTAATTGCATCGAAATAATTAAAACTGACATATGATTTGACAATAATTATCTTACCAAATTGGAGTTTCTTGTGCTCCACAGCTTGTTCTAGCAAACCCTGGCCCAGTAGTGATAAACAAGCTTCACACCTCCAATTTCGCAAATCTGATCGGTGATGACAAGATCTACCTCACAGTTGCAGATGCTGTTGCATACTGTTCTCCAAAGCTGGCGGAAGAACCTTGAAAATTCTGGTTATGAGATTGAGATGCAGATAAATATAATATGTATAAATGGAGTGGAAGTTGTGAATGAGGCCCGAGAGATCTGCTAACTAGTCAATGATGAGGTAGTCACTAGTCTCCATGAAAAGTTGGGATTAGTGGCCCTGCCTGCCAGGGACCCTTATCCCTGTAAAAGGGAAATAAGAAAATAAGAGGAAGATAAAAGGGTGCGCTTGTTGTGCACTTCAATAAGCTTTAACTTGTTCTCTTGTTAATTTGTACCGAAATGAAATGCCTACAGAATCTACTTCACAGTCTGTAGAATTTTTTGTATTTTAGGTTGAAGCGACTGTAAGAAAGATCAATGGCCCCTTGTGGCTATCTACTGATGATGCCACTGTATCTTTATGACTATATCCTTGAGGAATGATACCTTCTTCCATTTATTAATGGAACATTTTACCTTCGCCAGGGAACCCTCTAATGTTTGAGGCTAAAGTTTTGAATTATAGAAGCAAGATTGGGCAAGATGGAGATGGATTTGGTGTTGTTTTGGCTTTGTATGAACTGAGCAGCAAAAGAATTCATACCAGCAAGCTTCATAGATTGTATAAATAAAAGTATCCCAACCTCAGATTTGAATATTAAAAGAAAAGTGACGTCCTTAACAATTGGCTGAAAATGTTTTTCCTTATAAATTCTACAATTCTACTGTTTTATTTTTTCCAAGATTCTGATTTTAAACACATGGAAAGTGGATATAACGTTCAGGGTTCAAGGAGGTTCCAAGATTTGTTTTCAGATAAACTATCTAGGAATTAAGGTTGTTTCATCGACACGGGTAGCTTGAGCAAGCTCATGTTTACAGATTGCCCACACAAAACACGTAAATGTTAATCCAAAACATGTTCAGGGCAGTATCAATTTTAGTGTTTGATGGAAATAGTCAAGGTACCCTGTGGTAACTTGAGTGTTTAATCATCTATGATAGCAATAACCCAAAATCATTGCAATACAGTTTTCATCAGAACTTCTAGCTCGAATAGTTTGGTTATGTGTACTTTTGCGGGTCATTAGTGCTTGCTTGGACAAGTTTGCGGCATTATATGGTGGAGTTTGACAGCATTTGTTCAGTGATGTCTCTCTTATTTAATGTTTGATCCTCGGGACCTCTAAAAAGTGGACTTTTGGTAACATAAACACAACTCGCGAAGATACAAATTGGTATAACCGTGGGAAACATAAATTGGAATGTTTCCATTGATAGAGGTGATCATGAAAATTCTCCAAAACAGGTTGTGTCATAACATAGCATTCGGATTGTCTGCGAAGGAAAAAGAGCTGCACGCCTCTGCTCCTGCTTCAACGACATCGTTTTTGCTTTATTAAATTGGCTGAGATTAAAACTCATCTGGGCCGTTGGTTGGAATCAATCCTAATCGTTCCTTCGATTTCGTCTTCCTCGCTATTCCCTTTTCCTGCACGACCCCATCAGACATCAGATGCATCACAGAGGCAAGGCTGAGTAGAAGGAAAACGTGGTTTCAGTTCAGAACGGAGCAAATTTTTGCCACCGGCTTTGGCGTACAACCAAGTCTTGCACAGAGGCTTTTTGGAAGAAGAAGCCACTAAAGATCATCAAAACACATCTATAGTAAAGGGTTGATTTTCACGAACCGTTTGCGGCATGGAAGATTTTGGGAAAAACATCAGAATTTAAAAATTCTGTATATGGGTTTTCTTATTGTCAACAATAAACTAGACTTGGCAGAAGCTCTCTACCGTAAAACTCCACACATTGGGCAGCAATGTAAGCCAATATTGTTCATCTTATTCAATGTGGATATGCTCATTATCCTCCTCCTCCTACCCCCTTGTCTTGATGTATATGAATTGCATGTGTCCATGCCAAAGATGCCAGTCATGAAGACTTTGTCTGAAATCATGCAAATTTGGTTGTCAGCTTATTTTTCTTAACTTTTAACTTTTTTTTCTGACTGATGGAGTCCATGACTTATCTATTTTGTAATCATGTTATTCTGAATCATAGATTGATGAAAATGTTAAGAGTGGTATTATTACTCACATGTTTTTGAGACACGCTAATATTATTAGGTTTAAGGTGGTTAGTATGTTCTTATAATTCTATTCCAACATTTGTTCAGAGAAGTGGTAGTCATATTTAACTATAATGTTCTATAAAATTTCACCCAGGCTATTTTTTATGCTGTGTTTATTCAATTTGTTTACTTTTCCCACTCTCTTTCATTCACTGATGAACAAATTCCTACTTTTTATATGTTCCCTGTGCAACTTGTTGACCTACGTTTATGCTGCAGGCTCATTTCTTGTTTCAACAACTCATATCTGGGGTCAGCTGTTGCCATGCAAATTGTATTTAAACTACATTGGAATGAAATATAGATAATGTTAATGGATTGGCCTCCTGTATATTATGTCTCTAATATATAACATTCTAGTATATGAATTGAATTGAAAACATTTGTCTGAAATCAAGGATCTTCAATTTCAATGTTTCTATTTTGGAGCATAAGATGTGATGCCATGCATTAGCCTGAACTCTGTGACTAGAGGTCCTTACAGCAGGGGATATGCATGTATGTTTTCACACCAGCTACCACAATAACTTTATAACCTTATTGTAAATGACTTTGTAACCTATGATTGAACTAATGACCAAATAGCATCAATCAAGTAATTTTAATTATATATGCATTCATGGTATATTTAATTAAAATCGACTCTTTCCAATGAAGATGCCAACTAAGCAAGATATTCCTTCTTCAAGTGATAGTAAACTTGTAGCAAATACAAAATTGCATAAGCCAACTAACATAAATAGTAGCAATGCTTCCCAATAAAGATACATCTCTGATTCTAGGGGAATTCAATCTCACATTAGTTCAAATTGTGTAATCTGATTTACAGACCAAATTGTATATGGCAAAAAGAATAGTGGAATTCTGTGCATAATTGTTCAAATTGTGTAATCTGATTTACAAAAAGAATAGTGGAATTCTTTGTATAATAGCACTTGTACAAAAAAAAAAACTAATGCTTTAATGACTTGTATCATGGTGTTGATTGCTAAATATTGAAGTTGTTATCATTAGGCTGAATTTTTCACTGGCTTCCTGTAGGTCTGACCTTTGAACTTGTATGTACAGAGAGTGAAGTTCAAGGAACAGGGTGGTATTGCTCAGGAATAAAGAAGAATATGACAAGCAAAATGAAGCCAAATGAAGCAATGAACAAGAGCAGGGGCTTGTATTATAAAATGAAAATGTTGAATGTAATTGAATGTAATGAGCAACAAGAGGGAAATTGTGATTGAATGTAATGAGATTGTTGATTTAAATAAAATTGATTCTTTTTTTTTCTTTGATTACAAAGTTTTCACTTAATTATAATCATAGACCTCTTGATATGTCTTCACTGAACTCCAATGCATCAAGGGACAACATGAGGCAATCAAATGGTGCCTACATTTAAAAAGAATCAATACATAAGTAATAATGATCTAATAATGCCATATAAGTATAAAAAAGTTAATAGTGCATACTATTAACATTCCAATATAAGTAAGTCTATTCTCATTTGTGTGAGGGCAAGCATATGGTATTGGAGGCATTGAGGAAGAAGTTTCATATTGCAATTGCTTATCCTAAAATATTAACAAAAATATAAAAATAAGAATTAGGAGGCCAACATTGATTATTTTTCAACACTAATCACACAATGTTCATACCATAAATTGTTGACTTTGTGATTCTCTAACAATGGAAGATGTTTTTGCTTTTTTTCTCTTTGGTTGAAGTTTAAGACAACTCTTTAGCCTATTTTCCCTCTTGATGCCATTTCGTTTCTTGAATCTTATGCCTTGTGAAACACATTTAGTTGGCAATACGCTGGAAGCATTGCTATTGTTGTTTGAAACTTGTTGCTATGAATGTAGTTTTGTAGCTTGATTGCTCAATTCTTGCACACCTTTATGAACCAATACAAATGCCTCAGGACAATCAGCTGCATCCATTGCTAATTTTATAAGTATAAGACAGAGTTGTCTATATTGTTGCGTGCTCTGTAACCTAGGATCTGGTTCAACCTCACTTCCTTTAAGATCATATACCACACCACTTCGTGCTTCTCTTGTCCACCTATTTAAATATACTGATTAGGAAGTTTTTTCACATCAAGCACATCATACACCTTCAAAGCATGACAACATAATGTACCTTAGGTTTCAAACTTCCGACAACTACAAGTAATTGACCCGAACTTGGGATGATAAGAAACTTTCCATTCTCCTCCTTCATCAATCATCCCAATAATATATATAAACATTGGCCCATCTTCATTTCTATGTTTAATGCAAGCAGTAGCAAATTTATCCCATTCTCGTTGGAATAATTCAAAGACAGAGGGTGTATAAATTTGACCAAGTTGTCGTAGCATGGGTGCACTTTGGATAATTAACCTAGGCAATTTTTGTTGGGACTCGTAGTCACGTCTTAACTCATTATATCGCTTATCCTCAACAACCTGTTCAAATTGCTTGAAGAAGTGGTTAATATCTAAGTTAGGTTTTGTGCAACTCTTAATAGCTGCATTCATACTTTCAGCCACTTGTGTGCTCCTCATGCCAAGTGTAATAATTTTTTGCATATAACAAGCGACCCATTTCTCCCTGATGTGTAAAGTGAATTCAACCATGTGTTCTCATTCACTTCATAATCATATATCAATTCGCTCCATGCCTTCTCAAAATGTTCTTCTTCCACATATTCGAACATGCACCTATTGAGATCTCTCAAAAAATTTGAGTCCTTCTTCATCAAGTTACCAAGATGCTTGACGCCATTTGGCATTAAATGCCATGTAAATAATCCATGCCTCGTCTCTGGAATGACCTCAAACAATGCCCTTGCCATTGTGTGATCTTAATCAGTAAAAATGGTGAGAGGCTTTTTCTTCTGGTGTGCCTCTAAGAAAGATTCAATTAGCCACTTGAATGACTCTGTAGTTTCATTATAAAGCAATGCTACCCAAAAAATTACTACTCCTCTATAATGATTAAAACTAAAAAATATTGCAAGTAGTTTATGATCACGATTGGTGTTGTAAGTTATGTCTAGAACCACCACATCACTGAAATAGGCGTAGTCAAACAACATTTTTGCATCTGTCCAAAAAACATTTGTTATTTGTTCTTTCATATCCATCTGATAGGCATGATAAAATGATAGATTTTCAGATAACTGTTGTTGAAAATATTGTAGGAGACAACCGGCTTCCCCATACACCATGCTTCGTTGTCTTTTGGACTTAAGATAATTTTTTTACATCCTACGGGTATAGCCAAGGTTACTTCTTCCTCCAACATGTGTACTCATCAACTGAAAAGCTTCTTTCTGTTGAAGCCTAAATTCTTCTGCCAACTCAATCTCATGGGTTTGAACATCAGTTAATTTTCGTTGAATTGCTAGCATGTGAACTATCTCTAGAGGATGGAGTGGGTGATAATGCTCCTCGACAAATTCATTTATCTTATATTTTCCATTCACACGTTTAACTGTCATTCTTACTTTACAATTGGTCATAGTCTCTGGTCGAGGATTTGTTGTCTTAAAATCCCTTTTGCCTGGTCTTCGTAAACCTTCTTTGCAACATACATATCTGTATAAAGTTATGGAGCCATCTTTTGCACTCTTACGTCCATTATATTTCCTAACTCCAATTCCTGTTCTTCCTCCATATTCAACCCAATACTTCCATACTTCATTTTAAGCTATCAAATTCTAACCCCACTCTAAGGATCAAATCACTCTCCATAAAATGGTTCCTGAAAAAAAATAAAAACAAAATAATTCAAGTTAATATTCTTTTTGAAGATAAAAAAAATTGATGCAAACCAAAAATTGATGTATTGCTTTATATTTATTTCATTCTAGTCAAACTTTTTCTTGTATTATCTTCCTTTTTTTTGTTTAAAGACACATCACCTCACCTATATGCAATGTACAAAGTTTGTATAGCTAACAATGTGCAATAAACTATATCAAACTTTTAAACTTCCAAATACTACCATGTACAAATAGCCAAAAAAAAAAAAAAATACATAACTCAATAACTTAACTTTTCTTCATATGTAAGATGTAATCACTTTCTTCAAATGTCAAAAAAATTCAATCACTTTATTGTCATTTAATATGCCAAAATTAATCTCTAGAATACCCTTAAATAATATTTTATTTTATTTTAGATGTAAGGTCTATAATCTTTTATAATATACAAATAATAATAAAAAAACAATAATAACTCAATTTAAGAATGCCTCTCCTGCAATAATGAAAACTCAACTTCATAAAACATAATTTCATATATAAATATAATGATAGCACATTGTAAGCAATAAGAAGAGTGGTAATGGTTGATCTTTCTTCATCTAAAATGATACTTTACATATAAGGTACCTGCACGCCAAAATATAGATTTCCCGCGTGATAGGAGCAGTGGCTGATAAGAACAGGAACGAAATGCAAATCAGGTGGGTAATGGAGCTAAAATGAAGTATAAAACACATGGTTTTGGGGTATATGAATGAACGGCTGAAATTTATTCTCAATTAACTGCCTAAATATACTTTCAGATTAGCCAAAAAATAAAGATCAAAACGCACCGTTTCATTAAAAATGAAACGGTACGTTTTGGTGTTGGGAAGACGTGGTGTGCGGTTGGTTCATGGATTGATTGCATGGTTGGCATTGAAGCAAGAGCAGAGGCGTGCAGCTCTTTTTCCTTGGCAGACAATCCGAACGCCATAACATAGGACATATTCTTTAATTCTTTAGACACTTGTGTCTTCTTCGCTAGTGAGCCGTACCCCTCTGCCACAACCATCTGGCCACTTAGATCGGTTATTATCAGTACTCCTAACTGGTCAATAGACAATGGATTTGTGAACGAAGAATTGTCCTGACCGACGAAAACTCTAAGCCAGCTTTCGCCTATAAGGCAATCCCTGTTCACGACACCGCCAAGACCATTTGAATCGGAGGTCGCCGATCAGATAGCCCGTCAAGATTCATTGAAAATAAGAGTTACATGCACCCTCACACGCCGGTGAAGCTCAAATGCATGGCTATTTCCTGTGTCTGACATGCGATGCCACCATTAGAGTTGATTAAGCCTTGATCATTGACCAAGCTTCCGATGATCAATTTTCACCGTCCACACGGCTTTCTCCTAAGTTTTTGAACCTCCTAATTTTGTTTTTGAGAGTACTTCTGTAAATTAGAGCTTCCCTTTTTATATATTTTGTTGATTCTAGCCCCCTTTAGCTCGTCCTAGAGAACAAGTTAGTTTTGAAGGCTGCCGCCTTATCAGCAGTCATCCCCTTCTCCCCATTTCTCTAGTTCTCTCTTCTTCTTCTTCTTCTTCTATCTTATTGTGTCTATGTAAACAAATTTCTTTAATTTTATCATCCTTTGATTCTGTCTATTTAGCTCCTCTGCAAATTTGTCTTTTCTTCCGTGTTTACTGGTGATGGCAAACTGGAATATGTGATATCCTTTCATTTAATTCCAGTGGCAAGTGGAAATGTTTTCTATTCTCATCGGGGTGTTCGATCCCTTTAGTGGGTGTTTACATTTCTTTCGAATTTTTTTTTTGACAGCATTGTATATCTCATGAAGAAATGCTTATAAAAAAAATTAAAAGAAAAAACTTTTAGAAAAAACAAAATAAGATGAGCTCTCCATGACCCGACAAAGGATGTGCCCCCTTTCCTTTTTTAAGAGTAAAGTTTTCTAATATACACTTAACAATAATATCAAGATTTGTACACTTTTTTAAAAATTTATTCGTTTAGTATACGAAAAATTAGAAATAAAAAATAGTTTTATAAATAAAAAAACTATCATATTCTTATTTTAAAAAATTTTATAAAAAAGATTAATACTATATGACAATTATAAAAATATGACACATTTTTTTTAAAATTTTTTCTTTCACTTTTCTTTTCCTTTTCTCACCTTCTACCAAACAAGACTGATTTGATATATGAAGGGAACAAATGTAATACTACAGCTATAATATCAAAAAAGGTAACATACATTCATCTCAAGGAGTAAATTGATAAAGCTTTTAGCCGTTCTGAAATTGTTCTAGGTAGCGTTGAACCTTCTTTTAATTTTATAGGTTTTAGACTTTTTTATTAAAGAAAAATTTTATTATTATGACATCTAAATTATTTAAAATTAATTATCAAACGAGGATATCCAGGTGTTGGTTCTGGGCCGAGCGCGGGCCTCATGGGCTGTGGTAGGCTGGTTAATAAGATCGGGTCAGATAAACAACCGACTTTTGGTCAGTGATTCACCGTAGCTATAGACTTTTGGAGTTTGGACCCAAAAAAAAAAAAAGACAAAACAAAACAAAAAGCGATAGATATCCTATCCGATGCTGCTCTCAGAGGGCTCTCTGGAACGCAATGGCGCTGGAATACTTCCCTGCTCTCCGCCATTTCCTCCGTCGTGTGTACTGGTTCACTCAATCTCCTCCACCACGCGCAGCCATACCTTTACGGTTAAACCCTTCTATTTGTTCTAGCTGCCTTCTTTCCTCTAAATCCACAAGCTCAACCTCCAAAATTCATAAACCCCATGCCACTTCTAAAGGTCTGAACCTCATGTCCCTTCAAATATTTTCAATCTTCTCTTCTTGCTCTATTGTATTTTGTGTCCTTCCTGCTCTTATTTTACTGTTCTATGTTTCAGAGAATTACACGTTCTTTCTGAAGAAAGATGAGCGCTTGGCGGAGCCTGTTGGTGCTACTCATGAGCTCGGGCGCGTCCAGAATATGAGCACAATTGCGGCCATTGTCACATCCTTGGGGGGTCCCCCTGGTGCTGTGGGAATTGTTCGACTTTCAGGGCCTTCTGCTGTGGCTATTGTTGGTCGAGTGTTTCGACCTGCCAGGAAAAGGAAGAAGAGGACGTGGCAACCCATTAGCCATGTTGTGGAGTATGGTATCGTGCTCGATACAGATGGGAATGTGATCGATGAGGTATACATATTTATCAATTTTTTGCTCGGGCTTATCAGACGCTGTAGTTAGTATACCTTTGTGATTGTTCTCTGTTTACAGGCTTTAGCAGTACCCATGTTAGCCCCGAGGTCTTACACTCGTGAAGACGTGATTGAGCTTCAATGTCATGGGAGTGAAGTGTGTCTACGCCGTGTGTTGAGAACTTGTTTGGAAGCTGGAGCAAGACTCGCTGAACCAGGTCATTTGCGCTTTTTATCTCAGAATAGACGCCATGGCGAACATTCTCATTTTATGACCTTTTTTTTAGAAAAAAAAAAAAAAAAATAGCTGCTAGTTCATGTCTTCTTAAAAAGCTTATTGCTTCTGAACTTACTTGTCACTGATAATTTAGAAAATTGCTACCTACACAGCGCTGGCATAAACGACTGTGCACAAAAATGCAAGAGTTGTTTAAATGGCATTTCATGATAGTTTACGGCCAATGCAAACGATCAAGAAGAAAAAAGTACATAAATTAAAACAAAACACCAGGTTTGATCATATCACAAATTGACTATTATATATGGCCAGTGACTTTCTTATTTTGATCCGAAGCTTTTATATGATAGAAGTGGCTTAATGTTGAAGTGAAGTAGAAGCCACAGGGTTTGTC
Source organism: Erythrophleum fordii (assembly GCA_032878935.1). Taxonomy (NCBI): domain Eukaryota; kingdom Viridiplantae; phylum Streptophyta; class Magnoliopsida; order Fabales; family Fabaceae; genus Erythrophleum; species Erythrophleum fordii. The sequence continues at coordinate 6,782,423 of JAVQMF010000058.1, forward strand.
AACGTGTAGTTGTTTGCTCCTTAGCCTTAATCCTTTATCCTAGGAAGGAAAGAGAAAATAAAATGAGATCAAGATGGTCATGTATCTGTTCACATGCCACTTTGCATAAAGTTACACAGAAAGGAGGGCGGATGATGCAGTCATACTTGTTAAATGAAGTTTATTTTTTAGATTACACAGTAAATAACCGGTCTTGTAGTCAACTCCCTTACAAAATTCCAGATCATCATAATGGCCCCATAAAATGGCAGCACAGTAATATTCATATGCATCTATGAACATTTATGCAGAATGAATTAGAGTTGAATGATCCATTATATTGGTCTTTTCTTCTTTCAGGTGAATTTACTCTGCGTGCTTTTCTAAATGGTCGGTTAGATCTATCTCAAGCTGAAAATGTTGGAAGATTAATAACAGCCAAATCTGTGGCTGCAGCAGATGCAGCACTGGCAGGAATTCAGGTATGCCTATTTCAGAACTCAACTTTGCTTTGATATTAAACTGTGGAAGTGTGTGTTTGTTGGGCTCGGTGGCATTTGATGTTTTAATTATGTCTTTTCACAGCAGGATAAGCAGTACTGAAATCCATTATTTCTTGGACAGGGTGGTTTCTCTTCTCTTGTCAGGTCACTGAGAATACAGTGCATTGAGCTGCTTACTGAGATTGAAGCTCGTTTAGATTTTGATGATGAGATGCCGCCTCTCGATTTAAATCAAATCATGGATAAAATACATACCATGTCACAAGATGTACAAAATGCATTGGAGACAGCCAATTATGACAAGCTTCTTCAATCTGGATTACAGGCATGATCTGGAAGACAGCTTTGTAACTAATGCTTGTTTCATGTGTGAGCTAAAGAAGGGCTTCTGTTCCCCCATACAGTTCCATATAATACCGTGTGTGTCATATAATCACTGATATTGTTATAAAATTCTTGCAGATAGCAATTGTTGGTCGTCCAAATGTTGGCAAGTCAAGTCTTCTTAATGCATGGTGCAAAGTATGTTACGACCTTTTAACCTTTCCAGAAATTTAATTTAACCTATTTAATTAATTGATTACTGGTGTAGATTTCAAGCTTGGTATAAGGAGATTGATATTATTGAGCTCTTTTTCTCTTTCTTAATAATTCATTGCCTTCTCAACTCTATAACTTATTTGTGCATCTGATTCTTCAGAGTTTCAGCTGCTCTTACTAGGAGATTATGATTGGCATGGTCTTACTGGTTTCTCATTATTGTGGGTTCATTTGCATATATTAGGATTTGTCAAAACTCAAGCATTTATAATTTTCTGCAAATATACTTCTGATTAGTGCTTCATGATCATCGCAGTATATTTAACTCTGTCTGTGGTGAATGACCCCCACTCCCCTACTAAGAAAGAAAACCAAAGTATGAGAAAACAAAGGAAAATAGATGATGATTTCATGATGTATATGGTGATGAGTAGCTTGACGTGCTTCAACTTGCATTACTAAAGAAGGAAAATGATGACTTATTGAGCATGATGTTATTGTAGCATGCAGAGTGAAAGGGCTATAGTTACTGAAATTGCTGGGACCACCCGGGATGTGATTGAAGCAAGTGTCAGCATCAATGGTATTCCTATAACCCTGCTTGATACTGCAGGAATCAGGGATACTGATGACATTGTAGAAAAGATTGGTAAGCCTTTCTCTTTCCTCCCTTTAGTTAAAGGCATAAGTTTTTGGTTGCCCAATCTTTCACTTTTCTGTAGCCCTGGCCTTCTATGTCCCTTCAAATGTGATGTTATAGCATCTACAGTTGAATTCAGATGATTCATTGTAATCTAGTCTTTCAAACATATTCTCTGTATCTTGTTCAATCACATTTTAAAGATAAATTGGTATAGTTTGCATGGATTATCCAAAATATTTGTTATGATTAATTAGTTAATATTAGTGAGATAGGGGGACTTTGCCTGACTTGACTTGGTATTATTTAGACATATCTCTGAAGATTTTTGGAATTCAGAATAATATTCTGATTCATTTTATTTTGCATAATGAGCAGTACATAAATAAGGCAGATAGTTGACCACAAATCCAGCCAATCAATCTCAACTAAAAAAGGAAACAACAAGAAGTAAATGCAGAAATAAAGTACATAAATAAGAGAGATAGTTGACCACAAACCAGCCAATTAATCTTAACTAAAAGGGAAAACAAACAAGAAGTAAATGCAGAAATAAAGCACAATAAAATAGGGAATTAAAAAAAAAAAGTCTGTTTGAATATCCAGCCTTAAAGCCCCTTAAATCCCATGTGATTCTCAAGCCAAAATCAAACAGATTAGCAAATCAAAATTACCGAAACTACCAACACTACCCCTTAGGCTGGACACAGCTTGGAGTTAGCATTGCTAATTATCTTTACAAATTCCAATTCCCATTGCTCTTTGGAAAATGGATTATTCTCAAGTTGGGGAATTTCCTTCGTTGTCATTGTTGACTCACTAGTTTCATCCTTTTGTTTTGGCTTCCAAGACGTTGGTTTGCCATGGATTTCCCAACATTTCTGTATAGTGCGACCCAATTTGCTATAGTGATCACATCTTGCACAGGTCTATTTTTTCAGCTTACCTTCAGCTCCCAAAAAATTGGTTCGACAAGCAACAAGTGCAGATGATTCACTAGAACTAGAAATGGGAGTTTTTAGCATCAGCTTCTTTTTAGCATTCTCATGCCTCACCTTAGAGAAAACCTCTTTGAGCAAAGTAAGAGGGTTTTCTTGCAAGAATTCTCCCACTAACTTCATAATAGGTGTTGTTGAGGCCCATCAAGAATTTGTAAATATGCTTCTTCTCAACAATTTTTCAATTAGTTGGGTGCATCACTTGGGCATTCCTACAAGTAGGTCTCAAATGTATCAAGTTGTTGCCAGTATTTTGCCAAAGAGTTGTAATATTGATTTACTAGCATTCCTTCTTGTTTCAAATCATGTATGAGGCTCTCAGTTTCAAAGGCTTAAGCAGCACTTTCACGGGTAGAATAGGATTTACAACAAATTCCCATATATCATGGGCAGACTTATAGTACATATAAAGCTCCCCAATTTCAGCACTCATGGAATTAACCAATCATGACATTACAAGATTGTTTTCAGCATACCATCTTTTGTACTTGGCGTTATGCTTTTCAGGAGGAACAGCTTCGCTGGTCAGGTATTCTTCCTTTCCTTTACCACTTACAAACATCCATACAGATTGACTCCATTGGAAATAATTGTGTCTGTTGAGATTGTGAGTAGTAACAATTGTTGGTGATGAGTCAAAGCCTCCTTGGGTCTGCGACATCACCTCTGTAGAGTCTCCTTTGTTTTGTGACACCATTTCAGCAGTCATCTCCACTTTTTCTTCACCATTAAGGATTGTGTTATACTGATATTTAGTCATACGAGTTTCAGGTTAGTGGGTTCTGTTCTAGAACAAGTGAAACAAGAAAGAAAGCAAGAGATTCTGGAGCTGGACAATGAATGGTCTAAAGAAGTCAACAAAATAACTCCAAACAAGTGAATGTGCTCTTTTTCAAAGGGCGAAAGTTGAAATAAGTTGGGTACATCACTAATGCACTGTTTTTAAACAAGAAACACAGAAAGAAAGTGACACGCTTATAGGGGTGTTATGAAAAGAAAAATGAGTGAGATAACATTCTAGATAATTTAGTGTTAAAGGCAAATCAGCAATGAAAAGCTAATCAGAGAATTTTCATGGATGAAAAAAAAAAAAGCTCTGATACCATGAAGATTTTTGGAATTGAAAATAATATTCTGATATTTTATTTTGAATAATGAGCAGTACATAAATAAGAGAGATAGTTGACTACAAACCCAGCCAATCAATCTCAAACTAAAAAGGAAAACAAACAAGAAATAAATGCAGAAACAAAGCACAATAAAATAGGGAATTGAAAAAAGAAAAGAACAAGTCTGTTTGAATATCCAGCCTTAAAGCCCCTTGAATCCCGTGTAATTCTCAAGCCAAAATCAAGCAGATCAGCAAATCAAAATTACTGAAAATACCAACAATCTCTCATGTCAATGTTTTGCAAGATACTTTTATCTTGTTGCTCAATGCTCAGCATGTATTGAGATTTATATTTCTGTTCTCTCAATAGGCGTACAGAGATCTGAAGCAGTTGCTATGGGTGCTGATGTGATTATCATGACTGTCAGTGCTGTTGAAGGGTGGACTTTGGAAGACACCAAACTTTTAGAAAGGATTCAATCTACTAAGGTATCAGGTCAACATAATCCACTTTCTTTCTCTCTTCTTCTCTCACTCTATAATTTTGTTATGATTTAGATTTATTTGACGGACAAAGATCTGAAAGAACTAATGTAAGTTTAATAAATGGTGTAGATGTGGCGTTGAACTAGAATACCATCAATATATCTGCTTAAAGATGTAATATCAGATGATAAATTGGGACACAAATACCGGTTTGCTTATAATGTGATAATTTTGTTTCACTATTAAGCTTGGTGGTGGGTACCTAAAAATGATTCTGATATTTTTATTCTCCACCAAGCTAAGGCATTAATTTCCATTGCTGTCAAATCTTTCCGTAACAACAGAGATCAATGGGATCTTCCACCCCTGCAATTCTTGTGGTCAACAAGATAGACTGTACTCCTTGTGCTGAGATTGGATGGGCCAGAGTATGTCCCGATTTTTTCAGTAGACACGTATTTACTTGTGCTGTCACTGGCGAAGGATTACAAGAGTTGGAGAGGGCAGTGTTAGAGATAGCAGGTCTTAACAGCATTCTCATTGGGGGACGTCAATGGACTGTTAATCAGGTAAGCTATCACTTGGCCTATTCTCTTTATCTCCCTTGTCCCTCCTAGAGTCATGGCTTCAAAACTGTAGACCTTCTAAAAGGGAACAGGGAGTCATTAGATTTTTACTGTAGTCCTTCTGCCAGGGAACAGAGAATCATTAGATTTTTAGGCTACTGGGATCGTTCATCTATATCTGGTAACGTAGTTGTTCAAATCATGCTCTCGTAGCTGGTGATAGTCTTTAACTGCATTGACTTCTGCACATAAATTGACGGAAAAAGAAAAAGAAAAATAATGTTTTGTTGTTTGTTGTGTTCGTGTGTTTGATGTATTTTCAGAGACAATGTGAACAACTTGTTCGGACAAAGGAAGCTTTTGTAAGATTAAAGTCATCGATAGAGGAGAAACTACCTCTGGATTTTTGGACAATTGATTTAAGGGATGCGGCACTGGCGCTTGGGCAGGTCAGTGGAGTAGATATATCGGAAGAGGTTTTATCCAATATATTTGGCAAGTTCTGTATTGGTAAATAGCAGTCTCCCGATATGTGACTGGTTTTGCCCAGTAAATTTTTTCGGATTCATCCTTTCGATCATATGCAAAATTTCATCTGGGTCACTGTCCTAAGGGATTTAATGTATGATGCGCATTTTGAGATATAATTCCTCCGGATAATTATTTGTGCTTTTGTAAAACTTCGATTAGGAAAATACTGATGAAGTTTCAATATTCTTACACAACCGGCAAATCCTTCAGTTTGCAATTTTCATGTCTCCATGGACCAACATGGCTGCTCTGCTAGCACTGTTTTTATATGGTTGGGGGGAAAATATTTGGCAGCTATTTTCGGCTTCTGCAAGGCTTTATCCAAATGAACACTTTCCGGAAAGCGTACCGGCAGTTTGAGTCACGAAAGGAAGAAGCGACGGATTGATTAAGCGCTAACGCGCTCAACAACTTAAGCTAATAGGCTTGGCGCACTAGCGCTCAACAAGCAACGGATTGCTTAAGCGCTAGTGGAGAACTACCTCGAGCACCAAGAAAAAATATTGATTAATATCTTATATTGTGAAATTCCTTTTGCATCCAACCTAGGAGCTGCTTCACCCTCCAATCTAGCAGTCATGGGCTCTTGGCTTAGTTTGGAAGGTAATTTGATGGCTATTAATATAACAACCGAAATAATTTAAGATTTAGAGTAAATTATACAAATTTTATCTCATGTTTAGTTGAATTATATTTAATATTTTTCTTGTTTTAAACTTTATACATAGTTCTCTTTTATATATATTTTGTTAATGGAGTTAACTTTTTATACAATATATATATATTTTAAATAAAACTATAAAGAATAAAATCAAATTATTATATTGGAGCAATTGTTTTTGTTATTATTTTAAAAAATAAAATTATATTATTATATTGTATAGAAAGTTAACTTCTTTAATAAAAATTAAATTAGAAATGAAATTTTTACAATATTTATCAAATTACCCAAAGAATTAAGTGTAATTTTTGAATAAAATATGTATCAAGTGTAATTTAATTAAATTTTATAAAAAAATAACAATTTATTCTAGGATTTTTTTTTTTGGGTCTATCACTCCATACAAATTTTTAAAAAATCATTAGATACTGTTGAGTAATATTTTTAAAATTAGACTAGTCATTGAATAGGTAAAAACATTGGTTCACAATTTATTAATTTAATTATAGTTGAACTAGTAATAACTAAATATATATTTTTAATTTTCCAAAAACATATCGTTGATTCCAAACAATCACAAAATTGAGTGATAAAGGTTGCGTCATGCCACCATTAAAACAAAAGTAAAAGCTTACCAACTCAAAAATGATATAATAAGTGAGGCTTTTTTGCTCAATTAATATCAACAAATACTCAATTAATGATTTAACTAGATTTCATATTGTATATTTGATTATGTGATTTCATAAGATTAAAAAATTACTAGGTTAGTGACAAGAAACACAAATAAAATATGATAGACCTCTATTGTACTATTTAGTTTTTATGCTTACACCAATTTTAACTAGGGCAAACAATGAATTAATTCTTCGTGATAAAGCCATTAATCTATAGTATAATGAGAACCAATTTGGCCCTTCAACTTGATTTCAAGATTTGAAAAGTCTCAAGAATTTGATGGAACAAGTTTAAGATAGTTATTAGCCAGTAACTTAGTAAACTTTTACATCAAGCTAATGAACGAAAAGTCAAAAAATGCTTATAAAAACTTTGGGCAATTCCAATCCAATGACCTATTGGTTTTTATTGATTTTTGATTATTTTTATTTTTTTATTAGTTCTTAAGATAATTAATTTTATGGGTCAACTAAATTAGACTAGTGATTGGTTCGTCAATTTTTCGTTTAGACTGATCGGTCTAATCCAATTTCTTTAACATTACTATTGAGTGATAGTTGTAACAATTAGTTAAACAAGTAGTTTTATCTTTAGTTAGTGAAGTTGTTAAAATAAAATGTAAAATATAGATAGTTGTATAGCTTTGTATGTATATATATAATGGATACACGATACATGGAACTTAAGTTGATTGAATCATTCACTTATTTTAATTAGGAAAACACTTTCTTCTCATTCATTCTTTCTTTTACTTCAAATTACATGGTATGAGAGAATCTATCTTTGAGGTCATTAGTAGCTTCAATGCAACATAGAGTCATCAACAAATGCAAATTCAAATTTGATGCACTATGGAAGAGATGCTGATAAAGTCTTTACCGTTGATTTCAATCATCCTTTTTTCCTTCATCCTTCAAACGCTCCAAGGATAGTCCTTGTATCTTAATTGTTAACTAGTATGGAGAATTATATTGTATGGTGTAGAGCCATGAAGATTGCCCTGTTAGCCAAGAATAAACTTGGTTTTATCGATGGTTCTTACTGAAAGAAAGGCAAGAACATGCTTTTCATGGTCAATGGGAGAGGTGTAATGCTGTGGTCCTATCATGGATTTGAAATTCTGTTTCAAAGGAGCTCTTCACAAGGGTAGTTTACTCATTAAATGCCCATTCACCTTGGGAGGATCTCAGAGAGAGGTTTGACAAGATGAATGGATTTTGGATTTTCTTACTTCAGGGGGAGATCAATTCACTTATTTAAGGGAATATGTTAGTCTCTAATTATTTCACAAGACTCAAGGAACTTTGGGATGAATATTCTACCATAGTAGTTTTCCCATCATATGAATGCTGAACCTCTAGAGCTTATGTTAAAGTAGTGCAGCAGCAAAGGCTATTCCAATTCTTGCTCAAACTTAATGAAGTATTCAATCAAGCAAGAAGTTAAATCTTGCTTATTAATCTGTTACCATTTGTAAATCAAGCTTATTCTCTAATTTTGCAAGATGAATCTCAAAGGATGATAACTATTCATACTGCCTCCAACATTAATACTAACAACACAACACTGCTATCTATAAGTGGTATGACCACTACAAGGAAAAATTCAAGATTCTTAAGTGAATGTAACCATTGTCACATTAAGAGGCATAAGAAGGAGAATTGTTACAAATGCATTGGATTTCCAATTGACTTTAAATTTATTAAATAGAGAAAACTTAAAAAATCATTTGCAAATCAAGCTAGCCTTGAATTGTTTGAAGTGACCAACACGCGAAAGGTAATACAATCCAATTCCATGCCAAATTTTACTCTAGAATAGTATGTTAAGATATTGCAATTGCTAAATAAAGAATGATATGAGATAATAGCAAACACAACAGGTATAATCTCTTGTTTTGCCACTTTAAATACAAGAGGTATGTGGGTTCTAGACATTGGAGCAACTAATCACAATACATGCAATTCCATACCAACTTTTAGGTATTGGTTCTTTTAAACCTTACTCATCTCATAATTTAGTAACCTTACCTAATGATTAGAAGGTGCTTGTATCACATGTAGGAGAAGTTAAAATCTTAGAACACATTACATTAAGAGATGTTTTATGTGTCCTAAATTTTTTCTTTAATCTTATTTCCGTAGCTAATCTCATAAAGGATTATAATTGATTTATTGCCTCTTATCCTTAATTTTGTCTTTTCCAAGATCTTGGAAGTGGAATGGTCAAAAAGATTGGTAAAACAAATAATGGACTTTATTTGCTTTGACATCTTAAAGATAGAGAGACTTGAATATTGTTACCATTAATTTTTAAATCCCACCTAATAAAATTTGCTCAAATTCAATAAATGTACACTTTAGTGCAAATTTCAATTTAACTGCAAATTCTAGTACTTAATGTAAATAAGATAGTTTTCTTTATGGCACAATAGAATTGGCCATGTACCTTACTCATATTTACAAAATATTACATCAATAAAACTAAATTTTGATGCTTTAAATCATTCTTTTCCTTGTCTAATTTTTCCTTAAGTAAAACAAGCTCGATTACCTTTTCCATAAAGTCAAACTAGTATAAACCATAACTTCAAACAGATACATGTGAACATTTAGGGTCCTTATGACACACCAACTTATCAGGGACACATACTTTCTAATGATTGTTGATAATTTTTCTCCAGTTACCTAGACTTTTCTCATGAAATACAAGAATGAAGTCATAAATCACATCAAAACCTTCATAGCCTATATAAAAACCATTTTGATGCCAAGGCTCTAACCGTTCGAATTGATAATGGGCATGAATTTTTCAGCCAAGACCTCAACCAACTTTTTCTCACCTAGGCAATGTCTATGAAAGCTCTTATCCTTACACCTGCTAGAAAAATGGGGTGGTTGAAAGAAAATATAGACATCTTGAAATTGTTAAAGCCCTTATGTTTCAAGCCAAACTTTCTATTAGATTCTAAAGAGAAAGCATCAAAACTGCAACTTACCTTATAAAAAAAAATCCTAACAAAAATTTTTAACCTCAAATCACCATTTGAAATGATCTATAAAAGACTGTGTGACTTTGCTTACTAAAAGTCTTTGGTTGTCTAGCATATGCCAAAGTCCTAAACCATAAAGATAAATTGTTATATAGAAATGTATAATGTGCCTTCTTAGGTTATTCAACTATCTAAAAGGTTATATCCTATACAATCTTGCCACTAAACAGTTTAAAATCAACCAAGATATGATATTTCATGAAAACATCTTTCCATTTGCATTTAATAATACTTCTCACTTATATATTTTTCTTGTCAACGATGTTTTCTATCATTATTCAAATTATACCCTACCTATTGGCACCTCTGACATATATACACAAATCATAAATTCACCAACAATTCAACCTTCACCTTCCACATCTCTTGATCATATTGATTTAGTCACTTTTAATAAGAATCTTTCATCCTCTTAACAACTTCACATGATTAGACAATCTACTAGACTATTAAAACTTAAAGATTTTATATGCCCTACTATATCCCCAAGGTTTTCCATGACAAGCAATTATTTTTCTTTCATTGGTATGTACTTACCATGCTTTATCCTTTTTAGCCAATCATATATCATACTCTCACTTCTTAGCTCCTTATCAATATTATCTTTTATCTATTTCTTATAGTATTGAACCATCTCTTTCAAAGAAGCAATCAAACATGAGGCATAGGTTGAAGTTATGAAAATTGAAATATAAGCACTTAAAGCAAATCATACATGGAAAATAGTTCCTTTACCTCTTGGTAAAACCCTAATCAATTACACATAGGTTTATAAGATCAAATATAAGGTAGATGGTAACATTAAACATTATAAAGCATGCTTGGTGGTAAAGGGTTAAAATTAAAAGGAGGGCATTAATTATTATGACACATTTTCTCTAATAATAAAAATGGTCACAATAAGGACAATTATTGCTTTTGCAACTATTTAAAATTGGCCATTATTTCATACACATATCTTTAATGCCTTTTTGCAGAGTGACTTACATGAATAAGTTTGCATGGAGCTCCTTTAAAGATTTGGTAGCTAAGGGGAAAATATGGTATGCAAGTTACAAAAACCATTTTATGGATTGAAGCAAGTATCAAGACAATGGAACTTAAAACTCATAGAAGCTTCTAGCATGCTTTCAACAAAGCAAACATAACTACTCTGTGTTCATCAAAGAAAAAGGGAGTCACTTCACAAATCCTATTGATATATATAGATGATTTACTAATTACTGGAAATAGCAAAAAATTTGTAAAAGAAAAAAAGTCATTTCTGCATGATCATTTCAAAATCAAACATTGAAAATTGAGATTGCTAGATTAAATGATGGAATTATATTGAATCAAAGGAAATATTCTCTTGACTTAATTGCAGAACTAGGCTTAAATAGTTCTAAGGGGAGTGTCTTTGGATCAAAATGTGAACTTAACATTGGCTAAATATGATATGAAGGAAAATATTAATGATAAGCCACTATTAGAATTAGGGAAATTTCAAAGGTTGATTGGAAGATTAATATATCTTATCATGATAGGGTTAGATATCAGTTATGCAGTGTAATAATTAAGTCAATTAATGAATTAACCTAAATCATCCCACATGGATGCAACTGTTAAGGTAGTTCGATACTTGAAGCAAAATCTTGGATTAGGCATTTTCATGTCAACCTCCAGTAAAATGAAATTGGAATACTATTGTGACTTAGATTGGGTGACTTACCCTTTGTCCAAAAGGTCATTTAATGGATATCTAGTTAAACTAAAGGATTTATTGATTTTATAGAAGTCAAAGAAGCAAAATACTATATTAAGATTATCAATAGAAGTTGAATATTGAGCCATGGGAATTGTTGTATTAGAATTGGTTTGTTACTCAACTTATTCTATACTTGAAGATTAAAGGAATTGGACTAATAACACTTAAGTGTGATAGCAAAGAAGCCATTAATATAACAGCAAACTTGGTATTTCATGAATATGCCAAATACATAAAGATTGATTGTCATTTTGTAGGAGAAAAGTTACAAAAGAGGATGATTAAGATGCAGTATGCAAGGACCAAAGACCAATTGGCAGATATCTTGACAAAGGCTCTTAGCAAACAACACCATCACTATCTAATGTCCAAGTTGGGTCTTGTAAGTTTTTTTAATCTCAACTTGAAGGGGGGTGTTGAGTAATGGTTGTAACAATCAATTAAGCAAATAGTTTTATCTTAGTTAGTTAGATGTTAAAACAAAATGTGAAATATAAGTAGTTGAATAGCTTTATATGTATATATATATATATATATATATAAGTGATGCATGATTCATGTAAGTTAAGTTCATTGTATGTATTCACCTACTCAATTCAATCAAGAAAACACTTTTCTCATTCTTCACATTCTTCCTTTTTTTCACAACTTCAAATTAAAAATACATCTTTAGGTAACTTTTTCTTTTTCTATTTAGCTATCACAAACTTGTAAAGTTAATTTGAACAACAACTATGAACATTTAGATCGTCTTGAAGAGCTAAAAGTGATATTATATGCTAAGGGAAGTAAGATTACTTAGTGCAATTTAAATTATTGGATTGACTATTTAATATTTTGAAAATTGAAGGTCTACTTAGCTATTTACTTATTTACTTATTTTAGAATATTGTTATAAAAAGTTCAACCTTAACAAAGTGCTACACTTAAAAAAAAAAAAAATTCTAAAAACTAGTTAAGAGACACATGCATTGCACGTGGTATTTGAATACTTTTTATTAAGTTAGAATATATATATATATATATATATATATACTACTCATAAGTAAAAATTGAAATCTCAAACATGAAATTCATAATAGCAAAATATACTACTACAAAGTCATAATGTTTTTACTTAGTTATTAAAACTCCTTTAATTAATAGTGATTTGCCATTTTGAGAAGTATAAAACTATATTTGAAATTCATATCAAAATAAGTAGTCACAAAAGTTACAAAATTTAAAAATACCAAAAACTATAAACAGCACAGATGTAGTTATTACTTATGAAAAATAAAGCATCAACAAACTAAATTTAAACATGCTAAATGATTGCTATAATCAAACCTATAGTAGCAAAAGTAGGTTAGAATATTCCAAAATTTCACAACATAACTATATTAAAGTTAGGATATCTACTAAGATCATAGATTGCTATTTATAATTAATTGCATTAAAGTTAGTTTTTCTCCTGTGCATGCATGATAATCTTGCTTCCAAAATATGAATTTTCTAGCGTTTTACAAATCTATCCTTTATAAGCACAATAATTATTAGAGAATCACGTTAGATTACTCACGTGATTCTTAAATTTTGTGTGACTTATTTCCTTTCCATCTTTAATTTTTGATTTCTTCCATTATTTGGCACATGATTTCTTTTCTTATTTTTCCTATTAAATGTAGTGGTCAAATATAACTTTATTAGAAAGACTAATTACTTTATTTTTTGTATTATTTCTGGGCTTTAATTAAAAGATTTATCTTTTATTCTCCCTAATAAATTGTGGCTATTCTACAGAATCAAATGCTAAGAGAAATTCTTCTCAGCTCTTCATTTTCTCTCATTTTTTTCCTCAAAATCTTCATAGTATCAGAGTTAGATTCCTAACATACCTATCACTTTTGACAGATATTCTGCCCTTACCATGAAGACCCATGATGGGTTTGCTTCCTCCACCACGACAATACTAAAAAATGGTTAAAACCTCTCTTTTCTATCCTCTCTTAGGTGCCCAAATAGCCTAAGGGTCTTCTCTTGTTGGTCTCATCATAGCCATGGAATCATCTCCAATCATGATCATTAGGCATAAATTTAATGGCACAAATTATCTCCAATGGTTCTCTTCAGTAATGATGTATGTTAGAGGTAAATGAAAGGCTACCTATCTCATAGATGAAGTTCCTATACTTGAACCTAGCAACTCTAAATAGCTTATTTGGGATGCTAAAAAAAAATATGATTACATCACAGCTTATTAACTCTATGACACTTGAAGTAAGAGATTTTTTTTTTTGCAAAACAGTTGTTAAAATTTAAAAAGCTATTGTGATACATACTCCATTAGATAAAATGCCAATGTCTTAATTAAAATAAAAATGTTTCTTCGTGATTTTAGACAGGGATAGCTGACTGTGAAGAAAGCTGTAAAAAAATCATTCCAACCTTAGCTATCTTCTCATACTCCTCTACTCTGCTTGCCCGTGGCATGTCATCCCCTTGCCCAGATAGTAAAATGTAAAAGGCAAACAACTAGCAATCATGCCTTACATGTGACCATCGTTATAAACTTAATATACAAAAGACCAATGCTAGAAATTACATGGCAAACCTATCAATTTCAAGCCCAAAGCCAAATATGAAACTCGAGACAATATCATAAGCTATGAAGGACCACTTTATCATGCCCTCTTCAGCAATAAGTAGATTAAGTTTATAAAAAACTTGTTCTACAATCCTAACACCTACCAAGCTGTGAAGGACCACTTTAATTTCCTTGGTCTCTCAAGCCCACATTGAGTTGTAGACCTCGGTGCCATTGATTACATGATTAGTAAGAAGTCATATATTATCGGCTTTGCTCCTTGTCCTACTAAATTAATGGTAAAAAATACTGATGGCACTTTTTTTAGGATAAAGGCATATGTTCAATTACATTGTTTATTGAATTAACACTTATTAATATGCTTTATATGCCTAAGCTAACCCATAATTTAATTTCTATTAGCAAGTTAGCCAAGGATCAAGGTTATGTGACTAAATTTCAACATGATGTTTGTTTCTTCTACGACTTGACATAAAAAAAGATGAATAAACATGCTGAGGAGTATGTAAGGCTCTACATGCTTCATCCTGGTAGTGGTCATAACAAGCAATGCTTTTTAACTGATGACATCAATAACGAGATCATGCTTTGGCAATTTCAGGTTACCTCAACTTTGGGTATTTAAAAATGTTGTTTCTCAAATTATTCAATAAAGATGTTGGTTCTTTACATTGTGAAGTATGTCAAAAATCCAAGTATATCAAACATCATTACTCCCTATGACCATACCAATATTCTCATCCTTTTCTTTTCATTTATAGTCATTTATGGGGTCCCTTAAGGATACCTAGTGTTTTCTAGGGCTAAATGGTTTGTTACTCTTATTGATAACCATACAAGACTTACTTAGGTGTATATCATACATGAAAAATTCACAGTTCCCTAGATTATTAAAATTTTTAGTCATATGATTTAGACCCAATTCCATACTTAGATAAAAGTGGCTTAACCTGATAATGGTCAAGAATATATCAACTCTGATTTTCAACAATTTTTTAACCAATATGGGATAATTCATCAAATCACTTGTGTGAATACCCCCCAACAAAATGAGGTAGCTTAACGAAAGAACAAGCACCTTCTAGAGATTATTATATCCCTTCTCATTTCTTCCAATGTTTTCACATATTTCTTAGGGGAAGCCATTCTCACTGCTACCTACTTGATTAATCGGATGCCCATAAAAACCCTGAACTTTCAAACATCTCTTTAACACTTCTTCTATCCTATCTTAACACCCATCTCTTATCCTTCTTCCCACTTAAGGTCTTTCATTGCATTGCCTTTATTCATACTTCCCATCGTGGGAAACTTGAATCTAAATCCCATAAATATATTTTTCTAGGCTACTCTTCCACCAAGAAGGGTTACAAATATTCTCCCATTACTAGATAGTTTTATGTTACCTTTGATGTCATCTTCTTTAAGCATCAACCACATTATCCAAAAACCACCATTTAGGGGAGATTTAAGAAAGTAAATGGAGTTTATTGGACCTAAAAATTGATGAAATAGTAGAAGTAGTGGTTATCCTTTACTTAAAAATTGCCAAAATTATCAAAGTGATTATCACCTTATTGTGGAAGACCAATTTGTGACTCTTTTGAACACATCTAACTTTGATCCTACTTATAACAGCCTTCATACAATAAATTAGAACCTAAACCAAAAAAGGAAGAGAAAGGACTTTATGTTTATACTAGAAAGAAGAAGACAGAAGTGCATGGGCCTTGCACATCACCAAGGCATAACAAAGAATTCTTTTGGAGACCAGGTTTGTCTACCTCTCATAACTCTACCTTAGATGACTGTTTGGATTTTCCTATTACCCTATTTGTAACTTTGTATGTTCTAACAAACTCTCACCTAAATATAAGACTTTTTTAACTCACATCTCTTTTAAAAAAATTCCACAAAGTATACAAAAAGGACTTCATACACCAGAATGGAATCAAGCTATTAAAAAAGAGATGTCAACATTTAAAAAAAATAACACTTGGGAGATTATTAAGCTTCCTGAAGGAAAATGACCTATCGAATGCAAATGGGTGTTTACAATCAAATACAACTCTAATGAGACTATTAACCACCACAAAACAAGGCTTATGGCAAAAAGATTCATGCAAACATTAGGCATAGATTATCAAGAAACGTTTATTCTCATTGTGAAACTCAAGACAATAAAATTTTTGCTTTCTTTAGCAACTAATCAGGACATCAATTGAATGTTAAAAATGCATTCATCAATGGAGACTAGAAGAACAAGTTTACATGCAATTATGTCCTAGCATTATTTTCCTTCTTTGCAAGAATAAAGTTTGTAAATTAAAGAAATTCCTATATGGCCTCAAATAGTCTCCAAAGGCCTGGTTTGAAAAATTCCTAAAAGTTATACCCAGGGACAAGCTAATCACACATTGTTTCTAAAATTCTCTTATGAGAATAAAATTGTCATCTTAATTGTCTATGTTGACCATATCATTGTGACTAACAATTTTGTAAAAGTGATTAAGAGGTTGAAAGATTTTCTTGCTTGTGAATTTGAGATCAAGAATCTAAAGGAACTAAAGTACTTTCTTAGGATGAAGGTGGCAAGCTCAAAGAAGAGAATCATCATCTCTTAATGAAAGTACACACTTGACCTCCTTAAAGAAATTGGAATGATTGGGTGTAAACCAACTAAGACTCTTATGGAGACTAGAAGCGCCCTTTGTTTCAAAGAGGGGATGATAAATTATTCACATTTCATTTGAAGGCTAGAGGCGAGTTGAAAGCTAAGTAGTGGTAATTCTAAGGATTCCCCCAGGAAAAATAGAGACGTCTCTAATTGAAATTGAAAGATACCAAAGATTAGTTAGGAAGTTCATTTACCTCTCACACACCAAACTAGACATCAAGTTTTTCATTAGTGTTTTCAATTAGTATATGAACAAACTTACAAAGAAACACACAACGGCAGTTTATAGAATTTTAAGATATTTGAAAATGACACCTAGTAAAGAAAATTTCTTCAAGAAAAAGTGAAAAATGAGGCATAAAAGTCTATGTTGATATTGATTAGGCTAGATATATTACGAATAGATGCATAACTTCATAATATTATACATTTCTATAAGGAAATCTTATTACATGGAGAAGAAAAAACAAATAGCGGTTGCTAAAAGTAATGCCAAAATGGAATTTCGAGCTCTTATTCACGGAATATGTGAAGTCTTGTGAATGAAATGAGAATATCAATTACTTGCCCTATGAAAGCCTTTTGTGATAACTTGGCAACCATTAGCATTGCCAAGAATCTAGTCCACCATGATAAAACAAAGTGTGTTGAGATTGACATGCATTTCATTAACCAAAAGCAGATGTTGGTATTTTTGAATTAACCTACATCCCTTCTTAAGAATAAGCAACTAATCTCTTAACTAAAGTTTTAGCTCAAGTGAAATTTGAAGACCTTAATAACAAGCTGGGCATGCTTGATATCTACTTCCCAACTTCAAGGGAAGTGTTAGAGAATCATGTTGGATTACCTACGTGATTCTTATGTTTTGTGTGACTTATTTTCTTTCCATCTTTAATTTTTTATTTCTTCCCTTATTTGGCACATGATTTCTTTCCTTATTTTTCATACTAAATGTAATGGCCAAGAAAATATTATTTATTTTCTTGCATGATTTTTGGGCTTTGATTAGGAGATTTGTCTTTTATTCTCCCCTAAAAATTATGAGTGCTCTACAAAATCAAATCGAAAAGGAATTCTTCTCAACTTTTCATTTTCTCTCCTTATAGAAAAATTTAAAAAATATCTAATTATTGAAAGTCACTGTGTTAACCTATGATGATTACAAGCAGATAATAATATCACCTTAATAATAGAAGACAAAAGAATGAATAGAGTAAAAAAAAAGGATTATTTAATCTAAATATTCTCCTCTTTAAGTAGAAAATTATGGCTCATAACAGGAGAATAAATACAATAGTTATGATCAAAACTACCACACCCAAAAATAGGTGCTCAATTTGATATCCACATAGAGCTTTACTCAAAGATTGAAGATTCTTTCAACTCTACCTCCATTGTAAATGGTGACGAGTCTTTAACAACCTTCTCAAGAGTTAAAACCTAAAAGATATTTATTTCAACAATAGTTATATTTACCCTATATCAAACATTCCATAAATGTTGCCTTGGCAATTCCTATGTCAAACATTCCATAAATGTTGCCCTAACAATTGATTTTTAAATAGCAAAATGAGGAATGGAAGGATATAGGGAAGAGAGAAAAAAAAAAAAAACAAAGGTTGAAGATTAGTGATGACTTTCCAAAGCTCATGGAGGTAAAAGATAGATTCACTGTATAACAAAACATAGAAAGAAAGAGTGAGAGGCGCGAACCTTGATGTCCTTTCCTCCCTTGACCCTCTCTTCTACAATTTATCTCATATATGTGTGTCGATATGTTGCTGGGCTTTTATCATATGCCTCTGATCTTATTGATGAAAGAGGAAAGAGATCAAAAGATTTGAAATTTGAAATTTGAGATTAAAAAGAAAAAAGAAACTGCACTTGATAATGTTAGTGTTAAGATTGACGGGCTTTAACATATATTATTTTGTTTTATAAATAATAATTTCTAAGTAAAAATTAATATTCAACTTGAACTTTCTATAACAAGATTCTTTATTTTATTTGAGTAAATTTACAATTGCACTTAGCAAAGTTAGATATATAAACTAAAATTTACTTATAAAATTAAAATATAAACTTTAATAAATAACAAAATAGTTGATAAACTTCAGGATGTAACAAAACATTCTCTAAAGCAATATATGATGTTTAAGAGAACATTTTATTACATTTTAAAATTCATGCCAAAAAGAATAAAAATCATGTACTAATTTTAGAATTTAATTTTAATTCAGAGGAACAAAAAGGCAATTTTCCCAACAATCATCCTAGAAATTTGATTACCAAACATGAAAATGGAACAGAAAAAATGGCTGCGTAAATAATCATCCTCATTGAATGCCCAAAATTTTGGATGCATAAATAATCAAATATATTACAAATTATAACATTTATTCAGATACATGAAAAGAATCAATCAGCCAGCATATAAATAAAAGGAACATGCCAATGCTGGTTGTGATCCTCCGACTGCAGAAATTATACATCTATCTATCACTAACATGATTTACACTTTATGAAGACATGGTTCCCTGAAGATCACTTTTGCCAAATAAAGGTGAGATTCAGCACTTGGTTGAAGAAATGTATCAATTAAATAGATGTCCATCTACCCGTAACTATTACAGAAACTGGAAAATCAATGAACAAATTACGAGTATTTATTGTATTGTACCCTTGTGAAGCACCAGCCTTCTAACCAAGTACCTTCCGAAGCTCGTCAATCAATTTTGCACGGTTTGATGGTTCCAACTGCATGAGATTCAAACAACCACTTTTAGGAGGATGCAATAGACAAAGCAGGTAACAAATAAAATTTAAAGAAAAAAAAAAAAGACATGAAAAGATAATGTTTACCTTGCGTAAAAGGGCAGCAAGACCTTGAGGTAAAGCTTGCAAATCTGAAACTGAGTCACCAATATTTGTCAGTTGAAGCAACACCTTTTGGGCCCGCAATTCCTTTAATTTATCCTGGTAATTCTGCTGTTCATTCTTCCATCTGAAGAAAGCTTCATCATCCAACCAAGCATCATCTCTCCCTCTGGCAATATCAGAATTCAAATACCAATTTTTGATCAAGTCCATTGCAGATGTATGAGACAAATGGCCACCAGCAGCATCTCTGACACTGTTTATCAGCGAATGCTCACTAATTCTCCTATGCAGTCTCTGGTACAAGAAAGAACGGGAGTTACCCCAGTCAAGAACTGTTCTTATTACCCCCTTCGCAGCCATTCTTAAGGAGGTATCATGCAGTTCAGCAAATTTGGTAGCTATCTGTGTGTACACAGGCAAAAGCTGTTTCTCACGGGATTTAATCTGCTGCTGGAGGGAATCAATGGTCCCAAGGGCCTTATTACTCTTGGCCTCCTGTAATTTTGCTTTCAGATTTATCAGTTGTTGATCAAGTCTACCCATGCACTCCAACAATTCCCTTGTCCTAAATTTGATCTCTATCATCCCTTCTGGCTCAAGGACATTGCCTTTAGCTGTTCGATCAGCATACATTTCAATGTGGTCTGAATTGATTCGACTGTCTACAACAACCCATGCCCCACCTCGGAGTTCACCCATCATTGGGATGTACACAAATATGGGTTGCTTGTATGTTCTAAGGTTCTCCACAATGGTTGATCCAGCCTGAAGAATTCCTTCAAAAAGGTCCCTCTGACCACCTGAAAAACCTCTCCAATTTGCAAGAATGAAAAGCGGGAGCTCTTCTCTGTTGAAATCTAGTATTGATTGGGCTGTCTTAGTTGCAGAATCAGGAAACCAGACCTGCCCGGCCTGAGGAACCACCCTTTCATGAGAATCAAGCTGGCCTGGATCAGCAGGTATAACTTGCATCACTGTCTGCGTCTCAACAGCAACAATTCCCACAGGGATTCCTCCAAGCTTTGCCCTTCCTGTAACAACTGTCCTTGCCCATCCATCTAGTGTCTCCACAAAGCTGTCCTTGTCAAAAATTCCCCCCCGCCATTTTCCATTACCATCTACAGAACCACAGATGGTAGCACGAGGATCACATGAGTTTTCTGGGAAATACTCCACAGGCCTTTCTGGAGGATCATGGGGTTGTACAATGGGAAGCGTACCGCCTGCATGAGAAGGAATGTAGCTGAGCCACTTCAAAATAGCAGAAACACCTTCAAGATCATCTGAAACTGTAAGATGAACAACTCCATTTGTTGCCATGATCTTAGGCCCACCAAGTTGCATGTGAGAGCTGTATACCTCCCGACCAAGAAGTTTGTTTAATGCAGAAAAACCAGTAAGAATTATGGGCTGATCAAGCCTTTGTATGCACCTCATTCCAAGCCTAGCAAGATAAGCCCCTATTCCAACAGTCCTTCCTGTCACATATGTCAATGTGAAAGTCTCCTTATACGCCCTTGAATAGGCACCAGCAATGGCTCCACTGCCACTTAAGTTTTCAACCCCTAGACCATCCTCTTTCCCAACAATGGTATCAATTATCCATCTGGTTTCTCCACTTTCCAGCTTTAACTCATGTGCTATCACTGATGATCCAATCCTAGCATAATCCTCAGGTGTTAAATATACATACTGCAACCCATGCTCAGGGTTAGATTCGTCATACCAACCAACTCTGAAACAGGCTTTGACTTCCTCAGCTACACCTAAACGGGCACCAGAATTCGCTGCTAGATAAATCAATGGTAGTCCTTTCTCACACGCAAGATCAGTTACTGCACGAAAGAATGCATCCTCTCTTGGGCCAAAAGAACCAGCCTTAAAGGTCACATCATTTGCTACAACCAATATTGTCCTTCCATTTGGGAACTCAGGAGTATGCATTTCCATTAACCAGGCCAACATGCCTACGTCATTGAGTCCAGAGGGACGCTCCACGGGAACAAGAGGAGTACCCCAATTACCTTCCTTGTTAGCAAACTTAAGCTCTGTTACTTTTAGAAGAACTTTATCTTTAGCCTTTCGAAATCCTGGGTATTGGATTGTCCATGATTGCTCCAAAGCTGTTTCAAATGCCTGCAAGTAACACATCTCCTCAGAAAAAGTTTGCTTTGTCTATATAATATAGGCATTAAAAGGAAAGGGCAATCACACACATGCAGAGGAAAGAAAGTTAAATTTTAAGTCACAAGATGACTTACGAGTGGAAAATCATAGCAATATGTGGTGTTGTTCTTCCTTGCTGCAAGACGTTTTCGGTCAATAACTCCCAAAGGTCGATAGTTTTCATTCACTGGTACACCATGCAGAGGACCCTTTACAGTGACTGAACTGTATACCACTTTGTGTGTGCTGGTATCCTCCAGTTCTCGGTATATCTGCAAATATATTAATTGACAATCAAACCATGATTCATGAACCATCTTTATTAATAATTCTTCCAATACAGAAACTGACATATAGTTAACACAGAATTTAAAGTTGACCTACACAAGAAAAAAGTCATAGTTTTCCTCTGCTCCTCACCAATATTTTAATGTCCTTAGTGCCAAAGATTTTCATAGTTGTCTTTTATTCATTTTGTATTCTGAACAATTTTCAATTGACAAAAGGAGAAAAACATTCTACCCACTTATCATTATTATTTTCATTTTGAAAAAAAAAAAAAAGCTTCTGAGTTCTTTTTCTCCCTTAGAGCCTCATTAACCATAAGCTTTTTGTCACAGCCTGCTGAAGAAACTTAAATGGAGGAACAGCTTATACTCCAGTGTTGTTTATCACATTCTTCAGGATCATACACACCGATAAATGAGTGTGAAAGTAGCACTAAATGCTAATTAGAAGATCTCTACCAAATATACAAAAAAAATGCTCCTTATTGATTATTAAAATGACCAATCGTCATGTATATATCTATTGGGTTTAAACCAGAAGTGCAGATTGTTGACACTGATATGGAGGCTAATACCTAGTCCTCTTTTGAAATACAGCCTTTAACTATCTGTGAGTCAAAAGGTTGTGGCATGCAAGACTGATTTCCTGGAAATTTTTTAAATGAATAAACACTTACATGTACAGTACATGTATGGCCAGTCACATTAGTTACAATGACCCTCCAAGCACCATTTGCCGGTCCAGAAGATGCCATCCAGAGCTTGACTTCCCACTCAACAACACCTAATCTATGCATTCTTACACCAACAGATGAATGGATTTCACGCGACAATTCTTCCAAGATTGCCTCAACTGCTGTTTCTTCTTGGCCAGCATTTATGTCAATTCTCCTGGCAATAACATCCCAAATTGTCAGATCAGACACAGATTAAAGATTCTTCACTTTATACTAGAAGAATAATATATCTACAAGTATGTACTAATAATTACTTTGTATAAGGCAAAAGATCACTAATTTGTTGCTCGCGTATGATATAGAGGTACATATGAGCATGTTCAGGTCTGACAGTAGCATTGTGTGCATTAAGTTCCAACTCCTCCATTGCAGCCATTAAGGACCTCAAAATGCTCCTTGAAGTAAAAGGCATAGCCAATTGGGTACCGGATGTTTCCACATCTAGCCCTTGATATGAAGAGAATCCATCACTTGTAACTGGCTGTCTTACAAGTGTTCGGAGAAACATTCTTTGAATAGGTTGTGGCTTGGGGTCTAGAACTGTGTACAAGTGCCATTGACGATCTCGGGATGGGGTATACTGTATATTCTCATAGCCTTTAAGCTTGTCCTGTATCCAGAGAAATTTCAATGAGTTTAGGAAGAAACATACAAGTCAATTTGTTTCTTTCACCCCATTTAAAGCAAAACATGCAATGAAAGTCATGAAGTAACAGACCAATTCAAGATAAATGGATAGGGGAGGTTCCAGATGACGCAGCAAAGGCTCCTCCTCATAATAGAGCTTTCCTGCTGACCAGTGAAAGGAGTGCCTCATAGGGGCTCGCCCTTCATCCCTCTGAATGATACAGTTAACTACTCCAACACCTGCAGCATGTATAGTTGAGCCTACCTCCTTTTCCTTAAGTATTTTGGCTAACTTATTGATCCTTTCTTGAGCCTGATCCTCATCACCACTGCAAATCACAAAAAAAGAAATCTTTTAATAAAAGACTGGAGGTTCTGATCACTAGATCAATAAAAAGAAAATTAGTCCAGTTGTGGTTTAAGAAGGAAACTAAATTATATTTCAATAATGACCATATGAAAGCAACCAACTGGATTTGAAAACTTTAAACTAAATGCAAGTACTGGACTGTTGTAGGCTACGTTACTATTGATATTTCAACTATGTAGAAGGAATGTTGATTAGTTTATATAAATCCAGTACCTGTCTTGCAGTAAACTCATCTGATTGTTGATGCCCGCCAGTGCAATATGCATCATATTACCATAGTCAAACAGTTCAGCAGAACTATTTGGAAGTATTCCATGAAAATTATGGGTTGCTTCCCTTAATGCAGCATTGATTATTGCAGGCAAAAATTGAAGAGATTTAATTATAACCATCACTCCCCATTTTCTCTTACTATGTTTCTCCACCAGTGCTTTATCAAACACTTGGTCTTCAACCCCACTCTTCCTTTCCACGTACTCTTCCAAGAACTCCCATGAAGCAATAAGACCAGATCTGTGCCACTGCATCCTGACACTCCCTTTGACAAGATATGGCTGATAGAAGAAATTAAATGTTAGAAAAGCAGATGATAATCAGAAGAAAAAGCATCAGTTAACAGATATACCTGGTACAGCCTGCGGATATAAGTTTCCACAACCCGCCTTTGAAGGGTATGATCACCGTGATCAAACAAACCTACAAGAGCATCTTCAACTGCCAAAGGGGCGCTCACAAGGTCCTCCATTCGGTCATTAATGGCACTCTTCCTTTTGGGCGTATCAATATTTTCACCATCCTCAGTGAACATCTCTAGTTCAGAAAGACTTCTAGCAATGCTAGAACGAAGTTCACTCAATTTAGTTTGTTCCAACAGTTGACTTGCCTTAAGAGCCAACTGCATCAAGATAATGGGGGTGTCAGTAATCTGACCAAAATGCTCCAGAGAAATTAATTGACAAAAAGACAATAACAGTATAGTTCATATTGGTATAGTGAGCAACATGGAACCGAATTCAAATATATTGAAAGGATATATACTCATAACATCATCTCCCAATAGTAGAGACATTACACTCCTAAAAATAAAATATATACACAAAACTCTGTATCATGGACAATATCCAACCTCCGAATAATTTGTATGGTTGAGTGCAGAGAAACGGATCAACTGATCCCTATAGGCAGCAGGGTTAGGGTAAACCAGTTGTTCCATTAGCCGCAGTATGAGCTTATTTTTACTCTTGACACCCTGAAACCCAAAAAATGCAATGCAAAGTAATGACTGCAAAAGTAAAACACATAAAGGAAGCAAATACTCAAGCTTAGCATGTTATAAATGTTATACCTGGTGAGAGAGCACTATATCCACAATCTTTAGTAGATCTTTCTTGTATTGAAGACGGAGGCGTTCAATTACATCAGCCTGGATATAAGGGGAAAAGATTATGAATATTCTGAAAAATAAATAATAAGAGAGACATCATTTAATAAGTTGTTGATTTAGATTTTGCTGTATGATAACCCATTGGTATCAGTATGAAAAGGATAAATGACAAATCCTGAAAAGTGTTGATTAATTAATTCACAGCAATTCAAGACAATACGAGAGAAATATTTTCAGTTAGATAAAGAATATTAAAAAAGACCAATTGCCTTCTTTCAAAAACTGGGAAGTAATAAGATGGAAACAACCACTTATCACAGATTCTTGTACTACTGCCCAGAAAGACTAGTCTTGTGGGAAGAACACGTAAGAAAAAATGAAAAGAGGACAGGCATGAAAAACCCAGAAGATTTATCAGTTGTAGTCCTTGTACCCCAGTCAACTTCATAACTGATTACTTTGTCCCATATACATCAGTACCAGCAGTCCAATAATCAGACTAACCTGTATGTTATCACTAAATAGTTCTTCAACAGAAAGATACTCTTCAAAAAGGGATTGAACAATAATCCGGGCATGGCTCTCTCGTCCCCCTTCATAAGACTTCACCAGACTCATCAGAGGTTCAACAAGCCTTTCTTGGGCTCCTTTTTCTTTGTCAGGACAGGAGGAAAGATGAGCCTGCAGCATAAAACACACCACATGAGTTTATTCACTTTACGGGGGAAAATCAGAATGAGAAATTCAAAAAAGAGGAGCTCACATCAAGGATTCCCTTCAATAATTTGGCAGGAAAGTCAACATTTTGGGAGTTTGAAATCCTCTCAAACTCCTTGTATTTTGATTCCAACTGACAAATAACACAGTCCAAGACCGGGTCAGATCACCCTTCAGATGTTAAGCCAGATGGTAAAGCCAGAAGGGTGAACCCTTACCTCATTTTTGAGATCTTTGGGAAGACGAGTCGCTAGAACAGCTAAGCACTCTTGCCATTGAAGGAAAGGCAATTCAGGACTATCAAGGCAATAGAGTAAATTTTGCATAACCTTGATACAGACGTCAAATTGATTAATTAGGCAAGCATATAAAAGATTAATATTACAAGTGAAAAGCCAGAAAGCCAAGACAGATCTATTATATCAAGCTAAAAATGCACATAATTATAAGGAAGTCAAAATACAGTGTTAACACATAAAAGCAAAGAAAAAAACTCACTTCCTCAATATTGTGCTCATAGCCAGCCAAAATCATACGAGCTGCATTTAAACTTGCAGCGCATTTCTGATGAACTTTACCAGAAATTGCAGTAGGAGGACCCAAAACTGGGAAGCTCCCATGAAAAGGTTCTGCTTTTCTTACAGCTGAAGGATCATCTAAATCAAGCCTTGCTATAAGTTCACCAGCCTACAAAAGAAAATGCTTTCTTAAACTTTATTGTAATTAGAACACATATCTTTTTATTGTGGGACAAGTAAATACCTGCATTGCTTGACCTTCAGACATTTTAAAATGAACAACCCCAGAAGCAGGTGAAAGAAGAGGCATGCACATCTTCATGACCTCAACCTCTGCATATGGTGTGTCTGCATCAATATGACTATCATCTGTAACCAAATATCTCAGAAGCTTGCATGGGGTCTCCGCAACTAATTTTGATGGATCATGATCATTCTGCATACAAGTAAGGTTTAGAAGCTTGCCTTAGCCCCCCAAAAAACAAAAAGAAAAATGTAGAGCTTTAGGGTAAAACTGAACTCATTTAACCTGAAGTAAGCAAGTCCTTCCATCTATTAAAAGGCGAGTTCCAGCTGCTTCTTCCTCTGCATATATCACATGACTGTTTCCATCCAACTGCAATAAGCAAAGTTACCAGTTAAGAACTTGAAGATCAGATAATGAATGAAGGACCAGTTATATTGTGCCACCATGTAGGAGGGATACAAGTTTCCCTTATAAGAAGGGTACTGTTTTTCTATTAAGAACATGTTTTGGAACCTACTAGATAGAGGAAAATAACATGTCTACGAAAAACTTACGCTAAATAAATTTAATTCTACATCTGACTACATACTTATTAGAAGCTCTATCGACAATGTTCATGCCCACATAATAATAATAATAATAATAATAATTTACTTCTTAGGAAACATAAAATGGTTTACAAAGCATTAAATAATATAAATCTGAATGTGAATAGTACAGTAAAGGGGTTAAACTAAAAGGACAGAGACACAAGTGCACGCATACACAACAGTTTAAAGAAATGATACTTGCCTGCATTAGCAAACCTCCATCGCGTAAAGTATGTATCTCTGCTTCTATTTCTGATTCATTCATTCTCAATCTATAACTTCCTGGTCCTCCTCTTACCATGTCAATCTGTAAATTATTTTACAAGATTTTAATCACACAAATCATCAGTATGTGCAGTAGCTATGCTGGCATGACTGTCCAAAAAATCAGTAAACTAGACAAGTAGTTCCATCAGATTGATATTAATAACAATGCATACCGTATATTTGCTTCCTTCAATGTTCAAGGACACTTGAGAGTGGACAAGAGATATGTGCTGGGATCATTATTGACTAAAATCAGTATCACTTGGAAATAAGATGGGAGTTAAATACAGGTATATGGTAGATTTTTCTCCCAATTAGATGCTATACCTTGGGAGGGATTTGTCCCTTTTCAAGATAGCCAACATAGTCTGAAACCAAAGCTACACTGCTAGCAGAAGCTTTCTGCATTAATTAGGAGACGCACAGGTCATACAGTCCACAATGTAAAAGATAAAAACAGAAAAGAAAATAAAAAAAGTCGGCTTACATAGAGTGCCCCTCCAACAACAGAAAGATACCAAGGAGGCCTTTCTGCTCTAACCCTCATTGCAATTCTACTGTCCAACCATCCTGTGTGGATTTTGTTTTCTCTGTAGTCCGAAGCCTGAGACCAAATATTGTCATAATGTTACTTCTGCATTACTAAAAACTTCATATAGAATAAGTTATCAGCTTGTGAGTATATTACATTTAAAAGATCAATGGTATAATCAACATTGGTATGAATTTCTCCCCGAATTTGGACCTCCTTCAGCCCAAGAACCATATTTGCAATAGCTAAAGCCCTAGATTCTCCAAATGCAAAAACATGCCCTGAGTTACAAGAAAAGGAGATTAGAAGCTTGTAGAAAATAAGTTATAAAAAGGGACTTGCATACATCCATGAATATATGAACAAGAAGCAGCACAAGTGCTTTTTTTCTTTTTTTAAACAGAGAGAATTGCGTAAAAGAATAGTATAAATAACAATGCAGTAGCTTTAAAAGTTGAGGCTCATCAGGCAAAATTATGCATGTGTTTGCAATAGACTATGTACTTCAATATAATTTGCCTTATATTAATTAGTGTTTACTAAAACAGCTATGTAATAAAATTTTTATTATTCCAACCAACCCACCCACCCACCAAATCCAATTTAACTTCCTCACTGTTGCTCTAGAACTGACTAAGGTCATGCATGCCCGCTTTAACCATATTTCTCATAACATGGTAAGGTAAGTTCCTCCTCAAAATAAATCATCACACTTTGGCCAAAAATAAAATAAAATAATCACACATGCATATATTAACATGATAGCCCAGAGTCCACATTTGCTTAAAGTTCATAATGATGTCTTGGGCATTTAAAATCAAGAGTAGCTATTTCATTTCCCATTCTGTCCATTTAGACTGCTGAAAGAATTGTGTAAGTAATAGTTGATACTTACCAAACTGAGAATCTGAGAATTCATGAATTCCTCCTCCAGACTGCATATGCATATAACCAAACAACTTTTAGCCCTTAGACATAGAAGTTACATCCATATATAAAGAAACAGGATTACTTACCTTAACAGAGAAGTATGCCCACACATTTGGCTTACTTTTAAAGCTCAGCTCCTGCACGAAATATTGCAACTCAGTACAAGAGACAGGATGAGAAGTGTAAACATGTAACCCATGGGATTTCTGTTGGACTTAGTAGTTAACCTGCACTTTCCCACTTGTAGGCTTAAAACCGTCATCAGGGTCCTCACTTGTCACTCGTACAGCCACACAATGACCTTTAGGCCTCGTAGATTCAGCTTTGTCAAAATCAAAAGGAGTGGCCAAAACTGATGTTTTCCTCCAAGCATCGTAACCCCCACCATGTTCCACTCCATAGAAGCGCCTTATCTCTGTTAAAAAAGAGACATATAAGGAAAATATGGTATCTCAAGTCAATGGGCAAACAACAAGAAAGCAAAGAAATAATAAATTCTATCTTAAGTTGTACCAGGAATTTGCCAGAGAGGGATACCCATCCCAACAGCAACTTGTGCTGCTGGCAGATTTATCTCTGCTATCCACTCAGTAACAGGGTGTTCAACCTATGAAGAAATCAATTGAACAATCAGTCACACTGATGAAAATACTGTAAGGAACAGGAGAAAAAAATAGAAACAAACTAAGATATAGTGAGTTAAGAAAAAACAAAAGAAATACAGCTTGGCATGGCTTCAGAAAGAGAATACATTATGCTTATATAGCCATTTTGCAAGTAGGTATCAACTAACATAGTAATGAATACCAATGGGAAAACGAAATTCAAAAAAAGAGGATTGATCAAATCACAAGAAACTAAAAATTATGATGTAGACCAAAATTAAGGTTATATTACCTGTAAACGCGGGTTCAGCTCCAAAAAGTAGTACTCGCCAGTCTCCATGCTGTAGAGATACTCAACTGTAGCTGCACCGATGTAATTTACGGATTTAGCCAATCTTCTAGCTGCCTGTTCCAGTTTTTTCACCGTATCTAGAGGAGCTACCGTAATTGGTCCCTCCTCAATAATCTGTTTACAAAGAGCTTATTAGAACTTTAAAGAGATTCATTTCACCATGACTATTTGGAGCCATAACAGAAATATTATCATACTTTTTGGTGCCTCCTTTGAATACTACAATCACGGCTATGCAAAGCAGCAACATTTCCATACTGATCACAAAGTAACTGGACTTCTAAATGTCGGCTCTGATTAGAAACAAAAAAGATTATCAGAATATGATCAAGACTCCAAGAATCATGGTTGTTCAGATTAAAGTTCAGTTGAGGATCATACCTGGGATGCTACCTTCATTATAAATATAGGAGAGCCTGGAACTTCACCTTGAACTTGCTTGAACAATGCCCTAACCTCATCAGCATTATGAACCTACAATATTCACATGCCTCTTAGTCTCTAGCCTTTGTCAAATAAACCACACATACTCTTAGTCTCTAGCCTTTGTCAAATAAACCACACATACAAAGGATTGGCACAAAATATTCCAGCAGTACAAATATTTATCTAGTTTTCTGTTCTAAATTAACTTACAGACTCATGGAATGAAAGACAAGATTAGTTTGCAAATTCAACTGCACAAATATCACTATTATAAAGTTGTTTAAATGCCACAATATTGCTTACACAAGAAACAAACCTTTCTTATGCCTTTACCACCACCACCCCAAGATGCCTTAATCATTGCAGGGTAACCTACAACTTGACAACTTGCAATGGCTTCCTCTGTTGTATAGACACATGCTTCCCGGTAAATGTCATCAGGAATAGTAATTAGGCAATTCTCGGAAGGAATTTTCACCTGCAAGAAGAAACTTCAAGTCCTAAGTTAGGATGTCACTTAAATAAGGAAGGCTCTATTAGGGGAGATAGAAAATCTACATGAGAACCACTCCATGGAAGGGTTGGCACTTCTGCTGCCTGAGCAATCAACGATGAACCAATTTTATCTCCTAATGCTGCCATAGATATGGAAGGGGGTCCAAGAAATACAATTCCTTTTGCATTTAATGCATCTGGCAGCTCAGGATTCTCTGATGCATGACCCCAACCAGGCCACACTGCATCAACATGAGTTATCTCGGCCAGCTGGGAAGTACATTGCATACCCATTAGCATGACTTAGAAGTTGTACCAGGTCACAAGTTACTATACTAATGACTGAAATCAATAAGAAGGCCATAACAAGCTGCAGTAAACTACAAGTAATAAGAAAAGATTAGTAGCGAACAGGATAAAATTATGCAACAGCAGCAGCAAATTTTTATCAAATGTATTGTGATAGGTACCAACATATACAGTCTGCCGTCTACTATAGAAACTTCAAATTCCATGGATGAAAACTCTCTTAAAAAGCAGAAACAATATAAATAAACTCCAACTATAAATTTTTTGTTTCCATTCTTTGCTATTTACTACTTATAACAACTAAATGTGCTTTGCAAATTGCAATAAAGAAAAATTTGAAAAGTAAATAATCTCATTTAAAATACTGCACACACCTCTACAATAAGTTGCACATTGGCATAGTTATTGTTATTGGTCCCACCAGGTACTTCAACAAATTGATCGGCCATTCTGATGTGTTCTGCATTGATTCTCATGTCCTCTGGAGTAGCCATGGCAACCAACAAGATAGCCTTCTCTGTGCCAAATGTCTCGTAGGCCCAAGTCCTAACACTGCGTATAAACTTGACAGCTGCCATTCCATTGTTTGCAATTAGTATGCTATGAATTGGCTTCTTTCCCCCAAGGGCGTGGCAAAACTCATCTACTTCAGAGATTGTAGCAGAGTGCCTATTTGGTAGTACACCATTTATGTATCCATTCCCATGCCCGATGCTAGCCATTTTGCTTCTTCTGCACAGCTAAAAACAGATTACAAGCAACTCGGCACATTCAAAATTCAATCAGAATTTGGGTTTTTTTTTTTTTCCTACAGTTATATCATTTGTTAATTAACAGAGTCTTGCAAACCATTTAAAGAGCGGTGTTCTACTTCTTGACCAGGCCCTTCATAGTCTAGCGTCTTCAATATAATAAAACTAAAGATAAACCATAACTAAGAAAATTCCGCTCAACTTTTACTGCTAAGATTGAAATGAAGAAAAGGGGCAAATATATATACATATATATAAGGTTCCGTTTGGACAACCATATCTGGATTTCGTAAGAAACTTCAATTTTGCATAATTACGAACTCTCCGTCGTGAGGTGACCTCGTCTTGGCGAACCTGGGTTATATCTATAAGAACTTATAACAAGTCCATTCATCCAATAACCGCAGCTTTTACTTCTAGATACGACAACCAAACACAGCCTAGTAGTTCAGTGTCTCTCAGATGCAGTATCGCGTAAACATCGGTTGTCACCCCAAAAAAACAGGAAAAAAAAAAAGTTGGGGGAGGGAGACTATTCAATGATAACTCCCACCTTTTCAATCTATAAATTCATTGACGGTGCAATTTAGTTTCCACATCCACACTCTAAACAAAGTCTGATAAAGGGTCGAGCCCATCTCACAAAGGAAAAACCTTTGGAGGTTCCGAATCCAATTCCAGACAATAGGAGATAGAGGTTCTTCCTTCTTGAAGACTAAAACTATTAAATTACACTCTGAAGGCATTTAAGTATAGAAATCGAGCCAAAAGATTCGAACACAAGCACCCAATAGAGAATATCATAGAAGGACTAAGAAGAAGAGATGGATCACAGACCTTGGGATAGAGGCTACAGAAACTGGAAACCCTGAAGACGAAATCAAAATCGGTTCAATTTGGTTGATGTTTGTGTAATATTTCAAGCTTTGAAACGCAAATATAAATTAAAATAGCGCCATAGAATGTTATGGAATTGGGTTAGTGCATGTATGGTGATCATGCACAACCCAGAGAGTGAAATGAAGAGTTAAAGAAGTTGCAGAGAGGTAGGTTTGGTTTAGGTTGGGGATGGGTGGGTCGCTCAAGTTATAACGGCTTTTATGAAAGGTGCACGTGGCATCTGCCTCTGCCACACTGCTTTTCCCTCGCAACACCACCCAAGAAGAAGTAGTGGGTTCCCAGCTACCCTCGCTCCTCTTACTCTGATCATTCAACACAAAAGAGACTTAAATCCTTTCCCTCCTCGCTTTCTCTCTCTATAACTGAGGTAACCCAGGAAAAATAACCCAATTCTTAAGTGCTCTTCTATTAATTTAGGTACAGATACAAAGAAACGGGGAAAATTTATTTAAAAATAGATAAATATAGGGGGATGAGCCGCACATCACATATTGAATGAATGATAGGCGTCTATTGACTTGGAGTTGGGTGGTGTAGTCCACCAACCCTTCTCCTTCCTTGGTAGTAGATGAGTCAAATATGGAAGCTCCAATGCGAAAGACGATAAATCAACTATCATCTCCAACCTTTTCTCATTTTTTTATTATATACATAGATAGATATGGAATTTGCATCTAATTCCCACTGGGAAGGGGGTGGAGGATTGATGATTGCAGAGTGAGTATTTTTTCACGATAGGGATAACAAACGGAGGTACCCCTTCAATTAATTATATGGGTGACATTAATTTTTACATGGGGATGGGTTGCGGTTAGGAGTTAGCCATCGGTGACAATCTTAAATCTCTAAAATAATTTAAATGGGTGATGTGGAACCATAAAAGACACACGAAAGCCAAACTGGATCGTTTTTTCAAATGTTTTACTAAGTTTCACATATGTATTAATAAATGATTAATAAAAAGGAAATGGGACTCAAAGGGGCTGCTCTCTGCGAAATAATGATATTTTTGAGACTTTGACTTGTTTGAAGTACATGGAAAATGCTCGAATTCGCTTTCTTGGAAACTTACCGTTTCAAACTTGCGAATGCGCTCCATGCTGTGAAAGTGTTTGTTAGTGGTTGCACTTTGGGAAGCTCCAACGTGGTTGGTGATGCCGCGATGACTGGTTCCATTTTGGGATGCCATGTCGAAGTTAAATGGGCTCGTTCTAACCGTTTCAATATTTGATTTTATGTAGCAAACAGAAATTAACCAAAAAATGCAAAAAAATTTCGGAGAAGATTTTGACAAGCATGATTGATCAACAAAAAGCAACCCTGTAGACACAGATTAATTCAGATCTTTTTTTTTTTTGGGGTTAGCATGCAAGCATAATGTATTTTATTAGAAATAAATAGATTGAAGGATTCCATCTACACTTATTCTCTCTAATCCGGATTTGAACTCTCTCTCTCTTCCACTATTGAATCCCACACAGTGTCTCCATATTTCTACGGGTCCATTTTGAGACACAAACATGATTAGAGTCACAGCTGTCTCCCTCTTTTCCCCTTCTTCATAGGGATACGATAATTCCAACCCAATACGCCACGTCCAGTTCTCTCCCCTAATATGAGCAACTTAGACTATAGGATATGGAATAAGGACAAAAAGAATTTCAGGAACTCATTCACAAGTACAGAGAATTAGATCAATTGACAACAGCAGAAGCATAAAAATCTGTACTTGCAAAAGAAATAAATTTTGGCATCACCAACCCCAACGACGAGGACAGGCAAAACATCTTCCGAGGAAGCATCCGCTAAGCTTCCGAGATATATATTATGAGATCATATCGGATAGGTTTAGAATTAATTTTAAACATATAAACAAAAATATTGCACACTTCATTAACCTGCCTTTTGAGAAAAGAGTAATGACTCTGTGACAAGTGATATCAGAACCGGTCTCATAATCACTGTCAGATTGGATGGCGTCCAACTCCACCATAGATGAAATGGTGGATCATTCATGATAAGGACGTCACGGATTAGGTAGATGAATATATCATAAGCCTACATCAGATAAATTTAGAGTTGATTCTGAACATATAAGTAAGAACGCTGCACACCTCATTAGCCTAACTTTTAGAGAGAAGATAATGACCCTGTGACATATAATATACTACGCATACCTTCCATAGATGACCGTTCACAACAGCGACTTCCTTAACATATTTGAGGTCCAGGAGAAGCAAGACCCTTGGTTTGTTACCTTACCTTAGAAGTCACACAGTGGCACCAGAAATTTTTGTCTTTGAACCTTCGGGCAGAAAAATAAAACTATATGACAAATAGAATTTCAGTTTGTTTCCTGGGAGATTTAAGTTCACAATAGATGTTTGAAATATATATATATATATATATTATTGTTAAAGTTATAAATATAATCTTTAATCTGCTTGCATAGCCACGGTAGTTGTGGAATCTTCCCCTGTAGGCGTGACAGTGTTAGTACAAGTAGTTTACTATTGTGTTGTTTATGATGCATTTCACACACCTCTAATGGTGAAAATTCCCCTTTGTTTAACTTAAAGAGGCTGAAGATGCTATATTGCAAGTTTGCAAACACCAGTACCCTTTGTCAAAGGAAAGTGCATAATAAGGAAATTTTCATCGTTAATGTTTCCTCCAAGAGCTCGTTTACCACTGACCAGCACATCAAAAAGAGAATGAGGATAAATTATTGCAAAACACAAAAATAATGGGAATAAAATTAATTGCAAGAGAGGGAGGGACCCGTAGTCAACTCGCCTCAGGCAAATGGCGAAGTAGTACAAACGAAAATCTGAATTGGTTACTTATTTGTTGATTTGGTTCATTAACCAGTAATATAATCTTTATATTATTACAATTAAGGATATTTTTCAGTTTTTTCAGGGTTAAAATTAAACTTTTTCTTAGACAATTCTAAAAGTATATTCCATTAAATTAAAGGTAAATTACTCTTTCAAGTTCAAAATACACGAGTTTATTTTATTTTGAAATTAGAAAATGTGCTACATGAATTTTTACTATAATAAAAATAAATTATAATTATAGATATTTTAACTGAAATATATATTATTTATATAATATAATAAGTATTAAATATATTTTTAGTGATATACAAATAGTCACTTTTTAATTTATAATTTTTAACATAAAATAAATATCATTGAAATAAAAATTTAAAAATTAATTTTTCCAATAAATTATAATTTTAAAAAAATTAATATTATTTTTTAGAATAATTTGGTTGTATATTAACTTTAAGTATGTTTGTGTGTATTTTTATGATTTAACAGTCTCTCAAAGAGAAGGAATAAATTAACTTATTATATTTTAAAAAAAATTAACACATTAAAATAATTTAAGGGCTGTATAAAAGGTAAGTTTTTTATTAAAAAAAATTTGCACGAGCAACTTTTTTCTAATTCTACACGTTGATATAATAGGGTATTAAGCGATGATTCAATCAATTACTGTTTGAAGTTGACGAATGTTATTTGACTCGGCCTTACGAAGAAAAAGGCAATGCAATCCTGGACCATCGTCAAATTTTACTTGTCAGAGGAAGTAGGTACACCTACGGGCATCGGAGGTAGATGCAAGGCATAGATCTGAACTATATTATTTTCTCTCTCTCTCTCTCTCTTTCCCTTAAATTTTTGCAGTTTTTAATCGGGGTTTCATTTTATCTTGGATCATGATCTAATAGTTTGAAGTTATTTATTGGACTAGACTTTGGAGTCAGAGTCAGAGTCAGCTACCCAAGCCTCCGACTTATCGATCGCGTTTTCTAAGGCCTTGTTTAGTTTAAAAGAGAGGAGGGGGGAGGGATTTTAATAGAGGGGAGGGGAGATATATTGTTTGGTTCAGGAGGGGAGGAGAGAGAAAATAATAATATGTAGACCATTTTACCCTTATATATTTTAAAAGTAATGATAATACTGCTAATTATTTTGTTATTTTTAAAAATTTAATATTATCACCGCTAAATTAAATAAATGTCATAAATTATCTATAATTATAATTATTTTTAAAAAATTTGTAAACAAATAAAATTAACTAAATAATTATTTCAACAAATGTATAATTTAACATGTTTTATTTTATAAAATTAAAATGCATTTGAGTTGAAAATATTGACATGCTTACTTTTTTCTCAATATGGCAATATACCCTTATTAATTGGTACATTAAAATTTCTCCTCAACCATATCTATAAAAATTTTATGAAATATAAAATTAATAATTAAGATAGGAGCCATTTTAGTCTTTTTTTCAACTTTCTCTCCTAATCCTCCCAAATTGGAGGGATAAGAGAGAGGGAGAGGGGAGGAAAAATTTCATTAAACTTTCCCTCCCCTCTCCTCCAAAATTGCAAACCAAACAAAGGGACCTTCCCCTCCCCTCCCCTCAAACCAAACGAGGGATAAATGTCTAAAACACGACTTTTCGCGAACAAGGACAAGGTGCATCACAATTTTTTCAAGAGTAAATAGAATTGTATTAGGCTTTAGTTTAAGGCTTCATAAATGTATAATTTACTTGAGTGATGGCAGTTAAATTTGGCAAAGATTATATAACAAAAACACCTGAATCCAAATATATTTGCTCAACTTTTGAGTTTAGAAAAAGGGGGGTCAATTCTCATGTTACATTTATTTTTTAGAAATTCATATTTATTCTTGGATCATAAATATGTTAACACAACGTCTCTTTAATAGAAAAAGAATAATATATTTGTACACTTGGCAAATTAAAAAAGAAAGCTTATCTCTTGGCAGAGAAAGAATTCAATCTGTCAAATACATTTGTGTTCAAATCATCTACATATCTCTATGATACGCATGCCATGCATATCTTTAAACAATGTCGTCTTTGCTATCTAATCTTAGCTATTCATGAAATCAGTTCTACACATAGCCAAATGCACTTAATATGTAGCATTTAGTGTTTTTCTTATTCACTCCTTAGTTCTATTCATTAAGCGTAAGAAGAGCGCAAGTAGATCAAGTGAATGATTTGCAGCAACAAAATGAATGATTTCCTTCAATCTTCCCCAACCAAATCCCATGATATCTACCTTTGCCATTGCTCGTAGCTTTTAGAGATAAAAAAGGAAGAAGACTAAAGCAAAGGGATTGGAACCAAGAAAGAAAGAGAACAAAGAAAAAGAAAGAGGATGAGAGTAAGTAACAATTTTCTATAGTTTTCAACACGATTTAATATTGTTTTCAACTCAATATTGTGTTGAATATGAAATGGGAATGGGTCTTGTTGTCCTATGGTGATTATAAGATGATCTAACTTTGAATTTCATCAACTTAGGGTCTAAGTTCCAAGGAGACACGATGTTGTTATTCTAAATGTTATTCGTATGAGTTAATATTTTTTAATTTTACTTTTAAGTTTGGATTCTATTAAAACATAGCACTACTATTTCAAATGTCAATAAGCTTTTATTTTGGGTCTTAGTTCTATTGGAGCTTTAGTGTATGTGTATATCAAAAGAAGTCCCACATTACTCAAAACAAAGAACGACTTAGTGTATATATATTAAAATGAATATTTGAACAAATAAATGAGCCAAGAAAAGGAATGGATTTGTGCGCACAATAACAAGCCAACGCAATTGAAATTTGTCAATTCTTCCCCTTTGTGCACAAGGATATACATAGGGTTGGGCATTTTTTGCTGAAAATTATTTTCAAAATGCAAAATTAATTTTGTTTAGAATAAGCATACCAGAAAATCCTTATTGTTAGCAATCTCAAATTAAAAGCTTTAAGTTTTTGAACGTTTGAGGATTTTATGAATTTTAATTACATGTTTTATTTTTATTAATCAGTTTTAATCCCAACATGACTAGTTTCATTACCAACCATTAAAAATCTCCAACATTTACTTAGTCTGCAATCTATAAAAACCTGTGCCCTTTGCATGTTTCGGTGCAATCATCTCTCAAGCTTTTCCTCCTCTTCTCCTCCTGAGTTCTTCTTTTATTTTCGGTTGTTCTGTTCCCCTGCCCTTGTAAAAAGGGTTCGTTTAATCCTGAGGAATTACCGCATTTATGACTATATGTTATAGAATAACTCTTAAGGACAATGTTATTGGGCACGACTTGAACTAATTTTTTTTATCATTGTTGCCAATAATCTTAAGAGTTATGGAGTCACAGTAAAATGCTATTGTTCTTCCCAATTCTGTTAACATTGCTACTGGTGGTTCTAGTAGAGGTCCTGTTGCCTTTGTCTACGTTCCTACAACACTGCCATTTTTCTAAGCTGTTTTCAAATATCTCAAAAATTAAGGTATTTGACAGGAAGAATTTCAAAAGATAGCATGAGCATATCTTTTCTGTCCTCAACATGCATAAAGTTGCTGTTACTCTCACATAAGGTATGTAGGCATACTATCATTACTACTTTGTCTAATGATCGCTTTGATGTCTATTATGTATACAAGGAAGCTAACAAGATTTGGGAGTCGCTAGGCACCAAATATACTGTTGACAATGTTGGAAAACAGAAGTTTGTTATTGAAAACTACATTAGGTGGGAGATGTCAAAAGACAAATATATCAAGCTGCAGATTAACGGATACCACATGCTGTTGGAGGAACTTTGTGTTGAAAAAATTAACCTTCTAGATGAATTCGTTGCTAGAATCCTTATTGAAAAGCTGTCAAACTCATAGAACGACTACAAATAGCAACTCAAACACAAGTAAAAGTAACTTTTGTTGTTGGATCTCATCACCCACATCATAATCGAAGACACCAGCTGAATGGCAATTCAATCAACAAAGAGCAAAGAGATGGCCTCTAAAGTGAATCTGAGAGAGACAAAACCACACAACAAGAGGTATGATTCTAAGAACAAAAAATCTAATTATAAACTCAAGAATGCTAACCCTACGTTTAAAAAGAAAGCAGTTGCTTTGTTTGTGGTAAGTAGGGTCATAATGCTTCTCAATATAAAAAGAGAGTTAGAAATAATAATCTTCCCAAGACAAATACGAATAATAAAAGTGTTGAACATGTTTGGTCTGGTTTTACTAGCATAATTATTGATTTAAAAAGTTGAGTTATATTTGTTTTACTCGTATAACTACTAAAATAATAAAAGATGTTTATTATGACTTTTGTTGCCAATTACAACATGGAAAGTTGCAACAGCGGATATGTGAACCTTTTGCAAGTTGATCATTAACAAGAAGCTATTCAATTTCAACATGGTTTGTTCTCATCATGTCCTTAACTTAAACATAAAGGTTCATCAAGTGGGAAAACATAGGTACATGAAAAAAGGTTCATCAACCATCAAGTTCACAGCACATTTATCCCTAAGCTCAAATTTTGCAATATGGAACCCTAAGGAACTAGCTAATGTACCACATCAAAAAGCTTGAATACTCTCTCATTTGTTTTATTTTGTAATTAGTTTGG
Organism: Erythrophleum fordii; assembly: GCA_032878935.1. Classification (NCBI taxonomy): domain Eukaryota; kingdom Viridiplantae; phylum Streptophyta; class Magnoliopsida; order Fabales; family Fabaceae; genus Erythrophleum; species Erythrophleum fordii. The sequence continues at coordinate 6,822,750 of JAVQMF010000058.1, forward strand.
AAGTACAATATCTATTTTGTAGTTATGTTTTATGAATCATGTGAAGTCATTAGGCAAATGTTAATCTTGATTTTCAAGTGTGAACAATTGATATGGTTTAAGATCCAAAGTTAAATGTATGCTACAATTATGTATTTTGTAGCTTCTATAATCACAAATTGTGTATGCTACTAATATATATGAACAAAACCATTTCATTGAAATGAATTTTCTCATGACATTTATGGCTTTGGTACATCTATCTCTTTGTTACAACTCAAATTTAAACAATGTAGAATTAAGTTATATCCTATACAATATTATATTTCTCCAACAACAAGATGCTTGTCTAATATCATTTAGCTTCATATTCTATGCTTGATTATGTAACCATATACTTTATTTGGCTTTATACTCTCAACTTCTTTTGTTTGGTTATGTGCTTCATTTGACATGTTGTATTTATAGAGAATCAATCTTTAGATCAAAGACAACAAGCATTTTTTAAACTTCCCATTAAAGAGCCAACAACAAATTAAGGTATTTGCATTTTTCTTACTAAGACAAAAATTTGTTACTTGCACAATAAAACTTTCACATTTACAACCCTCAATTGTTAGAAGTGACAATATTTAAGTAAATTCACCTAATTTCAAAGGCAATCACACCTCAACTGTAAAATGAAAAAAAAAATTGTATAACATAAAAAATGACAAAACAGAATAAAACAATAAGTTCAAACTTATCATGCTCTACATTTTTTCCTTTTGAAGAAGTAATGTAAATATGTAATATATAGCTTTCATGAAGGCATTGAGAAGGGGAATATAACATTAAAAAATAGTATTCAATGGATTTAGTTATATACTTAAAAATAATTATGACAATCTAAAGAGTAAAGAGGAGAAAAAAAAAAGATGTAAATGCAATTTAACCTCATTGACAATAACTCTCAAAAGTGAAAGACTTTTGGAGAAGATCACTTCTACGGGTCAGAAAAAGGATTTGATCTACTCCACTTCATTAAACTCATTATTGTTTAATCATTTGGACTTGTCCTTCCTATCTTCATTCAACAAAATGCTTCTCTGTATAATCCCAGCTGCTACATTTCAAGATTAAATAGACATATTTCAAAATGCCCAGGTGAGGTCCAGCTGTGATTTCAAGATGCGCGGGAGGATCTGGACATGGTACATTCCAGGACTACGAATCTTGGCTTCTATCTTCTGGTAATGCCCTTGGGCAGTTTTGTTTTTGTTTTTTTTTGGGTTAGGCCACAGGTTTCAAAATCATTAGGGAAATTTTCTTTGTTGGATTGTACCTACCTAATGCCAGATGCTGGGCAAGTTCAAATCTTGACTTTGAGCCCACGACCCATTTAGGCGTTTACCATTCAGATATTGCAAGCCCGATGATTTATTTTATTTTCCAACCTCCTAAATTATGGCATAGATAGTTGACCGACCCAACATTTGGGGCAGGTGAAAATCATACTCCGTAGTGGCGTTTCATATTCTTGCTATTTGGAAGAAAAAAAAAAAGTATGTTTACAGAATAATGAGAAACTTTTAACTCATAGTTCCAAAGAGAATAATTGTATAGTTTATAGCAAAATAAGAAGAACAACGAAAGCTGACAGTCTTAACAGCTTCTTAACATAAAGGGAAGAATAATGAACTAAAATGAGGTCCCTAGTTGTAAGCATCAGAGACATAAAGAACCAGCTGCCAGCATACTAATAACAAGCACCTCAAAAGAAGCAGAAATGGAATGAGCTGCGGAAAGCGCCGGAGCAGGAGCAGGAGCAGGAGCCTCTTCTGTAATTATGGAAGGAGCTGGAGCCGGAGTTTTTATTTTCGGTGGCACTAGTCTCACTGGGCCTGGGGCAGGGGCTATAGCGTTAACTGCCATTAGAAATGTCACATAAGAAATTATATGTATGGAATAAAAAGAAGTGGCATATTTACAATTAGACGAGGAATGGAATAATAAATAACTCACTGTGACATTTGTTAATGGGAAATAGGGACATGCCACAAGCAGTAGGTAGCGTGATGAGCTTAGTGAGGTTCAACGCAATACCCAACCCAGCACTCTGTTGTATGGCGACGCAAATGCAGTCGTCGCTCGCACTCACAACAGATTCATATCCTACGCAACAGGAAGCTTCTGGTTTTGATTCACCGCTTCCCTCAACCAAAAACGATACACATTCTGTCAAGTCAAATATTACAATCCCACAGTCTTCACTCTGTGGTGGCGACGCCACTGGTGGATTCGCAGATTGGCGGGTACTGTTCGACGCACCCAAAAGTGTTACCAAAACACACATCAAACACAACAACTTCCCCATCACTTCAAAATCAATCTGAAACGTCTTGCACCAAATGTGAGCACATGAGGAATAAATAAATAAATATATGTAACTGTTATAATTGAGCTATCTTATCTTAAATTTTAATTATAAATTTTTCAAGCTGGGGACGTTATGGATTCTTTCCCAACCCCAATTTTTTTAAATATTTTTAAAATTTAACGATAACAATTATCATTTGAAATGATCCTGTTCGGATTTATCAACAAGTCTACGCAATATTCAAAATAACAAAATTTACAAACAGAAAAAGAATATCGTATCTATATTAAGCAGTGCGTTATTTAACAAATTTCTCCCTGAAGAACTTATCTAGCCTACAAACATTTGAATTAATAAAAAAGATCAAAACAATAGTAATCAATCAGGTGTCAAGTACGGATGTTAGTTGATTCGATTTTGATGACGGCGCGTTAGTTAATTCGATTTTGACGGCGGCACATGGCTACTTGCGCAATTTGCCATAATGTTATTGCTTAACAATTACTTGATTTGGACGTTTGGTTCAAGAAATTGGAAACGAAGCCACCTTCATAAAAATTTTCTATAATCTTTCGTAGGAGTAGATTTTGATAAATTTTTTAAGTATTTATTCATATAATTTCTTAGTAAAAATTTAGTAATAAATACTTAATAATATAATATTAAAATATAATAAAATTAACTTAATATATTTTTTGCTCAAAATTTTGATAACAAAACAAACATTTAAAATTATAGCTAAAATTTGTCCATTTTTATATTGTGAGATTTTATTGAGTACATTTGTCTCATGAATCGACGGCACAAATATCCCAGGAAGGGCCAACTTGGCTCTTGCTCGTCACCTTAAAACGGGTGCCAAATGCCTAGTTGGACTTGGCTCCTCTAAATTACGTTTTATAATATTTGAAAAATGTGCAAAAGAATAGCTGTTTATGATAAAAACTCAATTCTTATTTCTACTTATGTGCATAAATGATTACTAGATTATCCTTATTTTGTAAGAAATTAAAACGGTAAATTTTCAACTGACAATTATATTCTACTATCTAAAATAACAAGTGCAACAATTGGTCAAGATGTATTAATTTGATGTATTGTTATTCACTTACTCCAATTATTATTGCTGCGAAAGGCAGAGAGAGGGGGGGGGGGTTTACAAACAACCGTACAAATACAGATACATGAGTTATAATACTCAAGTAGGCCAAATTGTTCATAGTGTTGTGAACAAGTAGAGGAAAAAAGATGGATATATTGCGATCTCCAAGCGGCCACGTTGGGACTACAACCTAGAAACAATAATTTATTACTCCAGCTCCACTCTCATCTCATTTTAATACAGATTAAGATCCTAAGTCGTCACTGTACTCTTCTTCAGAAAACAAAAAGCCAAAGCCATTACAATTTCTCATTTTCTTTTTCTATCTCAAATGATTAATTTTGGATTCAACTCAACTATATTAAGCAGCCCACTTTAGGCCCTGTAAATTCGAGGTCCTTAGTGGGATACAACTGCTCGTCTGCTTTTTGATCAACTCCAGAAGATAATTGTTATTCTCACCTATATATATATATATATAAAGACTGCCTCCAGTCCAGATTTGTTCATTGGAACCCTGTTCCTTTGCCAAATTATCGTTATACTAGTAAAACCACTTTTACCAGGTTCATTATTTAAAATTTTTGCTATCAAATCTGTGATTGAAAGTTAATTTGGTTTTTGTGATCTACCTACCTTTCCAATTTCACGAAATCCTCTTTCTCCGCACGCGAAGTGAGATTTATTAATTTACATATTGAGACATGATTAATTGAAGCTCCATTAGATTTAAGCGCATGGTGTTCCTTGAAAATCAGGAGGCCTCATGACAAGGTTAAAAAGATGAAAAGCCAACCTGATATAGGAGCTGATTTTGAAAGTTAGTTGTATTCTTCTCCAAAGAGTTACTAGTTGTATTCTTCTCCAAAGAGTTACTCTTTCAGATATATCCTTAATTTTAAATGTTTTTCAAATACAAAAATTAGATGTTATATTTTTACAGCAGACACCAATCGATCTAGTCTCTTTTTTTTTTGGGAGTCAATACAAACCCAGATTGCAATTTGAAATAAAATAAAATAAAATGAATCAGTGTAAAAATATAGGATGTGGTTAGAGTTAGACACCATGATAATAATATTCTTAAAAACAAAAAAATAAAAATAAAGGCACGAAAGTGTGAAAAGAGAGGAAAATAGGCAATAAATAGAGATGGTGGGGAGGGAGAAGGAAGTGGACAAGCTGGCATAGGGGACACTCAATCTAGATATTTTTTTGCACAAGTCTTTTCGGTGTTACTTGGTGTTGTTTTAGTAAATAAATTAGATCTGGATGATTCTTTTTTTTTTTTTTCTTGAGTTTTATTTTTTAAAATTAAAAAAAAGCAGAATTTAAAATAATAATAATTTAAAAATAATAATTAAAATTTAAATATAAAAATAACATTTAAAATATTCAAATTTAATATAAATAATTATACTACTAAAACGGCATATAACCACAAAGAACAAAAAGTGCGAAGGATCCGAACTTAGGTGACACACGGCACCCGCCTGTTCATCCTCCCTTCGCCGCTTCCCAGGCTGTCATCTTCGTTCTCTCTCTCTTTTCCCTAATATCCCATTCATAATATCTTCAAAAAAATTACATCCAAAATATATATTATATAAAATTTATAATAAAATATCTTAAAAATTAAACTTATTATTTCCATCCAATTTTAAAAATTTATTATTGGGTATATAAAAAATATTAAACTTTCCTATACCCAATAATAAATTTTTAAAATTAATAAATAAATCTCTTAAAATTTAATAATAATGATAATTTTTAAAAATAATTTTAATTTTTAAAAATTTGTATTATAAATTTTATATTATATGTACTTTTGGATGCAATTTTCTCTAACATCTTCCGTTATTTTCGTAAATCAGTTTACAATATAACATTATTCTCAATAAAATTTATCATTTTCACAATTAATTGTATAACTTTTATAAAATTAAAAAAAATGCTGCTTAGTCTTGTATAGTTGGGGAGGGTAAAATGGGGGGAGAGGGCCAGACACAGTGTGTGATGTTGACACGTAGGTGTTAAGAGCTAAATCGTGAGCAGCGAAATGACGGGTCCACAAGACAAAACCTTGGGCAATGTGGACCCCATTACAATGAGTGGTCCCCAGATCCAGGACATCCACACCGCCGCATACTTACGAGGTGACTCCCTTCCCGTAACCCCACCATCCCAAGAAGGCAATGCAAGTCCTTCCTCTCTTGTTTTTCCACCGTCCCCCTCTGCTACTTCCAATATCGATCCCTCTTCCGTTTCCCATCACTCTTTACTTATTGGACCAACTTCACTGTTTACGCATTGAACCGACTGGGTCCTACTCCATCCTAACATCGCTCAACCATTATTTCCGTTGCCCTACACTATTTATATTTTTATTATCAAATTTTTAATAAAAGTATAATATTTAAACAAATTAAATGATTTAATTATATAATATTAATTATAAAATCATATATTTATTATATTTTTGATAATAAGAATATAAAATTTATAGTCAAATAATTTACATAAAGCTCGACTTTTTTTTTTTACTTTATTTGGAGATTTTCATTTTTCATTCTTAATTTATAAATAGAGCCATAAAATTATTTATTAAAACAATAATCTCAATATACATTTACGAATGAAAAACTGAAACTACTTAGAGGTAGAGTTCTCATTGATCTCTGAAAGTTTCTTAAATCAATCACTCTCCATTTTCCCCGCGTAAATATATTCCACAATTGTGAATTATTTGATTATTGTAATAGTAGTCCTCTTTTTCTATCACTTTCTCGGTCAAAATTATTTTTTCTTAAGCCTTTGATTCAATTCTTCTCACTCAATTGGGATCTCTTACTCCTAGATCTCAAAGCAATTTAGATTACAAAGATCTGATTTGGATTATTCATAAATACAAATTTTATTTTTTAAATTCATAATTTTTTATTTTGATATATATATATATATATATATTCTTTGTTTTAAAAGAATCAAATGGCAAGATAAATGCAAACTTTCAATTTTCATTAAACAAACATATGAATTGAAAGGTCCAAATGATTAACTATGAAATTAGATGTTATAATCAATAGGTTCTCAAATCATCCATTTGAAAAAATGGAAACCTCTCTCATTGGATGATCATGATGCTTTCCAAAAATCAAAATTCCTGATCAGTGGATGAACTATATCACCATTTTTCTTCAATAAGATACCAATGTAGATAATTGACTCATTCCACATTAGAAATAATTGCAAGAAATCCTTTGATGACACATTTTCCTATTTCTTAATGATATCCCACAATCAAGACAATTGGCTGAATCCCATAAAATCATTTCATAGAAATTTATTGATATCCTCTTTTTCTAAAGCAAATCAATTTTGATTCTTGAATAATTGCCATCACTTTTGCTAGTCTATTTAACGAAAGTTAAAAGACTATGTTCATTATGTGTTTTGTTTTCATAAAAAATATCAAAATAAAGAAAAACAATCTAACCTGCCTAAACCAAATATAGACCGTCCGAATTGCTCCAAGAGAAGCAACGTGAGATGCCAATTGCTTCCCACTAGCATTTACTAAAAAAGATAATAAATTTTAAGATTTGTAACCTTCAGGACTTCAACACAAAGGATGAGGTTCTGATCATATAAGTTCTTAAACTCATCCTTTCTCCTTGAAACACACGTTTCATATGGGAGAACAGAAATACAAATTGCGGAACACACATGAATAAAATAAGAGACTGAATAATTGATTTATGAATAAGTAATTTGGAAATAACATCATAAAATATTTATAGAAAAACCAAAAAACCATAGCTAACTCTAATAAATAAAAAATAATCCTTAATTAAAAATAAAATAAATGCTATAAAATTGAAATTAAAAAAACAAATGTCTCAAAATAATAAAAAAAATATAAAATAACTTCAAAACATACAAAAATAAAATAATTTTGAACCTCAAAATGACTTCAACAAGATGACCCAAAATGGCAAGACAACAAATTCGAAACAAGAATAAAATAATATGAGTTAAAACTTCTTTTAAAATAAAAGTTAAAACCTTTTAAAAATTTATTGATTTCTAAGCCTTGTAAACGCTATCTTTGGACTTCTGTATATAAACTTGCTCTATAGAGTCTTCAACTAGAGACTTTCCATTACATTGCGTTTTCAATTTACTTTTTTTGAACATGGGAAACATAATTACTCCCCAACTACCTTATGACATTATACTGTTGAGGGGGAACTAAATGACAGCAATTTTCTTCTTAATCGCTACAAGAAAGGTAAATGGTATTAGTCGGTGACAATAGCAAACTCCCATGGCAACTACAACGTACGTCCAAATATACTTGCCCAGTTGCCCATTTACAAGCTAAGAAGGTGGTCAATCTCTCCCCAAAAACCCAAAAAAAAAAAAAAAAAAACAGAAGGGTAAAATTTACAGAGCGAAAAGAAAGAAAAGAGAGATAGTTGCATATGGTCATATTTCAGAGGTACGAAAGAGCTTAGGCGCATAGCTAGGAATTGCATCTTTGGACCGTGTCTCGTGAAGAATCCGTGACGTTACAAGGCAGCCACGCTTTCGCCTTTGGCGGCGACCTGAGATTCAGAAGGCGGAGTCACTACTTGTTTATTGGATGCCACATAACGCTTCTCCTTCCTCTCATCCTGAATCATCTGCTGTTGACGGCATTCTAGACTGCAGAATGCATTATCACCCCTGCAAATTATATTAAATATACAAAACCCATTATTTAGCCCTCAATTGATTTCAATCCAAGGATTTCAACACGATATTTAAGAAAACAAATTTGCGTAACTGTTAAACTGTAACATTCAAGAAGACACGCACAATATATCGCCACCAAATTGGACCCGATTTATGGTTAAGACGAGTATTTTTCAAATCCCAAATGGTAAATCCAGGTACCTCTACCTGTTTCCCTATGAAGGGGGAAATAAATTTTAAAACTAGGAGATTTGGGAGAACGTAAGAGTAAGGCGAGCGGAATTAAACTGAACAAATTCGAAAGACGCAAAGTGGAAGAGAGAGAAAGACGTAGATATGTACCTGTACATGTAGATGTCACGGCTGGGTACCAATCGACGTTTGCAAAGAGAGCAAGCACGAAGGAAGTCAGCAGTCTCTAGGAAATCGGCGGAATGCCTTCTATGGTTTGTGGGCGATACCCTCTGATCCAACCAATTGGAGGCCCCTGGCTGTTTGCTTGGAGCATCAGACGATCCCTGCCTGTTAGGGTTAGGGTTATTGGGATCGTTGGGTGGAACATCGGGATTAGCGTTCAGATCGAAAGTTATCTCCGACATGCTTGTGGTTCTCTTCATTGGTTGACGGGGTCTCTTCCCTAACAACATCTTCCTGCTTTTTCTACTATTGGCTCACCAGACCAGTGCTGCTGCTACTTTTGCCTAGTGCGTGAGGAAGGAAGGAATGTAGCTTGGTGGAGGCGAAAGCAATGGAGTTTAGGGTGTTAAAAACATGAACCCGAAACCGAGGACTGAATCTGGGCCGTTGATTGGGGGGTGGGAGTGAGCTCATCATTAATGAGAAAAGAGATCCTACGTCAACCCTTACTTTTCAATTATCATTTAATTCCATTAGGACTAATATTTTAATTTATTTTGTTAATGCAAAATGGGAAACTTTGGATACTTTTTCGAGTCTCCGAAGCAGCAGTCACTTTGGGGGACTGTGATTGGCTCCCCAAGTGCCCACTGCATTTGGCGAATCAAAATCTTTCAAAATGCAATTGACTTGTTTCCCTAAAGGCCAAGGAGTCACAGAAATGTTAACCAGTATTATAAGTGGCACAATTATAGCGATTATCAAATATTTTTGTTTTTATAGTTTCTGTCATTGACTTGTGTCATTAATTTGGTAGACTAACCGTCGGGTCTATACTATGCCACTCCTGATGTTGATGTATCATTTTAAGATCGGCGTTTTTATCAGAAGAAGAATAAATTTAGTTAAATTATATTTAATATTTTTTATTTCTAAAATTATATCTAAATTTTTAATATTTTAATACATGTTACAAAATATTTTTGTTAAATAAACTGACTTTTAATTTAATATAAATTTTTATTTTTATTTTTAATATAATAATAATGTTAAATTTTTTTATTGATCAAAAATATATATAATGTAAAAAGATAAATTTATTAATTAAAAATAAATCAAAAAAGGGGTCAGGTGTATTTTTTTAAACAAGAAAGATATCATTTATTATTTAGTCTGATCTCAATAAAAGTTATTATAATCTACTCATTAATTAGTTTATTACTCATTTTGTCGTTAAATCGGTTAAGAAATTACAATTACAAGTACATATGAAAAAGATGATTGTAATTTAAAATGGATTGGTTTAATAAATTTTTTTTCTTTTTTATTGTAATTTTAATAGTAAATTACATAAATTTTTTTAAAACTTTGCTAAAATTATATGAATCTTCTTCTTATTTTTAATATATATAATCTTTTTTAAAATAAAAATTTACATTACATTTTAATTTAATTTTAAAATTTTTAACTAAGATATCTTTTATAAAAAACTTTTACTTATTTTTTTATGGAAGATATTTATATAAAAAATTAAAATTGAATTAAAGTATATATTAAAAAGATAAATTTATATAATTTCAATAAAATTAGAAAAAATCTAACTAATTTACTCTAATTTTAATTGATGGCATGACGTCATTTAGGATAGACTTGTATTGAAACTTTCAAAATATTATTACTTTTCATTTTTGGAAAAAGAAAGGCACTCTGGGCCGTGAATTTTATATGGACATGGTTCAATTAGCGCCAAGCTTTGTGCTGCAATTGGTAAGAAGTTTAGGGGTTAGTTTTGTGGCAAAAGGGCAGAGAATGTCCTCTTTGGCAAATACCTTGATTTCACCCTCAACTCCAAAAAAATTCGCATTATAATGGGACACTTAATGTGTCTTACATGGCTAAAATCATGATGTAATATAGTATTATTATAGGGAAAAAAAAAAAAAAGCAAGTGGAAAGAGGAAAGAGCTTAATAAATATTTGAAGTGGAAAAGTTACGCATTAGCATGAGTTAATGAGTAACATTGGAAATATTATACCCCTTTTGATTTATTGAATTGTTAGGTATATAATTATAAAAAACAATTATAATCGAATGAAATTATTTTAATTGTATTTGGCATGATATCAAAGGAAATAGAAATCTCTTCCCATTTGCATGTTTGGTTAGATACAACATTGTAAGAATGCGAAGTATAGCTACAAAATAACCAAAATGCCCTGAACAGTAGAATAAAACACTTGGAAACAAATTTTAAAATCAAAATTGATTAATCGAAGACTCATCAAAATTCAAGAGTTAAGACTATCATCTTCCTCCTTATTCTTACTTTGCATCTCCAGGTGAAATCCTCAACCCCCAAATAGCTGAACTAGACCGAGTTGATCAAATTGAAACATCTCATGTTGTTCAGCTAGGGTTGTGCTTCCACTTTTGAATAGGATTGGCCAATTGGAACATTGGCAATTAAAGCTAGGGCACAATTACAGATCCATCTTAAAATCTCTCTCCATGCTCCTCTTTCTATAATACTCCTATTTTGTTAGCTCTTGCTCTAATTTTTAGGGTTACTAATTGAAGAAAAATTAAAAAAAATATTTAAAAAAATCAAAAGAAAAATAAATAAAGACAAGAAGCGAGTAGCGAAACACATCTCTTACATGTATAAGAACTAAATTGTAAATCTAAAAGGACAAATTAGAATTTAGTAGATCTTGCTGCTTTCAACAAACATGCCCTACAGTGATGAATAAACAAAAATCAGGCAGGAAAGGGGTTGGATTTGGTGAATGTTCATATTTTCAACACAGGGGTAAAATGGTCTTATACTACAAAATTGGCTACAAAGCAATCAACATTTCACAAACTACAGTGATGAACAGGGGATGGAGACACTTTCGTCCAAATTTTTCTCCTGTTATCTATCTCTTCCAACCAAAGCCATTGAAAAGAAAAACGCATTCCAGGTTACGGATTTACGCGTGAACCAAACAGGCCTATTATATGTACTACATGTTCATACAATACATTAACAAAAAAATTATCAAATTGAGTGTGTGAGTAAATCCTACCATCGATCGCACTTATTATGATAAATTTTTATCAATTTATTATATAACCACTAGGTACCTAACAAATTTGGAGGCAATTAGTGAGTAGTTTGCTTGATAATGGAAGCTAATGTTCGTGCTTAGAAAGGACAACAAATGATGTGAATGTGGTGGTGCCTTGACACAACTCTGTAATTAATCTTTTTTTTTTTTTTGGGGGGGGGGGGGGGGTCAAGGCGACGCAGTGTTATCTCAATGAAAATGTGTAATTTTTTTAAACAAAAACAAAAATATAAAATATAAAAAGGAAGGCGATCCCTCAATTTAAAAGATCACGGCACCTCTATTCTAAAAATATTGTAACAGTGGATGCGCCCTGACTATTCCAGTACCTCCGGCCCCGCGTGGTTAAATTGTTCCGCAATGATAGTCCCTATCATATTCATAGTCTCAGTGTAATGGCACCAATAATTTTGCCTTGTTATGTAATAATAGTACCTCCACTCTTAGCTTTTCTCGGGTGAACAATGTGCCACGTTCTTTCGAGTCATAATGACCCAAAAGTATCCAAATCCACTCTACCCTGAGGTCTACATTTGAGATTGAGCAATTACATCATTCACGACTGCCATACGAAAGTCCTCTGATAATCTGCATCCATATAATAAATTAGTTGTCGTCAGTATTGTCATGGGGCAACTTGCTCTATTTTTTTTCAAAATATTATATTTTAAATACTAATTAGTTTATTATAAAATTAAGAATCAATTAGTTCTCTACTTCTCTTCCTTTTAAATATTATTTTTCTGAAAAAAATATTATCTTTAATTATTTTCTCATATTTTTAATTTCACAAAATTAAAAAGTAATTAGTCATTTTCTTTTTTTTTTACTTTATCTCCGTATGATCTATATGTTAAATTTGAAATGGGTTTTTTAAAAAAAAAGAACTCTATCATGTGGTAATTTTTTCTTTTAATTTTTTTCCCATGCAAAGTAATAAATTTTAAAGAGCATAATTATCTTGCCTTTAAAAATAGAAATTTATTTCTGTACTATTTGTCTTTCGTTTATGATATATTTATTTTGCTCTTTATCATCAAATTTTTACAAATTAAAAAAATGTAAAAAAATATTTTTGTCCTTACATTTTATATACCTTAAGTCTTACTTTCGATTGTTAATTTTATTTTGATTTAATTTTATAACTCAATCTTAGAGCTAAACCATGCAGCAGAGTCGCAGCACCTGAGACGGGGACAAAGGTGGAGGGAGATATTGGGGATGAGGGGATCAAGTAAAAAGTTAATTAAACATCCACTTATGCGAGCAAAGATTTTTAACAAGAAATCTTAATTTACATATGTATAAAGTGCTATTAGATTCTTTTGGTAAAGGAATAAGTTGATGGGAACATTACTTTTATCGTAGTACGTACCTAATTTTTAGACACCCAGGCCTTTCAATAGGCAATTCAAAAGAATCAATAAAAAGGAATATGTGCAGAGACTTGTACGATCAGTTTACTTTTATAAGGGAGGACATGACTTTTTGAATTCTTTCTTTCCTGTGAAATGTCGTTCGAAATCTTTATTTTCTATTAAAATTGACAGGATTATGAATTATTTAATGCATTCTAGGCCTGCAATATGGGATTTGAGGTTTATCTTTTAAGAAAAATATAAAATTTAATTAAATATTTTACTTGTCACATATCTTAATTTTTTATTTATTTTATCATAGAGTTATTCACTTAGTCATGTTTTACATGTTGGTTTGCATTTTCTCATGTTGCACCATTTTAGGAGATAAAATGCATTATGGAGTTTATGTAGTGATTAAGTGTTGCAAGTCATATCCTACTATTTAAAAATTATTTTTATTATTTAATTAATTTTATCACTCATATATTTGTCTATATAAAGGCTTGGCTTATGAAATAGAGTATATTTTTTATTCTCCTACTCTCCCTCTCTCTTTATTATACTCAAAAGTTATTAGTGGTATCAGAGCATGGTTTGTGAGGAGTGCAAAATATTGTGAAAAAAATAAGAGGAGTGAGTAATATTATTTTTCTTCTTCTCTTGTGATTATTATTGACATTCATTGTTATTTTTGTTTGTTGCATTAATATGTCTTCTTCAAATTCTAACTTTGTGGAGCCATCTATTCCACATTTTGATGGTCACTATGATTATTGGAGTTTGCTGATGGAGAATTTCGTAAGATCTAAAGAGTACTGGCATGTTGTTAAAAATGGTGTAACAGCATTTGCGAATACGCAACAATCAGAGATAGAGGCATTGAAGCTGAAAGATTTAAAGGCGAAGAATTATTTATTTCAGGCAATTGATCGTCCCATCTTGAAAACTATTCTTTGCAAAGAAACTTCTAAGGATATATGGGACTCCATGAAGAAGAAATATCAAAGCACTACAAGAGTAAAGCGTGCACAACTTCAAGTGTTGAGAAGAGATTTCGAGACTCTGCAAATGAAGGATGGTGAATCTATCATAAGTTATTGTGCCAGAACATTGGAAATAAGTAACAAAATGCGTTTATATGGTGAAAAAAATGCAAAATGTTGCTATTGTTGAACAAATATTACGTTCACTGACTCCCAAATTTGATTATGTTGTTTGTTCTATTGAAGAGTCAAAAGATATAAATGCACTCTCACTTGATGAATTACAGAGCTCTTTGCTAGTTCATGAGCAGAAGATGAACCATAATTCAACTATGGAGGACCAAGCTTTAAAAGCTTATACTTTTACTCATTCCTTAAATTTTAAAGGAAGAGGCAGAGGTAGAGATAGAGGTCGAGGTCGAGGTAAAGGTAGAGGTCGTGGTAGAGGAAGAGGAGATCGAGGCAATAAAGATGAGGAGGAGGATGAATTTCAAGGTAAAGGTAGAGAACGAAATTAACAATTTGACAAATCTAAGATAAAATGCTTTAGATGTCATAAATTTGGTCATTATCGTTCTGAATGTTATACTAAGCTTCCTAACAATAAAGAAAAATGAGAGAAGTCAAATTTTGCAGAAAAGAAATAGGAAGAAACTTTGTTAATGGCATGTCAAGTTATTGAAGCACTTCAATCAAATCTTTGGTATGTGGATATTGGCTGCAACAACCATATGTGTGGAAGAAAATCTTTATTTTTTTTCTTAGATGAAGAATTTTATTCCACTGTAAGTTTTGGTGATTGTTCTACTGTGAAGGTAATGGGAAAAGGTAATATTAAAATAAAAACTAAAAATAGTTTTATAGAAACAATCTCCAATGTTTTCTATGTCCCTGATTTGAAAAATAATTTATTGAGTGCTGATCAATTGCAAGAAAAAGTTATATTATAACTATTCAAAAAGGGGCCTGTGAGATTTATGATCATTCACAAGGTGCTATTGCTGTTGTGCAAATGAGTTCAAACAGGTTGTTCTCATTAAATATTGAAAGTGTTCAATCTTACTTGTTGGCTAGTAAGAAAGATGCCTTATGGCTTTAGCATTATCGCTATGGGCATTTGAATTTTGCTAGATTAAAAACTCATCATCAAAAAAATATGGTAACTGGTCTTCCTCAAATTTTTGCTCCTTCTCAAGTTTGTGAAGAGTGTGTTGTTGGCAAACAACCACGTACTCAATTTCCTCAAGGAAAGTCATGGAGAGCAAAGGATGTATTGGAGCTGATTTATTCCGATATTTGTGGGCCAATAACACCAACATCCAATGGTGGTAAAAGATATTTTATTACATTTATTGATGATTATAGTCAAAAAACTTGGGTTTATTTTTTACAAGAGAAAGCAGAAGCTTTTAGTATATTTAAAAGCTTTAAAGCTCAAGTTGAAAATAAAATGAGAAAAAATATTAAAACTCTTCGTACTGATCGTGGTGGAGAATACTGCTCAAAAGAATTTACAAATTTTATTGAGCAATATGGTATTCGAAGAGAGCTTACAGCCGCTTATACATCACAACAAAATGGTGTATCAAAGAGGAAAAATAGAACCATCCTCAACATGGTGAGAAGCTTGCTAGCAAAAGGAAAAGTTCCAAAGAGTTTTTAGCCAGAAGCAGTAAATTGGAGCATTCATATTTTGAATAGAAGTCCTACTTTTGCTGTTCAAAATATGACTTCACATAAGGCTTGGAGTGGGCGAAAGCCAGCCGTAGATCACTTCAGATTTTTTGGTTGTATTTCTTATGCCCATATTCTAGATGAGAAAAGAAAGAAGCTTGATGATAAAAGTGAAAAATGTGTTTTTTTGGGTGGAAGTGAAACATCTAAAGCATATAAATTGTTTAATCCACTTACTAATAAAATTGTGATTAGCAGGGACGTTATTTTTTATAAAGAGAGTACTTGGAATTGGAATGGGCAGCAACCTTCTCCAATCGTTATTGACAATGAAATTGAAAAGAAAAGCGGCAATTTCCACACCCAAAAAATACCATAATAGCTATTTTTGAAAATTCACTTAATAATATTCCATCTACAGAAGCAGTGGTAGAGTCTCCAACTACTAAAGTAGTAAATGAATTTCGTTCTAGTTGTGCTCGAAAGAGACCAGCTTGGATGATAGATTATGTAAGTGGAGATGATTTATCTGATAATGAATCAATAGCTCATTTTGCTTTGTTTGCAGATTGTGATCCCCTCACATTTGAAGAAGCCATCAGAGATACAAAATGACGAATTGCCATGGATAAGGAGATTAAATCTATAGAAAAAAATAACACATGGGAATTAGTGGAACTCTCGAAGGGGCCAAAATCCATTGGTGTTAAATGGGTTTACAAAACAAAGCTGAACAAAGATGGTGAAGTTGATAAATATAAAGCTCGCCTTGTTGTAAAAGGTTACAAGCAAGAATTTGGGGTTGATTATAAAAAGTTTTTGCTCTAGTTGTAAGACTTGATACTATTCGATTAGTGTTAGCCATAGCTACTCAAAATTCTTAGTATGTCTATCAATTAGATGTAAAATCTGCATTTTTACATGATGAGTTGCAGGAAGAGGTTTATGTTGATCAACCACTTGGATATGTGAAAAAAAGTAGTGAAAAAAAGGTATATAAATTAAAAAAGGCTTTATATGGACTAAAACAAGTACCAAAATCTTGGTATAGTCGTATAAATGCTTATTTTATTAAAGAAAGTTTTCAAAAATACCCTCATGAACATACTCTCTTTACAAAATTTGAAAAAGGTGGAAGAATACTTTTTATATCTCTTTATGTTGATGATTTAATTTATACCGGAAATAATAATTCCATGATTCATGCGTTTAAAAGGAAAATGATGCAAGAGTTTGAAATGTTTGATTTGGGTTTAATATATTTTTTTCTTGGCATTGAAGTTGTGCAATCATTATTTGGTATTTTTATTTCACAAAAGAAGTACATTCTTCAAATTTTGGAGAGGTTTAAAATGGGGGATTGTAATCCTGTTCGTACTCCAACTGAATGTGACTTAAAGTTTGTGAAAGATGATGCATGAAAGAAAATTAGTACTACTCTTTTCAAGCAAATGGTTGGAAGTTTAATGTATCTCACTTCAATAAGGTTTAACATCATGCATGGTGTTAGTATAATAAGTCGATATATGGAGAATCCAATTGTGAGTCATCTCTTTGCTGCAAAAAGAATTTTTCGCTACTTGAGAGGCACCGTTAATTTTGAAATATTTTATAAAGCTAACTCAAAAGACAAGTTTTATGATTTTTCTGACAGTGACTATGCTGGAGATCTTGATGATAAGAAAAACACATCAAGTTTTATTTTTATAATGAGCTCTGAAGCTATATCTTGGTCTTCAAAGAAACAACAAATTGTTACTTTGTTAACTACAGAAGCTGAATTTGTTGCAGCAGCAACTTGTTCTTGTCAAGTTATATGGCTAAAGAGATTGCTTGAAATGCTTCAAAGTGAGCAACAAAGCCTAACAACAATTTATTGTGACATTATTTCAACAATCAAAATTTTCAAAAATCTAATTTTACATGGAAGAAGCAAGCATATTGACGTGAGATACAATTTTTTGCATAACCTTTACAATGATGGTATAATTGATTTGGTGTTTTGCAAAAGTGAAGATCAAGTTGCTGATATTATGATCAAACCTCTCAAGATTGCTGTGTTTGTGAAACTTTGAAAAATATTTGGAGTGTGCTCTTTAAAAGACTTTGCTCAAAGGAGGGCTTAATTTAAATCCTTACACTCTTAAACTTAATGTTTGCAAATATTAGTTTAAGGGAAATATTGTCAAGAAAAATATAAAATTTGACCAAATATTTTACTTGCCACATGTCCTAACTTGTTGCTTACTCCACCATTGAGTTATCCACTTATCCATGTTCTGCATGTTACTTTGCATTTTTCCATGTTGCACCATTTTAGGAGATAAAATGCATTATGAAATCTATGTAGTGACTAAGTGTTGCAAGTTATGTCCTACTATTTAATTAATTTTATCATTCATATATTTGCTTATATAAAGGCTTGGCTTATGGAATAGGGTGTATTCTTCATTCTCCTACTCTCCCTTTCTCTTTATTATACTCAAAAGTTATTATTATCTTCATTATTAGAAATGTTAATTGTAGCTAAAAGCATACCCACTTTTCTTTGGTAATTACTGAGAAACAGAAAGGGCACACCGAAAGGCATTGGTGAGGCTTGAGAATATGCAACCCTACTTACTAATTTTTTGACGACAAAATCATATCCGTCGTTGGAAATTTACCACATTCGCAAACGTGGCGAAGATAGCGCCGCTAGTGCTTATATATATAGATATATATGCGCCCAAGAGTCAAGAAAATTACGGAAACGGAAAAGCAACGTCCTTATTTCTGATGGTTTCGATTTTAAGGCGTTCGACAATGTACTTTCCTATTTTCTGTAGAAGGAGTGATGTAAAAGGGGTATCAGATTAGAAGCAAGCTCAGTCAAGTGGCTCTACTGTATCAGGCACTGGCCCTATTCTTAATTCTTACCTTTCACTTTTGGCTCTACCAAACTTCAAATTTCATTTCTTGCGATGCTAGTTCCTCAGCACTTGCCTCTAGCAAAGTGGTGATAATAGAATTTGAACACACAACAATAATAAGAATAACAATATATTCATGTCTAACATTAAGCTGATGAACCTCTCGTAGATATTTCAAGGTAACATATTCTAAATGAACCTAAGAAATATAAACTTAAGAATACATGATTCATTAATTGTCAATTAGGTGGCTCAGCTGTTTCATTCATTTGAACAGGTAGTCAACTGCAGGCAAGCTACGCCATGCCTCCATAATTGGAAGAAGACAGTAACAAGTGACAATTAATATAAGATAAATTGTCGTAAGTTTGTTTGAGGATTTAGAAGTATGGCGTGCCCCTAGGTGATCAAATTGACAATGATTGGCGAGTGGCAACTACCCAAACCCTTCGCTTCCCTTTCAGATTCACCCTCTTTTTTCTCTCGCTTTTAATTGCTGTGGTCCACTTTTTCAAGACTTTTGGAACCCAACATGCAGGCGACATTGTCCATATTTCATAATCCAAAAAACTTGATTTCTTCTCGATTATTTAGCAAAGTCAAGTGATTTATATTGCTTAAGAGTTACGGAGATCTACAACTAGGCAATGTTAGATATTCCGAAATGATTATTCAGAAGTAAATTAAATGGCAAGTCACCCCCCTCCATCTTAAGCAAAAAAAATATCTTCTTCCTAACTTGTGATACATTAATAGCCCCAACATTCATCACAGCATATAATTGTTATTTAACATTTAACGTGTAAATTAAAGCTATATTTGTATTATATCTAACTTGTTAAAAGCGAAAACTATGGGCGTGGATTTCAGTTTTCTGAGAGAGGAAGTTGCTTCCTTTTTTTTTTTTTGGTGCAAATGTTCCCTTTATTCACCAAAAATTCGAAAAGGGGAAAGAGGAAGGGGGGTTTATGAGGGGCCAAAAAGGAAGAGTGAGAATCTTACAATAATGATGTTTCCCACCAACACGGTGATGGACAAAGCTTTTTTTATGATGTCTTCATAAAAGGCCATAGAGTCACTTCCTGTGGCCATCCATGGACTCCACTATGGTTTTCTCGAATCTCATTTTGTGGTGGTAAATTGGAGCACACAATGAACACATTCTTGGTGCCACTAAACATTTGCAAAAGCCTTTTCCCATCATTCTGATTTAGTATCAACTTCATTGTTTTCATTCTAATTGGCTCCCCAACCCCAACTTAATTATCATCCCACACAATTTTATAATAATATAATTTTCCATCTGTAATTAACTGGGATTGAAAGAGAGATATTTTAGCCCCACGGTTGTCAAATTAAGGAGATCACTTTTTATATAAAGTTAATGGTTGTGTTAAATTTTGGCAGTTTATCATCATTATCAGTCGACATTAACACAACCACCCCCTTTCCATTTGGGGTGTGTCGTCCACATCCCTAAATTTATTAACCTTTTGATTTCATTTGTTGGATACTTTAATTTTGTGCTTCCACCTGTTTCTGTGCATCACTTCAGTTTGGACTTCTGCTTAATTCATCAAGAAAATGCGGGATCAGTGTTGATATTAGACGCTTACTTGGAAAGGTGAAGATCAGAATATTAAGGCCGAAATAGACTTTTAAGAGATAAATCAAAGAAAAGACGGAATAGAAGGTTGGCTTAAAAGTGATTAAAGGAAAAGAAAAAAAAAAAAAGAATTTTTGTTTTGGTGAGCATCAAACTGTCCACTTGAATTAATTTTTCTGAGAAGCATCTTAAGAATAAAATTTATTCTTAATGTTGTCTGGTAGTACATTCTTAATATTGAAAGAAAATAGAAAAAGCTTTCTATTTTTTTTTCTTTTCCAGAGGCTGCAAACGATCTAAAAGACTAAAATTATTGATTTTGGGATAAAGAACGAAAATGATATGAAGCTTCACGTAAGTATGGATAGCCATTATTGGTACGACGATTGAAGAAAGCAAAAGGGGGTAGAAAATGACAGGGAAATGGAAGCCAAAAGGAAAAAAACTAAAGCTTGATATAACCATTGTTGATCATCCACTGCAGACTCCAATGGTTGTTGACATTCTTGAGAGTCCAGTAAGCCCACCCAAATGTTGCTCGCCCATATAAGTCCAATTGGGCCTGGGCGAATCTTTGGTAGTCCTCTTTTGTAGCTCCCTTCACTTGCCATTCGGCAACCCATTCACCTGCCATTAGAATTGTTCAGCCAGGTCTAAAAAGAACATCAATCAGGGCCATAATTAAGGAGAATATAATTTAGGGGCATCTCATATGAAGATTACCGACAAAAGTAAGAGGTCCGTTTGAGGTTGTAACATAATTCAACTGCGATGTGCGGTTGGTGTGGATGAAGTCAATGTTCTGTTGGACAGTCATGTTATCAAATGCATCGGAAAAGAGGTTGTAGTAATGGACATCAATCACAGATCCCATAAGGCCATTGGCAAGAGGGAAAAGTTCCCGAGGCTCAGAAGGTCCTATCCTATTCGAAAAAACCACATAAGCTGTGGAAGAGTGCTTGCGTACAGCTTCATAACCAGCCTTGTAGTACTTGGTTAGCCTCTGCACTGTAACACCCGGGGCCCGAGGCTCGTTAATGAGCTCAACTGCATATAGGCTTGGACTTTTTGCATACCTGCCATGCATCGCAACACGTGTTCTATTATCTTAGATGCTATATATCAACGTTAATCCATTAAGCAAAGATGCATATAAAAGTATATAAACCTCGCAGTTAGGAAGTCTATGACACCAACTGTTTGTTGAATGTTCTCATCTGTTTTTCCCCAGTCTAGAGAGCCGTCTCTTGAAGAGCTGTGTTCATTACCATTTTGAGACCCTGGTGCTGCGTGTAGATCAATTATAATTTTCACTCCATATTTCCTAAAGGTAAATCATTCCCAATATTAATATAGCTACCAATTTGCTATATCATGTCTTTATTATTGTTAATAAGCCATTCGAGAAATGCAGCGGTTACATACTGTGCCCATAAGAAGGCATTGTCCAGGGCTTGCAAGGAACCTCCAACGTAAGGGGGAGGTGGAGTTGGATCACTTGCTATCCACCAACCAACAGGTATTCTAACAGCATTCAATTTATTTTTGACTATGAACTCAAAATCATTTTCCACAATGAAAGTTCTCCAGTGTTCCTGAAAACCCACACACCATCCATCAATCATGATGTATAGAATGTATAACTTGAGCTTAATAATGTTAGATATATAAATAGTTTTGACATGAACTTCATATGAAAATTCAACAAATTATTTTAATTTTTACTTTTTATACAAATGATGGAATGGATTAACTATTTTAATTGGTTAAATAATTGTATTATCCGGTCTGAATTGAATTCAGTTGATGTGGTCAGTCAAATCAAACTTAGATGCTGTGACAAGCAGGCAATTTGTGTAACTCAATTCCTGGGACCATACTGGGGTCAAATTTATTTTGTGTTATCATTACCTTCATAACTTGGGGAGCTTTGTGGGGGCCATAGCCATTTGTCACTTGGAATTCGCCTTCCAACCTCGCAGCGATTGTCATTAGAAACACGGATGGGTCATCATCTCCCCAACCGCTGACCTCTGAAACATCAGCTGTCACCAGCTCCTCTGTCTTCACCTGCAAGTTCATCATACCACATAAAATCTTGCATCTATAGAACAAGAGCTTAATTATCACTAATGAAGTAATGGCTATCGCTAATGAAGTAACTAGCACACCCGAGTTGCATAACATGGTCAATTTTTACAAATCTCCAATGTTGAATGACATCAGAAAATTGTCAATCCATCAATTTCGTGAGTTATGGGACAGAAGCTTTTACTGAAAGAATATCAAAGAGAAAACGTTAAAAGCAGAGGATGGGTCACCTGCAAGAAGAATCCATTGGATGCTTTAATTCGAACGCGGTTTGAATTATCACTTTCCTTGACAATATGAAACGTCTCAGAATCAGTGGAAGTGTTGACTACAGCAACCACCTTAATCCCATCTAACCCCACGAATTGTTTGTTGAATACCCTGAATCGGAAAGTGGTCTCGTCTATCCTCCACAGCTACACAATACATTTACAACATAATCTACTTGAGCAACCAACATCATATATGCAACAATATAATTAAAAATTCACTATATATATATATATATATATATATAGCTCACTCACTGTAAAAGTTTCCCAGCCGGAAGCAGCTGTGCGGTTTGCTACTATGATTGTTCCTCCCCCAGACTCCGCACTAAGATATTTCCTAGTTGTCGCAGACTTGAACTGAAGACCAGTTCCGTCCTATCAAAAAGTGAGAACAAGAGTTTTCAGTGGGAATGGCTGCAACATACGATAATTGTAAATAATTACTTCGTACTAACCAAGAAGTCCGTATTGGGTATGGCATCGAAGAGAGCAGGCTTGATCCAACCTTCAGTCACCAGCCAACCACCCAGATTAACTGCTCTGACTTGAAAGTTGGGACGTATTGATCTACCACGAGAAAAAGGAAGCACAGTAGTACCAAAGACGAGTAGGTTGAGAAGCCATATTTTACGGTCGATACAGCTCGCCATTGGATGCCTCTGCTCTTTGATCCTTGCTATGATATTCACAATTATATAGGGAATGAAGTCAATATCTAGAAACTCTGACCAGTCTCGTGATGCTACTTTTTTGTATTTGGGAGAAAAGATCACAAAGGCATCTTACAATTTCTTATTATAGCTAGGTCAATGCATCGATGCCACCACCGTCTTCTCCCGTCGGTCGATTTAACAATATGCAGTTGACAGAATTATGATTTTCTTGAAAACTCAGCCATATATTAGTTGTGGTTTAATCTTCAACGCAGATAACAAAAAACCTAAGACTAACTTTGCGGTCAGATTAATTATACGATACCCTAAGTCTAAAGGACACATCACAAAATGAGGATGATTTTATTATAGCTCATGTTGCTTATGTTTTCGTTAGGCAACTATCTAATTTAAAAGAAAAAAACAAGTTTTGCCTCTTACGAGTATTTTTATCATTTTTCTTGTCAATAGATTTTATTTCCTCTTAGTTGATCTCTTGATTTCTTCCTTACATATTTTTCTTTTTTATAAAACAAAAAGCGCTTACAACAAGGAAACAGTGGTGGCCTAGCGGGATAGTGGGGCACGACCTATCTCATGAAGCCCACTCAAGATCGACTTTACTTGCTAGTTATGCTTACGCTTCTGGATATCCTTTAGAGATTGATCTTTTTTGAGGTTAGGTGGAACCATGTGGTTATGTGTTTCGGAGATCACATCAGAAACAAGAGTGGGAATCGAATCTTATGTTTAGCATCCATTTCTGTTCTGTTATTTTAAAATCTTAATCCATGCATTTTCATGAGCTATGCCATGAGTATGACGTTTTTAGAGTTGATCTTAACTTCTTATGGGATGATAACTCCCATTAGTGGGCGGCTAAAGAAGGCACGCCCGCAGAGAAAGAATTTTGTTCGGATTGACTTGCAAGTTGCAAATCATAATAGATGGGCTACCAGAGGAGATGAAAGACAATAGACATTAATTAATATGTACTGGGGTGTGCATAACCCACCCTATGTTTTTATCTTTGTCTGGTCCATAATACGATATTCACAACTACACGGAAGGGATAATGATGAGTCAAGTTCTAGAAATTCTCACCAATTTTTATGAGTTGCTTTTATTCAATGGATACTGATAAATCTAATTTTGAAGTTGGCTTAATTCTCCATAGACTCCCATTCAACCCAAAGAGTCGAGGGTTCATAAGTTGAATCTAATCACTCTATAACATCACGTAATCTCTCAGTAATAACCACTATCTTTACATAATGGCCCTTTCTTTGAACACGAGCATAACGGCTTGCAACAATTTAGTCATTTTTGTTCAATTGCTCTGGTAACCACCATTTTAGCTATAAATAAGAAATCAACCCACATTTTAGATATGCAGGGTCTGTTGTTACTCTATTGCAGTTATCCCAAAACTCTCTAACTTAATAATGCATTTTTGTCGTGTTAATAAGTCATGAAACAACTGGCCATCCCCAATCTTGATCAACAAATACCAATTGAGTTGCAGTATTGATATGGCATAGACCACAAAGGCATCTTAAAATTTCTTAGTCTTGGCCCAGTCAATGCTTTGATGCCACCACCGTCTTATCCCTTTTAGTCTCAGCAGTATTCATTTGACAGAATTGTGATTTTCTTGAAACCTTAGCTATATTATTAATTGTGGTTTAATCTTCAACGCAGATAATAAGAAAACTCAAGCCTAACATTGCGGGGAATTGATTATACATTTATACGTACCCCAAGTCCAAAGGACACTTGACAAAATTAGGAAGATCATATCATAGCTCAGGACAAAACTAAACCACACATTTTTTTTTAACATTATTCAATATGTAATATGTAATGTTTGGTGCACATGAAAACGCAAGAAATAGGGAGAGGGAATCAGTTTTTATAAAACCTGTGCGGGAAACACACGATTCCCCTTTTTGGATGGAATAAGTTCCACATGCGGCAACCATTCTGCTTTCCATCAAATTGAAAGTGGAATTAATACGGTTGAAGATAGAAGGAGAGTTAAAAGACCCTATTGTCCCAAAAATTTTAAAAGATGTAGTAAAATTTTATTTTTGTTTTAAAAAATTACAGTTAAGGATATCAAGTTGAAAATAATTATATTAAGAAATTTTAAATTTTAAAATTAATTTAAAGAATTCAAAAAAAATTTTAACTTAAAATTTTAATCTATAATTTTTACACGTAGTTTAAACTTTTAATTTTTAGATTCTTTAATATAATTTTAAAAATTAAGATTATTTAGTATAAATATTTTAACTCAAAGTTTTCAACTATATTTTTTATGTTAATTAACAAAAAATAATTTTTATATAATTTTTATATAATATAGATGTTTTGATTTTTAGTCATTTATTCACCTTTCATTTTTTTGTACTATTTTTATTATCTCAAACATCAAAATAGAAATTTAATTTTATTTTTCTCATTTCATATGAAATATGAATTCAGATCACAAGATTTTATTCTATTATCTTTTTTGTTCGATTAAAAATCTTTTTACTTTACTAAATAAAGGATTAAATCATTACTAAAACAAAAAAAAAATGGTGTAGTAGTGGTCAAATTTGCTACTGAAAACAATAAAAGTTGTCGTTACAAGTTATATCAGCAATTTTCTTGACTACTGCTATTAATCTAGAGCTGCTTGTCATGGTCTTAGAACTTTTCTCCCAATCCTCAACCGTGCCAGCCTAAACTTAATCAACTCCCTTGATCTTGGCTAAATCAACCAAACCCTCAAGTAAGTAAGATGAGCAATAAGGAAAGCTAAAGAAAACTTTTTAAAAGGAACTTGGATTACTCAATTTGTGAATATTTATAAATAAGGAGGGTGGAGGTATTTATAGGCTTTCTTTAAGGTTATGGAACTTTTCCACCTCCTTAATGGATGATGGAGATTTATTTCATCCAACGACTCTTATTGATTCTCTAAAATATTCTATAAGATATTTAGATACATTATTTTAGAATTCTCTAGTTTTCTATAAGGTTCTTTAAAATTCAAGAGTATTCTAGTTTTCTCTGGAACATTCTGAAAGGTTTTAGACACTCTAAAACCTCCTCTCGATTGCTTCTTCTGAATGTATCGTGACATACTACTATATCCCGTTGGGATAACTTGTGTCAACAAATATGCTAGTAAATCTTATTTTTGTGACATTTGGAAGTGTTACCATAGACTTAAAAAAAAAATACTGTTAGTAAACTCCATTTTGTAACAATATTACACAATATAAATAGTTGTTAGTATAAATAAAATAGGGAAAGCTATTTCAAATACTAAGAAAAGATATATAATTTTAATTTATTGGGAGAACAATTATATAGAATATGTAAATATTCAAAAAATTATGGCAAAATTCATCTACCATTGCAGAATGGATCAATATACTAATGTTATTAAAAAATATTTTTTTTCATATATATATATATATATATGCAAACTACGTATAAGAAATTCAATCTTCATCATATTGCTAAACAACAATTAATTTATCTCAGATTTTATGTAGTATTTTACAGTCTTCTTAGTTAGAACTTGTTTTGCCTTAAAGTATTACAAAAAATTACTGTTCAGAAGCTGTTTTTGCACTGTTTACAAGTTAAATGCTTGTTTTAGGCTTCATGTTATCCTTTTTTTTTTAATTTTTCTTTTTGTTTTCCTTGTAAATTTTTCCTGTTTCTCTCGTGCTTTTGCACAAGGTTCACCTATCAAGTTATATAGTAAAATTTAGTCCTGAAAAGGAAAGAAAAAAAAAAACACAAAAAAGAACAATAGTTAGAGTTAGTTACAATGGTAAGAACCTAACCTCCCAATATGAAATGTCCGTGGCAGCAACAGTAGCTAAATGAGATTTTTGCATTGGTAATGACGATAGCAGAAGTAGGAGGTTACTTTGGGGTACTAAAATAAAGCCCCAAAAAAAATCTGATTATGGTAACAGATCAATTCAAGCAAATGCACCAAACACAAGCCCAATTATTGAATGAAAAGATTCTTGTACTATTATTTAAGGACCAGTAGAATGAAAAGGATTCTTATATTATATTGGAAGAAATGTTGGACAAATCTCATGAAGGAAAAAAAAAAACAATCAGGTACGATTTGGAATACCAATTATAATAATAATAATACCCTGCTCAATCAACTCACCAGATATCACAAATATATCTCACAAAGGGAGCAAAAGTAAATATATCTCCTAACTGTTGCAGCATCTCTAACCCAACTCTAACTTCAAGAAATTTGAATGATACAGGTCAAGTAAAAGAACAATGGAGCATGTTAGAATGTGAGAATTCAATACAGTGAGTTAATGAGCATATCTCCATTGGAACAGGCCTATTCTAGGTTCTTGAAGAAGATGCTTAACGGCCTCTGTATTCCTGTGAATCAACACTGATAACTCACTAGTGAAATCATTTTTTTTTTTTAATTTCAATTCAAATATACGCTAAACTATGTAATTCTTTGTCATAAAAGGAAGAAGTTGAAATATTACTCGAATCACTGTAGCTTCCTATGAAATATCAACATTCTCGTAGTCTTTGTAAAGTATCTTCTAACTCTTTGGTCTTCCCCATTTATCTGATAAGAGCACACTTAAAGCAAAAGCTGGACTCTGCCAAATCAAATTATCAACGATCTAAAAAACATTAATCAAAGTACCTTCTAGCTAGCTGTAAGCATGCATTGTCAGGTATACCAGGATAATTAATGGCCATTGCTATGTTACCAGTGATACTTGAAAAACCTGTCAAATTGTCATACTGAGTTAGAGATAAGCCTTTCATCTAAATACATGACCCTGTAACAGTCCATTATCATTGCAATAAGCCCTGTAATAGAAAGCATCCTTTGTCATTTTCTCTCTGAGCTGCAGCCTCTTCAGCATAGAGATCTTTGTTCTCCTGAAGATTAATGGCACAATTAAAAAACACCGGACCTATATTGAAAGACTTAAAAGTAAAATGAAGTGCTATCATCACGCTACATTATTTGGTAAGAGCTTCAATTAAACTATCAAACTTGAGAGTCACAAAAGACATGAATACATGACTACATCCAAAACTAAAGAAGCCTTTAATTCCACAGAAGTTGAGTAAAATACGAAGCAGCTTGAACGACAAGATGCTTCACCAGTCAATATTTTAAGTGCAGAATCTAAATATGTCCAACCTCTCTAATTTTTGTTTTGGTCAAGGAAAAACTCACTGCAAGTACAAGAAAATAAAAATAAGTTAATTAAAAAAAATCAGTATTGCATGAGGCATTATCTGAGCTGATCAGCTCAAAATTCTTGACAATACAAGAAGATCTCGTATTATCAGAGTCCATTAACAAATTGAGTAACCTGCAAACTTCTAGAACTTGGTCATCTATTTTGGCGAGGGATCAGGCTGAACATAAGAATATGATTTATCTCTTTCCTTTTACCTCTGATGCAGTCATGCTGGCATAGGTTCAGCTGGCTTATTGTGATTGCTTGTTTGATATGGTGCTCTGGCAGCGATTCTGGAGATGCATAAGAAAAATATATTAAACAATAGCCCCACAACAACGTAATTAAAAGGTTATAGTTTCAACTGTAATAGCAACATGCCAGCATGTAGGGAGGAAAACCAATCTGCAACAATGTACTGCCTTATTCTTAGTTCATTTCTTATAAACTGATATAACCTATCAATTTCCCATGACATATAACCTGACCATTCCAAAATTCACATTAAAACAAAAAAAAAAAAGACAATATTTGCAGATTTACCACATTGACTCACCGGTTGGAATTCATCACTCTGATTAAAGGTTGGAGGAGAAATTTTTGGTTAAACCAAAAACATAAATAAATTGGAGATCATATCAGAAACAAAAGTGGGGATCGAATTATATATTTGGCACCATTCCTGTAATGTTATTCTAAAAATCCTAATAAATGAACATTTTACCTTTGGGGTTCATGTAATAAGTGATGGAAGCGAGCCACCAGGGAAGGAGGTAGTGTTTGCCATGGTGTGTGTGGGCGCATCCATTGATTATGAGCCATGTCCTATGATTAGGATATTTGTAAAATTGACCATGACTTGTATGGGATGATAAATCCATTAGTGGGGCGGCTGAGGTACCACCACAAGGAAAGAACACTGTGGGGATGGCATTGCAAGTTGCAAATCATAATAAACGGGCTACCACAGGACATGAGAGGAGACAAGACATCAATATGCTCTGCTCTGAAAAAAAAATGAAGATACAATGAAACAGTTCATTAAAAAAATATTAAAAGAAAAAAGTGGTCGATCATGAGCTAAAATTTGCTGGTGTCGGGCGAACTCAATGTGGTTTACCGAAGCAATCTTAGCCCAACTTACTAATGCTTGGGCTAACGCACGTAATTTTTTAAATTTTAAATCATGGACAAAAAAAGTCCTTAACTTTTAAATCTTAGCGATCAACAACTTACCGATGCTTGGGCTAATGCACAAAATTTTTCAAATTTGAAGTCATGGACAAAAAACTTCCTTTAACTTTTAAATTTAATGATCATCCACTTCAACTTTTATTTTGTGTACAGAATCCTTTTTATTATTAATTTTTTTTAAATCATTAACAAAAAAGGCATCACATCAAACTTGTAAGAGTCATATGTCAACTTACGTGGCAACTTACATGGCCTGAAGGGCATTTTAGTCTCTTAACTCGAGGCCCAAGACCCATAGGTTCAGAAAATGAGTAAAACGCATAGCATCATGTTGTCATCTCTATGTGCTGTCTTCTCCATTGAACTTGGGCGAGGACCATCGGGAGCTTTGAAAACATCTTCTGCTTCCTTGCCGTAGTCCCCAGGCCTGAGATCGGTTCAGTCTCTTTTCACTCTAAACGTTTAAGTTGAAGGTCTGTTTTTTTTTTCAAAAAACAAATTTGGTCAAAATTTAATTTGATAAATATCGTTTAAAGTTAATAATCATTATCATGTATCACTGCTGATTCATAATGGTTTCCTTCTGGGTCGAGCTTGGAAACGGCGATTAATGAATCTTATGAGGTGGTAACCTCATCTTGTTTTCTGCTTCTTTTATCTTTGTAATAGAAATATGAATTTTTTTTTCCCAAGTTTTCATATTTTTAAGTGTCCGTGATTTAGCATAAGATGTGATGCATAACAGAAGATCGTTTTTGGATATGGGAGACTTCTGTGTTTCCTGCTGTGAATCTTCTCTGTATACATAATGTGTTTATATTTTCAGTAGAAGTCAGTCAACTATGTAGCCGACTGGGGAATTTATCAACCTTAAGAGTTCTTCAACCGACTTAGGGTCTTGGAAGATCCTATCCTGTTTTCCCGAAAGATTGATTTCGATACTTAAATAAATTACCTCAGCAAGGAGTTCAGGGTTAGTATCAGCACAAGATGTATACCTTAGTTTTGTTTTTGTCTCTCAATCTTTTTTGTACTTTCCTCGCTGTTTTTTTGTTGGTTTTGGGGTGTGTGTGTGATATATATATATATTTGTGATTCTGAAGAATAAGGGGATCTTTTGTATTTCAGCTTACAAGGAAAATATACCCTTGGGTTATGTTTGGTTTAGGTTTTGGTTTACAGAGCATACGGGAGAATGTTTAATAAGTTTTTGTTTGGTTGGAGGAAAAAAATGATTATTATTTGATTTAGGAAAAAGAAATAATTATATTTGAATAAATTTATTTTTATATTATTTTAATTTTTTTTAAAAAATATTTATATTAATATTTTTTAAAAGAAATTATGAATTTTAATTTTTTTAATTTTTAATTTTTGATAAAAAAATTTATCTTAATTTTTATTAAATATTAACATATTAAAATATTAAAATATTAAATATATTGAGAAATAATAAAATAAATTATAAATTAAAAAAAAATTTACTTATAAAATCTCTCAATTTAAAAAAAAGAGATAAAATGTTTAATTAAAAAAAATTAAAAAATTTTTTATCTTTTCTTTTCTCTACTCCCTTCCAAGAACTCTATCCAATCACACCCTCAGGTGATCTAATTAATCTGATTCTCTACTTATGCAAGGTGACGGTAGTGGCCTAGAACAAAGAGAGCATGATGGAGAAGACAGGCTGTGCGTTTTACTCATTTTCCGATGCTAAGCGTTTTGGGCCTTGGGATTAAAGGCTGGGATACCCCCAAGCGAGGTAAGTTGGCACATCAAGCGAGGCAAGTTGGCACATAGCCCCCATGGCTCTCTAATGCTATGTTTGGACGCCCGAGGAGAAAAAAAAAAAAACCGGGAGGGGGGGGGGGGGCGCTAGAGTAAAATGGAAGAACAGAAAAGTCCAGAGAAAAAAAAAAAAATATATATATATATATATATATGTATATATATTTTTAATGTGTTTAGATAGATAAAAAATAAATAAAAAAATTATTAATTTATAATAATAATTTTTATATTTTTAAAAAATCATATTTTAAATATAAATTAATTATTTTAAATTTAGACACATATTTTTTTTAAAATAAGAATAATAAATTTTAAAAAAATTTATGAAAATTATATTTTAATTTTTTTAAAAAGTTTAGGCTAATAATAAAATAAAAAATAATTGTTAAATATTAAAATAAAAAATTATTTAAAAATATAATCAAAATAATTTATTATTAAAAAAATCAAGTTTAAATTTTAAAAAATTGCATAGTTTAAATTAATTAAATTTATTTTTTAAAAAATTTATTTATTCATACTTATTTTAATATAATAAGTATAATTTTTTATTTTAAAAATTTATAAATATTATTTTAATATATATTAATTAATTAAAATATAATATATATATATATATATATATATATTAAAATATAAATTATATATACCAAAACGCAGTCTAACATTAGTTCGATTGTGTTTCGGATATAGATTTTTTTTAAAATATGATTTATTAATTTTATTTAAAAAATATATTAATATTTTATAAAATATATTTATTATTAATTAATTTTATAATAAAATTTTAAATAAATAATTATAATATTAATTAATTAATTAAAATATAAAATTTTTTCTTAATTTAACTTTTTTTGGTTTGTGATTACTTTTTTTTCTTTTGATGTATAATTTATTGATTTTAAAATTAAAAAATATTTAGGAAATGTATTTTTTAAATTGATTAAATTTTATTTTTTAAAAAATTTATTTATAAATTATTATTTTAATAAAATAAATATGATTATTTATTTTAAAATTATATAAATATTATATATATATATATATATATATATATGTTTTGGTAAGAACGAGAGTATGAAAAAGGAATTTATCGTTTTCTCCTTATAATTTTTCTGAATATGGAGAAAAAATTTTCCGTAGAATCCACTATACTTTTTTTCCCATCTTTTCTCTTCTACTTGGTTTTCTCTCCAAGCCAAGTAGGAGAAAATTTTATTTTACTTTTTCCCCTTTCTCTTCTCTATACTTTTTTTATATCCAAATACACTATAAGTCTGATGCAGGATTTTTTAGTTAGTGATTTAACATAATAATTGACGAAAGGGAATATTTTACCCAAAAGTGAAATTCATGGGTTTATTGCTAATATTTAAAGGTTGAAGAATTATATATATTTTAGCTTTAGAGAAAAAAGTTATGCTCATCCTATCTCTCAAATTAAAATTCTTTCATATTACCAACAAGATCATCCGTTCCAAATTTGGCAAACAAAAAAAGAATTAAATGTAGATGTAATTTTTATATATTTATTATTAAAATTTTTATTTAAAATATAATAAATATATAATTTTTAATAAAAATATAATAAATATATAGTTTAATTAAATAATTAATTATTTGTAAAAATTGTATATTTATCATATTTTAATTACAAAAATTATATACTTGCTATATAATTTTTTTTCTGAAAAAAAATCTCCCAAAGAAAATCTCACTAGTTGCAATTCAAATCTTCTTTTTTAAAAAAAAATTTAAATGACCTTTTTCGGCCACTCAAACTAATCCTTTCAAAGGGCAGTCTTTTTTACTGGCATCGAAGGCCTTCAAAACTCAAGTTGATTTGAACACTATTTACTAAAAAAGTTATTGCAACTAGAAGAATTATATATATATATATATATATTATCTCAAAAGCATCTATAACTAATTAAACTTCGTTTTCTGTAATTTTTTATTTGTTATGTTTTTTGGTTAAAATAATAACCTAATCTCTTGATTTTATTTATTCTTTTAAATTTCAAATATGCCTAAAAATTCTTTTTAAGTGAAATCTGTTAACTTCCTATTATCTATTAAGTATTGTGATGAGATGAAAGCCACATAATCATAGATAATGACCTGTATTATTAAAGCTTGCAGTTGGACAGTATTAAAAAAAGAAAAGAACAGGAAATTCGTCTTCCTCAAAACAAATGTAACCAAGAACGAGAAGCATCAGAGGCACGCTCTTTTCTCTTCTCATCTGCGTTACTCCATTTTTGTTTTTCCTTAGTGAGGTGAGACTTTTTTCATTATCTCCCTATTCCACCCTTAATAACTGAATTATTTGATAATAAAACAAGTCAGGGCAGTGAAAGAGTAAGCAGATGTCATTACTACCATTTACATATTCTAGTTAGCCCATGTTACTTACTTATCTCCAATAACTGTAGTTGATGTAACTAGTAGTTTAATAAGCTGAGGCAATGTGTTATGTCATCTAATACAATCTATCAAGGGCCAGTCAAATTATAGATGTCAACTTCCTTTTTCTTCAGAGCAAATTTGTGGCAATTCTAATGGCCCTCTTTGTGTTATAAGCAAAAGACCCACAAAGGGAATATGATAAACAAAGTCCAAAAATTGAAGCTGTAACTGCAACACATACTTTTGGTATTATCCCCATTTGCACATTCATCTGAGAGGCATATTGACAAACAACATGCGCAATAAACAGTATTTAATCCTTACACAAGAAATACGGAAGAACAAGTACAACCACTTACAATTGCTGTCACCTTCCAACCTATCAACAACCTGTCTGAGATTCTTCATTCTTCTTCTTATTCATTCACTTCGATAGTATCAGAAGAGTTCAAGAGTGGGATGAATTGGATTTTTAAGAGATTATCCCCATTTTAAAAATTTCCTAATAAAACTTTTGGTTCTTGTAATGCTGTCTAAAAATCATCTTTCTATGTGCACTGTGAAAATTGAAATCGTGATTTTCCAAAAATCTAATTTAATAACATTTATATGAAAAATACTTGCTCTTCATTTTTCAAAATCTTGAATGATAAAAACACAGCATGAAAATAATCGTCCTTTAAAAAAAAAAATTAACTCACTAAAACCTCCTGTGAAAATAAGTTGGTCTAAAAAACTACTTGTTCTCAAAAAAATCCGATCAAAAACTTTTTGGCCAAATTATTGTAAAAGTAATTTTTCCTTAGATATTTCAAAAATTTTCTTGGCTACAACACCTTTTGGACTAGTCTTGAAATTCATGGAAAGTACATTTAACCCATTAATATTTTCATTAAAAATATGTTTGGCCCAATCTCATGAATAAGTATTTCAGCTCAAATCGAGAAACTCAAATTTACCCAGATGAATATGTTCCTTCAGGAACTTCTTTGGTGAAGATCAAATTTCCTTAAAAATTCTTTTGGCCAAGAATAGGATTTGTATCAAGAAAACATGTTTCCAATTTTATGTTTTAAAATAATATTTTTTTCAATCCACAAAACATATTGTTTGACATAATTAAAACACATCTAAAAAATCACCAAGGAAATTTTTCATCAACACTCTCAAATGCTTAACATCCTAAGACAAATATGTTATTTCTAAGAGAAGTCAAATTAAAAGAAAAAGAAAACATACAGCATTCAAATCAAACATGAATTTGATTATTACTACTAAATTACAGTGACAAATAGACAAGCGTGTGGGTGTGGGTATATATGCGCGTGCGCGTGCGCGCATCAGAGACTCGGGTTGTGGGCCAGTGTTCTCAGGCATCCATAGCAAGTGTTCGAACAGGACAACCTTGCATGACACATGGCTGGAGTTGAAATGCTCAACAATCTTTACGAAGTTAATAAATCTCATTTAAAATAGTTTTTTAAGCATATTTAAAATTTAAAAATCATTTTAAAACATTTTAAATTTAAAATAAAATTAAGACACTAAATAATTATTTTGACCTATTTTTCCTATAATAATTGTACTGAGTTGTCACTTCATTGGAAATGAAATTATTTATGAATTTTTATAACAAGAAACACATATACAAAATTTTGGGTATTGCTCTATCTTTTTAGACGATATAATGGAAAAAAAAATCATTGTTTAATATTTTTTATTAGTTAATATCAATAACTTAATGGACACATTTTGTATTTATTACATTTTTCATTCTAATTTTTTGTTTAATTATTATCTTAATCTCTCAGGTTAACAACATCACCCTTATCATGTGCTTATAATTGTATCATTTGCGAGAATACCCACGTAATAATACAACAATGAAATCATCATTCAAACTGACGGACAATTAATTAAGCAAAATGCTTAACAAATACTCATTAATTATTAATGTGAGATTTCATTATATTTCATACATATTATGCCAAATTATCACACATTCACCTTGCATTAATTCATCAAATATGTTGAGGCTGGAATCGCATAATTTTATCATGTATATGAAGAATTGACACATAAATCAATAGGAATCCCATAAATTTAGGCAATAAGAGTAGATTTTCTTAATGATGGAGGACCAAGTTTCAGACCTACTTGACTTTTCAACGAAGGCCTATTAGCAAAATATGTCTAGAAGGTTCTAGATATTAAGCAGGATTTCCTTTTAACCAAAATTCTTAGTGTCAAATACTGTATTAACGTTCCCAAAGTTCTCCCCACTATCACTCAAACATATCTTGGATGTGGAATGGCGTAACAAAAACTAGCTCTATAATTTCTTCACAACTTTGTTTCCTTGTCAACAATCATCCTTGGCCACCCATATAAGATAGATCAAAACCTTTAAATATAAAAGGTGTCATATCTTATTCTGCATTGAAACTGCAAGTAGAACCGTGGGTTGATTGGCAGTATGTACTATGGAATAGGAGGAATCTACACAGGGACCCAGGATCCCTGAAGAATTTCAGAGATAAGATGAAGAGAAAAAAAATAATAATAAGTGAGATCCATGTCTATTGTATGAATCTTACATAAATAAATATTATTTTTTTACTATACCTTAAATACTTGAAGTAATTTATTCTTGTCTACAAACAATTTTTTTCCATCACCTATATGGGGAATGTTCTTTTGGTGTCAATCATCTAAAATACTTCAGATAAAAGAAGAAAAGAGAAAAAGAAAATAAAATAAAATTCACCTGCTTAGTACTCACATCATATATATGAATCCCCCTTACTTCCCTCTGTTTTTTCTCCTCTCTTTGCCCCTAAAACTTTACCCCTGAACTACTTCAGGGATCCAGTTCCTGTTCTTTTCTGGAAAGGAAGTAAAATAACTACTTTACTAACGAAGGTTATAGGTATCTCCAAATTGCTTCTGGACTTTCTCACCATGGCAGCTTTTCAGCTTGGGAGAAGATATGGAAATTTGAGCCTCCCATGAGAATCCTTCTCTTTTTTTATGGAAGATCATCAATAAGGCTACAGTAGTTAGTAGTTACAGATATCCTGGAGAAACATCATTAAAGGTTAATCTTGTCTGTTCTTTCTGTCACTCATGCCCCGAAACAATGGACCATATCTTTCTTCATTGCATTTTTGGTAGAGCTATTTGGTTTGCATCTCCTTTAGCCATCGGCGTAGATATGATTTCTGATCAAGAATTAATCAAATGGCTCATGTTGTGATTCAATAAGAAGGAAGTTTTTGAGGAGCCTCTGTTATATGACAAAATTCTTCGTCGTAGCTTTATTTGAAATATGAAATGTGAGAAACAACAGCATATATAGAGGCAATCTCCCAAATCCAGGTTCTGTTCTGGCCAGAGTCAGATCTACAATTCATCAAAGCAACTTTGCATGGGAAGCTTCCACCAATGAAGCTACGAGCAGAGGAAAATCAATAACAAGGGCAAATAACAGCAACGTACTCCATTTACAAAAGGAAGGACGGGAAGTCATCATGTGGAGAGGCAGAGGAACAAGTTTTATTGCTGCTCGAAAATCCTTTTCGCCGGTGACACAGTCTGAGAATGGGGATAGAAAGAAGACAGTATAGGAACAGGAGAGACTGTGATTGACAAGCATTAGGAAGATTATTCACTAGATTGTATCATGTGATTTCATCCAACCATCTCAGAATTTCAAGCTGCGATTTCTCTTCCTGAACAATCATGCACCAACTTTCCTTCAACAAAATAACCAACTTCAACCAGATCTGGACATAGTCAAAA
This sequence comes from Erythrophleum fordii, assembly GCA_032878935.1. Classification (NCBI taxonomy): domain Eukaryota; kingdom Viridiplantae; phylum Streptophyta; class Magnoliopsida; order Fabales; family Fabaceae; genus Erythrophleum; species Erythrophleum fordii. The sequence goes on from JAVQMF010000058.1 coordinate 6,860,403, forward strand.
GAGACATCCTCAAGCTAACCTCAACCTTCTCTACTTTTATTGCAGGAATTCTATCCATAGGAGATCAAGCTGGATGGAAAGAAAAGTTCCGGGCTACGTCAAACCCGGTCTCCAATTTTAACTTTCTTTTTATGTAGCTGTCCGTGTTGTACTTCGGTTTTTGACTCTATATTCCCCACCACCCCCCCCCCCCCCCCCCCAAAAAAAAGAATAGATTTTCTTTTTTATGTTTTTTAAGAATAAATCAATAGGAAGTGACACGAAATATTCAAGCGAGAAAGGGTGACTAAATTTAAAAGAAAAAAATGGAAGGTTGGGATTCCGTGATTGTTGATTACATACTCACTTTTTTTTTTTCGGGGGAAGAAAACAAAAAGGATTCGGACAACCGAACTTTGATTAATCTTTACTCAACAAATGACATAATGTTTTTCGAAAATGAAAGAGGGGGAAATAATTGAAAACAGAAAGAGGATAATTGGACTTATCAAAAAAAAAAAAAAGATAATTGGTTCAGTTCCCGGCGAGTAACGCGGCTTTCATACGGTGTCTGTGTGCGTTGGGGCACAGCCGCTGATGGGAGAACCAACACGGCCAGTCGCATACCCTCGACGAGGATTCGAGTGCTCTTTCCCCTCCCCTCCCCTCCCCTGCACCCTGTCCACTCCCCATCTTCCTATAGCGAAAAGTTATATTTTTATTATTAAGTTTTTATATTAAAACAAAATAAATATATAATTTTTGAATAATAATATGATAAATATATAATTTTTATAATTAATTATAAATAATTTAAAATTTTCCTATTTATACTATAATTTTATTAAAAATTTTAATTTAATAAACATATAAAAAATTACTATAAATCTAATCCATCAATATCTTCCCATTTTCAAGATTCCAAAGGGCAAATTTTTTGTAACTTGCCCCCAGTTTCTTTTGTTCTTTCTTTTTATTGGAATGAAATTTCAATTAAAAAAAACGGAAAATCTTTAACAACCCAGTTTAGTATTTGAACCAGCGAAAAACCAATGCCTTATGACGTGGCACGTTTCTAATCGCGAGACCACCGTCCATCCTGTGCGCTGCTACATAATTGAACACACGCGATGGGCTTTCAAATACGCCCATTCCCCCAACTCGGACACTCTCACACTGACACTCATCATTACTATTCACCGTCTTGGCCTTTTTATTGAACCGCGAATCTAATCTTCCATCTCCTTCGTTCTTCTCTGAGTTTCTCTTTGTGAATCTGAAGGGCTAAGATATGCCTAACAGAGTTGCCTTCCTCTTGATTGTGTGTGCGCTGCCGGCCATGGTTGCCGCCATCCGGCCGGAGAGGAGCCCGTTCTCGGTGCAGGGTCGCGTCTACTGTGACACTTGCCGTGCTGGTTTTGAGACCACCGCCACCACTTACATTGCCGGTACCTATCTTATGCTCAAACATAGTCCTTTTTTTTGCCCCCCTCTGTGGACTTCTTTTTTCATATATATATATATATATATATATATATATAATATATTAAACAGTTGCTTGAAATTTTACTCAAAATAAAAATGTGTTTCCCAGAAATGTCTTGCATCCTGTACATGACGCCAAATCTCAGATCTGCATGATATAGTACTTCTTACGCCTTAATATTGCGGAGAATATCGTGATCTGAACTTGAGAATTTAGGCGGTCACTAGTTTTGCTAGTTCCGTTGGGGTTTGTTATTCAAAATATGAAATTTTTGTTTGGAAGAGTCAAATATGGACTTCTGATGGTTACCAAAACGTGGATGATCCGTTTGATCTGATATGTAAGGGTATACATATGTTTAAAAATGTCATTACGAGATATTTAATTTTATCTTAAAAATCTGTCATCTTAGGAGTGCGGGGCTTCGGCCTTCGGTTAACATGAACATGATTGATATTTGGGAAAATTGGGTTGTCCTTTCTGACTATGCAATTAGTAATAATTCAGATGCCAGTATGGAAGGATGCAATCCATACCCATAAAATTGCAGTTTAGATGTGGCTTTCACTTAGTGTGAATCATTCACACTTAAGTGTCACTAGGCTAGATGGACGTGTGTATAATTGGTGATAATGTGTGACGCATTTGTCTATCTTCCACAAGCTGTGGATTGGGGAAATACAAGTATGCATTATGCAGTGCCTAATTATGAAGTCCCAGTATGTATGTATATATTTCAAATGCACTTTTAGTTATTGTTATGAAGTATTAACTATTGAATTTGATGATTTTTGTTTCATAGGAGTTAATAATAGAGAAAACAAAAAAAAAATTTTACGTGTTAAATTGATATTTTCTGTGGGTTGTTTGTAACATAATATTGTGAATGATGGTGGCATAGGTGCTGAGGTAGTTGTGGAATGCAAGGAGAGGAGTACATTGGAAGTTGTATACAGGAAGAAGGGGAGGACGGACTCAACAGGATCATATAAAATACTCGTGGAAGAGGATCATGCCAACCAAATTTGTGATGCCAAGCTTGTTAGCAGTCCTCAGAGTGACTGTAAAGAAGCCGCGCCGGGCCGTGATCAGTCCCGTGTTATTCTTACACGAAACAATGGCATTGCCTCTGATAATCGAGCTGCCAATGCTATGGGCTTCATGAAGGATGAGCCTGCATCTGGCTGTGCTGACATTCTCAAGCAATACCGTGAGTTCGATGATGAGAACTAATTTCGGTATTTCTAGTTGTTTAGATCTTGGATTGTGGTATCCTGCATCTTGTCGTTTTAATTCAATCTTGTTGGTGTTATCTCTACCTTTCGAATTTGTGTTTATATGTGAAAGGACCCTACTAAATTATTACAAAGTCTTGAAAAAGAGAATGTGGTCTTCTTTGTATTGCTGTTATAAACTGTTCTTGAAATCTCTGTTTTGAGTGTGCGCGCCAGCGTTTTAAACTTATTACTATTATTATTTGTTTGTATCCTCAATTCTGTTTTCTCTAGTCCCATCCTGAAGTGAGCCCCTTCCTCCTTTTTTTTTATTGAAAAGATAAACGGGGACTTTCACGGAAAAGAAAGCTAAAATTCAAGACAAATTGGAATAGGGAAAAAGAAACGGGAAGGAAAGTTGAAAAAAATTATAATTTTATTTCTATAATTATTAATTAATACTCTTTAATAATAATTATTTAATTATTAAAAATAAGGATATTATGAATATTTTTTATTTATAAAATTATTTTTTTACTTCTTATTTTTATTTTAATTTTAATTTTTTATGTATCAAATGAGTCTTAATTCATGAACTTGAAATCTAATTTAAAATGGATTTTTTCCTAGTGAGGTAAGAAAATCCAAATTGAGAGATAACTAATCATTATTTATATTTCAAGAAAGAAAATCATAACAGCGACCTAGAACATAAATTGCGGTCAGCATACATTTATTATAAAAGCATGGATGAGGTGAAGGGAAAGAAAAGCGCAGATGCTGTCTTACAGTGCTGTAAAGTTACAGAACATTTATCTCTGTAAGAGTGCAGTAAGGAGAAAGATAACATGTATCTTTCAGTGAGAGTGCTGTAAAGCCAGATGACATTTCATGTGTGGGATGAACAGTAAGTAGTGACGCAAAACAATGTAGGATGAGAAAGGATCATGCCCATATGTAGCATCTATATACATTTGCTGGGCTTCTGGCAGATGGCTAGCCCAGCCAATGATTTAATAGGAGTCATGGGCAGGACATTTATCATGGGAGTGTGAGATATGTTCATTCAGGTAACTTGAAAAGGTTGAAGCCTTGGACCCAAAAAAGAGTTGAAGCCTATCTCACCCCCCAAAAAATGTTGAAGCCTTTTAAGCTTCCAAAAATGAACAAGTCAAAGTCTCTCCACTCTCGGATTGGTTATTTGGTTTTATTTCTTTTTCATAATCTTAAAATTTTCAAGTATAAAATGAGAGATAAAAATCAATATAACCATAATTGGAATGAAAATTAAGACTTTATTCTTGAAAATGTCTAAAAGCAATGTTTCAGCAGTATTTTTAAATTTTAAGTATTCAACTATAAATTATAATCAAGTCTTTATCTACATATCTAACATTCTCAAATGTAAATATGGAATTCCCTTACGTTCGGGATATATGTCAACCCATGAATATGAGATTTGATGTTTGATGGAGATGCAGTTATTAGCTAAATATAAGCTGGGATAATAATATATAATATTTGGGAATTTCGCTCCTGCTTGCATGGGAATTTTTATAGGGACTCAAACTACACTAATAAGTTTTATACCACCCCAAATATGTGTAAAGAACGTTCCTCTTTCATTTAGCAGAATTATTTGGAAATGTAAATCGCTGGGCTTGATGGACCCACTTGAAGAATGGAAGCCGAGAAAATAGAACAGAGGGGTTGGTGTTGGTAGGGTGAAGAAGTCGTAAAAGACTAGAGAACTTATTAGATGTGAGTCTTGGTAATTTTATAGGGCATATTCTTAAAAGCATCAGCATAACGTTGAGAGCATATTCTTTTGAAGCCATAGCACTGTATCAATGGTTGTTGTGTATGGGCCACGTGATCTGATTTTGGCTCAAAATATGGCCTTTGAAAACTTCAAGGTCAACTCAAGACTCAATTACGGTGTCGAAACGAGGGCGTTAGGTGAGAGAGTGTGCTTGGTCTAAAAACTTGGTTGTGGTTCGACTTAAGCACGTGCCATGCATACATGTGTCAAACCCACCAAAGAAGATGCAGGTGTGGACATGGTGGGATTTGGTGGTGTTAAATTTACATTTTGAAGGTCTGCTTTGTTAGGTGTTTCCTTCCCCTTTTGGAAATTTAAATAAAGAAAACTAAAACTGGAAAAAGAAAGACAACACATGAAAAATGATAATTAACCCCGCTTAGGGTTATGGCTGGGAATGGAAGATGGTTTTGCCCCTTAAATTCACGAAGGGTTGGTCTAAACGTGAAACATCCAGATCCAGAAAAGATAGCAGGCTTTAATTAACTAAAATGTTCGCCTTCTCTTCAAATATATTTTGTATTACGTTGGAAAGTGACAAATCTAATTTATTATGTCCAAATCCTCTCTATGATAAAGCTTGCAAGAAAGCCAAGCACCAATGATTTATTTATTGCTCTGATTGAATTGTTATAAGACGATGAAAGATGCATGAAATAATTGTTTATGTTGAGTTTGGAATTACTCTTTCTCAGTGACTTCGGTTTGATAAATTCGAAAAGAAAATTTATTGGTATTTTAAGAGAATAGTTTTTTTTTTTTCCTTCTAACAAAGAGATCTGATTTACATCAAGCACGCAAGCTAAGGAGAATTAATATGAGATTTTTTTGTAATGAAATTATTAAATTATAAATAGATATATGAAAGTGTGCCAATAATGTCACTCACTTTTTTAAAAAACAAATAATATAACCCTTTTTTATATGATTTTTCCACAATGTATTAAATCAATAGTTGAATAGCGTCACTTCAAATGCAACCCACATATTTAAAAGAAAAATAGTAATTAATATTTAGTTTCTAGCTTATCTTATAATATATAGCTGAAATTAGCTCTAAAAAAATAGTCATCAATTAGGGTTCGGTGTTGTCAAAAAGCGCCAACTCCCAACTATAAGAAAATTCCAAGTTGGAAGTATAGTGTTTCCAATTTGAGGCAGCCAATTTGGGTCTTTGATTTTTTGTCTAGCATATAAATTATCGTAAGCCTAATTGGATTTTGGACAGCTAAACTAACGGCGATTTCTCCTGTAATGATTAAAGTGGCTTCTCGTCTTCGTCGCAAATAACTCCCTTTCCCTCTTCGCATTTTTCCTGTTGTTCGTTGGAGTGAATGTGAGTGCCTGTAACTCTGTCATCTTCTTCAGATTCTCTTGTAATAAACTCTACGCATATCTACATTACCTCCTCCTCGTTTACATCGCCACGCCTATATAAGCAGGTAAATATTCGTTCCTATTTTCTCTATTCCATACTCGTTCACATTTCGCTTTTGGGTCTTCGTCTTGCTGTTTTCTTCCTTTAATTGCTTGAAGGTACGTTGTTGCCTTTCGTATTTATGATTTTCGACTTACGACGTGATGAAAGAAAGGGTATTCATTATTTCGTTTATTTTATACATTCTCTTTCTGGGTTCGTCTTTATTTTTCTTGTTATATGGATCTGCAATCTCTTTTCTTCCTTTAAATGGTTTTTGAGTAATTTTGAGTTATGTAAATCGCGGGCCAGGTTTTAATGTGCCAAAAACTATTTACTAATGATGCAAGATGGATTATTTTCCCATTGATTCGTTTTTTGGCATTGAAGTGGTTTTCTAAGCATGTACGAGTTTATTGTGTTATTCTATCCATGATTCGAACTTTAAGGGTATATATTGAGACTCTTGACAAATAAATCTGGGATGACACATGAATACCCTTCATCAGAATTCAAGCGCTAACTGGCATTGCCTTACTTTTTTTTTTTTTTTCATTCTTTAGAGAATGGCTGCTGAAGTATGTCACCAAGCTATTGGGACTTTGCAGTCTCAGTCGTTTCTAAAAAATTCTAAGAATAACCAAAAGCTTCAGAAGAACTCAATAAGATTGATAACAAAGGATTTTACCAGCTGTAAAGGCCTGTCAAGGAGACCTCGCCAGAGGAATTGTAGCATAATTCGATCTTCAGCTTCTCAGACATCGGTGGCTGATTCAGTGTTATCCCCTTCAAGAAGCAGCACCAGTGACACTTCCAAGAAATCATGTAAGACAAAATCTACTGTCAATTGACACTTATTGCTGAAAGAGTTGATCATATATCTTTATAATGTGTTCATCCGTCCGTATCAAACACGTTCATGTTGATTTGATCATGAAGTCGGATTTACTAACTTTTACATGATTGTGACAGTCAAGAAGTTGAAGTTGTCTCTGTTGGATTTTTTAAATTTGTTTCATGTCAGATGAAGCAGCTTTGATCCTTATTCGGCATGGCGAATCATTATGGAATGAAAAGAATTTATTCACAGGTTGTGTAGATGTCCCACTAAGCAAGAGGGGCATAGATGAGGCAGTTGAAGCTGGCAAAAGAATCAGCAGCATTCCTGTTGATGTCATATTTACATCTGCTCTGATTCGTGCACAAATGACAGCCATGCTTGCCATGACCCAGCACCGTCGTAGGAAGGTAACAAGGATGTAGAACCATCTTCAAGTTTTGAAAGTGATAATATGCCCCACTAATTTTAACATTGAAAGCTTAGGGCTTGTTAGTAATCATGCCAGGCTCCTGAATCTTTAGGACAGGGCAGTTTAAACTGGCTCCACAATCCAGAAAATTAGGGAATAAAAAATTGTCAGGTTATGCTATAATTATTGCTCATGATGTAAATAACAGTATACTAATATCTAACTATTTGAAGAACTCTATCCATTTACTGCAGTATGCCATTCAATGTCATTTTCTGACCCTTTCTAACCATCAACCTTTCTGCAGGTGCCTATCATTATACACAATGAGAGTGAACAAGCAAGGACATGGAGCCAAATTTTTAGTGAAGACACAAAAAAGCAATCCATTCCAGTCATAGCAGCTTGGCAACTAAATGAAAGAATGTAGTAATCTTTTTCCTATTCTCAGTTTTGTAATCCTGCTTTATAACCTCATGAATAGCATGTGATTGATATTGCAATTGTTTGTTCTTTCAGGTATGGAGAGCTGCAGGGTCTTAATAAGCAGGAAACAGCTGACAGATATGGGAAAGAACAGGTCCATGAGTGGCGCCGAAGTTATGATATACCTCCTCCAAATGGTGAAAGTTTGGAAATGTGTGCTGAAAGGGCAGTTGCTTATTTTAGAGAGGAGGTATGTTGATTTTTTTTTTTCCTTTTTGTATCCAGGATTTTTTTTTATTATTATTATAGTAAAAAATATGTTCTCCCTATTTTGTTTTCTCCTCTACTGCTCACTACAATGTTTTACATACTAAATCATCATAATAAGAAAGTTTTATATATGTTTGAAATTAATATGAAGCATTCCAGATAATTGTTGTGAATCTTTGTACTAGATGATCAACTTCACTCCATAGCTCTCTAATCTTTAATATGCATGCCTGATGTTTGATGGGACACATGGCCTAAGCCTGCCTGTGCTGGAGATAAAAGTATGAATGAAGTTTGCTAAATTTTGTAAGGCCAAATTTCTGGTATTAACTTGTTAGTAAAGTAAAATATGAAGTTTGGGGTTGGAGTGATCATATGACATCGATGAGGAACTAATTCTGTTGAATTATGATGCAGATTGAACCCCAGCTTTCATCTGGAAAGAATGTTATGATTGCAGCTCATGGGAATTCATTGAGATCCATCATCATGTATCTTGACGAATTAACTTCCCAAGAGGTGATTGGAGTATTCAAAACTATCATGCCCCTTGCGTTTACGTATGACACTTAAAGTAGTTGTGAATTTTTTCTTGCACTGTATGACAGGTCATTAGTTTGGAATTATCCACTGGAATTCCCATGCTTTATATTTTCAAAGAAGGAAGATTCATTAGGAGGGGGAGTCCCATAGGACCAACTGAAGCTGGAGTTTATGCCTATACTAGGGTATGCGTCTTATATCCCTTTTATATTTCATCCCTTCCGTGCTAAGATGATGATTTTGTTGACATTGAATAAGTTTTCATTTAAAGATGGATATCTGTTGTCTGGAAGACTCCAATGGAACTTACAGTCCACTTGAAATAGATAGAAAAAATAGAACTGAAATAGTCTGGCTTGTAAAATTATTAGTCTTGTTTTTAGGTTCTATATTATTATGATTATTATTGTTGTGAAACTCTATGTGTTTCTAGGGTTGAACTATGAATCTTTCACTGTCTTTTTCCTTCCTTGTGCTCAACAACTAGGTCAAGGTTGGATCTTGTTTAAGATTTAAGAAAGTTTACAAGATATATTTTAGTTGAGTGCCAATATTGATAACTATCTATTTTTTATTCTTATTATAGCTTAGCTCTTGAATTTAATAGTCTTTCACTTTGTCTTTTTCCTTCTTTGTGCTCAACAACTAGGTCAAGGTTGGATCTTGTTCGAGATTTAAGAAAGATTACAAGATATGTTTTAGTTGAGAGGCAATATTGATGGCTAACTATAGTTTAATCTTATTATATCTTAGCTCTTGAATTTAATATCATCACTTATAAGATGGTAAAACCTGGTTATATGGTTTGTTTTAAATTTGCCTTTTTTTTTTCATATCGAAGAAATGTTAAGCTTCATATTTCTTTCTCAAATTTTTGAAGAAAATTTTATACTGATACAAAGTTCTTGTACATTGGCTCATTGACATCCCTGACTAAATATTTCCTTTGGCTTCAACTAGTGTCGTTGGCATTATCAATTCCTGATACTTTGTATATTAGTAACTTCAAATGAGAAGTGAAGATATGTTTAAAATGAACTCAATAATATGTGCATTTCCAGACGACTCATACCAGGGAAAGAGTGGTAGTTCCTCAAACTTTTGACTGCACTTTCTCTGAATTGACAAAATATACATATGTATACAAATGAAAGTTCACACTTTCTGGGGCCACGTATTTATTAGTCATTAACCATCTGATAGTTTGAATTGGTTTTCTATTATAGGGTTGAGAATTAAGTTTTATTTTATTTTATTTTTGATAAACCATTCTTCTACTCTTCTTTTTGATTTATTACGTTGCAAGACACTGACAGCTCTGTCACGTGGTCACAGAGGTTGGCTCTTTACAGGCAAAAATTGGATGACATGTACTAAAAATACAGGAAACGGTAACACCCCCTGCCTCTTTCCTTCTGCATATGCTTCTCTCACAATATAATGAATTTTTTTAACATTTTTTTTAAAATTATGTTTCAGTGAATGCATTCTGCATTATCTGCAGCATCACAGTTGAATCATATAAAAAGAGAAAAGAAAAGAAAAATGTCATCAAGTGTTACCATTTTGCACTTGTGGTGAAGCTAGGTTTTTGGACGTTTTAGTACAGTTTTGAACCAGTGGCTTGGGAGACCAGCTCCAACTTCTTATTATTTATCTCTTGTGGCTGAGGAAGCCTGCTGTAAAAGCGTCTGGTAGATGTCAAAATCTTGTAATACTTTCAGATTATAATTGTAAATGAGTTGGGTCCAATATGGTTGATAGAAGAAGACTTGTATAATATATGTGTTACCATATAACACATGGTAAAAGATAATATGATTTTATATTTTGTAATGCATTATATAACATAGGATAAAAATAAATCCTTTTGAAAAGGAAAATGTTTATGCTTAAATTGATGTTCTCCAATTCATCTAAAGCCATTATCATATGTTTTGCTCTAACTACAAAAAGCATTCCCATAAAAAATATTCACAACAATCGCTACATGCGGTAGTAGCTATAAGCGCAATTGCCTCATGCTTCTCTCCTGTCTTCTTCCTCTTTGCAGTTGGTCGGTGTAACGAGTCTTTTTTATTGTTTTGTTTTTGGCTTTTTAAAAAGAAGAAAAAAGTGAAAAAAGACTTGACATTTGATACTGCACCGACTGAGAAGCCGCGTCCAAAAAAATATGTACATCTACACTTTTAACAAAGAATAAGAAATGCCCAGAATTGCGCCATGTTATTTTGGTTTTTAAACCCAAACAAACAAAATAAAAATTCAAAGTTACTGCAATTAACAAACCAGAACCAAAGCCTTAAGAGCAGAAGAATCTAGAAAGCAATCAAACCCTTCCCTTAAGATCGTGTTCTAAAAGTCCAACTCGGGAACCACCTTTTCGGTTTGGCGAAGATTAGGAAAATTTTCGAAAAGCGAAATACTGGCTTCTCAAGCAATTTCAAAAGCACAAACCCATCTGCATCCTTTGGTTCTGGTCTGGAGAGAATGCAGGAAACAAATTAACATATATGTATTGAGTGAGATAGAAATTTGCATAATTGAGAAAGGATGAAATCAGATATTCAAACTACTAAAGGGAAAAACAATTTGCACTGAGAGACGTTTTCTTCTCTTTTCCATCTCTAAAAATAAAAATAACTCGTGAAAGTGCATAATTGATCGATATGGTTTGCAACATGAATGGTCCCCAAATTGAAGGAGATGTGGGCTTGCGTTTCGAGTGCCGAATCTTCCGCTACAGCTTCGAAGATTCGGCGATGGAGGATCGATGCCGGATGGAGATGGTCGTCTCTTCCAGTTCCGTCATCGATGAGAAGTACAATTCTCCGGCGCAAATGACAGCGAAAGGGAAGAAGAATCTGGGATGTTGCAGAAAGTTTGGGGTGAAAGGGAAAGTCAAAGGAAGATCATTACAGGGTTGTGATGGAAAGGTATTGACAAGATATTACGCAGGTATAGTCTAATTCTTTCAAGATTTGATCAAAAGTTTGATCTATAAACTTATATAATGGATTCTTTGCATCTAATAAATAATAAATTTATAATATATTGTATGAATTTTTATATCATCAGTCTAATATAATGCAACAAACGATTTTTCTAATGTGAATTTTATTGGGTTATGTCCAATGTTATATGAAAATCCCAGAGTGCTTTTCTCTTCCACGTCTTTTCTCTTTCATTTACAATGAGGATTTACATGTTTTCATCTTTTCTTCTTCAAGGTAAAATAAACTGCGCAACCGCAAGCGGTCATTTCCCTTCCGATAACCTTATACTACGTTTATAAAATGATCAGAAAAGATATACACAGGCATAGATGAAGTCAAAATATATTTTTAAGAGTCAGTATTTTTTATTAGGCAGCATAAGAATCACTCATTTATTTAAAAAAAAAAAAAAGGAAAAAGGGAGCCCTGTTTGAAGGCTAAGCTTAGGCAGCAAAGGCCCCAACCCAAAGTCTTCTTTCAAGGGTCTGAATGGATTTCTTGGTGCAATGTGCCTTTTGCTCATATGAGTTCAAACCACTAGACAACATGTCTGATCAAGTATGATTTATCTTTTGAGTTTATATGCAAGGTCAACTTTGAAAGTGAAACAGCAAAAGAAGAAGGGTGACTAGTATAAATTGAACACATAAAGTTGACAGGAAGTCTCTTAGAATAGTTCCAAAAGTGTCATACCATCTTTGCTACGTTACAGGTGACCCAGTAGACCTTAAAAAGGCTCAGGCACGCAATTTCTCATTCTAACGCAAATCTGCTCTGGCATTTATATCTCCTTGATTAGCCAAGCTATTCTGATCTGGTTTAATAGTTCCCAAATCCATCTCAAGAGCAGGGGAGCAGTCTATTTTCTCATTGTCAGAAGCATCAGAATCCGAGTCTAGCCTGATTGACTCCAAAGAAGGAGCATCATGTGGGACTGACGATGGAGAGTTCGCCCTTGTCCAAAAAGAGAGCATCTTCTTGTCATCCTCTTTCATTCTCTCAGCATATATATTTATGTCAAAGCCAGTGTTATTATTCCCACCAAATGAAGACTCTAGATGGTCCATATCAAACAAATCTTCCATAACCTTCTTAGTGTTGTGATCATCTGAGTAAACAAACTTGACTTTATTATAAGTCTTAGGCTCTAATAGGGGCTTTACTATCTGCAGCAATACATTCTTTGACATCAGAAAATGGTACAAGATCCATAATCCATAATCTAAATTATCAGCAGCTAAAATCAAAATTTAAAGATCAATCATACACAACAACAATAACAAGATTTTTTTACACAAGTGAGGTCAGTCACATGGATCAAACGACGTCATAAAATTTTATTATAAATTATACCTTTAAATTTATAATATACTAACAAAAAAATATTATAAATCATATCTTTTTGTTAGTATATGGTGGATCCAAAGATCAATCATATACTAGCAAAAAAAATATCTACCACAACTACAAAGTAATGCATCAATTAGGAGAAAATACCATGACGTTTCAACGGTGCTTTGCAATTCTAGAAAGCAGCAAGTAGATTCCTAGCCCTGTGACGTTAGGACACATGAAAAAAAACAGAGTTGTAAATGGACACTCAGAGATGTTTTTTTCCATATCCGCGTATTTATGTCACTGTCTATACGTTTTAGCCTATGCTAGAAGCAAAGCTGATGAAGTAAATGAATTGGTTCCTTTTAGGTGTCATTTTGGCCTTATTATATGTCAAATTGATAGGTTTTACAATTAAATAATTAAAATAACGCAAGATGAAAACTTGGATCCAGTCGATCCCAGAAGACAACTTGAATCAAGTAGTGAACGATTGTTTGGCTGCATTATTTCTCACAGCAACACAATTTACATACAAGGGACTGAAAGAAGTGCAGGTTATAAATTGGCTAAAATTGTAACCATGAAGCACCAGAGTTCCGTGAGAGTGAAACGCACTTTTGATGTCATTCTGATATAGTATCTAAAATAGACAGCATATTCTCATCATCAACTTGTATGCCGCATTTAGAACTTTAAAAATTCAACACAAATAAAGCTTAAATAATATAAACACCAGCCAGAAGATATTTGAGACATGATTTGTGATGTGGGAGAACCAAAATTAGTGTACCTTGAAGAATGGTTCAAAGAACTTGGGCGGATTGTACAGTATTGCCAGACCCAATCGTTCTGGATAATGGTCTTGTAATACATGGGCGGTTTCACGTGTCACCTTCACTGATATATTTGACAAATTGAAACCTTGGAAATCAATTAGCCAGACCATCTGTTCTTGTTCTTCTGGAAGATTTAAAATAGCATTCTCCATGCAGTATACCAGATATTTAATCTGTCCTTTTATTGATTCTGAGTTCTGTACTCCAAAACAAAGGAAGAAAAATATAGAAACTCAATTGAACATCCATAAAGTTCCTCTAAAATATTAATGAAAAGTTGAGCTTAAACCATTTTTGCCTGCATTCACCATTACCAAAACTTACTAATCTAATAAGCATTTGACCTCATTTTCAAATATGGGTGTAAAAAGGACATAATGTACGTATGAATACAGCCCTCAATCTCATGCCTTCTATTTTCACTCCTTCCACGCACAACCCAAAAGAATGATTTTTATCTGATTAGGCCTTCATTGAAACATTTATGCTAGAGGTTAGAAGTGATCCTCAGAAGAAACCTGGCGACTAGGTCTCATAACGAGGACTGTTCTCCCATGCTTGTCAGTATAATTTGATCTATAAATCTTCCCCGTCTCTGCTTCATAAGCTACCTCTTCCTACATCAACAAAGCTATTAGAAGTCAATATCACAAAACGTGGGAGTTTGACCAATGTCAAGAGTTTGTCCAGGTCACAAACATTGCAGGTAAATGACTGGATCAACTGATTTCATTTGGTCATAAGCACTATTTAGGAGAATACTGTTTGTTCAGCTAGAATTTTGATCAGATAAAGAGGCATAGCCAAAACAAGGCAAGAGGATCTGATTGAGCACTTCTAAAGTTTACTCAAGCCTTACCTCATCTTCTGAATATAGAGAGAGATGGGATTAAGGGAATAGACGTACAACAAACACTCAGTTGACATGGCAGTAGCTTAAAGCATCCAGCGCACCATCGCAGCCCCGAATTATATATCAAGAAAAGTTATAAGAGAAAAGTGAAGAGAAGCAGTGACTCACCCAGCGGATCTCTTCTGGTTTGTACTCTGCTCTCCATTTTAAGGTCTGTTTCAACATTTTTGCTGCCTTCTTAACATTCCAATTTCGTGCTCTTAAATGCCTTGAGATGGATGCATCAGAACAATAAACCGACGCCTTATCTGACAATGGCCCTATCAGCCTTCTCACCTGATTGATCTGCAAGGAAGCAGAATACCATGGACTCATGCTACTCTAATCAGAACATTGCAGTTTGATAGCTTCAAAGGTCAAGTGTCAAAGCTGAGGTAAGAATACGTTGTCTTTGTGAATATACGAGCATGGTAAACTTGATGGACATACCTTTCTCTGTTGATCTTGCGATATTGACATATTCTCAGGCCCATTAGAGACAGGGCTGTTTAGATCCACGCTCATGGTGTTCAAAGAATAAAATCTCTACAAGTTAACAACGATTGCAAAAAAAATATCAATACCAATTTTTGCAGTTTTTACTCATCTTCAGTCGGAATAATTACAGCATAACTGCAAGCAAGAGTGACACATTGCTACAATTGTATGCAACGGCTCAATATACAGACAGGTGGTAAGTCTTATATAAATGATAAGCCATAAAGATTACCAACTTTAGCATCTGCGTCAACAAAAATCGCAAATCATTCAGTAGCAGATACGATCGAGTTTTCAGCAGCAACAAACTAATACTCAATGCCGATAGTTGCTTTTTTTTTTAAGGTTTAAAAGCAGAGGTTTGATCCCAAGTGCCACTTTTTTACTGTCAGCAAAACTTAGAAATGATTATTTTTGCCTAATTTTATAGATAATGGTGATTGCTCGAAAAGGTATAAGTTCAATGCAATGCACTTGTAAAATTTCTCTCTTGTCCAGCTATTAAGAACTGGTCCTTAGTTTGATTGGCCCAGCGGGCATTTGCAAGATGAAGACCCAAAATTGTTAACTGATCACTCCAATTTCCTCAGCAATTTTTGCTGCACAAGTCATCTATTTTCTGGTCAAACCATAAACCGTACCTAGGAATCATCGCCGGCCAGTCGCCATTTTCTTCTGACTCTAGTATGCTGAATCAAGCCTTTAATAAGGTGCTAATCTGAGGTATTGTAGAAAGTTTTGTCATGCGCCACTTGCACACCCATCAATTCACATCAGTGCAGGTGGCAAAATTTACCCAGCTAAAAGATGTACACACAAATCGACATCTGCCGCCTGCACAGATGTGAATTGATGCGTAGGTTAGCTGAGTGTAAGTAGACTTACTGATCAAAACTTACGAAACTAAAAGATGTCCTTAGAAATAATCATTGCTGGCCTAATTATTTCTTATTCAATAATTAACTAGTCTAATTATCTTGGGAAGCTTAATGTCCAAGACCATCAAACAAAATACAAGCGAAACAGTATTCTATGCTAAACCCAAGTAAGTTTAGTAGTTACTCCATATTTGACAATTGGAATCAAATGAAGGTTGTAGATGCAAATGGACCAATCAAAAGTAGGGAGTCAACACAGAAAAGATTAAATAAGAATAGACAAGAAATAACAAAGAGCTGGGAACTATGATGAGCGTATTACCTGAGCTGATTCAAGATTTGCCTATTTGGCGACCAAAAGAGCAGAGAAAGTACGATTATTTCGGCGTTGGATACCCCAGAAAGGAGAAAGACTGGTCAGCCTTCTCTGCAAAAACAAGGAGAATGGCTTCACCCCATTTTCTCTTCGAAGACCAAATTTCCAAATTTTTAAATTGCTGTTATTGCGAAACGGCAGCTGGATCACGTCCTCATGTCGACCTTTTTTATAATTTATAATCAAATTTCTTTCCCTTTTTTATATAAAATGATTTGATTTTATTGTTATTGACTGTTTCTTCCTTACGCTCCCAAATTGGCAAATGTCACATTTTCCTCATTCATGATTTAGGATAGGTAGGTCGGTGGACCAACCTTTTTCATACAATTCTCTGCAAGGCAGTGATGTCAGGCATTATTATAACTCCAACAAGGAAAATAAAATTAAAATTTTGAATAAAATAGGTTTGTACAAATTTTCCAATTAAAATAAAATAAACAAACAAGATGTTAGAGAAAAATAATTAATTATTGTCTTCGAATCTCTTTATCATTAATTGAATTAATTCATAAGTTGACTATTTATATATAATGATAATTAAGTAACATTTATATGCTGATGATTCCTAATCGAGATAAAAGATTCTCTGCTCATTTTAAGGTTGAGTAAAAGGTATTTATTTTTATTAATCAATGATTTACATTTTAATTTTTTAATTTTAATTTTTTTTTTAAATTGACAGTTAAAAAATTATTTTATTTTATATTTTACTTCTTTCAAAATAAAAGAAATCAAAGCTAAAAAAATTGAAATATAAATTATTTAAATCAAAATTAGACAATCATGAGATAAGGAGAGAAGGGATGAGTAGAGATTATAATTTCACTCTAATCTTTTAATTCGAATAGGAGATAAGGGGTTGTAGATTAAACATAATTTCAACTATCCTTTTATTCGAATATTAAATATTTAATAATTATGTTAAAATATATTTTAGATAACTAATATTTAAATTTTAATCCAACAAGTGATGCGTTCACATGAAGAGTTAACAGATGCGAATACCAATTGCTGGCAATCAAAATATAACACATTTCTTTTTCTCGGAATCCCAATGAGAATAAGGTTTCATCAATAGATCCCTAATAAATTAGCTTTCGCTTATTGAAGAATAAAATTTGTAACATCAGAAAATGATATCAATTGGATACTCTTCATCCCCCACAATCAACAAATGAGACCCTTCTTCAATTACTTTCGAACCAGCCTCGTTTGCTCTGCTAAAGTGCTCACAAGGGCTGAGCTCAAATCCAACTTGTGCCTTTTCCCCTGCATCTAACATCACACTCTCAAAACCCACCAACTGTTTGATCGGATTTCCATTTCTGTGTTTCGCCTGCCTTGTAAATAGCAACACTGAATGCTTCCCCACCATACTTCCATGATTTTTAACTCCCACAGTCACTGACACTGACATGCTCTGGCAAGTTTCTGCACCCAACTCTGATACTAATTTGATACGAATGGTTTCCGAATTCTCAACCATCAAATGAGACAATGATTGATTTAAGTGAAGCTTGTTGTGCGTAACAGAGACGAACTCGTGGGAATATTTAGAGTAGCTTAGGCCGTAGCCGAACTCATACACCTTTGGACCTGTGTAAAATCGGTGAGTCCTTCCGGGATAGCCAGATTTTGGATCAGCTCGCATCCTCATGTCTGTCATTGGCACTCTTATAAAATCTTTTGGGTACCAAGTGACTGGTAATCTTCCTCCTGTATACATAAAACAAAGCACACCATTCACTTTTGCCCTAATGAAAGATTCATTCTGTTTGTTTTTGGGGGAAACTACATAGGATCTCTATTACTTAATTACAATTTTTTATACACAAATTTCAAAAGGTTGAATATGAGCTGAAACTTACATTTTATTGCTATCACCTTTTAATTTTTCTGCTTTTTAAGATATGGCATGACAATTACATGACTTTCAAAAATTAATTTTCACTTACATAATTTTTATTTTTTATGATAGTTTAGAAAGTAAATTGTTAAGTTTTAAAGTTTACTTACCAGGATTATAATTATTCTATAGTTAAGGAAGATATATGTAATTTTTCATGTTTGGGGAAACTTTTTGGGTTCATTATAGGAGAAAATTCACCTGGGTTATGATCGCCAAAGATAATCTGAGCAAGTGCAATTCCTCCAACTTCTCCGGGATAACCAGCCCAGAGGATGCCTCCAACTTTGTTGTTATACTTGACTGAAGAAACATCTAGAGGACCTCCACAAAAGAGCACCAAAATGACTGGTCTTTTGGAAGCTTTAGCAACGCTGTCGATGAGTTCCTGCTGCTTGCCAGGTAAGTCTAGGCGAACACGATCACGATCTTCTCTCTCTTCACTTTGATCTAATCCCATAACCAGCACGACATAGTCCGCCCTTTTGGCAATTTTCACAGCTTGGTCTATCTGAGCCGAAGGACACTTTACTCCACCATCACAACCAGGGTGATAAATGGTGTTCTTAACATAGTGCTGAAAGGCCTGCAATGACGTCAAAAATTTACAGGGAGGGCCTGCATAGTTTCCTAGAAGAGTTAAAGGGGAAGCATTGGCGTTAGGACCTATCACTGCAAGGGAAATAGGGGGGTTTGTTTTAGGAAGTGGGAGAAGTCTGGCAGAGTTCTTCAAAAGGACTATGCCATTTCTGGCAGCTTCAAGAGCTACATAGAGGTGCTCTTTTGAACACACTTGATTAGGACCGATCATGCCGAATGAGAGTTTGGCTGGATTTCCATTGAACAGACCCAGCCTTATTCTAGTTGAGAACAGGTTGTGAAGTGCACGATCTACTTTAGATATTGCTAATTTTCTTTGCAGCACTGCTGATTTAGCATGTTTCGTCAAGTAGTCACCGCACTCTATATCCATTCCTGCAAATAGTTGCTTCCCATAAATCAAATTCAAATACCGTAATCACCATGAATTTATCTTAATGTACAACACCATTAAAACACAGCAGAATTTCATTAGAACACGTTCTCAAACGCAGAGCACAAACAAAACACAAAATTTGGGTATGAATAATTACTTTAGTGATAAATAATTCGAAATAATATTATAGGATATTTATAGAAAACGACAGTCAAGCCTCATAAATAAAGAAATAAATCTTAATTAAGAAAAAATAAAAATTAACTAATGGAAAATAAGATAAATGTCACAAAATAAGAAAGTAACTAAAATAGTTCTACAAAGTTTTAGACCTCGAAATGACCCTAACTGAATAAGCCCATGTCATCAAGCTCGAAAAGAGTTTCCTTTAGATGTATAACAATAATTAAAACTTGTCCTGAATCAAAAATTATGGCTATTCCATGATTTGCGACAGTCAGCCCTTACAGGTCTTACGATTTGGCCTCCGTCGATCAATCCAATCTATGAAATCTTATGCTATAAGCTACACGTCAATATTTGCATAATTTTAGCCTTAGCTAAAGGGACATTTTTTTTTAAAATACTCAAAAACTTAATTTATAAAAAATTTTAGCATGAATATGTGAAATAATCAATATATATAGGTCTGTTTAAGATATATCTCACACATAAATCTTAATTTGTTTTATATCTTATACTCAAATAATTTATAAATAAATTTTAAATACTTAAAAAAAATGTGCCCATTTTTATTTGGGAGCTGATGTCAAGACTCGAAGTGCCGCATTCGATTGGACCTATCCCTCAACAACAGAATCACAATAAGAGACCAGTCCATTGTATCAATACATTTCTGCAATCAAGGAGAAGTTTGAAAGAGAAAGCGATTCTCACTTTTCCTTTTTTTCCTTTTTCTATTTTCTTGTTTTCAGAAAGTTAAAAAAATAAAAAGAGAGAGGGGGGGGGGGGGGGAGGGTGAAGGCCATAAAATAGGCAGTGCTGCTTTATTTTTCTCATTAAAAGAAAAAAAAGTTTACGTTGCGATTGGACGAAGGATGGTTACCAGTAAAAAAAAAAAAATATTTCGGGAACTTTGCATAAATGCATTAAGGACCAGGAAGAATGTTAGCTTCACCACAACCCCCATGATAGGTTGGATCCAGAAAGAGACAGAGGAGATAGAAATTAAATTGAAAATGGCTTGAGGGTAAATTACACGACCACACATGGGTTCCAAAGGATGAGTGGGGGCCAAAGCATTGATCGCTCCAATAGCCTTACGGATAATATTCGCAGCTAAGTATACCGACAAAACACTGTCAAAATCATCCTTCATTGGCCAATTATATTTATGACAATGAGAGAAGGCGCCCGACCCAAGTGTGAAAAAGTTGCAAAGTTGATCGGAAATTTTAGAAAAGCAGCCCCATATGGCAGCTGGGCTCAGCATACCCCCAATATCGAAAGGTTAAAGTAGCAAAATCTATCACGAACAAATACAAATACTTAATTATCATTTACTTTCTTATTATACTATATGATGATCACATAAAGTCAAAGCAAAGGGAGCAGAAAGTGTACCAGCCCAAAGGACATCAGCTACAGCATCTTCCGCTGATTTTGCGTATCCTTGATCATCACGAATGATTGAGACTGCGCCACAATCCGAAGTGATATACCTGAGAAAACCCACCGTAACGTTCGAATTAAGATAGTAGCAATTTGTCGGTGGCACTCTTTATATTTTCATATAAGAACCACAGCTTCAGAAAGAGGCAGATAATTACCCATGAAAATCCCATTGTTTTCTGGCGGTTTTGGTTAAGAGATTGAAATCTGCGCAGTTTGGAACCCCATTTACACGGTTGTAAGCACACATTATCCCACTTGCTCGTCCTTGCTCCACGCAACTCCGAAATGGAGGCTGATATGTGTCTGCTAAATCTTGCAAAGTGACCTGAATCATAATGGATCATTAATTTAGTATTCTGAAAAGGGGAAGAGAAAGGTAAAAGTTGGAGGAAAGGGACACCAAGTAAACAGTAAAATTAGTATCTGATCCAGAATTTGTCTTTCTACCTCATGTTTACCTTCTGCTCAAATCATTTCTTACTTGACAACCCAGATAACATTTTTCACATCTTAAAACGAAATTATTTATAAAAATCCAAATGAAAATATTATACAGAGTAACCTATCTTTCTCTCTTTCGGAGTTGGAATGATTTTCTTGATCTTCAGCAACTGAATGCTAAATCAGTAAAACATTCATAAATAAAAAATCTATAGCAAATCACTCATGAAAGCCTGATAGGGCACTTAGGGAAGAAAAAAAAATCCAATGTGTTGTCCTGGCAGGAAAAAGAAAAAAGCCTCAAACTCGGAGAAACGGAGCAACCACACGACATTCCAGTTTCCAAGGATTTATTGACAAGATAAAACAAGAAAGCAAAGTAAAAGACGCGTAGCAGCCCAACAAATTAACAAGGCCAATGAGTCATAAGACAGCAGATACTTAACGCGAGCATCGAAGACGAAACGATTTACACCCTTCCAGTTGTCCAAATCGTAGGCCGTGAAATGCTTGCAACAAGCGGAAGCCTTAAGATGACCTCTGAATTTGCCTCCCCGGAAGGAATCGCCCTGAAGCCCCCTCACATATGACACTGCGTACTTGGCAGTGACCAGTGGGTCTTCCCCAGCTGTCTCTTGCCCTCTCCCCCATCTTGGGTCCCTGAAGATGTTAATGTTTGGAGCCCAAAATGTCATGCCCATTGCTTGCCCGGCATTATAGATTGCTCTCGCTTCCGTTCCAATGACCTTAATTCACACGCACCCATTTAAAAATAAATCTAAAATCTAGTGATCGAAGAGGTAAGGGGGACTGAGTACGATTGACTGACCTGACCGATTCGGTACCAGAGGTGGGAGTCAAAGGTAGCAGCAGAGAGGATGACTTGAGGGAAGCTAGTAGCAGAAGAAATGGTGCC